>CM050522.1:66249499-66849499 GCA_027563665.1 Antrozous pallidus | reverse complement strand
GTCCACACTGGTGACGAAAACAGGTCCACCCAGACTGACCTTCTGTGTTGTTCTCCATTTCATTTTAGGACACGGTAGACCAAATAAAGAGGACAGAAAGTGTCTCACAGCAAATAACCTAGAACTCTTTAATACACGTCTTGTGTGGACACAACTCCTGCTTTGGTATTAGTAGAAAGGACCACAGAGTAATGAAGGCAGTTAATATATAGTCAAAGCAGAAGCAGCCATGTTCCTTCAGACAGCCAGAGATGAAAATCAATATATTGGGAAATATCCAAGTTGAATGGTAGGCAAGAAACTCATCTTCACATTGCCTTTGATTTATGATGGGAGTAAACATTGAAATAATTAATTATTAAATTAAAGATTTATGTGTATTTATATAATTAATAATATAACAACACTTTAATTCTTTAAAAAAATTTAAATTTTTCTTTAGGAGAAGATGCAGAAGTTTTGGTTTTGGAGGGACTGAAATTAATTAGCAAGTGTGTAGTACGAAGGAGACAGGAAAATCCGCTAAGTGGTTTTCCTGAGTTGGAAGGAAAAGCCCTTTCAGTGTATTTTACTTTTCTTACCAATGTACAGTTTTTATTATACTTAGATATTTTAATAAAGAACATATTTTATTGATTGATTTTACAGAGAGGAAGGGAGAGGGATAGAGTTAGAAACATTGATGGGAAATATTGATCAGCTGCCTCCTGCACGCCCCCTACTGGGGATGTGCCTTCAACCAAGGTACATGTCCTTGACTAGAATGGAAACCCGGACCCTTCAGTCCTCAGGTGATGCTCTATCCACTGAGCCAAACCGGCCAGGGCTGAACTTAGATCTTATAGTGGACATTTTCCTCTTTGTTCTGATATATATATATATATATATATATATATATATATATTTAGAATTTAAGATCATCTCTTCGTATTTGTGAGGTAAGACTATATGCATTTCGTGCATGTCATACATCAATATTAGTACTGTGCATGTATTAAAATTCCTATGTTTTCATATTTTCAGTGGGTTATTGTAAAATAAATCATAAATTGGTAGGGAACGAGAGATAGCAGAGTCGTTTAAAGCTGGTTTTTAAAAAAGGGATTTGAAAAACTGTTTAAAAAGGGAACAGCTTCAGATAGGAATGGACTACCAGTCAGGCCTTAGCTTTGAGCACCCCGTAAAAACCACAGGGGACCTCAGCCCAGGTTGTCTGCAATCTTACCCTGGAAGTGGTCGAGCTGCCTTGGAATTATTACCCGCCCCCCCCCCCCCCCCGGAAGCCTAAACAGTTTCCACTTCCTCCAAGGAGGTTTCCCCTCCTCGAGTGAGGTTTGTGGTCACCTCTCCTTTCTGCAAAGCCCAAGGTCAACGAGTGACCACCACGGTGCAGCACTTCCCGGCGGTTCTGCGGTTCTGAGATGTAGGTGTATCAGTCTTGCCCAGTGTCTTACCTCTTGCTGCCGTGGCTCTCTCTATGCTATTTCAGGCGAGCGTTCACTAAGCTTTTTATCTCCAAGCAGCCACCTTTGATGTGTGGCGGCTTTAGCAGTGGAGTGAGAGGCAGAGAATTTACCAACACCGAGCAAATCCTGGGAAACCAAGGCTGGAAGGGGGGGGAGGGTGGCGCGGCCTGAGCGACCCGCAATTGCCCGGGGTGTGTGTGTGCTGTTTTAGGGCCTGGGTGAGTCTGTTCCTGGCTGGGCCGACCCTTTCCAAAGAACGATCCCCAGGCCGTCGCCCGGCGCCGCGCCTGCCCACACCCGCAGGTGTGCATTCCGCGCCCTGAATCACTCTTCCAGAATGGATATCATAGCTTGCACTTGCAGAGCTGCCCCGGGAAAGCGGAAGAGAAATGTGCAATCATGGACGCGGAGAGCTGAGGGCGCACACTCACGCTTGCTGTGGTCTGCAGACCCAGTCAATCCAGAGCTCAGAGCTGGAAACGTGGGCACCTTTCCGGCCGCAGAGCCGGCCCTTCGTGCTGGGCGGCCTCCAATAGAGAGGCTGCGCTCGGGGAAACTTTGCTGGAAACTTTGGTCACCGACTTGCGAGAAGCCGCACTTAGGGGGTTTTGCGGGCCCCGCGATGTTTTCCAGAGCTTTTCAAGCGGGGAGAGAAGAGCGACGAAGTGACAATGCGGCGCGTGGGGGAGCCCAGCCGAGTCCCGCCAGCTGCCGCGCGCTGAGGTGAGCGCCGGAGGGCCTGGGGGTGGGGATCCCCAGCTGGCGGCCGCGGGTGTGTCAGACCTGCGGGGGGCGGGGGGAGGGGATGGAGGGGGAGGGTTGGTAAAATAATGAATGGGCTTCGGCTGCCGGGGCGGGAAGTTCGGCGAATGAATGGGGGAAGGGGAGCGCAGTAGGTTGGGGGCTCTGGGGGTATCTCGCCAGGTAGGGGAATGAGCTAGGGGAGGGAGTGTGGGGGTGCGGGAGTTGCCGATTTGTGCTACGTGGAGTAAGCTGGGAAGAAAGAAGGCGGGGGAAGGAAGAGGTTGGCGTCCGAGCTGCCTTCTCGGCACTGCCTCCGCGGCCCCTCTCCAGTGGCCCCTGCGGGCGCGCCAAAGCCAGAGCAGTGGGGCCGAGCGGGCGGTGCACGCTCCGGGGTTGTGACTCCCCTGTCCTCCTGCGGAGCCTCTGCCCAGATCGCGGGCGGCCTGGGTTCCACCGCAGCGGAGCGCTCCCCGGCCTCCCGGGCTCGCGCGGGACCCCCGGCGGGGTGGGCGCAGGGGGTGGCCCGGCTCCTGGCGACCTCCAAGGGGTGGGCGGAGAGCCGGGGCTCCGCTGGCAGCGGAGCCAGGGGCCCAGGAGATCGACCGCGTAGCTGGAGGCCAGCCCGGTGGGGGCGGCGGGGACCAGACTCCAGGCGGCGCGCAGGTAAAGGGGCGGGCGCGGGGCGGGGGGACAGCGCCCCCTGGGCCCGGAGCCAGTGCCCGCGGAGTCGCCTCCGCGTTCCGATCGCCGGGCCCCGCCGCAGACGGGCTTTGTGGCTGTGTGTGCAAGCGTGTGCGTGTGGGCGTGCGGGTGTGGGTGTGCGCGCGCCTGTGTCGGGTGTGGGTGGGTGTGCGCGCCTGCAAGCCGGCCTGCAGGAGGCGAGGTTGCCTCGGCCTCCCCCAAACAGCCAGTGGACCGAGCCCTGGGAGGGAAGTTGCTGCAGCCGCCCCGGGGCCGCCGGCCCTCCTGTCCCCTTGGCCAGGTCAGTGCGTCCGGGGTCCGCCCAAGTGACACGTAGGTGGCCTTGGGTTACCTGGGGCCGGGTGGGGGCGCGGGAAGGCTTCCCGGGGTGGGGGGAGGAGAGGGCGCTCGAGATCCGCCCCCCCCCCCAAAGCCTCGCCGGGGTACCTCGCGCCCCCGCAGCTTGGAGCTCCCGCACCAGTTGCTTTTTTACCCCGGACTCAGCATAGTCGTCTGTCTTGGGCTGAGGACTTTAAACTTAAGTTTCTGCCCCGCCGCTTAGCAAACACGCTCAGCAAGTCAGTGGAAAAGCCAAGGCAAGGGAGGGACCTGGCTTGCAGCTATGGTGGTTTTGAAATCCACGGGCTCACTCGGTTTGTGTGGGACGGCTAAGTCTGTGTTGAATGGATTTAAAACGTAGTCTTGTTTTTCTTTGCTGCCATTTGGCTTGGATGTGTAAGAATGACGGCACCCAGGGTTTGTTGCCTGCAGCCCGAGCTGTTGCTCTCCGCAGCTCCTGCTGCTCTTTCTCTCTTTTTTCTTTTTGTTGAAATCCATGGATTTTTCGTAAGCGTGGGTTTCCAGCGAGCGCTCACTTATTAAACTTCAGTTATAAACACGTTGCTTCCCATGGAAACAGATACAAATGTGCAAAAGTGAGTATTGGAAACATGTTAATTGCAGTTCCCGAGAGCAAAATCCTCTATCCCTTCAGGCTCTGCCAGTTCGTGCTTTTCACCTATTTGAAGAAGTCTCGATCGCCAGGCGTAGTGAGCTTAACTGTGGGGCGAGAGGTCCCAGCAGTTCTGGTGAGAGGGACACCAGAGGGACACGCGCTGGGAATGCTGATCAGTTCTGGGAAGGAGATAGTCCCTTGTCACATACAAGGGCAAGCCCCTGTGAAAAGGGGTGTCTCCTGGAGTTAGGGTTGTTTGGTCCAAACTAAATTCCATTGCTCACTCACTCCTTACTCTATGCCGGCTCGTCCTTGCAGCCCCCGATTCTCCAAATCCGGGCAGGAGCGAGCGAATTTGCCCCCCCTCCGCCCCCCCAATACAAAATTGTTCCCAACAATCAGCATTGTAAGTATGTTAAGGTTGCTACTTTCTCGATACCGGTTAACTTGAGGATAAAGAAGCCAAGTAGCAAGAGAAAGAAGCAATGTATGGCGGGAAGGCACGGACGGAGGGGCCGGGCAGGAGGACTGGGCTGTCAGAATTCAAGCCAGCACCGCGTCCCCTAGTGGTGCGACCTCAGCCGGTTAGGTCAGGGCCTTCTCGGGCTTAGTGACCTCATCTAGAAAATGGAGGGGTTTGGTGATCTTTGCTGTTCCTTCCAGCTCCCCAAGTAACTAGAGCCTGGGGGTGGGTGGGTGGGGGTGGTCATCCATTGTTAGAAATGTTAGAACAGTAGGAAGAGGGGAAAGAGGAAGTGTGAAGGGGTTAGTCCTGGAGGGGAGCGATAGGGCAAGAGGGCCAGGAAAGTGGAAGAAAAACCAGCAGGAGGAGATGCATGGAGCCGGAAGAGCCTGGAGCTGGGAGTTCATTTTTCTTTTTTTTTTTCTCCTTTCTTTCTCCACAAGGGCATCAATAATACCCCCTCCCCGTCAATCTTTTATTACCTGTATTATTTAAAATGTGCAGTCCTGCAGTAGCTTTAAAATCTAGGTGATCCCTACAGCTGACCATGCTCCTGTTTGCATACTGTTTTTAAGTGGGTTAGCTGCTGCCCAGAGCTTTGGACGCTCAACCTGGACCCCAGTTTCCCAGTGAATGATGGGGGCAAAAATAACAGAGGTGGGAGTATAAGTGGCAGTCCTTCCAGCAGCTTGCATTTTGAAACTTCTGCTTTCATTTGAAGTTAATATTTTCTGAAGAGTAATTTGATTAAAAATGTTATGCCATAGCATTTTCAAGGTTTTACTGAATGTGTTCTGATAGACCGCCTGGGAAATGCAAAGAACTTGCTAAGGCTTTTTGATACATGATGACATTCAGTGTGATAGCGACTGTCAGGAAACTTTATTTCCAACGTTTTGCAGGGAAAGTTGCAATCTGGGCAGAATACACTCTATAATTTTTCCTGGGAAGCTCCCTGTGTTAAGGAAATCAGGATTTTTGAAATTTAGTCTGAGGTCAAGATTTTAATGTCTGTGCTTAATGCATGGCCTTTCTTTTCTTGGGGGACACAATTTATTTTAAAGTGAAGTATGATGTAGTAAAAGCTTGAGCATAAAAATCTTGGTTTCAAGTCTAACAGTATGCTCTGGCCTTGCTGACTTGGTATCATACTCCTGTTTGTTTTCTTATTTTTTACACTAGAGTCCCAGTGCATGAATTTGTGCACAGGGCAGGGTGTGGGATGGGGGGACCGTGGGAGGTTGGCAGCCTGCGGCGGAGGCACCGCCAGAGGTTGGCCAGCTAGGAGGGAGGGACCTTGGGAGGTTGGGTGCCAGCCCTGAAGAGGGAGCAGGCTCTCAACCCCCCTGGGAAAGGGGCCATGTCCACCGCCACCTACCCCCGGTTCCCCATCCCAGCCCAGGCCTGAGGACCCTGGCGGGGTCGGGAGAGGAGGTGACAGTTGCTGAGCCACCTAGCAGTTCCCCCCTTCCCGCCCTTCTCCTTCCCTTGCCACTGTGCCGCCACCTCTGTCTCCTCACAGGACAGAAGTGAGACAAACCCTTGTGTTGAGGCCTGACTTTCAATAGACTGTAGTGAGGGAGCTGCTCTGCTAGATAGGAAGCCACGACCCAGAAGCAGGTCTCTACGAATGGTTTAGCACCAGGGGCAGATGAGGGCCAGCCATCCAGGGGGAGGGGCCACAGGAGGTTGGCCGTGGGAGCACCCTGACCATGAGGGTGCAGCTCCTGCATTGAGCATCTGTCCCCTGGTGGTCAGTGCACATCATAGTGACTGGTTGACCAGTCATTCTGGTTGTTCTGGTTGTTTGGTTATAATAGTCATTTAGGCTTTTATATATTACTAGAGGCCTGGTGCATAAAATTTGTGCACGGGAGGGGGCTGTATCCTTCAGCCCAGCCTGCACCCTCTCCAATCTTTGACCACTCGAGGGATGTTCCACTGCTCGTTTAGGCCCGGTCTTACTGGGATTGAGCCTAAACAGGCAGTAGGACATCCCTCTCACAATCCAGGACTGCTGGCTCCCAAGTGCTTGCCTGCCTGCTTTCCTGATTGCCCCTAACCGCTTCTGCCTCCCAGCCTGATCAGCTCCTAACTACTCCCCTGCCAGCCTGATTGATGCCTAACTGCTCCCCTGCCAGCCTGTTTGCTCCTAACTGCCCTCCCCTACAGGCCTGGTCTCCCCCCCCCCCCCCCCCACTGTCCTTCCCTGCAGGCCCGGTTGCCCCCAACTTCCCTCCTCTACCAGCCTAGTCACTCCTAACTGCCCTCCCCTGCAGACTTGATCACCCCCAACTTTCCTCCCTTGCAGGCCTGGTCCCTCCAAACTGCCCTCCCCTGCTGGCCATCTTGCGGTGGCCATCTTGTGTCCACATGGGAGCAGTCATCTTGTGTGTTGGAGTGATGGTCAATTTGCATATTACTCTTTTATTAGATAGGATAGATATGTTACCCCACAAAGTCCTTATCATGTTATTAGTTAACTGTTTCATGGAGAACTCTTATGGATATTACAGAGTTGTGAAAAAAGGAGGAAATTTAAATTCAGCAAGCAATTACCAAAACCCTCCTCTAGTGGAGATATTAGTATGATGAAAAGGAAGCCCCAAGGAGCTGCAGTGTGAGGGAAAAGATGCAGCCAACTGCAATATAGCAGCTGGATTGCATAACTGGGCAGCAGCTATAGAATCCAAGAACTTTGGCATGCCAGGGAATGGAAAATAAAATTCTGACTTTGGGGAAGACTTCTGAAAGGGACTCACAGATTGAAAATGATGCAACTCTTTAAAAGAATGTTTATTTTTATTGATTTCAGAGAGGAAGGGAGAAGGAAAGAGAGATAGAAACATCAATGACAAGAGATAATCATCGATCAGCTGCCTCCTGCTCACCCCTTCCTGGGGATCAAACCTGAAACTCAGGCACATACTCTTACAGGGAATCTGGGAATCAAATGGTGGGTGGCCTCCAGTTCATAGATCAACATTTAACCACTGAGCTACACTGGCTGAGCTGATGCAACTTTTTAGAAGATGAATGTTGGGGGTGGTAAAGGTGTGGTTGGTGTCCCAGGGCTGGAAATATAGAAGGTGGTAAATTATGGGGGAACTTGGATGTTATTTTAAGGAGTTGTATTACATGGAGATGGGGAGAGGAAAGTATTATTTAGCCCCAAGATGTTGGAAGACAGTGAGTAACATATATTGGGGCATACTTAAGGGGTGAAATGATGGAGAGAAGATTGAGTTTTCATTCCATTAAATTCCATTGTAATTCATGGCTAGTGAGTTCTAGGGCACTGCCCCTAGTGTATCCAGATTATAGACAGGTTGCAGAATAAATGAATGTGGGTTCCTTTCCCTCAACACTCAATGGATAATGCTTTTTCTACTTTTGAGAAATTGAAGTGAGTAAAAATTAATGATGCTATTGTGTTATGTTTGGACCTTTTGAGCATATGGGGTAAAGCCACTCTCCAGGCACAGAGCTGACCAAGAAGGCCTTTTGCTTTGCTCTGTTTTGTTTAGGGCAGGGACTGCTGGTTAATCCTGATTTAAACATGACTGCAATGGCAGCCAGCATTCTTGACCCTGTTTGTGTTATGCACAGTATTTAACCACAGTTGTTGACTATTTGCAGCTCAGAAGAGAAAGAATTATTATCAGTTTGGAATTGGGGTTAATGCCCTTGAAAAGGGTAGGGGTGCTGATGGAGGGGAGGAGGGGGCAGGAGAGAAGCAGCCTGAGTATTGCAGTGAGGGCTGACCCAACCCTGAAAAGCCTTCATTAAGTTTAACCCCCAATAGAAGTAACCTGCTCAGTACTGCAGACTAATACTTTTTAAGCAACCTTCTTTTTGTCATCTTCTCTTCCCCCCTCCACCCCCCCCAATCTCTAGAGCCAAGATGTCTGGCTCATTATCTCTCACATAGGAAGAATGTCTGTGGGATCCTTTGGGAGAGGTGCTTAGCAGCTCTGTAGGTTTCCTCTCACACCCCAATACCTCTGTCTTAGGTAGGAATGGGTGGCTTGTCACTTGCATGTCCAAGGTGGAGTTGATTTGGGTCAGTGTTTTCATAGCCCTTGAATCTGGAGATGCTGGGTTACCAAGGAGACAGTAATTAAAGGAGATTAGGTCAGCTTCTTTAGACTATCTTCTGAATACAATTTGAATATTCCTAGCAGTTTGCTTAATCTCTGCAAGGGAACTTGGATTTGGCTTGTTTGATCATTTAATTAAACGAAGGAACCCACAGTTAGTGGACTCTACATTTATTAGAAGCATACACTCTTTTTTTTTGGCGGGGGGGGGGGGGGGGGGAGCGTAGGCATGAAGGTATTTTATTTATACTCCCTGGCAATTTTTTCCCCCAGCAGTTTATGTATTATTTCAAAGTAACATTGTTGCTGTTGTTATTAATGACTTTCGGAGATGGGGCAAAGAAAACTGTTTTAACACCAATGTTAGCTACTGTAATCTGATCTGTGCTGTAGAAACGTTAACCTTGAAGTTTATGTAGATGTCAAACTGTTTTCAGAAGTGAAAGAATACATGGATGTAGGCATACATGGATGTAGGTTGTAATTTATTTTGTTTCAGTGGCCTTGCTTTAAAAAAGTGATATGTTGGCGGAATGGACTCTTTACTTCAGTCCAGTGCTAACACAAACATGTGTAAGCCGAATGAGGTAGATCACGCTGTTTTTGTGTATTTAATATGGAGAGAAGAGAACATGATTTCAAAACTAGCCTCTTTCTTTAAAAGAGAAAAATTAAGTTTAATTAATAACACTTCATCATGGATCTCTTTGGAGTGGGATTTCCAAAGGAAATTTTGTATATTATGGCCATGATGTGTGCCTATGCTTCTTAAAGTTTAGGATTCACTATACAGAGACTGCTACTGTGAACCATTCTCTCCCTTCCTTCCTTCCTTTTCTTCTTCTTCTTCTTCTTCTTCTTCTTCTTCTTCTTCTTCTTCTTCTTCTTCTTCTTCTTCTTCTTCTTCTTCTTCTTCTTCTTCTTCTCCTTCTCCTTCTCCTTCTCCTTCTCCTTCTCCTTCTCCTTCTCCTTCTTCTTCTTCTTCCTCTTCCTCTTCCTCTTCCTCTCCTTCTCCTTCTCCTTCTTCCTCCTCCTCCTCCCCCTCCTCCTCCTCCTCCTCTTTCCTCTCTCTCTCTCTCTCTCTCTCTCTCTCTCTCTCTCTCTCTCTCTCTCTCTCTCTCTCTTGTTTCCCTTTATTCATTTTCTTAAATTTCAGAACAATATGCTGCATTTGATTTAATGTAACTCTGCTATACTGTTTTCTTTCTCTGTGCTGATGTGTTTGTCTTTGACCAGTCCCTGAACTGCGCTCATTCTGAAATTCTTTCCCCAACAGAAGGCTGTTTCTCGCTCTTTGAAAGGAGAACTGATTCAGGGCAGAGGAAACAAGTTCTGTTCAACCCCAGCAGCACTGAGCTGACCGCCTGCTGCACCCCCAGCCCTGTGCTGGGTTCTAGGGGAAAGAAGTGGGAGGTGAATAAGGCTCCCTACCCTCTGCGAGGAGCTTGCAGACATATCGACAGATGACTGCAAGTCAGTGTAACAAGTACGATGAATGAGATAATTATAGGAGCACCAAGCACGGGGCACCTGACCCTCAGGGTGGGTGTGGGTGCAGGGCTTCAGGTGGGTGTGACTGCAAGAAAAGCTCCTGGAAAATTAGGACCTGGAAGGACCGTAGGAGATAAACCAAGAAACATAGAAGGCAAAAGAGGGGTCACGACAGAGGGAATCAGGAGGGTTTATTTTGCATTTTGGTGCTGTTGGGTAAGTCAGAATTCCTCTCTTTTTACATCTGTAAAGTAGCAATAGGAATTGATATCATCTGGCTGCTAGTTCTAGTTTTCATTTACTTGTCTCTTAACCTTTTATTTGTTCATTTCTCCACTCCATAGTCCATAGATGTTTGTTGCACACCTCCCATTACTGAGGTACAGTACACAAACAAGACATGTTAGGTCCCATGTCCCAGGGAGCTTGCATCCTGTCACGTTATGTTAACAACAGAAGCTCTTCTGAAATCCCCTCAGATGCGGAGCATGTTTGTTGAGCTGTTCTTCACCTTGGGGAATGTTTTCTTCACACGAGTCTCAGTATTTTCAGGTCTGTTAGCTATCCCCTCTTACGTAAGAGAAGAAGGAGAAGGAAACAGAGCCTGATATTCTCATCTTTTTGTAAACTTGAAAAGGTTTACCCCAGGTCTACCTCTCAGTTGTCAAGTCTAGAGATAGACGTGGTTGTTTCTTATCTGTAATGCTGGCATTCACCTCATTTTGGATTTTTCTTAATTTCAACCCAACTTGTGTTTGGATTGCTGTATTCACTGTATAACTTGCTTCCTAGAATCATTCCAATCTAGTATTCCTGGGAAGTCAGGCCTATTTTAAGGTCACGCTATCATGGGACATACTTTGCTTTGTTAATGCATTTTGCTTGCCTTATTTTGGTCACTCAGAGATATGAACCGATAGAAAGTGTTCCAACTGGAAGAAGGGAGCTGCATTCACTTATAAGATCTGTGTGTTTTTTTGTAATGATTCAAAAATATAGACATGTCCGAGGAAAGGTAATAATCTCCCTCTGCCACTCCAGCCTTACCCAGCTGATGTAACCCTATGTCATCAATTTGTTACATAGCCTTCCATACTTGTCTTTTTGCTTATAGGAACCTGCACAAATGTTTGTGTTTAGATATATTTACATATGTGTGGGATGTGTGGGAAGGGGCGGTTTATGTATACCCATATATGAGTTTATATATGTACGTGCCTGTGTCCGTGTGTCCACGCACGGCCTCCTGCCTCTATTCTCTATGTCGGAAAGAGGCTGTTGTTGAGGCTGCCACCGTGGGTCAGAGGTTTCAGGTCCAAAGAGCCGGTGTGGCTCCTCTTTAATCGGTACAGCACGATATTACTCAATTCAGAGTGCTCGTCAGAGAGATATGAACAGGGAACAAGAAAACTACTTCCAGCTGCCTGAGCACCAAGACAACAAATAATACAGATATTGTTATTTCCACAAGGGCTCCGCTTCAACTGGCAGGGGAGGAGGGGCACTTGGGAGCACACGTTTTGGCATCTGCGAGCCTCTGGCTGTGCTGGACACCAGGCATGGGCGGAAGGCCTGTCGGCCACTTCTGGAGCAGAGCAGAGAGGTGGAGGTTCTTATTACAGATGGGCTTCCTTGTGGGAGTATCAGAGGACCCCCTGAGGCTCCCGTAATCAGAGGAGGATAGGGATGAAACAGAATTGCCTTTTGTCAAGGGGCCGCTTTGCCATCGTGGATGAGGATTTGTTGGGAGCGGGATTATTGTCATGTCAAGAAAATGAGGCAGTCATTGTGTACCCAGTATTTATTGCAGTTCCACAGGGCTTGCTTTACTTTCTGATTAGACACAGAGACCTAAAGCTTCAAAGGCTGAGTGAAGTAGGATAACCCCGACTTTTCCAAGTTCACTAATCACTTTATATGAGATCTGGTCAGCTCAGTTTGATGCAGCTGAAATCTATGGTGAAGTCCCTGTGTTTGGCTAAGGGCACTCAACCATAGAAGAAGAAGAAAGGAGAAAGGAGGAGAAAAATGATGACCAAGAAAGTCTGATTCCTGCTCTCAAGTAGCTCACAAGCATGGCGAGCCAAGGAGAGACAAATGCCTAAGATCAGGCAGACAGTGACACATGTCCTAAACTGAGGGTTACACAAAATGCCATCTGAGTATCTGAGGATGGAGAGAGAGTAACTCTGGGGTAAAGATTTGCAGCAAGATCCTGTGCTCAGTGAACACGTTGGGTGAAAAACTCATGCCAGCAGAAGAGTAATAATTAAGAAAGGCCCAGGGGTACATGTGAGTGACAGGCACAGTGGTGGTGTGCTGGGGGGTCTGTCCTGAGGGGCCACTAGAAGGGTGCTGGAAGCTGTTAAGGACAAAAAAGAGGCATGTTGATGCCATTTACAGAGAGAAGGCACATGAGAATATGAGGGTTGTTACAGTGAGAACAGAGATTTTTAGTGTGGAAGCTTAGCTGAGAAGTCAGAGCTTGGTAGAGCTCAGGATTAGTTGTTCATGTCAAAGTAAACACAGGCATGTGCCACTTGACACTGGGGATGTGATCTGAGAAATGTGTCATTAGGCGACTTCATCATTCTATGAACGTCATAGAGTGCACATACACAATCCAAGATGGATAACCTACCACACACCTAGGCTGCATCCTATAGCCTGTTGCTCCTAGGATAAAAACCTGTATAGCATGTCACTGTACTGAATACTGTAGGTAATTGTAACACAGGTACAATTTGTGTATCTAAACATATCTAAACATGGAAAAGGCACAGAAAAATTATAGTATAAAAGATTTGAAAATGGTACTGCTGTAAAGGGACTTGACGTTTGAATGGAGCTCACAGGAGTGGAAGTTGCTCTGGATGAGTGAGGGAGTGTTGAATGAATGTGAAGGGCTACGTCATTTCTATATGCCACTGTAGACTTTAAAATACTAGACACTGAGGCTACACTGAATGTATAAAGAGCAAAGTTATAGACCTTCACCCCACTACTGTCTGTGTTCATGAGTTATTCTTACATGCATATAAGTTAAATCAAGTGCAAGAGAAAATAATGCAATCAAGAGACATGGGTCAACATGAGATATTTGGGGCAGCTTGCTGGCCTAACATGGCATGCAGTTTTACAGCAAATTTATATAATTAGAAAGAGTATACTCTAAAGCAGTGGTTCTCAACCTTTCTAATGCCGCAGCCCTTTAATATAGTTCCTCATGTTGTGGTGACCCCCAGCCATAAAATTATTTTCGTTTCTACTTCATACCTGTAATTTTGCTACTGTTATGAATCATAATGTAAATTTCTGACATGCAGGATTTCTTAGGCGACCCTGTGAAAGGGTCGTTCGACCCCCAAAGGGGTCGTGACCCACAGGTTGAGAACCGCTGCTCTAAAGTCATGATAAACAGTAAAGTGTTTACTAGAGGCCCAGTGCATGAAATTCATGCACAGATAGGATCCCTAGGCCTGGCTGGCAGTCAGGACTGGTCTGTGAGGTGACTGGTAGGGAGATCTGGGGTGAGGGTCCTACTAGCATCCACCTTAGCAGTCCTGGCCCCACCCCTTGCTGCTGCCTCTGGTCACCTCCCTATGTGGGGTGACTTGCAGGGTGATCAAGGGAATCCCCATTGGCAACCACTGTGGCTGGCCTGGGGACTACAGGCTGTGGGCAGCTCCTGTAGCTCCTGTGTTTAGGGTCTACCTCCTAGTGATCAGTATGCATCATAGAGACAGGTTGTTCCACCATTCAGTTGATTTGTCTATTAGGCTTTTATTATAGGATTATGTGTTGTACATCAGTGTATGTGCTGTATTTGTGCATGACTGGCAGTGCAGTGGGTTTGTTTACACCAGCATCCCTGCAAACATTAGTAACCTGTTACACTCTGATGCTCTGTCAGCTGGGATGTCAGGAAGTGATAGGAATTTTTTAGCTCAGTTACAAGCTTATGGGACTATTGTTGTGTATGTGGTCCGTTGTTGACTGGAACTTCTTGATGCTGGGCATGACTTCTCAGACATTCACTGAGCATCCACTATGGCTTCTCTTGATGAGGTGGTTCTGGGATGATAAAAAAGGAGTTGGAGCTTCATTTTAATGTTTTTTGGGGAGTGAATTAAAGCCCCTGAACCAATTCATTCCAGCAAAGAAAAAAAATCCTGGAGATAATTGGAAGACTGATGATAAGATGGGGGTTGATAGTTTTTTAAAGTGTAGTTTTTAAAGTATAGTTGTTTTTAAAAATTTATCTTTATTGTTGAAAGAATTATAGATGTTCCTCTTCTTCCCCCCATTGACCCTTCTCCCCCCACTCCCGTCTTCTCCCCAGACCTTCACCCCACTACTGTCTGTGTTCATGAGTTATTCTTACATGCATATAAGTTCTTTGGTTGATCTCTTCTATCCTTCCCTGCGCCTATTACCTCTGAAAATCCTCAGTCGGTTGCATGCTTTCATGATTCTGGATCTATTTTGTTTGTCAATTTATTTTGTTTATTGGGTTCCCCAGATAAGTGAGATCATGTGATACTTGTCTTTCTCTGACTGACTTATTTCACTTAGCACAATACTCTTCAGGTCCCTCCATGCTATCTCAAAGGGTAATAGATCCTTCTTTTTTTTACAGATACATAGTATCCTATTGTGTAAATGTGCCACAGTTTTTTTTATCCACTCATATACTGATGGACATTTGGGCTGTTTCCAGATCTTAGCTATTGTACTAGTAAATAACGCTGCTATGAACATAGGGGTGCATATATTCTTTCTGATTGCTGTTTCAGGCTTACTTGACTGCAAGACTAAGAGCAATGAGTGTCACATTACTGCCATTACTCTTCTAAAAGACAAGCCAAAAAAACTCAGAAAAACTGGAAATCCCAGTAGCCTAAAGACCAGATTTTAAGAAGTTCTGACAGGTTTGTCATGGGACTTTACAAAATCTGATCAAGTAAATTTAAGCTTTAATTGCTATCTTTTAGGTAAAAAGTAGAATATAGTGTAACTTTGCTCTTTATCTGGTTAAAAAACAAAACTTTCCAATTAAGAATGTATTTCTGTTTCAGATAATAATATGGCATGCCTTCTTGCATGTAGGATAGAACAAAGATAAATGTGTTTAGTCTTTTTCCTTCTGGGCTATTATAATTCATTAAAGTTGCATTCATTTCCTCTTGGTAGTAAAAACTGTACATCCTCATTTTGAAATTTGGAAATTACAGGAGACTCATCTATAGTTCAGTCACTTAAGAATGTTTCCTTATTCCACTTGGGGATAATTTTTTCCAGTTTAAAAAATATTTGATTTCCCCGAATATTTACTAGCATTCTGCTTTGTATCATAAGTACAAATGCCATTAAAATCTCTTTCATTTTTAATTTCCAATGGCTACTCAGAGTCACAATATTTAATGTGTATTCTATTCAATGAATCATTCCCTATTCTCCATTTGCTTCTTTTCTGTCCTTTCACGGGTTTTTGCTTCTCTGCGTAGCTATAGGTGCTGATGTTCCTTATTCTAAACAATCTACATGTATGAACTTACCTACAAAGTAGACTGTGGTTTCTAGAGCTTTGCGAGTGACTGTCCCCTCTGCCCGGAGCGCTCTATACACAGATGTGCATATGCTTGCTCTCTCATCATTTTCATGTCTCAACTCAAATGTGGTGAGACCTTCTCCACTTACTGCACTGAAAAATGTGTGACCCTTTTCATTTATCCGAATTGCCGGATATTTTCTTTTCCATCGTATTTATCTTCTTAGATAAGGGAAAGCATTATTATTATTAAATATAATTTCATTGATTTCAGAAAGGAAGGGAGAGGGAGAGGGAAAGGGAGAGGGAGAGAGAGAGAGAGAGAGAGAGAGAGAGAGAGAGAGAGAGAGATCAATGATGAGAGAAAATCATCGATCGGCTGCCTCCTGCACACCCCACACTGGGAATTGAGCCCGCAAGCCGGGAATCGAACCATGACCTCCTGGTTCATAGGTCGATGCTCAACCACTGAGCCACTCAGGCCGGGCAAGGGAAAGCATTATTATTATTTTTTTAATTTCTGTTTTATTCTCTGCTGTTTTCATAGTGCTAGTACAACACTTTGCACATAATAAAACTCAAAATTTTATGAATAAAAACTTGGTTTGAACTGAAAACTTTTGAATAAAAATTAATATATTTACCATCTACTGAGCAGATTATGGTAAATGAGAGGTCTTGACTGTATGAGATTTGCGATGTAGTGTAGGGGATGCCTCTGAATGAGTCACTGAAAGTGCGATTAGAATTAGGAAGACAAGTGGGGTGTTCTGGGAAGGGTATGACTGGGAGATGGACTTTGTCTGGGAGGGGTGAGGGAAGTTTCTCTGAGAAAAGAGCATTTACACTGAGGCTTGAGAGAGGAATTGAATTAGTTAAGTGAAATTGGGAGGTGAGGATGGAAGAGGAAGGAGACATTGATATAGTAAAAGAAGATATGATTGAAAAAATCAACAAAAATAAACAAAAGTCTGATTCTCACTTCTGGAGTTGAAATTAGATCATTTGTTTTAAATGATGGAATGATGTAAAGGTAGAAGTTGATCAACTTTGTTGTCATTTTTTATGTATAGTACTTGGTTTTCAATAACTTTAAAATAATCAGAAATACTTAAAAAAAATTGGGGTCAGGCATTATTGAGGGAGAAGGAGTTATTCACAGAAAGCAGCAATATTTTGAAAAGTGGAACTAGCTTAAATTTTATTTTGTGCTAAAACAAATCACTGTAAAAATAAAAACAGTGCAGGGAAAGTAAACATTCTTGTTAATCTCTGACTCCACTGGGAATACTAGTGGTTCAGGATGACTTGACTGAAGTTTGCCTTATTGTATATATGTAAGCTTTTGCATAGATTACTGGTTTTATTTATCATGGTAACTGAGTGAGGTTTGTACAATTTTTTATTCTTATTGATTAAGGGGTTTTGTGTCCTGCTTGAAAAGAGCATGATTTTCTTTGGGAGACAAACACAGATATGTTTATTAATTCAGGCACTATAATAATATCATCCACATACTCTATGCCCTGATTCTGTACTTGAGCTGTCCTAAACTGGTAATGATCCTTTGCTCGCTTTCTACAAATGGGCTTTTGTCAATTTTTTAATAGCAATTTCTATGAGTTAACATAGTATTAAATACATAAAGGGTCCTGTTAGGCCTTTACTATGTGTTTCTTAATATAAAATAACCTTCTATACATTTGGGACTGTAGTCTATTTTTTTCCTGATTTTAATGTTATCAGTTCTCTCTCTCTCTCTTTTGTTTTTGTTTTTGCTTGAAATAATTTCACTCATCCTTCTGATTTTAAATGTTTGGGGTCATTTTAGTTAATACATTCTTGCCTGTAAGCAAAAATTAATCAACTTTTGTTTTAATATACTTCTTTTTTTCATTTTTTTAAACTTTATTGTTCAGTTTATTAATTACATTGTTCCCTTTTTCCCCCCTATAGCTCCCCTCCACCTAGTACCCATCCCACCCTCTGCCCTCACCCCCCTCCACTGTCCTCTCCCATAGTTGCATGATTTTTATCCAGTCTCTTGCTACACTTCCCACACCCCCTTTCTCCCCAAGAATTGTCAGTCCATTCCCTCTCTATGTCCATGATTCTGTTACATTCACCAGTTTATCCTGTTCATCAGCTTATTAATTCACTTGATTTTTAGATTCATTTGTTGATAGATGTGTATTTGTTGTTCCTAATTTACACTTTTATCTTTTTCTTCTTCCTCTTCTTAAAGAATATCTTTCAGCATTTCATATAATGTTGGTTTGGTGGTGATGAACTCCTTTAGCTTTTTCTTATCTGTGAAGCACTTTATCTGACCTTCAATTCTGAATGATAGCTTTGCTGGATAGAGTAATCTTGGTTGTAGATTCTTGCTATTCATCACTTTGAATATTTCTTGCCACTCCCGTCTGGCCTGCATTGTTTCTGTTGAGAAATTCGCTGACAATCGTATGGGTGCTCCCTTATAGGTAACTAACTGTTTTTCTCTTGCTGCTTTTAATATTCTCTCTTTGTCTTTTGCTCTTGGCATTTTAATTATGATGTGCCTTGGTGTGGTCCTCTTAGGGTTCCTATATATTGGGGTTTGGTGCGCTTCTTGGACTCCTAAGTCAATTCCTTTCACCAGGTGTGGGAAGTTTTCAGTCACTATTTTTTCAAATAGGTTTTCATTGTCTTGCTCTCTCTCTTTTTCTGGCACCCCTATAATTCGGATGTTGGTATGCTTGAGGTTGTCCCAGAGGCCCCTTACACTATCTTCAATTTTTTGGATTCTTTTGGTTTCTTGCTTTTTCAGCTGAGTGGGTTTTACCTCTTTGTATTTCAAATCTTTAACTTGGTTCTTGGGGTGCTCCAGAGCACTTTTAGGTCTTTGTATAATATTTTTTATTTCAGTCAGTGTATGCTTAATTTCTGGTTGGTCCTTTTTCATATCCTTGAGAGTCTCCTTCATATCCTTGAGGGTCTCTTTCATTTCCATGTTGATCTTGATCATTTCCACGTTGGTCTTGGTCATTTCCACGTTGGTCATGATCATTTCCTTGCAGGTCTCATTCATATCCTTCAGGGTCTTGTTCATTTCCTTGTAGGACTCATTCATTTTTTTGTTGGTCTTGCTTATTTCCTTATAGGTCTCGACCTTTTGTAGGAGCCTCTTGAGAAGCCCTATAACTGTGGTTTTGAATTCCATGTCCAGTCGTTTTTTTCCCTCCATTTCTTTCACATCTGATTTCTTTCCATGTCTCTGCATGGTGGCTGCTTCCCTGAGTTGGTCAATTAGCTTTTTGTGGACGATGTCCTACTAGGGACAGTGGCTCAGTCTCCCTAGTTACCTGAGGTGGATATGGGTTGCACAGTCTTGCTGAAGTTAAGCTCAGGTTAATCTTTGTTAGCACTTGGAGGGGTTGACCTCCAGGCCAATTGTCTATGAAGCTCAGCTGTGCTCAGGTTGGATGGGCGGAGTCTCTGGGCCAAGCAGACAGCATTAGCTCCACCCTATGCGGCCCCGGGGACTCTGCGCCGGGGGCAATGGCTGACAGCACCTCTGAGAGAGAGCTGCTGTGGAGCTCCACTGGCTGCCGGGGAATCCAGACTCTCCCCAAATGAGTCTGCACACCCAACATCTCTCCCAGGGTCGTAAAACAAAGCAGTCTGACGGTTTTCTGAACGAGAGAGCAAGTAGCGAGCGCTCTCTACTAGGTCAGGCAGCTGCGCTGTTCCCAAGTTCACACGCAAGCTTTGCCTTCTCCACAAGCCAGCAGACCCCTGCAGCACCCGAGCTTCGGTGTGCCCTTCCACTGTCCAGTTTTTACCCCATGTGATAGTGGGTTCCCTTGACTTCGCCCAGAGCTGGAGAATCAGTCCAGTGGGACGTCTTTGTCTCCCCGTTCGAGAAAACTGGCCGTTTTTCGGCCGCCCGCCCTATCCACTGGCGCGCGTGCTCCAAACCTTTCTCCACGCAAATCTTCTACGCTTTCTGCCGCCGCTCCTCCGAGTCACAGTGTCTTATCTTCACTTTTATTTGTGGAATTTTCACTCGGCCAGCTTTCCGGTGATTCTGGATGGTGTTTGTTCTTTCGTTAAGTTGTAGTTTTAAAATTGCTGCGTATGACGGCAAGATAGGTGTTTTACCTATGCCACCATCTTAGTTCTCTCTTAACATACTTCTTAAAGGGAAACTTATTACTGTTAAATTTATTCTTATAACCATATGTTTGATGTTATTTCTTATCCTTTAGTTTTCTCCTTGTTATGGCTTGCCTTTTGCCACCAGTATTTGGTTACATGGGCTTTAGCAAATTACATAATGTCTCTAAGACAACAGTGTTCTATTTGTAAAGAGCAACACACATACAACAATCTTTAATGCTGTAGAAGTGCTTGGCACACTGAATGTGTTAACTACCATGTTTATCGTTGTTGAGAAGTTGAATGATATGGAGTTGTTGATATTTGACTCCTTTTGACCTGTGAAAAATAGAGTTCAGTTTTAAGAACTCTTTATGTTTCCAAATGGTTTCATAAACCTATGTTTTTTTTGGTTCCCAAAGTAAGAGAGCTAAATAACTTATAAAAGTCTGTACAAAAATGAATTTAATATGATTTTATTTTTCTTGCCTCCTCACCCCTTCCCAATTTTCACTATATACATGGTATCTCCCCCCCCCCCCCGCAAAAAAAATATATATACACACACTTTAACAGCTGATGGCTCAATTTTGTATATTTTTTATTTTTTATTTCATTATTATTTTTCATACTATTTTAAAATATATTTTATTGATTTTTTACAGAGAGGAAGGGAGAGGGATAAAAAGTTAGAAACATCAATGAGAGAGAAACATTGATTAGCTGCCTCCTGCACACCCCGCCCCCCCTACTGGGGACGCAACCAAGGTACATGCTCTTGACCAAAATCAAACCCGGGACTTTTCAGTCCGCAGGCCGATGCTCCATCCACTGAGCCAAACCGGTTTCGGCTGATGGCTCAATTTTGAAAATGAAATGTATTTTAATAAACACTGCCTTTGTAATTATTGAAAGTATGTGTATATATTTTGGGGGGGGGGCATCATATATATATATAATAAATTTTTATATTTTTTACCTGATAACTTAAACTTTAAATACAGTTTAGATTTTGTATTCTGTTTTGTGATAAAATCTGCAGCAAATATTTCATATGTGTCTGTAATTAGCTTTGACCTTCATTAGCATTTACATCCATTTGGTGCCTCACTTTGGCTGGCTTCACAGGTGCCTCCCATGTGGTTGGGGGATGTCCACATATTTATCCGGTCAGTTGCATCCTCTGCATTTCTGAATTAGACTCAGGATTTTTCATACATTTATCAGAGCTTCTGTCCTTTTGGAGTTGAAAAGTGCAGTGCGCATCTTTCAGATTCATGTGCTCCAAGAATGTGCTTCTTACCCCTCCTTCAAGGTGTAGTGGCAACAGTGTCTTGTTTTTGGCTTTTTTTCCACATGTCTTTCTGTTTTGTGCACCTTCTTGAGCATTTTGATGGGAAATGTAAAGAGTTGCATTGGGACATTAGTTCAGTGGCTTCCAAAATTTTTTCACCGTGATCCATAGTGAGAAATGGTCATACACACATGAATAAAACGTGAGTTTCATGTTGTCAACTACATACAGTAAACTATGACTCGCCCCTTAGTTTTTCTGTGATACTGTATACATTTTCATTTCAAAAAAGTGCTGGTCATAATTCAGAAATTTTGAGCGTACTGATCTGGTCATGGACTGACGTTTGAAAACCACTGATCTAGCCTGTTGCTATTTTCTGTAAAATTAGGGTCATTCGCTATTTAACATGTCTTTATTATGTGCAGTTCCAGTTCTGATGCTAGTGGCTGGGAAAAGAGCAGAGAATAAAGCATCATTATCATCTGAGGCGGGAAGCATGGAGTCTAGTGGGAAGGAGGATATTGACCATATATAATCACTCAACTATCTGTGTACAAAATGTGATGATTTCTATAAAAGAGAAGAATAGGGAGTTTCAAAAGAGATTAAATGGGGAACCTCATCTGACTTTGGAGTGATTCAAGATTTCCCTAGGGAAGTGCATTTGATTAGCTCTGCAGAACGAGAAGGGCTTACCTCTGTGAAGAGACGTGGTGGGGTGTGTGCGTGGGATTGTAGACTCATGGAAGAATTGAGTAATGGGAGCAAAATAAAGTCCCGACAGTGAATGGCAGGGGGAAGGCAGTCCTTTCTGTTTGATGATTTGACACTTTTTGTGATATTTAATGGGCCTTCCTGTTTGTGGCTGTGAAAAAGTTTTCTCTTGACAAAAGTCCAATAGGAATAGAAAGCATATTTTTGGAAGGTGAGTGTAGTTGAGTTTTGGTAGGTGAAGTCCAGATGCTTGGGTATATTCTTAGCTTCCTGGTGACTTAAAAATGGGTAGAAATTATTGCTGTTAGGCTTTTTATTTTTGTAAATATGTTTTTGTTGATTTTAGAGAGAGAATAATTGATTGGCTGCCTCCGGCACACCCCCTACTAGGGATCGGGCTTGCAACCTGGGCATGTGCCCTGAAGGGGCATCAAACTGTCACCTCCTGGTTCAGGGTTCGGTGCTCAGCCACCGAGCCTCACCGGCTGGCGGGGGTTTTACTTTTGTCATGAGAGGATTTAAGGGCGCATGCCTCTTTCTTACTGTTTTAAAATTGTGTGGAGAGTTTTAAAAAAGACTTAAAATAGGAAATTCATACAGGAAGTTTGAGCCTGAATGAGACATGAGACTAGTGTTTGAGACTATTGAGGTCATGATTCCAGCGCCAGTTTCCGCTGCTGTCCATGGGGCCTCTGGTCTTACCCAGCCTTTCCAGCCTTCAGGGGACTTAGAATCAGTTTGCACAAGTCATTCTCCGCCTTGTGTTATTCAATGACTCTAAGCTAATTATTTTTAAGTTTGCTCTGGCTGTTTAATCCTCGAAGAAATGACGCCATGCCATTACATTTAGTCTGATGAGCTCGACTAAACATGGGGGGGGGGGGGCCTCCAGGCATTTGCATCCTCATGTGCATTGTGAGGTAGGGCTCAGGTGGCACAAACACCTTCACATTGTACCACTCACTACTGCTTCTCCTGGAAACATTGAAGAGTGTGCAAAGATTAGGACGGAGCTGGGCAAATACTTAAGGCTTCAACATCATAGTTTATAGTTTGCCCACACTTGAAATTAATTTTTCTCACCTTTCAGATTCACGGAAGGTGAATAAAACCATGGGTTTATATGCTGAATGCTTGCTTTGGTGGGGGGGGAATCTACAGTATCAAAGTTTTTATATGTAATTCACATTTTATGAAAACCCAGTGAACAGTGGATGATGCTCTTTCACAGAGATTTAAAGGGCTAAGGCTGTGGTTGGCAAACTGTGGCTCGCAAGCCACCTGCAGCTCTTTAGCCCCTTGAGTGTGGCTCTTCCACAAAATACCACGGCCTGGGTGAGTTTGTTTTGAAGAAGTGGCATTAGAAGAAGTTTAAGTTTTAAAAATTTGGCTCTCCTAAGAAATTTCAGTCGTTGTACTCTTGATATTTGGCTCTGTTGATTAATGAGTTTTCTGACCACTGGGCTAAGGAATCATATGGAGGACGCATTCAGTTTCAATGACTATAGTTAGGAATATTTGATGAGGAATGGGTTTTATGTGAAAGGGAATGAAAATAAATTATGAAGTGCTCATTATAACATGAGCACTTTATTACACTTGTTCTTATTTTTGAGGAAATTATATTTGAGAAAGAAAGATGAGATGAATGCTTTTGTATTTGAGCTCTGCCTAATTCCTCGTTCACAATAAATGTTTATTCAGAAAGCCCAGGTAACTGTGGGTATTTTACTTAGTGTGTTTTGGTGCTGATTCATCAGCTTATACTCCTTTATTTTCTGTTGAATAGCTTCTGAGTAAGCTGATACTGTATGGCAATCTGGCCCAGACCATAAGCTCCTGATCTGGGACAAGGCAGGGACACGTTGCAGTGTTTGGGATCATGGTTGGCATAGGTCCAGGCAGGTAATAGGCACAGATGTTGCTCAAGGCTTCAAGGTGTTGGAGTCATGGGGTTAGGTTAGGTACAAGGCAGATAAGGCCAGAAAGAGGCGCAGAGTATCCTGAGGCACTGCCTTGGGGGTCTGAGGAAAGGCATACTGAAGAGTCCCAAGAGAAAGTGGTGTAGGTGAGGTAAAGCTCCCTGGAGGAATTGTATTTTCAGAGTTGGGAGCATCAGTTGAACGCATCTGCTTATTCAAGGGAGCCTCTGCTCTCAAGCAGGGCTTTGTCACCATGACCCAGGGGGGACAGTCCCAGCAAGCATTTGGCTATCTCAAAGTGGAGGACCAGAAATCACAAATCCGTATCTGATGCAGGTTTTAGGGACCTTGTTGATTACCTTCTCTAGGAACAAGAATTAGCCCAGATTTCATGTCTAAATATATTATTCCTGCAGCAAATTTATTATAAGACATATTTCACATTCCACTAATTTTTTGGCAAAAAAATATCAACTCTGGCCGGGAGCTATTACGACAGAGGTGAGTGGACAGTTTGGGATTTATTCTAATGCAGGGAGAATGCACAGTATCATTTACCTACTGAAGTACTTTCCTTTTTCCTTCTTCATTCCTTTTTGATGCAGATAAAGGGGTAAAAGGGGTAAAAATCTTTCAGTAAACACAGCGGATAAAGGGGTAAAAATCTTTCAGTAAACACATCTTGCAGTATTTAAACATATTCAATTCACTAAAAATATTTGTTTCCTTGTAAAAGAAAACTGCTTCAAATATTCTTACAAATGTTTAAAAATTATTTTTGAAACCACATTAGGGTAATATTTAAATAAGCAAACACTCACATTTGCAGTTCCCTAATGTATAATACTTTTCATTTAAACTTGGTAGTTTTGGGCCTATTCCGTTAATGGCTTATTTTATGGTCTACTTCTACGTAGTGGTAACAAATGTGTTTTTGTTTTACTCAGCATTTTCTATCTCCTGTTATACATGGCATCATAGTATGAGTCATTATATTTTTAATGACATTAAGTTGTTAAGCTGTTGTTCATTCAAATGTTGTCCTATTTTTGGACAGTTAGTTTTATTTCTCATTTATTTACTATTTTAAGAACAATGTAACCAACAAATTTTTTTGAGAGTATTATGAGTTGGTTATCAACTAGATTAAAAAAGACTATTAAGCAAACTTTTTTATTATAAAGGTAATCTGTGTTTATTGTAGGAAACGAAGAAAAATGTAAAAAAGAAGGCGGAAAAAGCAGCTATAATGCCCACTTGCAATAGCCATTGTTATGGCGTCAATTTTCTTTTAATATTTTATGTGGTTGAAATGCTACCGAGTCCAAGTATCCTGTTCTTTGTTTTAATAGTATATCATAATTAGAGGTGACCTTAATTCCATTCAATAGCTCTACCTCCCTGCAGTGAATACCTTTGTGTGTGAAGCTTTTTCTGCAGATGATTTCTTGAGGATAGATTCCCAGTTATAAAATTTATGTCTCGAAAGTTAAGGATGACTTTTATGAATAGTGGTAAGAAATGACAAAATCCATCTTTAAAACAGTGATAACAGTTCATATTCCTACCAGAAGAATTTGAGAAAATGAAAGATATAAATTTGTGTGAATGAAAATTGGATTTTTAGACCTTGGAAAACGATTGGAGCAGTAGGAAACTTTAATACTAGGCAGCCCGGGATAACACGAGTGGAACTGACCGGACCTCGCTGGTGGATGTGCCCCTCCCCACTGTGGCGATACCCTCTCCACATCCCACAGCGTTGGATCCTAACAGAGAGCTTCTTCTCAAGGCCTCCCGGAGCCCTCCTCTGTCCTTTGAGTGTGTGGATTTTAATAAGCCATCAAATATTTTGGTTTTAACTACATTCAATGTATGAACTGATTGTGGAGTATCCCTGGTTCATATACTAGTACTTCTGCAAAAGAACTGGCTAGCTACTAGGAAATGGAACAAATAATTTAAAAATGGAGCACAAATAATTAAAAACTAAACATTATTTATACCTATACTTGTTTAGTGTGCATTCCTCACAGTAGTCCCCATAAGCTTTATTTTCTTTCAGATTCCACTGATAATGAGGTCAGGGACCACTTTTGCTCATTTGGGGAAATTAAGTTAGCTTCCTAAAGAGGTAATTTACCATTTCGTTCATAAAAGGGATACAATTCAATTTGACATTCAATTAGTGATCACATATTAGACTAGGGAGATATAAAGGTGAGTAAGGTACAGGCCTTATCTTCAAGAAACTCCCAAGTAGTAAAGGTGTGATAAAGGCTTTGCTAGAAGTTAGTGTTTTTCCCTACTGAAGATGAAGAAATATAGTAAGCACAGGAAGGAAATGCAGGAGGAAAAAGTGCGTGTGAGCTTAAGCAGAGACCAACACTGATGATCCACCTCAGGGTCTTACCCATGTGTTAGAAAAGGGCCCCACATTGTACTGTTGTTACTGGTGGCGGACATGAAGAGGGGACACAGTCAGCTGTATGATCCAGAGATCCTCTGAGGATAATGACTAAACAAGGGACACAGCACTTCATGGTTCTGGGAGGAGAGAGGATTTTATCTATGATTCTTTACACACTTAGATATATTAGTGTAATGAGCAATTTCTCTAAATACAGCCTTTACAATGAATATAACAGTGAGTGTGTGTGTGTTTGTTGCTCAATGTAGGTCAAGGGCGTAATTCCAAAGCTTATCTTGGAAAAACAATTCCATAGGAGCCAAAGCAAGACAGTTCAGACAAGTAGCTCGTTGCTGGTAAAGCTTTGTCCAAGGACAGACATTCCACATTCCTTGTGCAATGATGGGCTAGATACCTTTCAGGGTAGTGCCTATGAATGTTATTTCTCACAAAAGAATATTTTTGGTAGGTACTGAGCAGTGGTGAGTACAAGGCTTATCCAACTCAACACTATCCTTTTCTTATAGTCAGTTAAGTGGGATCTGTGTAAATGTCAGCCCCAGTGACGTGAGGGAGTAGTATGAACAAGGATCAGCCTGTGATCACAGGTATGTGGGCTGTGGGAATGCCCACAGGCATGTTCTGTAGTCTTTTTGCTTTAAGGAGTTGAAGGAAGAGAAGTGAAAGCTCTGACATTTTATGCCTTTGGCTAGAGTTTGCAAAACTGGCAGTCTGTGCCAAATGAATTTGGCCCCGTGTTCTTTTTTTTTGCTCTATACACGGTTTTAAAAGATGACATAGCAAGGTAGGCATTACGATTGGTCCTAGTGCAAGCATAGTTTCTGTATCATGCACATTTAAGATCTGTTCTCACCTGGCACTTTATTTATTTATGATACCTGGTTGGTCCCTATGGGTATTTGTGTTTGTGACACCTGCCAAATTATGGTCACAGTATAAAGTGAAGTATGTGTAAGTTTCAGAGGCATAGACTAGGTAGTGATTAATCTGGATGGGGAGGAGGCTCATGAAAGGTTTCACTGAGAGGTGATTCTGAGTCTGGGAGTGAAAGGATGAAGTAGGTGTTTGCCCAGCACCGAGTTTGGACAAGGGAGATTATTACAGGAAGAGCCAAACACATGTGCAAATGCATAGATCAGCATTATGTGTTAGGGGAGTTCTGAATAGATTCAAAGTGCTAGAGCTTAATTAGCAAGGTAGGTTACAGCTGAAGTAGGAAGTAGCCAGAAGACTCAGTATGCTGTGCTCAAGGAGGTTGGGCTTAAGTCAGTGGGGAATCACGTAAGGGTTTGAAACAGAGCATTTGGCATGGTAGATTTCTATTTCAGGAAGAGCATTCTTCACAGAGCCAAGCGAAATGGTGGTAGGGGGAAGGGACTGGAACATCCTAGCAGAGATAATGAGGATCTGAATTAAGCCAGTGATAGTGGGTTTGAAGGGAAGGAGGCAGATGAGAAGATACTTAGGAGGAAGAATTGACACAACTTAGTAGTTGAGTAGACATGGTAGGTGAGGGAGAGGGAAAAGTAATAGTGAATGAATGGTGATTCCATTGCCTAAGATGGAGAAGTAAGAGAGAGTAAGGAGGGCATTGGAAGGGTATGAGTTTGCGATTTCTGCCATAACAAAGTACTGCAGACAAGGTAGCTTAAACAATGGGAATTTTTATCCCAGTTGTGGAGGTTAGAAGTCCAAGATCAAGCTGTCAGCATGGTTGGTTTCTTCTGAGGCCTCTCTTCTGGGCTGGTTAGATGGTCATGCCCCTGTGTCTTTGTGTGGTTTTTCTTCTGTCTATGTGTGCATGTCTGTGTCCAAGTTTCCTCTTCTAAGAAGAACAGTAGTCATTTTTAATTAGGGCCTTCCCTAATGACCTCATTTTAATTTAATGACCTCTTTAAAGACCCTATGTCCAAAAAGGGCCAGGTTTTGAGTTACTAGGGGTTAGGACTTTAACATAATCTTTGGGGTGACATAGTTCAGCCCAAAACAGGAAGATTGAAGAGGGTAGTATGGTATCTTGTTGAGACTGTACAGGGGACAGTGGTGGTTCTATGACACATTAGGTCTGTGATAATGCAGCTCAGAAAAGAGTTTCAGATTTGGGAATTAAAACCATGGGAATGGATCAAGTTTGGCCAGGGGTATCCAAACTTGGCTTATTCTAAGAATCACCTGGGGGAGCTTTCAAAATAAGCCCCATTTCCAACCAATTGACCCAGTCTTTGGAAGAGACACTAGAGCAGCCATGTGGAGATTCTAATATGCCTCAAGCTTGAGAGAGTGCTGTAGATGAGCCAGAGATGACATGTGCAAAAATGGCCCACATCATTCAAGTGATGGGCGGCAGGGGAGAGAAGGATGGGGAGGGCAGAGCTTTAAGAGGCTTTTTAAGTGCTGATTTCTTCATGATGGCTATGAGTTATGAAGCTTACCGGAGAGGACCAAAGGCATAGAAGAAATACCACAGGAAATGGAAGAGTAGAGAGAACTGACAGCATGAAAACGGCTCCTACTGTGGGCTCTGCTGGGATTAGGATACGTTGATTAAGCGGTGACATCTTCATCCTGTCCTTACGTTTTCTCCATGGAACCTCTGGAGGCTGTGGAGGAAAGCGGAACTGGAAGCTTGTGGTTTAATCAGAATTGGGGTGTTAGAGCACAAAAGGAGTGAGAGAGGTAGCAGGCTGGTGGTGAGAGGGGAGCTCATGCAGTGGACAACGGCGTTAAGGCTGGACACGATGAGAACTGAGGCTGGACAGGGCTGATGAACAGGGGGAAATGGAGGGGGCCGGAAGCTAGATAATCTGATATCCAAGGGCAGATACAGTATGAGTGTAGACTTCTGTACGGATGCACAGTTCCAGTTAGAAAGGGGATTTTGAAGTGTCATGGGGTGATGAAGGGCTAAGCAGAGAGGTCAGGCTTTCAGATATGTTGAAATTGCCCTAGATAATGACTTGCTTAATGACAGAGTTGTTTGGAGGAGGGAATTGTGGGTAGGGGGGATTTACTAGATAACCTTTCAGGTTCCGGCCTCATGATTTAGCAAAAACGTCTTTTTCTGAGTCACTGCTAACTTTTCATTGTTTTGGAATTAGAATAAGGCGACCTGGAAAGTTGCCATTTAACAATTCCATTTTTATTGATCCCCTTGTAATTGTAAATGTTTAACAGATTATGGCCTCCTTAAATGCCTTTGGAATCCATGCATGCATGTTTTAGAGAGTTTACACAGAGGGAAGTCCCACGTTGGTCAGAAAATGTTTCTCTCTGTATCTCTGATCCATCTCCACCCAACAGCTGGCTTCTGAGGCCTGTACTGGGCAACTACAACAGGAAGGACAAGAGTTGCTGAAGTTCTTTTTAAGGTAACATTAATTGGATTCATCTTTTACCGCATGCCAAAGGTCATGGTTATTACATTTACCATTTCGGGTTGGAGTTTAGCCTCTTTATTGTGGATTTGTCGGTCCTGGGCATTTTCAGATTTAGTTTTGTGGTAGGATGTTTTGTCTGCAGTTTGCATCTGTATTTGGAAACAGAATGAAGTGCAGTTTTAAAAACTAGGACCCAAAACAATGGAAAGAATTTATGGGCACACTTTGTGCTCAGTGTTAGGATTTCATCTTTGATATTTGGGGAAATAAGTTTGATCCTCATCCCGGAATATATAAATGACTCCTGAATTTTTGTTGTTGCAGCAAATGCAGACACCAACTGCTTCCCCTTTGAGTTTGCTTACAGGAGAACATTTTCTAAATTTCATAAAGCTTTGTATTAATATGATAAAACTTGAAAATTAAAATTGTAAGAGTGAAACTCCAGTGCTTTCACAAAGTCACAGGCTGAATTCAACTACTAGCATATCCTGTATAGTCACAGGAATTCCCCTGTCTCTGCTGCTTGGGGTTTTCCATCCTTCCTTCTCCCCCCCTCATTCCTGCCTTCCCTGTCCTCTCCTCTTTTTGGCAGGTTCCTTCAAATTGAAGTTTCCCAGCTTTTCTCCACTCATCTCCAAGGATCAAGTGTGAATGAAGAATTGTTTTAGGCTGTTTATTTCCCCCATTTCAACCCATGGAATAGTATGTCCCTCTTCTCATTCTCCTACTACGTCACCTGTTCTGTTCTTTTCTTTAGGGATAAACTCGGATTGGAACCAAAAGAAGGGATTACCAGTTCCTGGTTGTAATCCCAGTTTACCCATCAATCGAAACCAGCCCAGTTGTACTAGTCATTTCATTTCTGCCTTCATGAGGTGCCAGGAGATTGCGGCAGAGAATGAATGAATGAGTGAATGAATGTGTTTGTGCGTGGTAAAGCAATAACAGTTTGGCATCATGGAGTAGGACATTGATTCTCACTTTTTACTTTGCATCAGAATCACCAGAGAGTATATCTAAGATACAAAGTCCATTTCGACAATCTGGGAAAGATCCGGAACTCTGCACTGTTAACAAATTCTATCTAGCGGACCATTTTCTTTGTGCAACAGTGGGTTTGGGGACTCTTAATTTTTATAATTCTTAGTTTCATAGGAATAGCATTTTTTCAAAGCTGGACCCAATTAAAATGGCTGTGACATCAAACCATAGACTTCATTGCATTAGAGTGAGTTCTCTGACCAGCTGGTAGTTACAGTGAGAGCAAAGAAGATGTTGGTTTCACCGTATTCTGGGTTGGTCAGAATCACCCAGCAAGGGGACTGGACTGTATTTGAGGTGCCGCCTTTTTAAATTTTTTTTTAGTATTCTTTTTGTTTGTTTGAAGTATTACATATATTAGTACATATGCCTCCTTTTCTCCCCCCATTGACCTTCCCCCAGCCTCCCCTCACCTCTGTCACATGTCCTCATCCCACCCCCCAGTGTCTTGTGTCCATCGGTGTGCTTATATGCATGCATCCAAGTCCTTTGGTTGATCTATTTCCCTCCCCTCCGAGCACTCCCCAGCCTTCCTGCTGTAATTTGACAGTCTATTCGGTGCTTTACTGCCTCGGTATCTGTCTTTCTGTTCATTAGGTTATAATGTACTTTATTTTCCATAAATGAGTGAGAGCATGTGGTATTTTTCTTTCATTGCCTGCCCTATTTCACTTAACATAATGCTCTCGAGGTGCTGCCCTTTAAGAATTTCAGTGTTCTCATGGAAAGGGGAAAGGAGTCTGTGACAGAGGACTTATCAGGAAGGGGAAAGAAAGAAACTAGTGATCCGATCTTGATCTTCATCTGCCTGATAAACCTTCAAGCGTCTGAAGAAGGATGAGATTCAACGTGGTTACAGAAGAGCCGCTGGGCCCCAGGCCTGGTTTTCTGATCATTAGCTACGAGTGTATCTTTAAAGTCACATGAAGGTATATTGCCTATGATCCGAATTTTTATTCCTGAATAAATTAGAGATCTAAATCTGCGGTTTCTAGTTCAAGGGCACACAAACACACAAACCATGTGTCTGATGTGGATTTTGATGCTGTTAAAGGGAAGGGCAGCCGCCAGGCATTAGTAGCATTGCCCCCCTTTTCTCGGTTGCCTCGGTCTTTTTCTCTTATATTGAAAAGCCACAGCGAATGTTGACCTTCTCCCTCGAAATGGCAATAATTGTAAATTTTAGTGTGTTTTCAGATAGGTGGTTTGAGCCCCTGTCTTGTGTTCTCTTGCTTCCACTGCTCCGGTTCCCAAGACTCGAAATTGAGTCCAGATGTGGGTCAACATTGAGAAGCCCTGACTGGCCCTCTTGTTCTCTCCTTCCCCAGATATTAGGGCGAGAGGGAAACGGCGACGCCGGGGACAGCCACTGTTAACGTTCTTGTGTTATTTCTGCCGGCGTTCTCTGCAGCTCTTTATGAGCGGCACACATTTTTGTTCTGTGCATTAAAGTTTTCACATGGAAAGGCAACACTGTCTCATAAAGTTATGTCTCTGAAAACATTGTATACAAATATATGGACATGCTGAATATTTTATTTCAGTTTTGATTGTTTTATTTTCTTAAAATATATGCTTTCATTGATTTTTTTTTTAAGAGAGGAAAGGAGAGAGAGAGAGAGAGAGATCGGTTGCATCCCACGTGGATCAAACCGCAACCTGGGTATGTGCCCTGACCGGGAATTGAACTAATGACCTTTCAGTACACAGGACAATGCTCAACCCACTAAGCCACACCGGCCAGGGCCAATTTTGATTATGGGATTTTCTTGCACAAAGTTCAAAACAACTGACCCACCTATGTATCCACATGCAAATGTTAATTTTTAAAATAATCCTCATTGAAGGATATGTTTTTATTATTTTAGAGAGAGAGGAAGGGAGAGTGCTAAATATCTCTGTGAAAGAGAAACTGATTGGTGGACTCTCATACATGCTTCTACCAGGGATCAAACCCACAACCTGTTTAGTATACGGGATGATGCTCCAACCAACTGAGCCACCTGGCTAGGGCTAACCAGTTTTTCTTAATTGTGAAATAACAAAGTGCATAAAATATAAACTTTAAGAAAACAATGAAAATGTAAAAAATATGAAAATTATAAATCATGTAGCAATTTAGCATCCATATTAAAACTGATGTTAATGCTTTTTTTGTTTTTATTTATTGTCTAAAGTATTCCCAGCCAGTCCCACCCCGGGCAAGCTCCCATCACCCCAGTGTGTGTGTCCATTGGTTATGCTAATATGCATGCATACAAGTCCTTTGGTTGCTCTCTAACCACCCTTCCACTTACATACACACACCCCTGCCATTTGTCCCTGGATCTATTCTTGTTCATCAAATTATGTTGATCATTATATCCCACATATGAGTGAGATCATGTGATATTTATCTTTATCTGACTGGCTTATTTTGCTTAGTATATATATGCTCTCCAGGTCCATCCATGCTGCTGCAAATAGTAAAAGTTTCTTCTTTTTTATAGCAGCTCAGTATTCCATTGTATAGATGTACCACAGTTTTTTAATCCACTCATCTGCTGATGGGCACTTAGATTGTTTCCAAATCTTAGCTATTGTAAATTGTGCTATTATGAACATAGGGGTGCATATATCCTTCCTGATTGGCGTTTCTGGTTTCTTGGGACAAAGGAAGCAAAAGCATACAATGGACACAAGACAGTTTCTTCAATAATGGTGTTGGGAAATTTGATCAGATACATGCAAAAAAAATGAAACTAGATCACCAACTTATACCATACACAACAACAAACTCAAAATGGCTAAAGGATTTAAATGTAAAATGGGAAGCTATAAAAATCCTACAAGACTCCGTAGGCAGCAAAATAGCAGACATATGGAATAACAATATCTTTACCAACACAGCTCGTAGAGCAATGGAGACTAAGGAGAAAATAAATGGGACTACATCAAAATAAAAAGCTTCTGCACAGCAAAAGAAACCATCAACAAAACAACAAGAAAGCCCACTGCATGGGAGAACATATTTGTCAATGCTATTTCAGATAAGAGTTTAATCTTCAAAATTTACAGAGAACTCATGCAACTTAACAAAAGGGAGATAAATGATCCAATCAAAAAATGGGCAAAGGATCTAGATAGACACTTTTTGAAAGAGGACATATAGAAGGCCGAGAGACATTTGAAAATATGCTCAAAGTCACTAATCATCTGAGATATACAAATCAAAACAACAATGAGATACCATCTCACACTTGTCAGAATGGCTATCCTCAACAAATCAACAAATAAGTGCTGGCAAGGATGCGCGGACAAAAAGGAGCCTTCCTGCACTGCTGGTGGAATGCAGACTGGTGCAGCCACTGTGGAAGACAGTTTGGAATTCCCTCAAAAAGTTAAAAATGGAACTCCCATTTGACCCAGTAATCCCAATGTTAATGTTTTTAAATATCAACTCTTTGTTGCTCTGTATTTATACATATAATTTGTGTGGTCATTGATTAGATGTTATAGACAAAAATCCAAATTCTTCCGAACTAGAAATATTAGTTGTTAATGCTTTTTGTATATGTCTTTTCATATATTCAAAGACATAGATATGTTCAGTATTATTTTGTTTTATTTTTTAGCAACTTTTCTTATAAAAGTGATACATATACAATTTAGAATCCCCGAAAAAGATAAAAACATAAATAAAAAATTGACAAATCTGTCCACTTAAAAATAAAGTAATTTTTAAACCAGTTCTTCCAAGTATGTACACTTTGTAAACCCATATTTTTTATCAAATAAAAATGAAATGAATAGTTTCTTCCTCCCTCCCTTCCTTCCTTCCTTCCTTTAGGAATGCATAAAGCATTTTTTGTTTCAATATGTACAGTACTAAACTTGTTTCAGTGTGGATTTCCTTTTATTGGTCTTGTGTCTCCTGAGTCTAAGGGTTTCTACCACCAATTCTGGGGCATTTTTTGTCCATTGTTTCTTTTAATAACACTTTACTCCTGCTTTGTTAGTTGTCTGGTTCCAGATCACCACGGAGGCATCTTTGAGACTTTTACAATCCTTCCTGCCTATGAACCTCACTTCTGAGTTTACCCCTGTGCATCTGTCCTCCACTCTCATCAGCTGCACTTCAATCTAAGTCACTCACCATGTTTCTAATTTGATGAAATACCGTGTTTTTATTTCCTAGAAACCCAGTTTGGCTTCTTTTCTAAGTTGTGTGATCACTTTTAATATATCAGACTTTTGATATAGTCTATATCTGATAATGCCTTTATCTGAGGACTTTGTCTAATTCTGCTATTTGTTGTTTCTGATGACACTTGTATGTGTTGGCTTGCTTCTTCATGCTTTGTGGGTTTTTTTTTGTTTTTTAATGTGAGCTCACATTTCTAGAAACTTTTTCTCTGGGAATTTTTTGAGAACTTAAAGGTGAATCAGTTCAGGAAGAACTTGTGTTTGCTTCTGCTGGATGCCTTAAGGGCACTATGAAATCACGTCTACATCCGTTTCAATATTCAGCTTCAGATTTATTAGGTGGCCACACCTATGTATTAATTCAGGCCCCAAAAGTATTAAGGATAAGTGTCTGGATATAAGTTCTCAGGGGAGGCTCTTTCCTAACTTCATCCAAGACGGAGACAGTCAAGCTCCTTAACCCTCTCCCTGTGTGACATGGGTCAATATTTGTTCCTCCTGTTCACCTATTGAGGGTGGTGGAGGGTGGATGTCCCAGGTTTTTATAGAGGGTTTTTTTTATCTGCCTTTCACTTTCCACTTGATTCTGCCTATAAAAGTCAAAACTAGAAGTCACCTGGGGTTGGAGTATAACTGATTGCTAAGTTCAGTGTTCTTTTACCTTGATTGGTTTCTTGATATTTTAGCTTTTCAGGAGGTTCATTACTTTTTTGGCCAACTTGACTAAGCATTTACAAAGGTTAGGGGTGTGTGTGTGTGTGTGTGTGTGTGTGTGTGTGTGTGTGTGTGTGTATGTGTATTGAGAGGATTTTCAGGGTAATTTGCCCTCACTAGTTCTAGAATGGAAGTCCACAATATAACTTTTTAATAGCAGGACATATTTCATCCTTCAAATAAATGTGGTTTACTTAAATAATTTCCTTCCTTATAACCTTAAGGTTGCTTTCAATTTCGGTGTTACAAAGGATGGCCTTATATAGTTATCTTAGCTTAGGTTGTTGATAATTTCCTCAGAATAAATATCTTGAAGCAGGATTGCTAGGTCAAAGGCTATGCTTGTTGTAATTTGTTTTGTCAGAGAGAGGAAGGAAGAGGGAGAGGGAGAGAGAGAGATAGAAACATTAATGATGAGAGAGAACCATTGATCAGTTGTCTCCTGCATGCCCCCTACTGGGGATCAAGCTTGAAACCTGGGCACATGACCTGACCGGGAATCGAACCAGGGACCTCCTGATTCATGGGTTGACTCTCAACCACTGAGCCACACCGGCCAGGCTGCTTGTTTGGTTTTTGATAGAGATTGCTAGAGACATCCTGCAGGATCGGGACGATTGCTCTATATTGAAACTCCCAGGCCTGGTACTTGAAGGTGCCACCCTTCATTAACACTGACAGTTATAAATTTAAAACACATCATCAATGTTTTTGGGAAAAATACACTTAATTTTTAAAATTTAGATTTCTTTGATTATTTAAGAGGTTAAGCACAACTTTTTATAAACACTCATTTGTATCTGTTTCTGTCAATTACTTTTCTATTAGGCTTATTTGTATGTTTATTTTTATTTGTTTCAACTCTACACTTAATATATATAATTTTCTGTTGAAAACTTAAGATATTAATGGACTTTCTTATGTTGTAAAACATTTTTCCAGTGTGCATTTCTATACCGGTGGGCAAAAGTAAGTTTACAGTTATGAGCATGTGAAACAATGTTTATTCTTGTATTATTTATTAATAATTGTATTAATTTATATCCAAACAAACGCTGCCCATCCCATATAGCTATATATAAGCTTTACGTATTTAGTTACCTTTATCTGTATTTTATGGTTTTTGCTTTGTCATTTTGCTAAAATAGCCATTCCTCACTTTAGGATTATGTAAATCTATCATGTTTTCTTTTAGGTTTTTTATAAGGCTTTATTTTTCATAGAATGTATGTGATGTGAAGATCTGTCTCTCACCTTCTACCACTGTGAATTTATTATTCAAGTTGGTTTGCCTGTGTACCTATTTGGAAGTATGATTTGGATAAAGCCAAATAATTTTGGACTTCTTTCATGTTGAGGCTGTAACTTTTGAAGATGGAATTGGCATGGTATGGGATGGCTACTGTAGATATTTGACAGGGAGTGGTGAACTTGGAGAAGAAGCAGGTGAGTGTGTTAAGAAAGGCTAGATGAATTAAGGCAGTGGTTGGCAAACTGCAGCTCACGAGCCACATGCAGCTTCGGAGCCTCGGTTTGCCTCTCTGTTGACTAATGAGTTTGCCCACCACTGAGTTAAGGGATGTGTTAAAGAAGAAGGTTAGCTTTAAAGCTTAACCATCACAGGGTCATCCTCCCACCAGTGTGTGTGTGTGTGTGTGTGTGTGTGTGTGTATTTGTTTTCCTAATGGCCATTGGGAATAGCATGTGTGGGACTGTCAGGCTTGTAGTGAGTTGAGAAAGCTGGGGAGACTTTATATCCCCAGCACTTTGTTTCCTGTGCGGTCCAGTCTTTAGTGTGCAGGGGCTGCTCAATAAATATTTGTTGCATGAATGGGCAAATAAAGGAGATTTATTGGTTGGGAAATAAGGTTAAGTTGTGTTTAAATACTTTGGATTTTTGAGTAAACAACTTCTTTAAGTCATTTTTTTTTTTTTTTTTAGTGGCCATGCGTCTCCATTAATTTCTTCCCTTGTTATCCAACAAGCCTTATTGAGGACTGCTTCTGTGCCAGGCACACAGAGCATTAGAATAAAAAGATAATGATGGTGCTGTCCAAAGTGCAGCAGTTGCCTCATAAAAGAGCAGAGTTAGTGTGATGAATATTATAGCTTACGTGCAAGGTACAAAGATGAGGGCATGTAGGAGGGTACAGCCAATGTACTGCTGATGGTGATGTGTGTGTGGGTGACTAAGAAGGGGAGTTCTGAGACTTGATAATAAAGGACTGAAAGATACAGAGTTCTGTAGCATTGTGGATGGGCAATAGAAGAGAGTATTTCATTCAGTGGAAAGAGAACATGAAAAGGCGTGAAACAGCACAGTGTTTTCTAGGATCTCCAAGCAATTTGGTTTGGGAAACAATAGAAGACCTGCTCATGCATGAGACAGAAGCCAGATCACGGGAGGTCCCGCCTAGTGTGCAAAGACCTCTGAAGCTTGCCTCCTCCCTCCCAATTCTTCATAATTGAAAGGACTTCTATGGTTTTGCCAGTTACATCATTATGGGAGGTTAAACTGGAGAGGGACAGAGAAGTGAAACAAGATTAGCGATAGAGACCCTTGCAATTGTCCCCGGGAGATGACCTGAACTAAGTAAGTGACAGTGGAGCCTGGAGGAGAGAGAATGGATTTGAATCTGTTGGAAAGTGTGTAGTCAATAGGATTTAGTGGCATGCTCAGTGTAGGAAAGTAATAAGTTGAATTTGGCATAGTTTTGAATTTGAGGTTTTCAATGAAATGCAGCAGTGTGAGAGAATGTTCTGTAATGGGAATACATATTTAAGAATCTGCCTGCAAGTGTCTGTGGGATCCATTGTTATGGGTAAGATGGCCTACGGAGAGTGAACAGGAGTAGAATAGAAAAGGGCCAAGCAAAGAGCTCAGGGAGCACCAGCATTTCCACACCCTCAGAGGACCTTTCACAGATGCCTGGGGAAGAGCAGTTAGAACGTTGGGTAAGAATCAAGGGGGCATGGTGTCATGAGTAGGGCAAGTTTAAAAAGATTGATTAACAATGTAAAATTCTGCTACAAGGTCAAGTAAGATAAGGGCCGAGAAAGGTCCTTATTTAGAGGAAAGTGATCTTTCCTCAAAATTTTGAATGCTGAGGCAGACGCCTTGTGCATCCTATAAGGATGCTAAAGAAATGAGCACAGACTGTTCCTTCAACATTCTTGGCCTTAAAAGTGAGAGAGAGGGTTTAGGAGAAGAGAGGGAGAGGAGGAAGTAGTAGTTGGGGTCAAGGGCGTATTTTTTTTCCTGTTTTCTTTTAAAATAGGATTTATAGCATGCTTTTATTCTGAGGGTTGGGAACTGAGGAGAGAACAAAGCTGAAGGTGTAGAAGAGAAAACTGGATGAAGCAGATTTGAGTTCAAAGCTGGATATGGCCAATTGAGGGCTAGAATGAGAGAAGCGTATTACAAAGCCAGTGTCAGCTAGAACTGGTGACTGTTGCTATCATTGGGAGATACTGTTTTTTGAAGCAAGCATGTCACAACTATTTATGGCATAACGAACTGTGGCAGCTCTATACTGGGTGTATAATAAAGCCTTCATGGAACAATTATTTGGGCATTCCCCCCTAAGTCTGAATTGTTGGGCTAAACTGTATTGAAATATGAATATGACTTTCATACTATTAACAGTGTAAAGAATATTACATGTTGGTTGAGCAGTGGTCAAATAATATGTAAATGAATTCAATAGTTTTGAATTATTGCTGCTTAGTGTAATTCTAGCTTCCATTACATTCTTGTTGCTGTGAGCCCCAGGAACCTGGAGTGCGTTAAGAGTTCTGGGTGACAGTTACTGGGGGGTAGTTCTGTGTGGCTCCAGCAGCCTGCCTTCACTTCCGCAGAGGCGTGTTTAGCTTCCAGGCTCTCGCTGTGTGGGATGGTGCTCTGGGAAGGAAGGCAGCTCCTGACCCTACCGTGTTGCGTTGGCATCTGGGGGACTGCCCATTGTGTGACTGCTTCCAGCGCTTTTTAGTCCCTGTACCCCAAGCAATAGTTTACCGTATGCCATTTCCCTACCCTCCCAGACAGAAGGAAGTTTTCCTTTCACGGAGGAAAACTCCCTAAGGCATCCTCAGAGGTGACTGCATGTTTGTAAAAACAGCCTTTCTCTTTCACTCTGTAGTCCCTTCTGTTAAGCAAATTGCATTAGGTTTTCCCACAGACCGGGCTCTAGGATGTTTTGTCTGTCACCCACTAGTCTCACTCTTGCCGGTCTTCATCCCAATGGGCACTGGAGGTGCCAGCGTGCATGCATTCACTCCGTCCTGCCTTCGAGTGTTCCGGCTTGCCTCCTGAGCTCCAGGGATCTGGGCAGCCATACTCTGTCATTTTCTGTTTGAGAATGGATCTCTATGGTTTAAATACTTTCTTATTGATTCCATAGCATTTAGGGATTCCCAATCTCAACGGATTTCCAAAGACCATGCCTGGATTCCCAGAGTTCCTGAGCTGGCATTTCCCGTAACCGACACTTCCATATTTTAAATTTTTATATATTTTTTCTTTTATATTCTACTAGAGGCCCGTTACAGGAAGGTTCCTGCAATAGGGCTGCCCCGCCTGCTTCACTGCCTTCTCCCCGCCCTGCCTGCTTGCTTCTCTGCAGCTTCCATCCCTTCTGCAGCACTTGGCTTCCTTCTACACTGTCTTCAATCTTCGTTCTTTGGATATGCAAGTTACCCACCATCTTGGTTGTGTTAATTCGCTCCTGATTGGCTGGTGGGCATAGTGGAGGTATGGTCAATTTGCATGTTTCTCTTTTATTAGATTGTTAGATAATTGATTTCAGAGAGAGGAAGGGAGAGGGAGAGAGAGATAGAAACATCAGTTGATGAGAGAGAATCGCTGATCGGCTACCTCCTGACGTCCTCCACTGGGGATCGAGCCTGCGATCCAGGCATGTGCCTTGACCGGGAATCGAACTCTGATCTCCTGGTTCATGGGTTGTTGCTCAACCGCTGAGCGACACCGGCCTGGCAACACTTCCATATTTTAAAGAGAAGTCACACACCCCTAATACTTTAGACTTTGGGTGGACACATGTTTCCAGTGCTTCTTATATTCCTCTTTTACTGGCAGTTTTCATTGCTTTGTTCTATTAGCCTTGGCAGGAAAAATCCTATCAGTATTTATAGCTTTTGGTCCTCTGCTTTATCTCCTTTTGACTAGGGATAAGAGAATGTCCACCTGTCCAGCTCTCAAAAGGTGAGGGATACTGCTTTGCACTCATCCTCACTATTTCCCCCCTTGTTATTTTACATCATGTGATCCTGTCCCCCATTTTAAAAGATAAGTTGTTTCTGAAATATGTTCCCACTTGCTTCTGGCTCTGACAGTGAAAATTGTCTGGTAAAATTAAATTTATTTATTTTGCCTTAAGTTAACTACAATACATATGCAGGATGGGGGAAACTCTATGTTTCGCATACTCATTGTGAGTATGTGAAACATAGAGTTTATTCTTGTATTAATTGTTATTTATCAATGATTGTACTATTTTCCATTCGAACAACTGTAAACCTACTTTTGCCCCACCCTGGCGATTTACTGTGTAGTGTTCAGATTGCGGTGGCTTAGAAGTAACTTTGAAAATTGATTTCTCAAGGGAATTTTACAAGGAACATATAATACATGAATATGTAATTAGAACCCTATTTCTTTTTAAGGAATATTAGTTAGGACAGCCCAGCATTTCCATGTGTTCGATTCTAACATTAAAGTTAGAAACACACAGTGAGCAAAAAAGACTATTAGCTTATTGTAACTGTCGCAATGTATACATAGTTCTAGATGCATTTAGTTACATTTCATTCTGACTCCAAATATGACAGAATTCTCAGGAGACTACATTATGCACAAGAGAGTAATATCGCTTCCATTTTAATTGCAAAGTAACAAAGCTTTTTCCACTTTACAACTTGTGTGGACAGTGTGCCAGCATTAGCCAATGGAAATTTTTGCAATGATGGAAATGCTTTATTTTTGCACTGTTTACATATGGTATGCGGCTTCCTTACTGGACAGAGTAGGTCTAGATTTTGGAGTTACACTCCCCCTTCCCCCTTTTCCTAGCTGTGTAGCTCTGACTGATTTCAGAAGGCTTACTCTTTGGGGCAGACACAGCTCCCCACTCGGGTACATCGCTGGAAAAGTGGTGCAGCGTTTGCTAGATCCACGAAGCCACACCCTGAGGCTGGGTACCTTGACTGCTGAACCAGGAGAAAACTCTGGTTCCACTCCCCAAAGAAGTCTCCCCAATCAAAGTGGGGCCCATTTCCCCCCCCCCCCCGAGTTAAAAATCAATACTAAGAGACTTGGCTAGTGACAAAGAAATTCTTCCTATTAGAATTCTTCCTGTACCCAGATCTTTTAAAACTGGACTTTTGTTCTTCCCTACTCAGGGGGTCATGAACTAGCCAGTGGATTATTTATTGTGCTTACTGATTTGTCATTATTACTTTTTAACACATACACAAACATTATTTTAGAGAGAGAGGAAGGGAGAGGAAACATGGATGAGAGAGAAACATTGATTGGCTTGCCTCCTGTGCACTCCCTACTAGGGATCGAGCCTGCAATCCGGGCATGTGCCCTGACCCGGAATCGAACCTGTGATCTCTTGGTTCATGGGTTGACACTTAATCACTGAGCAGTACTGGCTGGGCATGCGTGCTGATTTATGAAAAACAATTTTTGCTTGAAATTTATGAAAGTGCAGGGAGGAAGGGAGAATAGTGGATTCCTGGTTGTTTCAAAAAACAGAGCTGCACAGTACAGGTTCGCCCCCACTGCTCTCATTGGTCCCCACTCTTGATTCTGGAAAACGAGGCAGAGTGGGAGAGGTCTGAACCTTCTTACTTCTGGCTTTTCCTTTTCAGCAAGCGAAGCATTCACTGAACACTGCTTTTAATTGAGCTTCATCTTCACTGTTCTGAACAGATACTGCTCCCAGGCTCTTATAAATGGCTGGCTGTTATTCTCGGTTTCAGAGCCATTTTAAGTTTAGTCTTTTTGTTTGTCTTCATGTGTACTTTAACTGGAAATTGGGTGGAGAAGTAGCAAGGGCTGATGTCATCTTTATTCAGAAGTCCGTTTATGACCAGTTGCAAGATTTATTGATTTAATCACTGCCTTGAGTCTAGTGAAATGTCTCTGGGCTGCACTGAATGATTTTAGACTTTTCACATTTTTTTAAGGCTATCATGTTTTCTGAGGAGATGGATGCGGCCACACAGAGAATCATTTAGTATAAAGGAATGATCTTTTGACAGAACAAATTTTATTTCCAAATGATGTCAACTCTGTGTCCACATCTCTCCTCCTCCTTTTAACTTTAAAAATTACTAACCTAAAAAAAACAACCCACATTTGTATGAATGAGATATTGCCTTTCCAGTAGAGCTATCTTATGACCTTATGCTCATGAGCAGGAAATGAGTGTAAGAAGCCTCAGACCTACTGGCCAGTCCTTCTCTTAAAGGAAGCTTGCTATTGACTTTGTCAAAGCTAAAGCTGTTGCTTTTGGCAAACACCGTCACCATTCGGATGGGCAGCATTAACTAGCTTCACCCCACGGGTTAATTCCTATAACGATGTGGTGTGTACGTTTCGCAGCTCTCTTATTCTTGTGGACACACAGTGAGATGGAATCCTGTTCAAAAATAACATGTCCCTAGTAGCTTCAAAAAATTGACGTATAACATTATATTAGTTTCAGATGTACAATATGATTTGATTATTTGTAGATATTGTGAAATGATCACCACAATAAGTCTAGTTAACATCCATCACCACAGGTAGTTACAGTTTTTTTTTCTTGTAATGAGAACTTTTAAGATCTATTCTCTTAGTGACTTTCCCATATACAATGCAGTATTCACATCGTCACCATGCTGTACATTGTAGCTACAGTTAGAGTCTGTATTGAATAATTGAAAAGCTTCTTCCTAGGAAATTTTATGGCAACTCTCATAATTGGGTAAGTGAAACAGCCCTCCAATTTAGATTACGGTCTAATTTTTATTCTTTAAAGAAAATGCCAAATATTCTTTTTGTGTCCGGTATGAAAAGCACATGCAACCACTTTTTAATCAACAACACTGAACACTTAAGACTCTTATCAGAGCCTTCAGTAGGATTATCTACCTTTCAGTTGTACCAAAGGCCGTTGGAGACAACTGGCTATTACACGAACAGTCCAGTGAGTGGTTCTCAAAGTGTTGTGTGCAGTCCAGCAACACCAGTGCCCCTGAGAACTTGTGACTAAGTACAGATCCTCAGGTCCATGCCAGACCTCCTGAACAGGAACTCAGCGTGGTGGGGCCCCACCATCTGTATTTGAACAAGCCCTCCAGTGAATTCTGGATGCTGCATGCTACAGACTGAGAACCACTGATCTGATGCAGGAGTTACCACATTTGCCTTTCAACCTAAGCTCACTTTGGACACATTAAAATACAGGTTCTTGGTTTCCATTCACATAGTCCAATTCAATAGTCTGATTTAGGGGGGCCCAGGAATCAGTGGCCCTGCTAATATATGTGTGATGATCTGTGGGTTTGTCACATGTGACCTTTATTATGTTGAGGTTATATTCATTCATAATTTTTATCAGGAAAGGATGTTGAATTTTGTCAAATGCTCTTCCTGCAGCTCTTGAGAGAGAGAGGGTCATATGATTTTTATCTCTTATTAATATGGTGTAGCATGCTTACTGATTTGCATATGTTGAACCTTCCTTGCACTCCAACGATAAATCCTACTTGATCGTGGTGTATAGTCTGTTTAAAGCTGTGGTCTTACGCTCTCTTTGTTTTGCTAGAATTTTGTGGAGGATTTTTACATCCGTATTCATCCAGGGTGTTGGCCTGTGGTTTTCTCCTTGTGCCCTTCTCTGGCTTTGGTATCAGGGCAGCACTAGACTAGTCAAATGAGTTTGGGCATGTTCCCTCCTCTTCAATATTTTTGAATAGTTGAGGAGGATTGGCACTAATTCTTCTTTAAATGTTCGGTAGAATCACTAGTAAAACTGTCTGGTTCTAGTCTTTTTTATCTTGGGTAGTTTTGGTGACTGTTTCAATCTACTTAGTTGTTATCTTTGAATTGTCTATTTCTTTCTGATTCAGTCTTTGCATGCCGTACATTTCTAGGAATTTATCGATTTCTCCTAGATTATCCAACTTGTTGACAAATAATTGTTCATAGTCACGACTCTGGTTCTTTAATAACTTTTCTGTAACTTGTTTGGAAATGAATGGGGTCCAGAAACTAAGTAAATGATGGACTATCTTGCCCTAGCCAGTTTGGCTCAGTAGATAGAGCATCAGCCTGTGGACCAAAGGGTCCTGGGTTCAGTTCCGGTCAAGGGCACATTATATTAGTTTGGTTGCAGATTCCTCCCTGGCCTGGGCTCTGGTCAGGGCTTGTGCAGTAAGCAACCAATTGATGTGTTTCTCTCACATTGATGTTTCCCTCTATCTTTCCCTCTCTCTTCTACTCTCCCTAAAAAAATCAATGGAAAATATCCTTGGGTGAGGATTTAAAAAAAAAAAAAAAGATGGACTCTCTACCCTTTGCCTTGAAATGAGCTTTGTGTTTAAAGAACCTTTCCCAGCTCTGGGTTAGGGTCTTTTTATGTCTTCCTCCATAGGATGGAAATACATCACAACCGTCAGTAGCCTGGCTCTGAAAGAGTTAATGTTTCCCATTACCAGGCACTGACATAGGCAGTCGGGGAAATCTGGTTCATTTTGTTTCAAAATACACCGTACCTCAAGTAAGTACAAACAGCTGCGAGGCAGGACTGGAGCCAAAAGAAATCAGTGTGGTGCTATGAACTCCAACTGAGGAGAGTTCATGTAACATGGATCAGAGATCAGGCTCCAAAACGAAACCATCAGGGCCCAGCAGGAGAAGGGTCTTTGCTCCTCACCCCAGTCACCTCCCCAGCCGCCACCCAAAGAAACCGGGGAGGTTCTTCAGAGAGGTGGCCTTCTTCTTTTTTCCTTCAGAGCCACTTCTCTGCCATGGACGGAGCTCACCACGTTCAGTTTCTTGGAGCCCAGAACACCAGTAGTGTGCCATGGAGAATTCTTGGGATAGAAAAGAAGTATAGATATGCTGCCTGCTTATTCGCCTTAAAACAACAATCACTTGAAGCCCAGCCCTACAACACATGCTCCTTTCTTTTCAAGCCTCAGGAAATTCTTGGTAGAAACTGCATGTACTGAGTATGTTTGGCTGTTCCTTCTGCTCCCAGATTTTTTTTTAAGTTAATATCAGTTTAGTGAAACTTTTTGCTTTCCTTCTGATTTCTTTTATACCAGAATTACCTTTCTAATCTTATAATGTCTTATCGTCTCATTGGGGGACCCATATAATCCCTCTCCATACCTGTTAGACATTTTCTGCATAACAGTCTCCAACCTCAACATGTTTGGATCCCCTCTGGGATTTCCTGGACATCTAGTCATTAATTAGTCTGCAGGGACAACATCTTTCAGGCTAACGGTTAGATGGTCACAGGTCGTTCAAAGGGCGCCTCCCAGCCGCCTTTAGGTCCCCGGTTGGTTTTTTGGGGGATGTCTCAGGCACGGGGAGAACTTTGTGGCCATATGATGGTTTTACTCACTCTTCTCAGTTTATAAAAAGGCTTCTTTCCTTTCCATTCTTTTGCCGCTTTTGTGATCAACAGCTTCAGCCATCATTTTAAAAAGCTATCTCCTGTTAAGTTTAAAACTCTTTTATTAAAGAAAAAAAAAAAGGGAGTTAGAATACCATTCACAACAGTTAGGGAAAGGCCCCCTTTCTGTTTGTTTTCATAGTTAACGAAATCATTGTGAATGGAAAAGAGTCATTGAATTCCCTTTGCTTCTCATTCCTAATTTCTCCAACAGGGGTGATAATGTTTGAAATGTTACCCCTGGCCCTGTTATATGAATGAGTGAGGCCAGCCTTTAGTTACTGACCTCTCAAGCTGGCAAAAACATGTATGTGAATCGCAGGAAGCTATGGTATTTACATATCCACAACCCAGCTGGGAATAATTCATCGTCTAGCACAATACTAGTTTTCTTTAGATTTCCCTCTGAACTCACTGTTTTAAAGAGACACTGCCATGAGGGACTTCATGGAGGGAAAGTGCTGTATATTGGGAGCAGGAAAGGAAAGGAAATTAAGTGCCTCATTATTTTTCCCAGGACAAAGCAGATACTAGGATTGAATTTAACAGGTGTAATTCCCTCCCCTCCCTCCTCAACACTTTTGGGCAGATGTACAAGTGTCTGGACTTAGGATGTACACTGATTTTCTTTTCTTTTAAAGTTAACTTATCTCCAGTTTTATTAGAGATTAGCAAAGGAAACTAGGTTTCTTATTTGGCTCTCTTGAATTTTTGGAAAATAAACAAAACGTTCATATTTTGAATAGCACATTGTGGGCCAAACAACATCTGGAAGAGATTATTCTCACTGCAGGCAGAAGAACTTTCATAACCAGAGAACACAGTACCTTTTCACAGTTCCTTCCCTGATGTCCTGCAAACAGAAGAAGCTGATTGCTGGGGCTTCTGCCTTTGTCTTTGTTTTATTCGATGCAAATGTATCTCTCTGTTAGCTTTTGGAAATCCAGCACAACTTGATGGCGCAATGCTGCCTACATTGCTTACTGTGGTCCAGACTTCTCCTTTTCCCAAAGACCTGTTTGACTTTTGGCAACGTGCCTCTTACATGCTGCCATTTGTCCGAGACGTCTTTTCCTGTCTTCTCCGAAATCAGGCACACGTGTGTCTGGGGTGGTCACGTATTTTGTAACAGCAACTTCTAACTAGATTAAAACATTTCTTTTCAATTCAATTTATTCTTCGGCATGTCTGTTCTTACAGGTAGTAGTGACACATGAACACAGCCTTCTCCTGAAACACAGGGGCCTCTTCTTTTGCCCCTGCACCTCCCTGGCATCTCCCCCAATCCCTCTCCCTGGCCCCTCCCCCATGCCTTCTCAAATTCACAGAAAAGTTGCAAGTGCAGGGCAGAACTACCAAGAACCTTTTATCTCACCAAGCCATTCAGAATGCATTGCTGACACTGCGCTCACACCCTCAAATACGTAATAATGTATTTCCTGCAGACAAGGATGTGCATCCACAGAGTCACACAACCACTGTCCGAATGAGGAAGTTAACATCACTGTCTTACTATCAGCTAGTTTTCAGATCCCGTTCACCTTTTCCCCAGTTGTCTCGATAATATCCTTGACGGCTAAGGGTCCAGTCCAGGATCTTGCATTGTATTTATCATGTCTCTTGTTATTCTCCTTTAATGAGAAACGATTTCTTGGTTTATTTTCTTTATGATCTTGATGTTTTGAAGACTATCGTACACTTATTTTGTAGAGTGTCTCTCACTCTGAATTCAATCAAAAGGAGACATGGGTCACTTTGGGTTTGACCCATGCTTCCTTTTGATTGAATTCAAATTTAGCAAGAGTATCGCGGAAGTGATGCTGCATTCTTCTCATCGCATCCTATCAGGTGGTACACAATGTCAATTCACCCCAGTTTCCCGTGATGTTTTACTTTGATCACTTGGTTATGGGGGTGTCTTCCAGACTTCTCCACTGTAAAGTTACAATTTTTTCTTTGCAATTAATAAGAATGATGTTGGGACATATTTGAGTCTATGTGAATGGTCCTTTTTATTTTTATTTTGTCAGACTTTTATTAGTTTATTTATGTTAAAATGAACTCATGCATTTCTTTTATTCAAAGGGTTATAAATTTGTCCTTTCATTTATTTTTGAAGGTCAAAAATTTCCAGTTAGGCCAGGGGATACTCTTCAAGCTAGTTTCCTTGTCCATTTAACACGACTCCTTAATTCTTTGAGTAGGGTCTTACTTTCTATCATAAGATGTCCCTCTCTTGCCCCAGCTCTGGAAAGAACATTTCTCCAAAGAGCCTGGATCCATACAGTCGAGGATGGTATTTTGAGACCAGGACCTAAGTGATAGGATACTTGCTGTTACTGGGGTGTCACTACTCCCTGGCCTCCTACTGTATACATGCACAGTAGTTATGGGGGTGTCTTCCAGACTTCTGACACCTACTTCTGACACTCTACTTCTTACCCACATACTCTGACACCTATTTTGATTTCTATAGCTATTGAAAACCACAACTCCATAGCTCTTTCTCTCCCCTCTTTCTCTTTCTCTCTTTTTTAAGCCTCACCAGAGGATATTTTTCCATTAATTTAAAAAATATATATTTTTTATTGATTTTTTTTACAGAGAGGAAGGGAGAGAGATAGAAAGTCAGAAACACCAATGAGAGAGAAACATCAGTCAGCTGCCTCTTGCACATCCCCCACTGGAGATTTGCCTGCAACCAAGGTACATGCTCTTGTCTGGAATTGAACCCAGGACCTTTCAGTCCATAGGCCGACACTCTGTCCACTGAGCCAAACTGTTTTTGGCTTTTCCATTGATTTTTAAAGAGAGTGAAACAGAGAAGTAAAGAGAGAGAAACATCAATGTGAGAGAAACACATAGATTGTTGGTCTGCAAGCTGACACTCTACCCACTGAGCCAAACCAGCTAGGTCTCACCCCTCTCTTGGATGTGCCTACACCTTTGAGTGCTGACAAGTGCTTTGGGTTACCTGCCCATGGAGACATTCTGCTTCCCTCATTTAATCTCTAGCACTCACATTGGGCTAACCTTGTATTGTTACGAACACATGATTTTATATATATACTAGAGGCCAGGTGCACAGAATTCGTGCATGGGGGGTGGGGGATGCCCTCCCCTGTTGGCCATCTTGTGGTGGCCATCTTGTGTCCACATGGGGGAAGGATCTTTGACCATGGGGGCAGCCATCTTGTGTGTTGGAGTGATAGTCAATCTGCATATTACTCTTTTATTAGGATAATTGAAACTTTGTAGCATTGACCTAGGCTGGCAATGGCAGGTGGAAAGCTTGGCTTCCTCTATTGCCAGGGAAACCCAAGCCCCTCTCCAGCTCTCAGTAGCCACAGGCATCTTGGTTGGGTTTATTTGCTCCTGATTGACTGGTGGCCGTGGCTTGATCAGAGGTACAGTCAATTTGCAAATTATTCTTTTATTAGATAGGATTAGAGTTAGTGGTCAGATTTCCTTACAAGTCAGTGTTTTCCGTTCAAGGAAAACATTCTTTAAATATTGTATGTAAATAAATCTATAATACAGCATTTTTCTTTATTATAATACTTAAGCTTTTTTAAAATATTTTTTTGAGGACATACCTAAACTACCCCTACTTAAAGTGTATAATTTGGCTTGTTTTGACATGTGTATATACCTTTTAAATACCGTAATCAAGGTAGTGAGCACATCAATCCCCCTTCACTTTTCCTCCTGTGCCTTTGAAGTTATTCTCTTTTGTTGCCCTGGCCTCCCCTTCTATCCTTGTCCTATAGGCTACTTTGCATTTTCTATAGTTTCATATGAATGGAATCAGACAGTAAGTGCTTTGCTTTATTTGGCTTCTTTCAGTCAGTGTATTTATTTTGACACTGATACATGCCATGTTGTATATGAATAGTTCATTTCTTTTTGTTGCTGGGTAGTATTCCATTGTCTTTATATAAAAAACGTTTTGTCCATTCTTTTCTGAACCGATTTTGAGATGTTTCCAGTTTTTGGTTTTTTGAGATAAAGTTTCTTGAACACATTCAAGTCTTTGTGTTGACATATGTTTCTTTTCTCTTGGGTAAATATCCAAGAGTGAAATAGCTGGACTGGATGGTAGATGCATGCTTAACTTTTAAAGAAACTGATGAATAGTCTTCCAACCCAATTCCATCTTGTATCCTCCTCACAAGAGGATGTGAGAGCTGCAGTTCGTTCACATCTTCACCGATGTTTGGTATGGTCTGGGTCAGATGGAAACTCTGTTTAATATTTTGAGGGGCTACCGGGATGCTTTTCACAGTGGCTGCATCATTTTACATCACCACAGGCAACACAGGAGGGTTCCATTGCTCCATGTCCTCCCCAACACTTGTTTTGATCTGTCGTTTTCATTATAGCCATCCTAGTGGGTATGAAGTGGACTTGATTTTTGTTTCCCTATTGGCTAATGAAGTGGACATAAAAATGCTGTTTTTTAAATACTTATTGATCATTTGTATATTTTCTTTGCAGAATGTCTGTTCAGATCTTTTCTCACTTTAAAATTGGCTTTTTTGTGTCTTTATTATTGAACTAGAGGCCCATTGCATGAAGATTCATGCAATAGGCTTTCCTTCCCCTGGCTGCCAAGACCAGTTTTCCTCTGGAACCTGGACTCAAGCCTTCCCTCTGGCTGTTGCCTTCCGTTGTTGCTTTGGCCGCTGGAGGCTTCACTCCAGCCAGAGCCTTCAGTCTTCTCTGCTTTGGCTGTAGTGCCACTCCGCCGCTGCTTCATCTCTGCCCCCAGGGCCAGGCACTCGTGCTGCTCAGCCCTGCCCCCCCACTCCTGATTGGCTGGTAGTGTAGTGAAGGTACGGTCAAATTTGCATGTTTCTCTTTTATTATATAGGATTGTAAGAATCTTTTTATATCCTGTGTACAAATTTCTTTTCAGATATACGACTTACATAAATTTCTCCCATTCTGTGAGTTGTAATTTAAAAAGACTTACAGAATAAAACTGTTTTTTTAAGTCTATCTTTATTGATAGACTTATTGAGGAAGGAAGGAAGTGGGAAAGAGAGATAGAAACACCAAAGATGAGAGAGAATCATTGATTGATTGCCTCCTGCACGCTTCCCACACTGGGGATCTACCCCACAACCTGGGCATGTGCCCTGACTGGGAATCAAACTGTGACCTCCTGATCAGTGCTCAACCACTGAGCCATGCTGGCCAGGCGAAAACTGGTTTTTAAATTTACTAATTTAGTTCCTACTTTTGGTGTTTTCCATTTCTTTGTGAAGATTTAGATTTCCATCAAATTCAATTTTTATTGTATCTGATGGGCTTCCTTTTATTTTTATTATTATTATTATTTTCTGATGGTGGACACCTTTTAAACATTTCTTGTAGTCCAAGGTCTGTTTATAATCAATTATTTCAGCATTTTTATGTTTGAAAATATTTTTAATTTACTTTTGTTTTTGAAAAAAAAAATCCCATGGTTATAGTATTCTAGATTGATAGGGTTATTTTCCCCATTACTTTAAAAATGTTGATCTCTGCCTTTGTGCTTGCATTATTTTTGAGGAGAAATCTCCTGTCATCCTCATCCTTGTTTCTCTCTCTACCACAATTCTTTTTTTTATCTGGCAAGTTTAAAAATTTTGTTATTATTATATTTTGATAAATTTGATTACAATGTGCCCTTGTGCACTTTTGTTTCTTGTACTTGTTGTTCATTAAGGTTGTTGAATCTTTCAGTTTATAGTTTTTGTTAAATTTTGGTCTTTTGATCTTTATTTATCAAATATTTTTTTCTGGCCTCCTTTTTCCTTTGGGGCCCAATTACATGTATTTAATCCACTTGAAAATTCCCCACATTTTACTGATGTCCTTTTATTTTATTTTTTTCCTATTAATTTCTTTCTCTCTCAGTGTTCCATTTTGTCTAGTTTCTACTTTTGTCACTTCACTTTTTCCTGCTTCTTTGCTTGACTGGTAATCATAGATTGGATGCCAGACTGTGAACTGTACCTTGTTGGACGTTGGATATTTCTGTGTTTCTATAAATAGTCTCAAGCTTTGTTTTGAGTCACAGTTAATTATTTGGAAACAATTTAATCTTTTTCGGTCTTGCTTTTTCAAATTCGTTCAGTGGGATAAACTTACTGTTTAGTCTAGGGATAATTATTCCCCACTACTGAGGCAAGATGCTTCTGAGCACTCTGCCCAATATCTCGTGAATTACAGGGTTTTCCAGTCTTGCTGATGAAAATAGAAACTATTCAGATGGCTATCACTTAAGTCTCTAACGGTTTCCTCATGTGCCTTTTCTGACCAGTTCTTGGTTGAATACTCAAGGTGGACCCTGCAGATATTTAGGGTTTTCTGTCTTTTCAGTCCACTTCCTTGTGATACTCTAACTCTAGCTTCCTTGAGCTTCTTGGGTTCTCAGATCTAAGTTCCCTGGATTCCACCAGAATGTTTCCCTCCTGGCCTGGATGATCTTTGACAGGGAGTTAGGGCAATTACAGGGCTCACCTTGGTCTTTTCCCATTTCTTAGGGATCATTGTCCTTTGTTACACACACAGTTACACACACACTGTATTCCAGAAAGATTGTAACAGTTGCATCAACATTGGAAATAAATTTGAGTGCCTATTTTCCTATGTTGTGACAAATGCATCTGAAAACTATCTTTCAAGCATAACTTTCTTATGTCCAGGTAGAGTTTTAAACCACCATTCTTCAGTTCAAGCACTCTCAAAGTTTCAGCTACTCAAAATGGTAAGTAAGGAAAGAGGCCTCTGTCCACAGACCCCTTTGCTGTTAAAAACTGTTATTTTGGATCCCTTTTCTTATGACAGCGATAGACTTCTATATTCTCGACACATTGCCTCAACCCTCTTTGATCCCTTCCCTCTTTCTCTTCCCCTCATCTCCACCATCATGTAATACATTCATATTACTCCTACTCCACACCACTTGGGAAATAGCTTAGGAACACACTTTAGAAACATACATTTGCTCTTAGAAGGAAATAGCTCTCAAGACTCCTCCAGCGGCTCTGGTTGTCAGAGTCTGGCTTGGCCTGGGACTTCCTCATACAGGCTGAGCTTTTCTTTCTCCTGAAACCTCAGGATTGGAAATGTTCAGTGTGGCTCAGGAGGCCCTCATCAAGCATTCCTCAATAAAAAATATATCCACCTGATGCTTCAGGAATTTCCGCCCTTCGGTGGAACTCTTAATTGTTACTGGTCTTTGCACTGCTATCGCCCCTGTGCAAATGGTGAAGGGTCATGCCTGTGGATATTAAGATGACCCAGAGTTTAGACATTGTAAGTCTCTGGCAATAGAAATGAAAGGGCAGTAGTAGGTCTGTCTCTTATCCAAAGTATCATTTTTCTAATTGTCCTACCCTTCAAGAGGATTTTCTCTATCCTTTTATTGGATGCTGTTCCTTAATTTCCAACTCTTCTTTCCTTGTTTTCTCCTTTTGTGATTGAGCACACTGCCTGAGTTCATTTTTCTTTCACTCAGAAATCTGTAATTCCAACTCATTGCTGATCCACTATTCCTAAACTATTGATTTCCCCCATTTTCTAAGCAATATAACATAAAATAGCTTATGATCCAAACTGTTCAAGGGCATTGCCAATATATTATTTGCCTAGTTACGTATCTTACAATTCCTAGTTATTTTGATGTTTCTGAATAACTTCTCTCCCAAGTAGGAACACTGTTCCAAAGTGAAAACTGGTCCTCACCAGTTTGGCTCAGTGGATAGAGTGTCGGCCTGCGGACTGAAGGGTCCAGGTTTCAATTCCGGCCAAGGGCACATGTGGGCTTGATCCCCAGTAGAGGGTATGGAGGAAGTTGATCAGTGATGCCCTCTCATCACTGATGTTTTTTTCTCTCTCTCCCTCTCCCTCCCTCTCTGAAGTCAATATAAAAATATTTTTAAAAAGTGAAAATTGTATGCCTGTCAATTCAGTCTTTGAAATCAGGACAATGGGCTTATTTAAATAATTTTGGCCAGTTTTGTCAGTCTGTAGAATACTGGACTCTGAACTGATAAAATACGTGTAAAACGGTGTGATTGTGATGCTTGAGTTTGTCTGCAGGCAGCATGAACAGGATGGGCTAGCTGTATTCCTTCCTTTAAATGCATCAGCTCAATGCCATAGAGAAGGAACGATAGAGTTTTTCGGCCAAATGTAGACTAAAAGGCCTGATTGAAATGCCTGGCTTGTGTGGCTCAGCTGGTTGTACGTCGTCCCGTGCACTGAAAGGTTGTTGGTTCAATTCTGGGTCAGGGCACATGCCCAGGTTGTGGGATAGATCCCCAGTGGGGGTGTGCAACCCATCAATGTTTCTCTCTCACATTGATGTTTCTCTTTCCTTCTCCCTTCTTCTCTCTCTAAAAATCAATAAAAACATCTTTTAAAAAAAAGAAAAGAAAAATGAACCATCTTTCACCAGACAGTAAGTAAATAAAAAAAAAAGAAAAGAAAAGAAAAGCTGGAGAAGCAAGTGGAAAAACTGATTCTGTTTGTGGAAAAGGAAAGATTTTAAGAACATGAAATATATTGTCTTCTGTGGTATACTAAAGCAAGATCTTGGCTGCCACAAGTAGAGATGGTATTTGAAAACAAAACATGAGAAAATTATTTGATTTCTCCAGTGCTTTTCTGATTTCTTTGTTCTAAGTCTGCATGTGAAGCAAATGGACCCTGAAAGTGGTCCCAGCTTTCCTCATTCAGCTGGACCTTTTGGCTTTCTGCTTTCCCGGGAAGCTGTGGTGAGGGAGGGAGCTCAGGTAGGAAATGTAGCGTGGCTGTTCCTTTGTCACCCATTCCACCCCTTTCTCTTCCTTTTTGGTTTTCAAAGCCTGAAATTCTCATTTTATCAGCTTTAGACATAAAACGGTATTGACTGACTCCTTTTTCCAAAGGTGAAGCATATTCTTTTTCTGATGATTTCCTACAGTTTTTATCTTAGTTCATTACACATTTATAGGGGTGGGCAAAAAGTAAGTTTATAGCTGTGAGTACATGAGAGTTTATTCTTGTGTTATTATTTATTAGTTATCGTGTTATTTTTCATATGAAGAACTGTAAAGCTACTTTTGCCCACCCCTATGTATCCAAGGGCACAGATACTCTGCCGAGGTTCCTTTGTGAGTCTCCTTACCTGTCATCCATAGTTCTCCCTTCTCAATTAGGCCAGGAATTCCCTTTGTTTTTCTCCAGTATTGAGGTCCTGTTCCTGTATCACATGCTTGCCTTTTTCTGAGTTTCTTCCCTGTTTTGCTGAAGAGCATTCTCCCATAGAATTATGGTTGTAAATCACATTCCTCATTGCTCCCTTGTCTCCTGGCCTCCAGGCTGCTCTTGAGAAGTCCAGAGATCGATTCCCAATTCGTTGTTTATGAGTTTTACACACACACTTTCTTAGAACTTAGCGGATTTTTAAAAATATCGAGTGTAGCCCTAACTGGTTTGGCTCAGTGTATAGCGCATCGGCCTGCGGACTCAAGGGTCCCAGGTTCCATTCTGATCAAGGGCATGTGCCTTGGTTGCAGGGATGTGCAGGAGGCAGCTGATTGATGTTTCTCTCTCATTGATGTTCCTAACTCTCTATCCCTCTCCCTTACTCTCTGTAAAATCAATAAAATATATTTTTAAAAAATATCGAGTGTAAAAAGAAACAAGAAGAAAATAAACCTCATGATGGTGTGCTTATGTGAGTGTATTAAAATAATGGAGGTGGGCACTTCTTAGGCCTTTACACTCAACAAACATGACTTTCCCACTTTAGAAAATGTTTTGAGTTAGCGATTTGATTTGTCCTTCTTTTTGTCCTTCATTCTTTTCTTCTAGAATTGCTCTTATTTGGCTGTTCAATCTCTGGATTAGCACTTTAGCTTTCTCACTTTATTTTTTGCTCTACATTCTGGATTTTTACATTTGTAACTTCACATTCCAATCCTTTTACTGAACTTCAGATGATCAATTTTTAAGCATTTTGTTTTTGTTTCATGGGTCAATGACTTCTTCCTGATGGGACTATTTTTAAGTCTTTTCATCTGGTGGGATTCCGGAGAGAAGAATCTTCCAGCCTCAGGCCTCAGATGGTAGGAGGCTGGCTCAGATGCTATTTAGTCCGGTAGGGAGAAGAGATTCTAAGAAAGCTAAGCTATAGCACCGTCCTTCTTAGATCTCATTGTTTTATTCTTCCATGTTTGGGTTTCAGAGTTTTTCCTTTTCTTTTCTTTTTCCGGTTCTGCCAGACTATAGTGCTCTCTGCAGCAAATTTCAAGTCTGAAATGTTTTCTTATTTAATGTAAATGGCTCTATATTTGTGCAACACTTTTCCAAAATTTTGAGGATAAATATATCCTTTTCAGGTTTCAGCATTGATGGTTTCTTCTTTCCTCCTTTAGTACTTTTTGTTCATCTATTCTGTTTTGGGGATGGAAGCTTTAAAACCTTTATCCATGTAGCTTCCTCCCCTGTTCCTCTAAGCTCTGATTTATCTTCTGTTTCACTAACACCATTTTCTGCTTAATTTTTTATTCTGTTTGCTGCTTTATCAACTGCCTTCATATAAGTTCATGATTCAGATTTTTTTCTCTTTTAGTTAATGCAGATTCCTTCCTGATCTCATTTGTTTTTAAAAAAAAAAAAAAACCCATATTTTTATTGATTTCAGAGAGGAAGAAGGAGAGGAGAGATAGAAACATCAATGACGAGAGAGAATCACTGATTATCTGCCTCCTGCATGTCCCGCACTGGAGATCGATCCCACAACCCAGGCATGTACCCGAACTGGGAATCAAACCATGACCTCCTGGTTCATAGGTCAAAGCTCAACCACTGAGCCACACCGGCCAGGCTCATCTGTTTTTTAAGTTTCCTTTTATGTAGTTCACTTATTGCTTAAGTAAATATTTGCTCTGCTTTTAGAGTCTCCCCATCTCTGGAGCTGTAGTATTTTTCACTTGCCTGGTGGGTTTTTCTCTGTTGCTCATCCTTAGAGGGAAAAATCTATGCATATTCAGTGGCGGGTATTGCCCTGTGTTCTTTCAAGAGACTGAAATGAGTCACTGTTTGACTCAAGTCCTGACGAGAAGAAAAGGTTAGATTTATAGGAGATTAATTTGCAAATTGGAAACCCATCTTCCTGTGAGACCTAGAGAAGGAGCCAGCGTCAGCTGCAGGAGTAATCAGAATGCAGTTTGCCTCTGAACCGGAGACCCTCTTTCGGGCATTTTGGTGTGGCACTCGGTAATTAGCAAGGTTATTGTCACTTGGCATCGCTGCCCATATCAGAAGCTAGCTGGTAGTGTTCCCCCAGCCCCCCACATGTTTTCTTGTGCAGTCATCATGACCACATGTAAATTAGAAGTAAGTGCAGTTAGAGATTACTTGCTCAGTTGGAGCCAGGAACCCTTTTAAGGAGTGAGTGTATTTTAAATGTACTCCACCTCCCCCTGGCTCTGTTCCCTGCAGCCTGCAGCCTGCTGAACTAGGAGTATCAGTATGAATCTATTGGGGTCTCACTTGCTGATTTTCTGTTCTGAACTTCGCATGAAATCAACCTTCCATGTTGATTTTTTTCTATTATAGAGGGTTTGCAACAGTAGGTTTACAGTTGTGAGTACACAAAACAGAGTTTATTCTTATATTACTATTCATTTTTATATTATACTTTTTTTCTTCATATGAATAACTAGAAACCTACTTTTTCCTATTCCTGTGTTCCTAGAAGTTTAAGCAATAGTAGGGATTCATCTTTGGCTTCTTAGGCTGATTAAGGATATTCCCTGTTCTTATTTCTTTCATATCTGGCACAGAGGAATGCACCTATGTAGCTTTTTTATTTGTAAGTTGTGTTTTATATATCCAGTTTGAATGGTAGGGAAGGATATTGAGGTAATTCATATTCAGTAACACTAGGGGAATGAATGAATGGGTAACTAAATAAGTAAAGGATAAAGCTCATCTTTGCAAGTGGAGGGCATTAGAGGTAGTTTTACTATTTCCTAAAGAATGGTATAGATTAGAAGAGATGCCTAGAATGGTACATGGAGGCAACTAGATAGGAGAAGGGGGCAACAGGAATGAGCCAAGGGTAGCTGGGGCTAGTGGGCCTGCCCACACTGCTTTACAGCTTCCTGCTGGAGCACAGTCTTGGAGCTCAAGCAAAGGAAATGGAGAGTTAGGCTGATGACAGATGGGAAGAACTTCAGGACAAGCATCCAGTACTTGGAAGAGTTCAAGAGGGGTGTATTTCTTCAAAAATTCTGTGCAGAACAGTTGACAGCTTGGTGCTCTGGGAAAGCAGGGACCAGAATGTCAAAGTAAACCAGCTTACTTAGCTAGAGAGCAAACAGGAGTATTACCTAGGGCCGTGGTGGGCAAAATGTGGCTCGCGAGCCACATGGGGCTCTTTGGCCCCTTGAGTGTGGCTCTTCCACAAAATACCACGGCCTGGTCTATTTTGAAGAAGTGGCGTTAGAAGAGGTTTACGTTTAAAAAACTTGGCTCTCAAAAGAAATTTCAGTCGTTGAAATACCACTGATCTAGGGTATTGTCTTTTTTGTCATTGTGTCTAGTTTCCCTATGATTTATTCAGTTCTGTAAGCAAGTTGGGAAGTAAATAGGTTTCATAAATGTGATTTTTAAGACCACTTCCAAGAGAGAGCTGGTTATACCCTCTGAGGTAGTATTGCTTAGTGCTTGTATTTTTAGAGTTAAAAACAGTACATCATTTTATAAAGGGCTCTTATAACCTTTTTACAGGATTCAAGGAAAGCCTCAAAACCAGATATGTCTTAAATGCTTTAGGGGAAGGCAGTTAATCTTCTTCCTTATTTTCTCTTTGAAGATATGAAACGAATAATCTGTAATCTACTATCTATCTCAAGGACACATAACATAAATCAAAACTAGGGGCCCCGACATGAAAACTTTGTCTAGATGAGGGCAGTGTGAGTGTCTGTTTCAGGGTTTGGGGGAAACAGAAAGAGTCTGCAGGATATCTGACTTCCACCCTGCGTTCTTCAGGACTGCCTGAAAGTGGTGCTTAAAAGGTTTCCAAGCACATCCTCTTCCTTGTTCCCTTGAAGGGTTAGTCTATGGCAGTGGTCGGCAAACTCATTAGTCAACAGAGCCAAATATCAACAGTACAACGATTGAAATTTCTTTTGAGAGCCGAATTTTTTAAACTTAAACTTCTTCTAATGCCACTTCTTCAAAATAGACTTGCCCAGGCTGTGGTATTTTGTGGAAGAGCCACACTCAAGGGGCCGAAGAGCTGCATGTGGCTCGTGAGCCGCAGTTTGCCGACCACGGGTCTATGGAAAGTGTACGGGCCCCGGAGTGGGTCCTGGGTCAGGTCTCAGCTCCTCATTTCCTGGCTGTTGTGACTCTGGGCCCATTGCACCACTTCTCAGAGCCACAGGTACCCCATTTGTGGAGTGTGTTAATATGGTCTGCCTCATACTGTCTGTGACATGACCCTTCCAGTGCTCAGCCTCTAGTAGGGTGTCAGTAACCCCCAATCTCTCACTCTTCCCACTTGGTTGTCAACAATGATGCCATGTGGATATTTGCCCATCAATTTCTATATCCCTTTCCATACTGAAGGCTAGGGACCCAGGATTCATTGTTTGGGCAACTCTATGTACTCTGAATACAGAGTGGGGCATAAGTAGATTTATAGTTGTGAGCACAAGAAACTCCGAGTTTATTCTTGTGTTATTATTTGTTGTGTTATTTTCCAGATGAGCAACTGTAAACCTATTCTTGCCTCACCCTGTATTGAAAATATATTAAGACTAGAGGCCTGATGCACAAAGATTCGTGCAAAAATGGAACTTCCTTCCCCTGGCTACTGGCAGCACCTTTACTCTAGCTGGAGCCACCTTTCTCCTCCAGCCTGGAGCCATCTCTCCACCTTCCCATGCTGCCAAGAGGCCTGGAGGGGCTGGGGTAGTTCAGAATGCAAGCCTCCTACCTGGCTTCTAGCCGCTCGGTGCCTGTGTATACAAATTAACCATCATCTTTGTTGAGTTAATTTGCATATCCACACCTGATTGGCTGGTGGGCATCATGAAGGTATGGTCAATTAGCATGTTACTCTTTTATTAGGTAGATTATATAGCTTAATGACAGCTTGGCAGAAACGATATTGGGTTGAGTGCACAGTGTGAGTCCTTAAGAATGGAATCTCGCCAAGACCGGTTTGGCTCTGTGGATAGAGCGTCAGACTGCGGACTGAAGGGTCCCGGGTTCAATTCTGGCAAGGGCATGTACCTTGGCTGCAGGCACATCTCCAGTAGGGGATGTGCAAGAGGCAGCTGATCGATGTCTCTCTCATCGATGTTTCTGACTTTCTATCCCTCTCCCTTCCGCTCTGTAAAAAATCAATAAAATATATTAAAAAAAAAAAAAAAGAATGAAATCTCACCTTCCTGCTAATTTTGGTTTTTGGTTGTCATGCTATTTATATATTCACCTGTGTACCCTACATATGATAGAGCAAGGTAACACGAATTATAAATATGTGAAAAAGAAAAAGGAAAAATAAAGAAGTAGGGGTGGGCACAAAGTGATGCCAGCAATAAGCTCAGTACAAAATAGCACACCATCGGGTCCTATAATTTTCTCAGAGCAGCATCATGAAGGAGGAAAGGCACTCCAATATATATATGTGCTTCTCTCCTGGGCTGTTCATCTAAACTCACAGTGTGATAAAACACAGGTCTGCCCTCAGCTCCCAGACTGTAGATAAGGAGATCAGTGTTGTCTCAGGGCACCTATAGACTTTTGTGTTGAATGTTATACCAGAACATCTCGACAGCTTTACTGCTGCAGTTCTAAACAATAAAGACTAAGCAGCCCGCCAGCGTGGCTCAGTGGTTAAGCATCAGCCTACGAACCGGGAGGTCACAGTTTGATTCCCGGCTGGGCTGCGTGCCTGGGTTGCAGGCCCAGTCCTCAGTGTGGGAGTGCAGGGTGCGCAGGAGGCAGCCGGCCAGTGATGCTCTCTCATCATTGACGTTGCTCTCACTCCACCTCTCCCTTCGTCTCTGAAATCAATAAAAGTATATTAAAAAGGAAAGAAAGAATGGAAGAAAGAAAGAAAGGAAAGGAAAACCTAAAGTGGCTGAAACTATCGTGTGAAGGATAATACACAAAGACAGGATACAAATCAAAATTGAAAGCTGCCAAACCTAGATTATTTCTTAGGAAAATTTCTGAGGTTCTGTGACTTGCTCAGAGTTCAGCTAATGCAGAGGAGTGCCCGTGGGCTTGAGGCCAAACAACTTGGAGTAAGCGTCCAACTTCACTCTTCTTACTGCCCAAGACTTGGATCCTGTGATCTTGCTTTGTTACTTTCAGTATTATTGAAACTATCATTTTGTAAGAGTTTATCAGAGTTCAGATATCTTGCTGGTGAAACTACAAAGTGTATTTACAGGCAAAAGATTCCTGAAGTTGGGCTATGTGCTTGTATTCATTATATTCTGACTTCACTGCAAATGCTCAACAAATGCATTTTGAATAAAAGAATTTGGTAGTTGTGTCTTAGCCGGTTTAGCTCAGTGGATAGACCATCAGCTTGCAGCCCAAAGGTTTTGGGTTTGATTCCGTTTAAGGGCATGTGCCTCCGTTGCAGGCTCGATACCCGGCCGTGGTTGGGGTGCATGTGGGAGGCAACCAATCGATGTGCTTTCTCACATCTGTATTTCTCTCTCTGTCTCTACCCCTCCCCTTCCACTTTCTAAATATCAATGGAAAAATATCCTTGGGTGAGGATTAACAAAAAACAACAAAACAAAAAGAATATTGTTAGGTGGTGTGCAAACAACATGAAAGTGAAAAATTTTCTTAAAATTGAAGAATTAAAAACATTTTTTTTTTTTAATGAAAAATTTTTTTTCTTCTGGGCTAAATGGCAAATGGAAACCATGGCCTTAACCTTTCGACAGAATTTGGGCCATGCTTTACTGCAGGGAGTTTAACATCTTGTTGAGTTTTCTTTATAAACATATTAATAATAAATGATTTAGTTATACTTGGTGCTCATCTAGCATCCTCTCTCTGAGGATGTCAAAGGATTTAAAACATGCACTTCTCCTCACACATGGGGAGGTCTGAATTAGGAAGCCCTCACCACCCACCTGAGTACCTGACTCATTCCTGTGGCTCACTCCTGCGCCCGTGGGGTGCCTGCCCTTTCTTTAATCATTCCCGGGGGAAATGCAAACCTGGAACCATTCACCTTGTTTTCCACGGGAGTGGGTATGGTTGTTGGTCCAGTGCTGGTTCTGCCATTAATGAAACATATGACTTAGTCCCTTCTCTTCTCCAGCCCCGGATGTTTTTAATCTGCTAATGGGCAGGGGCTGATCTCTAAAATACTTGATGGTGTATTATCTTTGCCCTTTGTATGTAAACTATCAGCGCTCTGTTGTAGGCCACTGGATTGTGTTATTGGTTAAAGACCGAACCCATTCTTCCCATTCTTCCCGACTTCACAAATAGACACTTACATCCCCGAACATCTAGGGAGCCTGGAGAGTTGGATTCAAACCTGTGAAAATACATCAACTTAACACGATTTGGATTTGGACGAGTGGGCTGAAAGTCTTGGAGTTGAGACCTTAGATGCTCTCTCCTGGATTCCTCTGTCCGTTAAGCTGGTAGTTGGCATTTGGTCTGAGGGATTTTTGCTTCCTCCGGCAAATGGTACTTCACTCCCATGTGATATTCCTCACAGGCTGACTGGGTTTTCCTGTTCTTTTCCAGGTCCACCGCTTCTCCTAGCATGACTGCGGTCTGATCGGCAACCACGAGAATCTGACTCCTGTGTCTGGCGCCGCGGTGCTGGGGCCTGGTCACTGCCCACAACTACAGAGCCGCCATGGCTACCGCCTCCACTGCCACCCCTCTCATTTCACAGCCCCAGGTACGTGATTCAGACCAGCTCAGGTCTGAGCGAATCATCCTTTCGCTGAATATAGAAACTGAGTTTCAGAAAGTGTGTTGGATGGGGATCATGTGAATCCTAATGATCCTTTGGTGGGTATTTGGATAATAGTGCTTTTGTGGCCAGGTGCTATTTAGTTCAAGAAGCAGCTGGAACAGTGAGCGAGTGATTTTTAGTGAGCTGGTCTCTGTTTGTAGAGGCCTTGGTTTTCAGTGCTTAGGATGTCTGGCTATTACCATAGGCATCTGATTCCAAAGACAGTCAGAAGTGAATCCTGAACCCTGTTTTCTTTTCCTGTCTGGGCTTTTTTTTTTTTAATTTAATAAAATATCTCAGAACAGATATAATCTTATAGCCAGTTTTCTGAATGCTGTCTCATTGTGCTACTTCTATAATCATTACTATCATTTTGCCTTGACCTATTTTAGTAACTTTTTGAAAAGAAAATGCATTTCTAGAAATTCTGAACAACAGTAATATGAATGACTTTTTTTGTCCAATGAAGGACAGTTAAACCCGGCCATCGTGACTCAGTGGTTGCGCATCAGTCTATGTACCAGGAAATCATGGCTCGATTCCTGGTCAGGGCATATGCCAAGGTTGCAAGCTCAATCCCAAGTGTGGGGCATGCAGGAGGCCGCCAATCTGTGTTCTCTGTCATTATTGATATTTCTATCTATCCCTTTCCCTTCCTCTCTGTGATCAATTACATATATATATATATATATATATATATAAAACATTATTAAGGCAGGAACATTGTTTTTGTTCAGATTACTTCACAATCTGATCTATTCAGGTTTTAACTGGACTCTTTCAGTTTCAGCAGGCAGAGTGGCTCTGTGGGAAAAGAGTCATCAGGCCTGAATTCACATACCAATTGCTGGGTCAGGAGCCTGAGTCATGCTAACCTCGCTCAGCTCAATTTCTTCTCCTGTAATCACAGGTCACAGGATGGTTATATGGATTAAATGACAGAATGTGTCCAAAGCACATAGTGGGTGCTCAACATATGTAGTTTCTTATCTGTTCTTCCTTCATCTCCTCCTCCTTCTAAAGTATGACTTGCCATCTCATTCATGACAAGGTACACCTTGAGAAAGAGCCATCTTGGTTGAAATTTGACTTATGATGATACAGAAAGCTATTCCCCACTTTTTTTTCTGTATTATTTCACAAGCTACTAAGCTTTGTAACTATTTCAAGGAGGGGTGTTTGTATGTATAAGGGAGGGAAAGGAAGAAGGAGCAGAAGCGAGGGGCATTTTTATTTATTATGCTTTTTTAAAAAATCCTCTAAAACACCTTGGAATTTTTATGGATAAAATCTTTGCTGTTCTTTATAACATTTTAAACTTTAATATTACTTCTCCGGACGCTTAGTGTTATGTCTATTCGATGTATTTCTCTTTCTGGTAAGTGGATCATCGTGTTTGTAACACTTCATTTCCCTTGGGGTATTTGGTTGCCATTCCCCTCAGCAGTGATTTTTGGTCCCTGAGAGACTAGGTCAATAGGTAAAACGATTTAGTTCCTGTTCCCCGAGTTCACCATTTCAAAGTTCACTGCAGTGTTCCCACGCAGTGGCTATTCTTAGCCTTTTGTGATGTCAGGCCCCCGTACAGGTTCCCCAACAAGGCATTTCAGCATCCCAGCCTTGCTTATGTCACGTGTCAGCATTTCTGACAGCATCATCTTATCTGCACACCTTCCCTCTTACACAAGCTATTATCAGTTGGTGAGTAATAGAAGTATTTTTAAATGACTCATTTAATTGAAATGCTTAATACCAACCAAGGTAGAAAGAGGTCATATTTAATATAAACGTGTACTCTTGTAAATTCTCTGTGGGAAAATGATTTGGTAGAGTCACACGAGGGGTAAATTGACGATATCTATTAAAATTATATGCCTTTGCACATACCCTATTCTAAGCATTGTTTCTACATTAGAAAATATTTATACATGAGCCCAAGGAGATGTGCATCAAGAGATTCATTGAAGACTTAGTTGAAGGCCAAGAAAGAAAAAAAAATGTTCTGACTCTATGATAATGGAAGGGTATAATAAATTTAAGCATGCTGATAATGATTTAAATACCATGCAGCAGTTTAAAAATGACAAACATACAGGGTGGGAAATGTAGTTTTACAGTTTGAGGACTCGAAACACAGAGTTTATTCTTTATTACTATTTATTAATTATTGTATTATTTTTCATACAAACAACTATAAACCTACTTTTGCCTACTCCTATGTATCTTAATATAGCGGTATCTCTTCAAGATATCTGATGGAAGGAAAAGAAAGGAAGAGGCAGAATAATGCTTATGGGGAAAATATAATTAAAACTGGAAAAAAAAAAACCCCCAACACAAAACCACACACAAAAAGCTGTAAAACAAGACCATATGTTTTAGGGATAAACATGTGGTACATTAATGTAAATGCGTAGCAGAATGTCTAGAACATGCATTGTCAAAGGAAATGATATTGCCCCAACAAGACACAGATTGAATCTTGGGTGGTAGAAAGTGCCCCTAAAGCTTAGCCCCACCTGAGGAAATCGTATTCTTTTGTATTTAATTTCTCTCATTAGGGAGAATTTAAATTTAATTAAAAGATTCTCTTTGAGAGTCACCAGTGGCGGGGGGGGGGGGGGGGGGGGGGGGGGGGGGGGGGGGGGGGGGCGGGGGGAGGGAGTGAAGAAATGCTGGTCTAGAAGGATGAACAATGCTCTCCAGCCATACTAGTTGGGCTCAGATCCCGGCTGTAGGAGTTACTCGTTCTCAGAGCCTCCATTTCCTCAACTGAAAAATGAGCATACTATTAATAAAACCAACTTGATACAGTTGTTTAAAAGATGTGTAAAACTTACAACAATATCTGGTACAGATCGTTCCATGTATCTGAGGATTATTATTTAACAAGCACTGTGGCGGGCCTGTGGAAGCAAGAACAAATAAGATAAACAATGCTTTTGCCCTGCTGGAGTTCTGACATAGAGTGGGAAATAGGTAAGGAAACAATAAGTTACAATGCTGTATCACAGATCCTCTGACACAGGAAAACTGGGTGCTCCAGGAATAAAGCGGGAGAACCCAGGAAAGACTTTGGGGGATCAGGGAAGGCTTTTTGAAGGAAGACACTCCCCAGCCCCCACCCCCAGGCTGGGAGCTTATGAATAAGTATGACTTATTCTGCTAAGGACGAGGAAATGGCATGGGTGAATGTCAGGTGTCCCCAGGTGAGAGAGCACAGCATTTGCACCCCAGTTCAGGATAGTTGCATTATGTTGGGGCATGAGGTTGTAAGGGACATGGTGGAGCCAGCCCTGCCAGCTCACAAGACCTGGTGACATTTTCAGGAATTTAGTGAGCCCATTGAGTTCACGCTTGGAATCAGCCAGGGTGGAGTATTTACATCATGGAATTTGGCAAACATGGTCTCTCCCTCCTAAGGGCCCATTGTTACGTATTTATCAGCATATTTCTGGTTGTAGAGGAGGAAGGTGGGTTAAGTTACAAGGTTGCAGAAGATCTTGCAGGGCCTTGCAAGCAAAGGAATTTGACAGGAAGGAATTTAACATTAATCTTGAAGAAGCCTGTGCAGCTTTTACGTCTTAGACCTGGGTTCAAACCCTGACTTTTGACAATTTGGTTGAACAAGTTCATGAGTTAATCTCAACTGGGATAATGAGCCCTATTGTTCTTACCATAAGTTGGGAACAGCAGTAGCTTCTGATGTTTGGGGGAACTCAAGCCCACTTGGAAGGTGTCAGCTATAAACTGGGGTATTGGGGCCCAGGCAGAGGCAGCTCACTCTTCTGGAGAGATGGCGACCGCCGGGTCAGTTCTTTCCCAGCATCCTCTGGTCGATGATGGGCCTCCTGATTATATGGCAACTCTTCAGGTGTAATTTGTGCAGTCAACTTTTACTCCATGACTGATTCGTCTTTGTCCCCATGCTTGTATTGATGCCCTCTCTCCTATGATCAAGTTTTCCCCAAAGGTCAAAGAAGGTAAAAGTAATTTAAATACAGCATCTCCTTAGGCAAGGCGTAACAAGCAGTTCACTCAATCAGCTTAGCCTGGTATTGTCTGGCACATCAACTTGCATTCTTTGAGAGTGAATTCAAGGACCTGTGTAAAGATAAGCCCACAGTGAAGTGTGAAAGGCCTGAGGATTCTTTTCAAAATTTCTTTGCTAAGGCAAAAACAACAATGCAAGAAAAAAAAAAAAAAAGAAAAGAAAAAGCTTTTGGTTTTGTTTGTTACTCTATTCATTTGGTAACAAAGAGCATTTTTCTACTCAAGGCTGCCTAATACTAGATATCAACTAATTAATACGAACAAATAGCCTGTGATTGTTTCAAACAATAACAGGGAAGAAAGCTTTCATTGTCACCCCTGCTGGGATCGCTATTTAGCCAGTGAAAGATATGCCTTGTGCTTTGAAGTGGGGCAAGTTTGCATTCCCTGCTTTGCTGCTGCCCAGTCTGAGATGGATTTTTGTTTTCTCATGCTCAGAGAGCACCTTGGTCCTCTGAAGCAGGATGAGGAGTGAGGCGAAACTGGACTAGCGGCAGCAGGAAAGCTGTGTTTGGAGCTGATTTACGGTCCTCCTAGTCCAGACACTGATAAAGAGCTTCCTTACCCAGAGGAAGCTCCAGGGATTTGTATGCAGACAGGAACCTGCTCATTCGGTTAAATGAATGTGTTCCTACCCTGTGGACATGGTGGGGGACGGAGGGAGGACAGGACACCAAAAACTTGCCGCTCTTAATGACTATTCTGTTTCCAGAACTCTGTTTAGAATGACCTTAATTGTGGTTCATCTGGTGACTTGTGGGTAGAATATGGATTAAAAGTTTCATTTTCCTTTTGAACAGAAGGGTCAATAGTTCAATATATGAATGGGTGGGTTGGCCTCTCTCAAATCCAGGACTGGTATTATTAGAGACCAGAGAATTGTTTGGAAACCTCAAGGTATTCAGGTCTCCAACCTGGGATTCCAGTAAGGAAGGATTCTCTTCTATCAGTATTTTTTGTTGTTGTTGTTAACAAGGTATTTCATTCTGTCTGTCAAGTGGCTATCTTGGTTTTAATCCAAGGAAACAAAGACATGTTGATTTCTCCAAGTTCCTGCCAGATTTCCTGTAGCTTTCATTAGAGACATGAATTTGAATAGATTTTCAATGTCTGAACAGATTTGTTCCCCTTGTATTTACCCAGTGCTCTGATCTAATACAAGTAGGCCTGTCCTTATTATCTCTTGAAAAATAGGTGTTTTTGAACGTCATTATTAATAAACAGGTTATCCTAACAAAATTCATCATATTTACAAAATCTATGTTTTAGAGGTTTTAATTCTGATATGAGAGAGTGGGTACTTGTGGATTAAAGCAGTTGAATTCCATACTAAATGGGTTGTGTTTTTTGAGATTGAAAGACTTTTTTTTTTTTAAAGAACTTTGTATTATGGCAATTTTCAAACATTCACAAAGATAAAAATAATAATATAATGAAGTTCAATATAGCTATCACCTAGATTCAATACTTATTAACATTTGCCATATTTAATTTGCTTTTTTTCCATTTGGTGGAGATAAAATATTTTAAAGCAAATTTTTAATATTGTGTCATCTTATCTCAACCTTTATAATCACTATGCATCTCTAAAAAACCATTTACTTACCTAACCATTACAATACCATTATTAAAAATTCTCTAATATCATTTTTTACTCACTCATATTCAGATTTCCACAATTGTTTTTCTAAGAAGTATTTTGGTAGTTGGTATGTTGTATCACCCTTTAAAAACATTGATTATATTAGTTTACTCTTCTTAACATTCTTCAGTGATTTTTGTTAAGGTTTAAATAGTATTTCCCCCTTTATTCTCTAAGTGTGGCCATAGATTGAAATATTAACTAGAATATTTTACCACTGAAGAATTAAAGAGAGAGAGAGAGAGAGAGAGAGAGAGAGAGAGAGAGAGAGAGAGAGAGAGAGAGACGTATACTGAAGGCTCCAAAGTAAGGGAATGGTTCCAATTGTCAAATTAAGACTCTTTAAAGTAAGAGATCACAAATATTTTATTTAAAAATATATTTTTTTATTGATTTCAGAGAGGAAGCGAGAGGAAGAGAGATAGAAACATCAACAATGAGAAAGAATCATTATTGACTACCTCCTGCATGTCCCCCACTGGGGATTGAGCCCACAACCCAGGACCCATCAGTTTGCAGGCTGATGCTTTATCCACTGAGCTAAACCAGCTAGGGCTCACGAATATCTTGATAGTGCCCTCTTTTAGACTAAGGTGTGAACAATTAATTGCATTACGAAGTTTGTTTCCAGTGCCACACAATAAAGACATAGTATGGTCTGGCCTCATCTAACATGAAATTGAGAAAAGAGAATGCTCGGGCTTAGACCCAAGTGGTTTTGGGTCCAAGTGTAGGTTTAAGTCTCATAGCTAGGAGACCTTTAAAAGTATCTCTTTTAGCTTTGTTTTTTTAAATCTCTGGGATTCAAATAATATATACCGTGTTTACTAGTTCAAATGGCAAAATATGTTAAGTGCCCCTCAATGGATACCTGACATAGGTTAGTTTGTTCCTTTCCCCCCATAATTATCCTGGGAGTTCGTTACAGGAAGAAAGTAGTTACCTTTTCACGTGGTCTGTGTACATACTGTGCTTATGTCCTTCGCCAAAAGATCCATCAAAGGAAAGCCAAGTTAGATAAACACTCTACAGAAAACTCCAATGTATTGCCAGGAGTAAATGCAAGTGGAGATAAACACTGAAATTTCTGACTTACTCCATTTTGAACCATGTTTCAATTAGAAGTTAAATTTGTTCTCATATTGCAATCTAAATTCATCTGTACCCTCTTCTGTGTTTATAAATTCAGATAGAGCTTGAGAGGCTGTCATATTTCAGAATCCGAGGGCACATTTTGAGTTCTCTATTCTTAGGACAAAATTGTACCAGGATACCTGGGGTCAGCCACAAGTGAGACCTTTCACGTTCGTTTCTCTTTTTTCCCCAATGCATCCTTTCTAAATGGTTAGTCTTTAATGATTAATGGAGCTACCTGTTTATCCTTCAAAGACATGTGGCCTTCTCCCTCCTCCTGCCCTTTTTGGTGCTGTTTGCCTGCTTTTCCTTTCCCCACTTCAAACTTCTCCAGCTCGTTTTCTTTGAACCTCTGTTATAGCTTCTCCGTGACTAAACAATAAGGTGGAACAACGCCCTGCTGTTTTTTGAACCAGCAAAGAAGATCATAATAATAGGGCCCAGGAGATTTGTGTCTTTTGAGAACTGTACCTTGCTGTAATAAGACTGTCATTTACAAAAATCAGCCTTCATTTGCTCTGTGATGATGCTGCCATTCGGTAATTGCCTAGCATCACATAAAGAACTGCCCTTAAGTTACACTTAACCCATTTCATAAATGATTATCCTCAGCAGGCTCAGGCCGGGAGAGAAGGGAGAGTGGTTGATACCTACCTGCTCTTCAGCATCAAACAAGATGTTTAAGCAAGGACCACGGAGCAGATTAGTTCTTAAAAGCCTAGGCTGGCAATAAAGCAACTTTCAAAGACTCAGGTGATGTTTGAGAGCAAGAATGCCAGTCCTGCAGGAAGAGGGGTAGGTATGGTTGTTGGTAAACTAGGTAGCTGCCTGATTTCCAAATCTCTGCACTCAGAGCAGTGGTCAGCAAACTCATTAGTCAACAGAGTGACAAACCGAGGCTCACTAGCCGCACGTGGCTCGTGAAAACACCGTTTGCCGACCACTGACTTAGAGGAATCTCCACCAGCCAGCTTAGGGAGGTTTTAGAGCCTTAGTTCAGGTCTGAGGAAGAGACATTCATCTGGTTTTAGGCCTGGGTCACTTCTCAGGGCTTTGCATATCTGGAACTCTGTTTAGCATTAACTTGGTTGTGGTTAATGAGGATACTGAAGTAAGCTGACAGAAACAATGGAGGGGAGGACTCCAGAAGAATCCCAGCTGGAGCACTTCCCTCTGCCATGCTGTGTTGTGTGTGGATGATCAGTGGGAACTTAGGACTCCTCAGTCTTGGTGGGGTACAGATCCTACCTCTGTGAGATGAGTCAGTGTGGAGCTGCTCAGCTGCCCATCAGCCTGCTGTCTTACTCAAGATCAGATTTGAAAAGTGGCAGCTCTGAACCAGCAGATGGGACTTTGGCTCTGCGACAGTGGAGAAAGAAGAGAGACAGGAACAGGGAATCTGTGTGGATTATAGTCTTAGTGTCTAATTGAAATAGTGTGTCAGGAATACACATTTGGTCTTAGTAGAATGTTTTGCATGATTTTCCCCTTAAAATTATTAAAAATAAATTGCTTTCAATACTTAAAATATTAAATGATGTCTATTTTTTTTGTATATTCTACTGCTTTTCTCTAGGCTAGTTATAGAAAAGGAAAATATAGACAAACTGTAAGTAAAAGAGTATGATAAATATAGATGGTAGAATACAACATATTTCCTTACAAATGTAAAGAAATGGGTGTACAATCCTGGTTTTTAAAAAATTGAACACCTAAAGCTAATAATAATATTATATGTCAGTTATATTTCAATAAATAAACAAATCTATATGTAAGTGCATTAAAAGTATCAAATACTTTAGAATAACTCTAATAATAAAATAGGTATAAGAACTCTGAGATTATTTATAAAACCTTATTAATAGAAATTAAAATAGACTTAAATAGATACCATGGCTATGGATTTTAAGGGTATTGAATTGATGTAAGTTCTCTGCAAATGCATCCATAGATTTAATGCAATCACAATAAAAATTCTATGAGTAGAATTTGAACCCAGGTCTCATGGATTCTAAGGCCTAAGCTTTCAGCCACTATAAATCTACAATGTCATCTCCCATACCCTTTATTTGTCTCCTAAGAAATAGAAAATGTAAGTGAAGCACCATCCCATCTTTTAGTTTTGATCCATTAATCATTCTCTGGGCCTGGTGAAGTCTAGTATAGTCCCTGTCACTTCTCTCCCCTTCTCCTTCCTCCCCCTTCATCTTTCATTGGCAACAGAACCATTCACTGCAACTCAGATTAAATTAGATTTTTGTAAAATACCAAGCATACAGAAAAGTGGAGAGAGTACTATAATACAATAGTATATCTATTACTTAGCTTTGTAAAAATTTAACATTTTGATGTAATTGCTTAAAAATTTTGCGTTTTAATAACTAAAAAAAATGAATAAAGTTGGAGTCCCTTGTATATCCTGATTTTATTAACCTTTCTCTTAGCTCAGACTATAAATTGATATTTATCATCTTCCCATAAGTGTTTGTGGATATACATATGTGGGAAAATATAAGTAATATATGGATTGTCAAATTATCATGAAAGGGTATTAAAATTTACCAAGTGCATTTCTGTATCTGTTGAGATTAACTGCCTTTTTTCTTTCCTGTGGTCAATAATATTACCAGATTTTTAAATGTTTGCATTCACTTTTACATTCTGGAATAAACCCTATTTAGTCATTATAATGTATATGATATTTATATATAACTAGAAGCCCAGTGCATGAATACGTGCACAGATGGGGGGTCCCACCAACCTACCAAACCACCCTGATTGTGGCCTATTGGGCTGGGCTGGCCAGGGGGAGAGAACTCGGGGGTTGGCCAGCCAACCCTACTCCCAATTGGGGTAAGGGTGGTCGATCCGGGTTGGGGTCAACCAGGAAAGGGGCCATGGGTGGTTGGTTGGCCGGCCCCACCGCTGGTTGAGGGGACGATTTGCAATATTTATTCTATCTAATAAAAGAGTAATATGAAAATTGACCATACATCCACTATACCACCAGCCATGCCCACCAGCCACACCTGCCAGCCAATCAGGAGCAAATATGCAAATAAACCCAACCAAGATAGCTGCTGGCCATAGAGAGCAGGAAGGAGGCGTGGGTTTCCCTGGCAATGGAGGAAGCCAAGCTTTCTGCCTGCCCTTGCCAGCTCAGGCCTCCACTCAATGCTACAAAGTTTCAATTATAGAAGATAATGATGGCAGCCACAGAGCTGGAGAGAGCAGGAGGCTTGAGTTGCATCCAGAGATGAAGGAAGCCAAGCTTCCCACCCGCCTTGGCCCGCCCTGGCCTCTGCTCAAGGCTACAAAGTTTCAATTATAGAAGACAAATAAATCCTAGATACTTGCTTCTAGCTGGCACTGGCCTCTGCTCAAGGAGGCACTGAAAAAACAAAAACAAAAGAAAAAGAAAAAAAGGAGGGACTGGGACCTTGGGTCAGATGGGATGGCAGGGGCTGTTGGGGGTAAGCAGACCAGCGGGGGGCCACTTGGAGGTGAGCAGGACAGTGGGGTGGGGCAATTTGGAGTGAGCAGGCCAGCAGGGAGACAGATGGGGGTCAGCAGGCCAGTGAGGAGGGAAAGTAGGGGCGAGCAGGGGGGCAGTTGGGGGCAAGCAGGCCAACAGGCAGAGTGGTTAGGGGCAATCAGGCAGGCAGGCAGGTGAGTGGCTGGAGCCAGCAGTCCCAGATTGTGAGAGAGATGTCTGACTACTGGTGTAGGCCTGATCCTTGTAAACTGGCAGTAGGACATCCTTCGAGGGGTCCCAGATTGGAGAGGGTGCAGGCTGGGCTGAGGAACAGCACCCCCTCCCCCATGCACGAATTTTGTGCACAGGGCTATTAGTATAGATATAGATATAGATATAGATATAGATAGTTACTTTATAAGAAGTAACATTTTATGTACTTTTTTCAGATAAACTTAAAAATCTAGCATGTTCTTCAGCTATTTTAAGGATTCTAGCTTTGAAACATTTTTTTGTTTGAATCAGCATTGTTTTGTGGCCTATTTTCTAGGTCTAGTGGCAAATTATTCTATCTTTTGAATTGTTCCTCATTTGAGGCTATAAAAAGTGTAGGGACTAGATTTTTTGTTAATAGAGCATTAATAGCATTTCATTCTATACTATCTCTTCTCTAATTATTTTTTGGGGAGGAAGTGTGTCAAAGGTCTGATTGCTTTACATTTAAGAGCTAGAATCAAAGAAGCCTTAGAGGCGACTCAGACTTTACTTGACAGATGAGAAGGTCCGCACTCAGAGCATCTGGAGACCGGCTGAACTAATTAGCTGGTGAGCACTGGATCAGGAAGAAGTCCTCCGCGACCCCATTGTTGTGCTTTAAGAGAAGTGGGAGGCCAAGAAGGCTTGATTTATGTCTTATTGCTGGTCCTTATCCAGCGTAGATGAAAATCTCTCCTTTAGAATGACAGTAGAGTACATATTTACATTCTTGCCTAAGTACTTACTAAGTCACATAGTTTTAATTACTCATCTGAGAGCCAGTGCCAAGTGTTCCCTTTCCCCCTCTGCTAATGAATATGTAATTGTCTCTCAGGAGATTAAAAACCCACTGGCTGGGCAGTGAGTGGCTCCACAGCAGGCACTCAGGTGTGTCATTTTGGCACCCCTGGGAGGCCTGGTATAGGGCAATGGCATGCCCATACCTGGCATTCCAAACATGTTTGTGAATGTGCACATGAATACATGAAGTGCGTAGTGAAGATGAATACCACATGTGCCTCTTCGAGTTTGGGCTTGGGAGATTTGTTTTGACTTCTTTTGAGATCACATGATAGAGGGAGGTACATTCTGAGATTTGGAACAGCTGTTCTGTAGAGCAGCCAGCAACCCATGATCCTGAGATGTAATCAGGGGATGTGAAAAGGGCATGAATGTGGATTTCTCTTTCTAGCTTTGAGGACAATTTAATGTGGGGTTAATTCCATTTTATTTACATCTTTTTTCTTGGGCAGGGCACATTTCTGTAACTTATAACAGAGAAATGTCTCATTATAGTGATTTGGATATTGGAATAACAATTTTAAAAAGTATTTATTGAGAGTTTTGTTTATGTGTTTTCCCCTAAATTTCTTGCAATAAATATTAGTTATTTTTCTGAAGAAGAAAATAAAATAATTTATAGTCTGATATATATATATATACATTTTGCAAAATTATCATTCTAAGCATTATCTTTTCCCCCTATTTTCACTCTTTTTATCTTCTATAATATAAAAAATAGTCATCCTACTTTAGTATATTAATTACTCAACTTGGTGGTTTTTGAATCATCATATTTAAATTTATTTTTAAAAATTGTTATAATTTAAATAGTATGTTTTGAATCTTAGCTGATTAATAAGAATATAAACAGTAATTTGCATACTTTTGAGTTCTTTGTTTTCAAGTTCTTATTGATTCAGTAATTTTAATCCCAGATTATTATTCTAATAATTATACCTTTAAGAATTATTTTTGATGTTTGCTTTGATTAATAACCATATGAAGAGCAATGACTTAGACTCATGTTTGGCGTTTTTAGGATGCACAACATATGATGTATAAATTAATTATTTCCAAAGGGAGTTCTTAGTGGTTGCAAAGTCCAGGGTGTGGCCATGGGAGTGAGCAGACATGTTGTAATGAAATAAAAGGTCATCATAATGAGGTCAGAAACTGAAAGGCAAAAAAATGAGTTCCCCAGAGTAATGGCAAGATTTGGGTGGAACTGGAACACTATCAGCCAAATGCCCAGATCTCAAGGGAATGAGACTCTGTGGAAGGTACGTAAGATACCAATATGTGTAGGAAAGATCTTCACTACTCCCCTGGACTGTGACCTCTACGCAACAGACAAGTTAACACATTGCGGACCAGTAGTTTTATTGCTAGCTTTACCCAGTGGCCAGATAAGTTTCTATTGAATGAGTACAAAAAACGTTTTACATAAATGTTACAGGAATGCTTTAAAATTAAATACTCATCGCATTTTGAAGTTATTTATTACATGTTCTTACAAGCTAATATCTTTTTAAAGTATGATACTTTGGGAAACACTGTGTAATATGAAGTGGGAATTCTCATGATCCATCCGTAATGTGTTAAGCTATAAATAATTATACAACATGCTATGTGTAATGGTAGAAGCATGATATAAAAGCTTTCCAAGTCTAGATGAGGAAAGAGACTCTTGATATCTGGATGAGTTAAAAGACTAACTATTTAATAAACATTTATACTCTTTGGTCTAAAATAGTGGTTAACTATGCTGCACACCTGAAACTCATACAGTATTAGAATGTCAACTATACCCAAAAATAAAAAAATTAATTTAAAAAAGAGGTTAAAACTATCCCTTTTGTTAAGTAATTAATTAGATGTAATACCAAATAAAAGAAAAAAGTTAGATGTGAACTGTCAAGAAATATTTTCACCCTGCTGGTATGGCTCAGTTGGTTGCATGTCATCCAATGTACTGAAAGGTCCCCGAGGCCTAGGGACCTGCCTGTGCATGAATTTCATGCACCAGGCCTCTAGTTCTATTATAAATTTTCTCGGTCCTTTTTGGATTCAACTAAGGTATAACTAATAAGCAAATATATTCTAGTTGATGGCATTAAAAAATAAGAAAACACGTAGTACATTATTTATCATTCCACATTTTAGAAGATATTTTTTTTCTTTTTAATATATTTTTATTGATTTCAGAGAGGAAGGGGGAGGGAAAGAGAGATAGAAACATCAATGATGAGAGAGACTCATTGATCAGCTGCCTCCTGCACATACCCTACTGGGGATCCAGCCTGCAACTCAGCCATGTGCCCTTGACCGGAATTTAATCTGGGACCCTTCAGTTTGCAGGCCGACACTCAATCCACTGAGCCAAATCAGCCAGGGCATAGAAGGTATTCTTTATCTAATCTAAGTATACCTTGCTGTTTGTAAAGCAGTGTCAAAAGGTCAGCTGTTCTCTGGACATTACATGAGGTAACATATTTCTTATGTCTACCAAAAAGAAAAAAAGTCCTCAAACATCATAGATTGGTTAACGATTGCTATTCTGGGGACAAGGAGTCGTGGGGATAGGCAGTGCTGCCCACAGGAATGTTGAACAGCAAATGCTGGCTTTGGGCAAGGAAGCTTTGATCCATAGTGACCTCTTTGAAATGTTGGGACTGATGGTCCTTGTGGGGACTTGTATTAAAAATGTCTGTCACAGACAGGACATTCTATGTGAGAACAGAAATGCTGAATAATAGGGCAATGATACCCTATCTATAAACCAACTATGCTTACAGATTCCCTAAATAACAGGTCCAAGTCGATTTCACTATGATAAATATTCCAGTTGTAATGCTCTGCAGAATTCTCATCTTTCTCATGTATTTTAAGTAAGATTTCTGGGCCGTGTGGCTTTTCTAGTAAACATCAATGATGTGCAACCACCAAGCATAGACCTTGTCATTTATTTAACTCCAACTGTCTTTAATCTTGAAACTCTTGAGGATAGTAATACAGTGAGAAACCTTGAGGTTTCACATAATCATAGAACATTTTGCAGAAACAGATTTTCAAATTCTTTGCTTTTTTTTTTTTTTGTGACATTTACCATCGAAATGTTACCTATATGTCTTTTTATTTGGATTCTGTGGTTTCTTTTTTTTCTTTCTTTGGTTTTCATCTTTCTTCTTTTCTCAGTTCACAGCCATGAACGAACCACAGTGCTTCTACAATGAGTCCATCGCCTTCTTCTATAACAGGAGTGGGAAGTATCTCGCCACAGAATGGAACACAGTCAGCAAGCTGGTGATGGGGCTTGGGATCACCGTCTGCATCTTCATCATGTTGGCCAACCTCCTGGTCATGGTGGCCATCTATGTCAACCGCCGCTTCCATTTCCCTATTTATTACTTGATGGCTAATCTGGCCGCTGCAGACTTCTTTGCCGGGTTGGCCTACTTCTACCTAATGTTCAACACGGGACCTAATACTCGCAGGCTGACGGTCAGCACGTGGCTCCTCCGTCAGGGCCTCATTGACACCAGTCTGACGGCCTCGGTGGCCAATTTGCTGGCCATTGCGATCGAGAGGCACATTACCGTTTTCCGCATGCAGCTGCACACGCGGATGAGCAACCGGAGGGTGGTGGTGGTGATTGTGGTCATCTGGACCATGGCCATTGTCATGGGCGCCATTCCCAGTGTGGGCTGGAACTGCATCTGTGATATTGAGCATTGTTCCAACATGGCACCCCTCTACAGTGACTCCTACTTGGTCTTCTGGGCCATTTTCAACTTGGTGACCTTTGTCGTCATGGTGGTTCTCTACGCTCATATTTTCGGCTACGTTCGCCAGAGGACTATGAGAATGTCTCGGCACAGTTCTGGGCCCCGGCGGAATCGCGACACCATGATGAGTCTTCTGAAGACTGTGGTCATTGTGCTCGGTAAGCGTTGTCTTGACTGTCGCTTGCTCTACGGATTCTCGATGTCTTACTCTAAACTATGTTAGTTCAGGATAGTGGTAAATGATGGTATGAATAGTCACCAGAAGGTATGCAGGACTTATAAGAGGATGAGGTACTTTTCATCAAATCTCTTTGATAAAGCCAGCATACCAGTCTTTCTACAATGACAGAATTAGCTTTAGGGAAATGCGTGTCTCAGTGGCTTAGTGTACATGATGATGTGAAAGATGTCATTGATGAGTTTGGCTATCAAGTATTGAAAATTCCAGCTTTGACAGGTTTTCCTGTAGCCCTGTTGTGGTATTTTTGCATTGTGGTCTCTATGCAATATTTTCAGATAAGAAGTGTTTATTATATAATACGAATATGCTTTCATAGGTAGCTATGTTTATAAATCTATAAATAAGTTATCTTTCACATTCTGTAATTGTAACTACACACATGTAGGTAGTACATCAAGGTTTTGTGTAGATTTACTGCATAAAATGGATTTGAATTAATAGCATTCTTCATCTCTATGAAAACTTAGTTTCTCTCCCCCCCCCCATTAATTTTCTATTTGTAGTAGTAGAAGTTAATTTATATTTTAAGGTGAGAAGTAAGTTTTTATTCTCCTATGTATAAGCAAACAACTTTTGCCTTTAAATAACTATTGTTTTTCCTGGATGAAAAAATCATGGTAATGACCAGGAGGAATATTTTTATTTCTTCATTTAAGTACTCAGGGAATTAAAGAACATCTAAGTTCCAGGTCCTCTTCTGACCCTTGAAGATTTACCCACAAAAAGGATATACACAGAACATTTCTCTTGGAGCTCAGAGTGCGTCTTTTAAGAGTTTAGCCAGTGAGAATTCATTTAAATAATTACCCTATTGGATCACATTTTCTCCATAGACTATATTCAGAATAGTGTTTGATCACGTTTTTAAAAATATCTTTTAGCCTTTCAGTTTTCCCCATGGAAATTCAGTGGAAAGTTCCTCTGATGCTCTTTGGGCCAATTTCTAAAGCCGTGATGAATGAATGTGACCTGGGATTGCATGGCTCCTCTGAAACTCCAGGAGTTACATTCATTTAGTCCCTGGGAAGAGATGGAGTCCTAATCATCACAGAGTAAACAAGCATTCTGGTTGAGGCATTGGTCCAATTTATTTTGATTAGAGCAAATGCATTGTGGAGGTCAGAGCTGGTTGTGCTGATTGAGACCGTCACGTAGACCTTAAGGATGAGACCTGGGAGTTGCTGATACAACTGAAGCCCTGTCTGTAACTCACTGAACACTGATAATATTCCCACTGGGGACTATAGCCACTCAGATATGATATTTTATTATTTATTCCAACAAAGCTTAGTAGAAGTACAAAAATGGTTTCTCTATATGTTAATTGTCACCAAAAACCTTGGGAATTTGAGCATATCTGTGCCACAAGGACATATTTTCCGTGACAGATGAAACACATGTTATGGGGGCCACTTTTCCTATTATACCTCAAGTGCTACTGTTCACAGTTCATAGAGCCGCTAGCAAGAAAGGACTATTGGACTTGGAGTATGAACCTGCCAAGTTCTTGTTTTGATTTTGACCTTTGTATAATGCCTAACAAATTGAGGTATGCAGTATGCTTCAAGACTCATGTACATTAATTTTTGTGTCACATTGGATTGCTTTGTAGGTTAAATGAGAATGATTTTGTGGGTTTATGTTGCAGTAGTTTCAGTGTATATCTGCCCTACATGCTCCTTCCACCCCAGCACACCAACCCCAAATTTAAACATAACAAAAGTAATGTTGTCCTCTGAAGTTTAAGCTTGGGGACTCTGCAGATATCAAATACAGGTGACAACCTCTGGGAAAATAGCATTATTTGTATAGGTGTGTAATGGAAGAAGTTTTATGTGTATGTGACTGTAACTTAGGAAAGAGAAATTGAATAAATGGACTGTACCCTTTTTGAGAAAAGCTGTAAGAATGGGAGAATGAGTGGGGCGGGTGATTCGTAAGCTTAGAATAGGGAGTTCACATCCTATGCAGATACTTGTCAAGGTGACGCCTGAAACCATTCACACAATGTATTCTGCTGCCTAAATTCTGTGTAGTCATGATTGCACGGAAGAGATGGTTTGGTCTTGTAGGAACAAGGGTTCTAGTCTACTTGAAGCTATTTTTATTGTAAGTTAGTTTACTGACAATGGGGTTTTTGGTGCCCATTTTATTTTTAATATCCATCTCCCCTGCCAGATTGTGAGCTTTGTGATGATAGGCAGGGATTGCAAAGATGTGTTGTCCATTTTCTCCAAATTATCTTCCAATCAAAGTACAACAGCTTGCAAGGCGACTGGCCAGGTGGATGCTCAGTAAATAATGCTTATCTAACTTTCATTTATTTGGGGGATGATTATAGTTGGGTTAATTGTGTAGAGAACTTTCAGTTTCCGTTTCACCATGGTAAAGTGACCTCTGGGTTGTCCAGTTCTCATGACCAGGAAAAGGATTTGTTGGTCAACAAATCGAATTCCTGGGAGTCAGCATAAAATAAAGGCACCTTTGAGATTTATGGTGGCAATGCCTGTATCAGTTTCTAAGCATAGGTTGTATGTAAGCAGTTTTTGAGTGAGCACTGGATCTTAATACTTTTACATGTCAAATTATGTTTTATTTGTTTTATTTTTTAAAATTCATTCCAGAGAGGGAGAGGGAGAGAGAGATAGAAATATGAACGATGAGAGAGAATCATTGGTTAGCTGCCTCCCGCATGCCCCACACATGTGCTCTGACCAGGAATCAAACCCTGACCTCCCGGTTCAGAAGTCAATGCTCAACCACTGAGCCATGCTGGCCGGGCTGTCAAACTCTCAGGTAGCATGCACCATTTTTCCTGTACCGGTCTACCATAGAAATTAGTGTTTGTAATAGCAGCCCTGTGGAGTGTAGGTTCCATGATGTATTTGTTATCTTCCTCTTTCAGAGGTGAAAACTTAGGGACAGAGAAGTTAGGTAACTTGTGCAAGGTCACACACAGCTAGGTGAGTGCAGGAGCTGGCGTTCCCTCTCTGACCCAGAGCCCATGGTCTCCTGTATCTCCGTAATAAAAACAGTCATCCGCACTGCACTGTGCTCTGTTATGAAGTTTGAACAGCTCGGTGCTATTAAATTGAAACATTGTGGCCCCATTTGTTTCTGTTGATACTGCCTAGCTGCCCTGGCTTTGTTGCCTGGGTGGAGGAAAGCTTTAAGGAGCATTCCTTTCCTCCTTTTGTTTCCAATGATGCCTCTCAGGACTCGCGTTTGTATCAGCCCTTCCCCACTTTTTGCAGTCGTGGCACCATAACTGCCTGCTTATGATTGAGTGAGTGTTTTGTTACAGGTATAGTTAACTCGAGGGTTTATTATCCCAGCATGAGGTCATGTAATCCTTACCCAGGCTCAAAGTCTCCCTACTTGACATTTTACCAAGAATTCCTTTTGGGTTTGTTGCACGGTTGAATCAGAGTGGCAGGCAAGTTCTTCCTTATTTGACCACAGTCTGTCTTGACTTGTAAGTCCCGGCCTTTCCTGCTCTGTTCCTTGTGATGACACTTCTATTGGGGATAATTAGAAGAGGAAGCCCAGGATTTAGAAAGAGACAATAATGGTGACAGTGTGCAGGTTTTTGCCTTTGAGCCCTGGGACAGAGTGAGGGACATACAGCAACAGAAATCCAGGTGGGGATTATGAGCGTGTGGGGCTCATGACCCTCTCTTTCTATTTCGATCTGTTCTGGCTGGAAATGATCACCACTGGAGCTAAATCACCCCTTATTACCTACATTCCCTGGGCCCTACTCTTCATGCACTGTTGGTACCTTCACACCAAGGACAGCTGTCTTTTCCCCGTGTCGTACCGAAGGAACTGAGTTAAGATAGAGTGCGTAACTTATCCAAGACCACTTTTGTCACTAGCGGAAGTGGAATTCAGCTGCAGGATTATTGTAGACCGTGATCATTCATCACAGAAGCATACCCTACAAGAGACTTACCGGCTGCGGTACTAGTGATGGGCCAGATGAGTTCAGGTCTATTGCTTTCTTGTTCACTCTGAGGAAAGATAACTTGGCCAATATCGTGCTAGCAAATCCTTATGTACTTGTCTCTTTCATTCATCGGACATATTGTTGAGTGCTGATTGTACGCTAAGGGATAGAAATGTGAGTGATACACCCCGTTCTTTACAGGGCTTATAGTGTAGGCGAGGAGACTAGGAAAGAGCTGCAGGACAGTCGGGCCCAAGTGATAGTAGAGGTCTGGGTAGGGAATCCCGAGCAGAGGGAAGAGAGGACTCCCACAGGAGGCAGTACTCAGCTTAGTCTTCCTGATTGTGGAGGAGCTTGCCGAGATGGGGGTGGGGGTGGAGGAGAAGCTAAGCAGGAGCAGGAGCAGGAGCAGGAGCAGGAGCAGGAGCAAGGTCCTTACCTTTGAGGAACGGAAAGTAGCCAGGTGTGATCAGTAAAGAGTAGGGACGACCGACTGCGTTTTGACTGGAGAGAGAGCAAGGTCTTGATAACACAAAAAAAGGGTTTGGGCTTTGGCCTGTACGTGACCAGAGATGCTGAAGGATTGATTCCCCAAGATAAATGACAGCAGCTCCTTATAGGATTAACCATGTAATTTATCATCCAAACCAAGACACTTTTATTTAAGGAAAACAGGCATTAAGTGGTCAGGGCACTGGGAAATCAGGCATAAACCAAGAATGGTCTGGTCAACCCAGCGTGTATGTCACCCTCCTTGTAGGCTTTGCTTTCTCTTTGCTTGTTTATCAATATTCTTTCTAGGTTTTCTTTCAGCATTTTAAGTGCAGAGCTCAACACTGGACTTGTCCCATTGTGTAAAACTGGTAAAGAAGAACTTTCATTTAAAAAAAAAAAAAAGCAAGGATCTATCTAGATTTCAAATTTTAGAGCTGAAAGGGTACTTAAAAGCACACCATGTAACTCACTTATCTTACAAATAACAGAGACTGAAGTTTCCAAGTTGATTGAGAAATTTAGGACTGCGTTTTTAATTGGTGGCTCAAAGCCAGATCCGGGTTTGCTTCCTTCCTGGGGGCACTGTTCTTACTGCCTATACATCCTCCTTGTTCAGTCCATTCTACACTTTCTTCCTGTGAGCATGACCATGTGTCGACGGGGGTAGCTGGGATTAGGTGTAAACACTGGCTATTGTGGTACCTAGCACCTGCAGAGAGGGTCCCCTGGAATTATAACCAATTGATAATCTCTGTAATGGATCTTTGACAAAGTCATTGGAAACTGAGTTACTTGCACATTATGTGGTTTCCACATATATTAGCACCCTGTTAGCTTTCTTTGTAACAGTGTTGTATTTGATTTTCTTTCTTTTTTTTTTAAAGAGTCACTGTTGTTGTTTTTTTATATTTTATTTTTTATATATTTTATTGATTTTTTACAGAGCGGAAGGGAGAGGGATAGAAAGTCAGAAACATTGATGAGAGAGAGACATCGATCGGCTGCCTCTTGCACGCCCCCCACTGGGGATGTGCCCACAGCCAAGGTACATGCCCTTGCCGGAATCGAACCCGGGACCCTTCAGTCCACAGTCCGACGCTCTATCCACTGAGCCAAACCGGTCTCGGCTGTATTTGATTTTCATTTATTTTTTTTATTATTTGTTTTACCCAGTGTGTGTGTGTGTGTGTGTGTGTGTGTTTGTGTGTTTTTTCACTTATATTCATTAAAGCAGAATGCCTCTGTCATCTACTTCTGACTCTGCCATTAATTGGCTGATTTAGGGCAATTACTTTTTCTATGCATTAATTTCTCTGTACTTTAATCTGTAGGATGAACTTGGGCAGTTTGATTTTTAAGATTATTTTGAGTTCTCTGTATTACTCCATAAATAAAATGATAAGGGCCTAGTTATTGTGGATCAGCCATGCAGAATTTTCTAGTGGAAAACATCCATGGAATTGAAATAAAAGCAAGGGACTGTGACTTTTCTCCACACCAGCTTCTCTAATAATTAGCATTAGACATATATCCCCTACTTAAAGGAATAGCATATGTACAGAGGATAGTCTCGAAGAAGTGAATTTCTTGCTTTACTCTGCAGTAGGGAGCCACAGGACAGGAAGGGGGAGCTTCCCAGTTGGTCCTGTTGCTGGAGAAGGGAGTGGGTACAAGACTCTCTTATTCCCCAGCCACAGGTGACCAGCGCACATCCTGTTGATCTGAAGAGGAACCAAAGCTACCCCGAGTCCCCTCAGGTCCCCGTGGATTCTCACTAAAGGCCTCTTTGAGGAAGAGCCCGAGAGAATATTCATGAGAGCTTTGATTGTTCTGCCAGCGCTGGCTTGGCTCCGTGGGTGTGGTCAGGAAAGACACCCTGTGGAAGCCCCATAGTGCTGCCCAGACCCCAAATCTTGGGCTGGTCAAGAGAGAAAACAAGTTTCAAATACCAGCTCTTTATACTCTTTTGTTGCTCCACTTTATTCAAATATTTTTACTCAAAGGAAACTTTAAAACATAAGCACAAATAAAAAATACCACACTAACCTAACAGAGTTCCTTTTGAGGTGTGGACAGGGCTGCCAGCACATGAAGCTCTTCCTTATTTTAGGTCTGATGAGAACGATGCAGACCTTGTCTAGCTGAGACTCTGTGTTGCACAGACCTTTGTCCGTATCATTCAAGGTCTTGAGGGATGCAAAGGTTCCTTGGATGAATTGTGGTGACCATTGGCAATCACTGTTGCTTAGGACTTGAGAGCTTAGCTGTGGGATAGAATAGGTCAGGACTTGGGATCTGAATACTGACTCCTCGCTTGTTAGTTTCATAACCGTGAGGCAATGACTTAATCTCCCTGCCCAGTCTCAGTTTCAGAGCTAATAAAATAAGGATGGTGAAAACCTTTCTCTTCAAGTGACTGTGAGCATCAGATGAGCTGATTCATGTAAACCACACGGGAGGGATCTGGCTAAGAAGATACGAATATGATGACTCCCTTTAGGTTTCCTCCTCTTCTTTCTTTCTCTTTCTGACACACCCACATTCCCTCCCCACTCATTTCTTTCTTTTTCTTTCTGATGCGCCCATACGCACCCACCTGCCCACATATGTAAACAGTGAATTTGGTGGTTGAGATGGTGCTTCATTTCTTTTTTTTATTTATTATTTTAAATATATTTTATTGATTTTTTTTTACAGAGAGGAAGAGAGAGGGATAGAAAATCAGAAATCTCAGTGAGAGAGAAACATCGATCAGCTGCCTCTTACACATCCCCTACTGGGGATGTGCCCGCAGCCAAGGTACATGCCCTTGACCGGAATCTAACAGGGACCTTTTAGTCCACAGGCTGACGCTCTACTCACTGAGCCAAACCGGTTTTGGCGAGATGGTGCTTCATTTCTGTGACTTTGGATAAAGTGTGCTTTAGCAGCTGCTGTATCTAATAATAGGCTGTAAATTTTATTCTGAGCGACCTTTGCTTTTCCAAAGATACATTAATATCACAGAGTTGCCAGCATCTTATTTGACAAGCCTCAGCCTTGTGTATGAAAATTTCCAATAGCACCACAGGGAATGGCATTTTTGGCCTGGTAACTCCCTGGAGATGATTAAATGGTGTTGACCATTAAAATGCAGCAGGCCACTTTGTCAGTATCTAATTGAAAGGGTCATCACTCCTTCACATGGACATGCAAGGCTTAGGACACAGCCAGCAGCCCAGTCAGCATCTAGGGCCTCATTTTGTTTCCTTTTGATCCTCAGGGAAGGACCATTTCTGTCATAAATGGAAGAAATGGCAAATGGATGGGTCATGAGTCTTTATTGCTGCTGTTTAGCTGGTCCCAACTTACGGTGTGACCACTAGTGATTCCTTTATTCTGGGCTTCATCACTGTTCATCTAGGACAGTGGTTGGCAAACTGCGGCTTGTGAGCCACATGCAGCTCTTTGGCCCCTTGAGGATGGCTCTTCCACAAAATATCACGTGTGGATGCACATGTATAGTGCAATTAAAACTTCGTGGCCCATGCACAGAGGTCGGTTTTCGGCTCTCAAAAGAAATTTCCGTCATTGAACTGTTGATATTTGGCTCTGTTGACTAATGTGTTTGCTGACCACTGACCTAAGAAGACACGGATGTTTAACTCCTATTTTCTCGCTGCTACTTTGTGAATCTCTTTGAAGCATCGTTATGGACATTGCATGATCACTGGGCTTTATCTTACTTCCCAGCACCTAAAATAAGGCCTCGTTCTTACATACTCTAGATGTTTTTTGAATGAATAAATGACATACACCTTTTATTCTGGATGGAGTTTTACAAGTGCCCTACTAACAATAGAAATATACTTGGGTAGCCTGATATTCAATGTGATTTAATAATGAGTCTCATTCAAACAAATCTTTGTTAAAAGGAAGTCATAAGGCAGTTCCACATCTTGCCTGTAGAGGACATTTTTAAGGCTGAATTCCAGCGTGAGCTTGTTAATAATAGTTATTTTGTCAATGAACAGGTATGAGATATCTACTAGACCCTCTGCTAAGGAGTAGGGATGCAAAGGTCAGTGAACACATGGACCTTGTTCTGAAGGAGTTCTCATTTTAGTAGATCATGATAGATAATTTAAGTACATACATACATACATGCATACATACAATATAATATGATATGATAAAACATACAAGGTGCTATGGGAGTTCTGTCTTCTGTTTTGGCAATGCCAGCAAGGACTTCATTCTGAAGGTGTTGTCTTAAATGATGTGTAGGAGTTTTCCATGAAAACCCAGGACAATAAATGATTTCTATTAGATACGCTTTGCACTCTGAATTGCATTCAGTATTCAATTACCTCCTTTTATTGCAATTAACATGTCACTTAGATATGATAGTAGCTCCTGTTAGGCTTCTATATTTCTTGAAGATTGCTGGGAGTGGGAGGGGAGGTTTGTACAATTTTAAGGTAATATTGTGTTTATAATATTTTTGCCTGCATTTTACACTGGTATAATACACTCATTTTTTTTAATTGGCCATAGTTAGCAGATTACCATAATCAAACTGGTTATAAGTAAATGAATTAGAATGGTTACTGACCTATAATGAAAGCAATGAATTCCTACATGTGCAAATTAACACTCATGGAAAGAAGGAAAGGTTTTATAGAGACATTGTATATCATGGAGATGTCATGGCCAGGAGATGTTGACCCCCTGCACACACACATACAAATTGCCAAATTTAGCAAATAAAAATAATTACATGGGACATAAATATACTAACAAAACTATTCATTTTTTTAATCATAAAATCATATTTAACTGGGTATCGTGTATTTTACCTGGCAACCCCAGCACACATGGCATTTAATGACAATAAAGCATTTTAGATAATAATCATCTCTATAAGTAGATTTGTCTTATAGGTTTTCATAATATCCTGGGGATCAATTTAAGTGCATAAGGAGTTTCACCTATTTAATGCTTCTGATTTTTTATTTCAAATTGTCCGAAGAAAAATGAAGGGACAGTTCTAGTTTATAGAATCTCATATTTGTTTCTCAGAAATTATGTGTGCGTACGAATAGGTAATGTTGTATACCTCTGGTTCAAAATGGAACCATCTCCTTATACATATTCTTTGTTGTGCTCTTTGAAAACATTTTAATGAACTCTGTTTTTCCATATAAACAAGGATTTTTCCTGCAACTTTTTTTTTTGAGGTATAACTACAGCCTGTGCCTCTGAGAAACTACTTTCTATTCATGTGTTTTAGTGAAGATGATAGTGTCTAGACTGAGTGTGGTCATGGCTTTACTTAAACCCTGGCAGGACTCGTCCACCAATAGAGGGGTTGTTGTCATGATCCAAAGCAAATAGGACATTCTAGGAGGGTGACACAGCAGTAACAGGGTCTTTTTGAAGAAGTGGGATTTAATCTGGCATCGGGAGACTGGAAATTCATGGCTTCACCTATTTATCCTGCCCTGGTTGACTTTTGTTGACACAAAGAACGCTGCATTTTAAGTAGGGTTTTCCATGAGTTCATTCTAAACAGGTATTTCTGCACTTGAAAAAGCTTCCCTTCATGTGGCAGGTATGAGTTCATTTGCTCAAGTTATTTTCCTTTCTTTGGGGAGAGAGAAGATAGTCCGTAGGAGCCAGGCTTCTAGGACCTGCACAGGAGACTGATGAACTGGAAAGCTGACAAGCTTTTGCTGTAGCCACCAAGTAATTCGCCATGTTCTGCTGGAGGGATTTGCTTTCCTAACCTCACTGAGCACGTGGTGTCCGGGAATACTTCTTAGTATATTGCTCCAGCCCAAAGGAAAAAGCTGAGCTATAAATCGAGGAGCTGGAATTGGGTTTCAGGAGAGGTTGTATTTGGACAGCCTACAGAGTACATATATAATGATCAAATAAACAGCAGTTGTAGAGATTAGAGCACTAGCTCTATTTAATTTGGCAAATTCTTATGTCCTGGGGAAGGAGGGAGATGTTTTTGTTAAAAAAAAAATGATTTCTAAGGCATGTACTCTAGCATACTTACAAACTACCAGTGTAGGAACAATCTATTTAGAATGAAAGACAATGCTGTAGAAACCAAGTTTGAATAGTAAGTTTAACTGTAGTATAAATTATTACATTGCTATTGCTAAGATAGTAAGGTTGATATTATTTTATAATGGCATCCTATATAATAAAGAGGAAATATGCAAATTGACCATCACTCCATGTCAAAGATGGCTGTACCCACAGTTGAGGCAAAGTTCCCATAAGGAGTCTTAACAGCAATCAGCAGGAACCTGAGGCTAATGCCCTCCCCACCCCTGTGGGGCTTGACAGGAAACCTCAGGCCCCGTCCCCCACCCAGCATGGTTTGACAGGGGACCTCAAGGTGCACTTCCCATCCTGGTGCTAGGCTAGGGGACCTAGGCTGTTTCCCCCATCCCAGCGCCAGGCCAGGAGATCTCAGATATGCCCCCTACCTGGCAGGGCTTGACAGGGGACCTCAGTCCATGTCCTCCATCCGGCAGGGCTTGACAGGGGACCTTAAGGTGCACTTCCCATCCTGGTGCTGGGCTAGGGGACCTCAGGCTGCTCCTCCCACACCAGTGCCAGGCTGGGGCATCTCGAGTTGCGCCTGCCACCCGGCAGGGCTTGACAGGGGACTTCAAGGTGTGTTTCTTGTTCTGGTGCTGGGCCAGAGGACCTCAGGATGCTCCTCATGCACCAGCACCAGGTTGGGAGACCTCAGGCCGCACCTCCACCAGGGGCTTGACAGGGGACATCAGGCCATGCCCCCATCCTGCAGGTCTTAACAGGGGACCTCAAGGTGCACCCCTAGTGCTGGTTTGGGGGAACTCAGGCTGCACCCCTACCCAACAGGACTTGATGGGGGACCTGAGGCTTTACCCCTCTGCCGGTGGAGCTTGATGGAGAACCTCAGGCCATGCCCTCCACCTAGAAGGGCTTGACAAAGGATCTCAGGCCATGTCCCCCACCTGGCAGGGCTTGATGGAGGGCCTCAAGGCATACCACTCACCTTGGTCTGGGCTGGGGGGGGGCCTTCAGACCATGCCCCCCATGCACCCCTAGTGCTGGGCCAGGGGACCTGAGACTATGCTCCCTGCCCGACAGGGCTTGAAAAGGATGTGGCTGGCCAGGTCTGGATCTAGCCCAATGGGGGAGGGGGCCCTCCAGGTCTGGGTCTCACGTGATTTTGAAGCACATGTGAGTGAGTGGGGCCTTGACTCTGGGTCCCGTGGTGAGCCCTGGACTATGACAGGAGGAAGGGGTTTTCATATACATTTTCCTAATTTTCTTTAATCTCTGACACTTATATTATACAGAAAGGGCAAATAGTAATATTAAATTATTTCCTCTAATTAATCCCCTTTTAATGTGCATGAATTTCATGCATTGGGCCACTAGTTTCTTAATATTTTAGTTCAATCTGAATTGGTTCTACCACTTTGAGGCAAGAAATCTGTCTCTAAAACATGCATACATTTAAAAGATATTAGAAGCAGGAACAGAAATAATAAAAACAATTAGAAAATTCATTTATATTTATTGATATGTCTATAATACATTATATAATAAACGATTTACTGCTAATACATTATATGTTCAATGAGTTGCCCCTCAGCCATTATTGAATGACAACTTTACTTAATAATGTTGTATGTAGCCTTATTATTATGTAGTTTATTTTGGTTATAGGTTATTTTGACTCATTGTTTTGATTAGACTTTGAAGACATGTAATATCTTTAGAGCTATAGATATTTAAGTCAGAAGTAGAATAACATTCAATTTTTGTTGATAAGGTATCTACCTTCATCCTTTCAACAACTTACTATATAACAATTAAAACATTTCTAGTTTGCAACATTTTTCATATTTAATTTAACCGAAATTTTTTATGAGGCTCAAGTGTTTTTGTAAAGATTATAAAATGAATCCTTAATTTATCCATTAGTTTTTTTCTGAATATATAAAATTGTTAACAAAGTGTTTACCATTGTGAGTTTTCATTTTTCCTCTTGCCTTATTTTATAGCTAAATTTTATTGCAACTACTTAATTTTGTGTTTTTTTAAAAATATGTAATGAGTCTTACTATGTATGGGTTGAGCATTCATTTTATTTTAAGTTACTTTTACCTACCCAATTTTAACTTTTCCTGGGTCAATACTTATGGTTATGAGAGTTTCTAAAAAATAAGAATAATACTGTTAACAGTTGAATGCTTACTAGACATCGACACATTAGTCCTACTACTTTGCCCCAAATATATATGATATAAAATATTTTTCAGATATATTTTAATTGATTTTAGAGAGAAACATCGATGTACAAGAGAACCATCAATTAGTTGCCTCTTCTTTCACTTCTACTGGGAATCAAACCCACAGCCTGGGTATGTGCCTTGACCGGGAATTGAACCAGTGACCTTTGGGTGCATGGGGTGGCATTCAACCAACTGAGCCACACTGGCCAATGCTAATATAAAATTTTATACAGGAATCTTAATCTCTGAATTTTAGTTTTATCATCTGCCAAATATAGATGGTGTAAGGTAATTTGTGTGGAGATCATAAATGATGATGATTGTGAAAGCTATTTTTATAGGAAGTGTCACATAAATATAAGCTATGACTGTTTTTGTAGCTGCAGCTTATAAAGTAGTAATTTAAAAAAGGATTGGAATGCTAAGCAAGAAATGTGACAGATTGTGGTTGCAAAGACATCAGCTATGTTCTAATTCCTGATTTGCTGCCTACTGGTTGGAATGACTTTGGGCAATGTACTTAGCCTTTACAGCAATCTGCTCATCAGTGTCATAAAGGGCTTTACTACTTCAGTGTTTTTCCGAGTGTGGTCCAAGGGCCACCCGCAGCTGAACCACCTGAGATGCTTGTTACACAAGCTGATTCTTGGGCCCCTGCCCAGCTGTTGAACAGAACCTCTGAGCTGGCATCTAGTTGTCTAACTTCAGTCACACAAACCTTGAGAATGATAGCAATGAGTCTCTGGCTTTGGCTTAACCTACATGGCATTAAACTTGCTCTTGCTCATTTCTGATATTTATTTTTTACCTGTTTCAAAATGGACTCATTATTGTATTGGTACCCCTTAAATGTGGGTGAGGACCCAAGATTGCCCCACACATGTATGTTTGCACACCTGCTTTGCAAGGGAGAGAATGAGGAGAGAAAGGTAAAGGAGGTGAAGTTAGGGAGAAAAAGAACACAGCACATCCAAATGATGGAAGATGATATCCCAGTGATCACCAGGCCCTGAGGTTCTTGTGTTCTCTGTCTGTCTGTCTCTGCTGTTACAACAAACACTCCAGTCAATATTATCTAATATGAATCTTTGCTTTCCTCACTGAGATTTTATGAATCTTGATTACTTATTGTCTAATGTTCTCTAGAGAGTTTGTACCAATTTATACTCCTACCACAAGGGAATGAGAATATTTAGTTATAGTCATGTCAATATTTGATGGCTTCTCTTTTTTTTTTCTCTTCCAAGTGCATGTTGTAACCATTAACATTATATTTACTCATGAGGATAGACATTGGCAAACCTGGAAAAGAGGTAGAAACTTTTCCAGGATTTGGAGACGAAGAATATACAAAAATAGGAATGCATTTAGTCCCATTTAAATATACAGTATATACTAACTTGAAGTTCTTCATTTCATGTAAAGGTCTAATGTATATTAATTTCTTTAGAAGCCTAAAGGCCTAGCAGCTGAACACTATAGCGGGGAGGTGGGGGGCCCGGGGGGACCAAGTGTTCTCTCTGAGGTGCCAAGCCCCTGGATTCTACTCCCCGCCCTCCTGCATGCCTGCAGAGCCAACGTGGACAATGTTTTCAGTCGCTTCAAGCTTCTATTTCCTTGTCTGCACCATGAGAGGCTGCAGAAACAGCAAGACCTCAAAAGATTAAGTAAGTTAAGATACCAGGCTTGACAGAACGTGGTAGACTATTACAAAATATATGACGTGGAGTTTTCATGGAAAGATCGTATTGCTGTGTTGAGAACTAAAGTCGCTGGATCCGTCTTCATTGTTCTAGAACTTTCATTATGTTGTGAGCAGGAGGGACGAGCCAGAAGAAGAGGGCCCACCTCGCTTCCCAAACGCAGTGAGGCAGGTTCTTCCTGGACTGGATGGTGTTTCCCTGTCCACGGATCCTGAAAGACTGAAAACGGACACACAGCGCTCACTTCTGAGATCCCCTGCTTGTCTGTCTTCCCCAAACAACTCCAATCCCTAATGCCAAGGTCCCCATAATTTCTCAGGGAGCCTTATTGTCTGTCGTTTTTTCCAGCACCTTTAGGCCAAAAGAAATACCTAACGGTTTCATTTATTACAAAGAGGTTAAATCAGTTTAATAAGTATATAGGTCCTAATAAGTTAGGAGCCATTTCATCAAACAAAAAGCACATAAATTGGAAGAAATATTTTTAGCTATTTCTTAACAGCAGTTGTGAAGAGCACTGCACAACTTCTCGAAACTTGGTCTCAAACAGGACACTGCTGTCTTCGTGTCCTGTTCCACACGGAGTTTTGTGCAGTACTTGATTTTTATCACTAACAATGTGTTGCAAAGATGTGACGTCATCAACAGGAATGTAATGCCATCTAATGTCGAAACTGTGAACTACTTCGTTAGTAGTTCACATGGCATCTGTCAGATGTTGAGTGTGACTGTTCTTTCAAATGTAAAATTCAGCAGTGTTCCTTTAAATTCACTGTGGGACCCTAAGGTGCCTCAAAGTCCAGTTTGGGGACCAGAGTCCTACTGTATTTCTGGGTTCTGGCTTTATCTCAGTTTTATTTGGTTTTCTTCTGGCTAGTTGACTCTCTTGTTTCCTAGTTCTTGCTTTTATTTATTTCTTGCTTCTAGCTATCTAGTTTCCTTCCCCTTTGCCCGGGGCCATTCTCTGCCTGGTCTCCATCAGCAGAGTCTGTTTCTGCTCCTGGCCCTCCTTTGCAGACCTGGATGGGGCCCTGGAGACCCTGTGTGTTTCGGTGGCCAGCTGCAGGTCGGTGACTGTGCTGTCAGTCTCCAACTCATGACTCCAGGGAGCATCATGGCCATTGTAGGCGGCCTAAATGATACGCCAGTGATGCGGTTTATCTGTAGGTGTTGATCTGTGGCCATCTCCCTGTGGCGTGGGTGGGCATGCCCTCCACACTGGACCTCCCAACTCATTGGGGGCACTGTTTGCCTTGTAGCAACAAAGACCTGCCCAGGCCACATCTCACTGCCGATGTTCTTGGCATGTCAACCCAGAAAATACTCTGAAGCAGTCGAGTGGCTAATTGTGGGTTCTGAACACGACTACTTTCTTTGATGACCTGGGTTTACCACTTGTTGCTTAATTTCCTGAAACTTCAGATTCCTCATCTGCAAAATAGAGATAATAATAGGTCTTATTTTGTGTGAGAATCAAATGAGAAAATAAAATGAAATAAAATAAAACATGGGGCCTCTTAGCAGAATGCCTGACATTAATAAATGATACAAAAGCACTTACATTGTTTTCCCTGTTTATTTTGAAAGCAACTATGCAATTTACGTTCAAATATTTCAATTGTTGCTAGGAATAAAGCAACAAACCATTAATTTTTAGAATTTAGTTTCTGTCTTTGTCAGTTTATGACAGAAAACATCAATATTAAAATGAAAAGGTACCTAGCATTCATATAACATTTGGTTTATATATACTAAGGTATCTTCATAGACATATAATCTCTTCAAATTTTCATGACAGGAATATATATAGTGTAAATATGACAGTGTAGATATTTCTCCCCATTTTAGGGATGGCGAAACTGATAATTCAATATTTGCCAGAGCCCATACCCCACTCCAGCATTTGTAATTTCAGTGTTAGTGCTCCTTACTTGCTACATTGCTACTTTTTAATATTTTAAAAGTTAAAATGAAAGAAGAAGGTGTAAAGGAAAATAAAAAGAGAGGAAAAAGTATAATTGGTATTCTCTTTGCTCCTCACTTGCTCTGCTGCCGCCTTTAACATTTCAAAAGTTAAAAATGAAAGAGGAAGGAAAGGAAAAGGATAGGAAAGATGATTGTTATTCTCTTTGATTTTTGTGAACAATGAACATTGGCTATTTCGGCTGTGTCTAGTACAATACACTTAAGTGTTATAGTTTTAACTAGTCTATAAGAATCACAATACTTTGAAAAAATTGTCAATGCTTTGTTAGAAGTAATTTCAAAAGAAAAAATGCATAGCAACCTTTGAACTGCATATTAAAAAATATGTATAATTGGTCTTGGCTGGTGTGGCTCACGAGTTGAGAGTCAACCTGTGAATGGGGAGGTCATGGTTCGATTTCTGGTCAGGGCATATGCCCTGTTGCGGGCTCAATCCCTAGTTTGGGGGATGTGGGAGGCAACTGATCAAGGATTCTCTCTTTGTTGATGTTTCTCTCTCTCCCTCTCCCCTCCTCTCTGAAATCAATATATATATATATATATATATAATTAAGGGAGGAAGGGAGAGGGAGAGAGAGAATCATCAATGATGAGAGAGAATCATCGATCGTCTGCCTCCTGCATGCCCCCGACCAGGGATTGAGCCTGCAACCCGGGCACACGTCCCTGACTGGAATCGAACCCAGGATCCTTCAGTGCATAGGTCTGTCCTCTATCCACTGACCCAAACCAGCTAGGACTGTAATACAAGAATTTAAAAGTTCAATTTCTGAATGACAGAAAAATTTGATAATTCAGTACAAAGAGAGACAAACTCTCCCTTCCTCCTATGCTCCTTTCCCCCAGTGCTCACATGCCTAACTCTTTCACTGTGCTGGAGCCTTTACTGCCTAACCGCTTTCTGGGCACAGAGGCATGGAAATACATCTTCAGGGTATAATTTTCAACACAGCACAGAGCACATGCTATTATGGAACCAAGTCGCAGCAGAATAGCCTGGCCTCAGACTGTGTTTTGGCCTCAGGGTTAGAATGGAAATGAAACCTTGGCTCCTTCTTGCCGGTCTGCAGGAAGTCTGCTGTCCCATGCTTTTTGGTGGTTTTCTTGCCCAAATGGAAGGTGAGGGGAGAGCAAACGGTCTTGTAACTTTGGGGTTGAAGGCATTGACTTGCGTGTGCTGAGTCCCTGTAGTAGCTTGTGTCTCTGTCGGCTGACTGGAAAGTCGTGGAGGTCACAGGCTGGCCAGGTTAAGTTTCTGGCCTCCTGGAGGCAAGTTTCTTTGGGTGGCGAGCACTGAATCCACTTATGGACACTGTGTGATGGTCCTCTAGCCAAGCATCATCGATATGGTGGCAACAGTGTTAGTTTAAGAATCTGAAACATTTAATGTGGGAGAACTTGCTAAGTACGATGTAAGCTATTAAGAAAAGTGTCTGGTGTCAGTCTTACCTCAGTAAAGGGATGCGAAAATAAACATGAAGGCTACGAAACAAAGTAAATGATATAAAGTCCTGAAAAAGAAGAGTCTGAAGTTTCCATTCCATTTTTTTCTGTTTGGTTAATATTATAAGGCAATTCCCATGCAAGTTGACTACCTGTGTCAGTTCTCTGTGCTGCATAACAGAATACCACAAACTCAGTGGCCAAACATTCATTGACTGGCACACAGTTTTAGTGGGTCAGAATTCCCCGCACCTGTTGCAGGAGTGAGGAACCTCCTTTCTACCAAGGGCCATTGGACATTTATAACATCATTCTCGGGCCACATGGAATTATCAACTTAAAAATGAGCTTGCTATATTTGGTCAAAACTTGATGAACTCACCCCTAATGCCTTGAAAGGGCTAGACCAGATGATTTTGAGGACCTCATATGGCCAAGAGCTGGACGTTCCCCATCCTTGCAAGGGTTCTCTGTTCAGGGCCTCACCAGCTGAAACCATTGTGTTGACTGGGCTGGATTCTCATCTGAAGCTTAGACTGTGGAAGAATCTGCTTTCAAGATCTTTCAGAGAGTTGGTATAATTTATTTCTTTGTGATGATGGAATTCATGGCATTTTGCTTCTTCAAAGTCAGAAGGGGGAGAGAGAGAGAGAGAGAGAGAGAGAGAGAGAGAGAGAGAGAGAGAGAGAAGAAGAAGGAGAAGGAGAAGGAGAAGGAGAAGGAGAAGGAGAAGAAGAAGAAGAAGAAGAAGAAGAAGAAGAAGAAGAAGAAGAAGAAGCGAAGAAGAAGGAGGAGAAGGAAGAGGAGGAAGAGGAGGAGGAGGAGGGGGAGGAGGAGGGGGAGAAGAAGGAATCTGGTATCTGTGCCTTCTAATCTCTGGCCTCTAGAATCTGTTTAAAAGGGCTTCCTTGATTAGGTCCAACAGACAGAGGATAATCTTTTTGATCAATTTAAAGTCAGTTTAGTTACATCTGCAAAATTCCTTCACTTTTGCCATCTAACAGAACCTGATCCAGGGAATGATGTTCTATAACCATTGTCATATTCTATTTGTTTGAAGCAAGTTACAGGTCCTTCCCACACATACGGGTGTGATTCATTGGGGCATCACATGTGTTTTGAGTACAGTTGGAAAAAAGATAGCTTTTGAAAAGCATTTTTTAAAAAGAAATCAATGTTATTAGATGAAAGACTAAAGTAATGATGGGCAAACTCTTTAGTCAACAGTGCCAAATATCAACAGTACAATGATTGAAATTTCTTTTGAGAGCCAAAAACTGACTTCTGCACATGGGCCACGAAGTTTCACTGCACTGTCTGTGTGCACCCGCACACGGTATTTTGTGGAAGAGCCACATTCAAAGGGCCAAAGAGCAGCATGTGGCTCGCGAGCCGCAGTTTGCCAACCACTAGACAAAGGATAGAATATTATGTATTTAAATCTACATTTATTGTTATAAAATAATTTTCCCCAAAAATATTTGTCTTTCCTTAAAGAATTAATCATATAACACTTCCTTCTTGAGTTTTTCTCTTCCTTTGGCTACTGACACATTACTCTTTTCTGATTCTCCTGTCTCTTAAATTATCCCTTTACTTGCACCTTCTCCACCCACTCTGCTGGCTTTTAAACTCTCACATCTCGAACCTGACAATCCCTTTGGTGAGGACAGCCAGAAGTCTCTACCCCCGACTGCTTACTTCCTGAGCACAGTGGCACGAAAACATAATCGTGATGTAATGGTGACCCTGCAGATAGCCAGCAATGCTGCTGGGATCAGGTTGTAATCTGAGTGTCTGCTGAATGGCCTGTGGGTGACAGACCTTAGACTGTTTGGATTTCGCTGTTAAAATGGGAATGAAAATATATTCTCTCGTTGTTGGTCTATAAGAGACGTGCTGGTTCCATTCTTGGGTATTTTTATGTCCAAGTAGCAATATTACTGAAATCGTTTTACAGGCATGTGCAGAGTATGTGCCTGTGTTTATTTATACTCAACATTGTGTTTAAAAAAAAGTGGGGGGATTTAAGGCAGCTTAAAAAGATGCACACTGTTCAGAGGACAAAGTTGAATTTAAAATAAGACAAGGAGGGAAAGGAGAAAATAAATGTAAGAAAATGATATGGGGTCACATAAAGGTATGCTTTATAGTAGTTAATGCAGATGTAAACACAATTAGGTTCATGAATTTCGGCCATAAAGTAGGATCAGGAGGAATAGCTCCTCTGAGTACTGAGTCCAAAGGGACCTTTCTGCTCTGTGTCTTCACCTGTGATGGCCACATGGTGATTGCGGAACAACTCCCAGCATTTGACTCATGCAGGGCCGTGTCCCATAGGTCACTGCTTATAGCACTTCTGGGAGGCTGGTGGCCTGCAGCCAAGTGCAGCTCAGTGAAAGCATTTCTGTGGGGCTTGATTATCTAATATACGGACCGACTCCATCTAGAATGACGTTTAGCATTGTATTTCTTGGTCTTTTTCAAGGTTATGGCCCTCACTCATCCCCCCCCCCACCCCCAAATTTTAAGAAATTTAACGTTTTATTATCCATACCTTGGATTATGTTTTAGAAAAGTTATTTTATCTTTCAACTATAAAGGTGTCATAGTATTAACAATGTATATACACAGCACTAGGAATTCTGCTATTTTCCAAGCAGCATTTAAGAATCTTTATTTCGGTTTATGTAGAAGAATGAATTATGCAATTTGCTATGCATAGTATTTTATAGTTCTTCTTTCAAGGTTCACCCCCCCCCCCCAAATATATTTTCTAATCACATCTGGACACTGTTATTTTAAAACTTCTAGTTAAGTATAGAATGTTTGAAGTTTGTTGAGTTTTTTGGGGTGCTTTCTCTGGAGGAGGTGGAAAGTGGGGCATACATAATTAACATTCTTTAGAGAAAACCCAAGGAACTTCAAAAGACCTCCATGTCATGAGGAGACTGCTCCAACTCAAGTGCGAGGAAAGGAAAGGGGCTCCCATGGCCCCACGAAGAATCTCCTCGTGATGACAATGGTTGTCCCATGGGCAAGGGACTGCCTCCTAGCTCAGGGTCACAAAGGCTGCATGAGACATTTATGAGCTATTCACTAACTTTTTCCTGATCATCAAAGTAAATCATACCTGCTGTCAATGTTTTGTAATGTCCAGAAACATTTCAATAAGAATTCCAGCCCTAACTGGTTTGGCTCAGTGGATAGAGCATTGGCCTGTGAACTCAAGGGTCCCAGGTTCAATTCCGGTCAAGGGCATTACCCCAGTAGTGAGTGTGTAGAAAGCAGCTGATTGATGTTTCTAACTCTCTCTCCCTCTCCCTTCCTCTATGTAAAAAAAAAAAATCAATAAAATATATTTAAAAAAAAAGAATTCCAAAGTTGCTCTGCATTTGACCACCATCATTTTGACATGTTTCCACCCATTGCATGGTTTTCTTTGGCACTGTTGCCTTGTGGCTCAGCGCGGAGGCTTCTGGAGGCATTCAGATGGATCTGGATTGAACTCAGCCCCACCATTTATTAGTTGTGTTGCCCAGAAAAGCTTCTTGAGCTCTCTGAACCTCAGTTTCCTCATTTGTAAATAGAGATAGCACGAATGTCTACCTCAAAGATTACTGCAAGAACTAAATGAGAAAGTATACGTGATGAGTGCAAGGCATGTGGCAAAGGCTCAATAGAAGTTGGCTGTGGTGTGTGTACATGCATAAATATATATACAGCCATATTATATTGATGCATACTCGATACTGCTTCCTTTATCCTTAACATTTAAAATCTGTCAAATATCATATCTCCCTATGATATCTGCCATAGGGTGATATCATTCTATACTTACCTGTTTGCTTTATTTTGGTCATTCATATTGTTACCATGGTTTAAAAATTGATAATTTGATGATTTATTAAATTGTTATATTGAAAGACACTCAGGAGTAAGCAGGGAGATACAAAAGAAGGGAAACTTATTCCATTTCTCTTCTTAGGGAAGTCAGTTACTATTTCATAATTGATAACAAGTATAGAAAAATAAGTTAATATACATCTAAAGACTTTAAACTGTTCATATCCTTTTATGTCTTTTTACTTCTAGGAATTTATTTTGAGGAACAATGTGTACAAAGATATATAGGTGTGTGGTAGTATGTATATGTGTGCATGTATGAATAAGATTTTCACAGGTTTGATTTCAAACATGGTTTTAAAGATGCATTTTGTATATTTTATTTTTCAAGTTTTCTACATTATTTTTACTCCCAGAATCATAAAATAGCAATAAACATTAATTTATTTTAAATGAAAGGTAAAGAAAAACTATGAAATCCTAAACACAGCAGTTTAGGAGTACAGTTATACAGAGTTTAAAAACAATTTAAAATATCCTGAGGACAATGCCTGTGTCTTAAACATATGACCCTTATGCTACACATCAATGTGATGTGTACAAAGAGGCCCTTATCATTCCAGTCATTGATTCAGACTTTTATTTTTAACCTGTGAGATCATGTTCCTGTGAGATAGACCTATTTTCAAGGATGGGGTTAGCACTTAATGAGAGACAAGTCGTGGAGTGCTCTCTGCGCCGTCACGCAGCCGAGCTTTTCACGCGCAAGCTGCCTTCTCCACAAGCCGGCAGTGGAGAGGTAAAACATTCATCTTTAAGGAGAAAAATGAAACACAGAAGCAGCATCTCAGCACACAAAGTAAAGCAATCTTGTTTTTGAGCCTTTAATGAGGAAAGTAGGTAGACAGAGGGAGAGAGTCTTCTGTAAGAATACTCTTAGGCATCCTCCTTTTCAGTATGTTAAGTAGGAGAGTTCTGCCTCCCTTGATAAGACTAACAATCTGGGAAGAAGGAAACCATGAGTATTTTCTCAACCAAGATTGTTCTAGATGTTTGATAGAAACATGTTAAAGACATTTGTGTACTCAATGATAAAACTGTTTGAAAGTTAGGGAGTGAGTTGCATAAGAACACAAAGGGAAGTATGATTAGAATTGAGCACGGGCTGCGAGTTTGTAAGTTCCTGGTTATGGAGCTTACTTTCCTCGGGAAGAGGTGTTGACAGCCTTTGTGGGCAGGAACTGAGGAGGGAAAGCAGTGGGGAACCTCTCCTTTTTTTGCCCCTCATCCCCTGCCAAAGATAAAGGGCGAGGATACCTGAAACTTGGACATGTTTCCTTAATACAATGTAATAACAACCATCCCTCCTGTAGAGGAGTGTAGCAGGTACCCAATTGAACTCCTTAGCCATTCCCTGTGCTTTCAGCATCTTACCCTGCCTCTATGTTCTGCAAACTAGCCACTTTGGTCTTTGTAATAAAAAATTCAAATGGATCCCCACTAAGTAAGTCTGATAGTCTCATCCTTCTAACATCATATTGCAGCCTGTTCTTCAGACTTATTTCCCATAATTCCCCTTCACTTACTTTACTCCATCCCAAATGGGCCATTGTTCCTTGGGCCTATTATGTGCTTATCTGGAGGTCTAGTCTGGTTATTACATGGTTTTATAATACTCAAAGCTAAATATAGACATACTTATTTAAAACTAGAGGCCTGGTGCAAGGTGGGAGGGAGGATGTCCCTCAGCCCAGCCTGCACCCTCTCCAATCTGGGACCCCTTGAGGCCTGGTAGGATCGGGCCTAAACGGGCAGTTGGACATCCCTCTCACAATCTAGGACTACTGACTCCTAATAGCATGCCTGTCTCTGCCTGATTATCCCTAACCGCTTCTGCCTCCCAGTCTGATCATCCCCTAACAACTCCCCTGCCAGCCTGATTGATGTCTAACTGCTCCCCAGCTAGCCTGATTGCCCCTAACTGCCCTCTCCTGCAGTCCTGGTCGCTCCTAACTCCTTCCCTGCTGGCCTGGTCTTCTCTCCCCTCCACCCCCCCGGCCAACTGCCCTCCCCTGCAGACCTGGTTCCCTCAAAACTGCCCTCCCCTGTAGGCATGGTCCCCCCCCGCCACTGCCCTCCCTTTCAGGCCTGGATCCTCTCCAACTGTCTTCCCCTGATGGCCTGGTCACCCCTAACTGCCCTCCCTGCTGGCCTGATCACCCACAACTGCCCTCCCCTGTTGAACTGGTCTCCCTCAACTGCCCTCCTCTGCTGGTCGGGTCACTTTTAACTGCCCTCCCTGCTTGCCTGATCACCCACAACTGCCCTCCCCTGCAGGCCTGGTACCCCCCAACTGCCCTCCCTTGCTGGCCTGGTCTCCCCCAACTGCCCTCCTATGCCAGCCTGCTCACCCCTAACTGCCCACAACTGCCCTCCCCTTCAGGTCATGTTGTGGTGGCCATCTTGTGTCCACATAGGGGCAGCCATCTTGTGTCTTGGAGTGATGGTCAATTTGCATATTATTCTTTTATTAGATAGGATATTTAAAACACATTTCATCACTACTTTTGCAAAACTTGAACTTAGAGATATTTAGAATCAAATGTGTGTGTGGGTGTAACAACAAATTGATGCTGATTTTCATTTCTCTTGGAGGATGAACTTTTCTGTTTTGGTTCTTGAATAGACTTGTAATAGTGGTAAATACTGCCTTTGTAAACCTGTACTTAATATAATAGTGGCTGCTCTAAAAATCTGTATTTCCCATGGGGCATGGTCGGGTGGAAAAATGAATTTGAGTCAGGTAATTTAAAACTTTGTTTCCATAAAGATAGAGGGAAAGATAACACCTGTTATATGTCAGATGAACATTGGATTTGAACATAGACCTCAATTTGAATGATAGCTGGACAAATCAACTGAATTCAACTTACCTCATCTGGGAAACAGGACAACCGATCCTACTTCACACATTGTGTTGAAGAGTAAGTGCAGAATGTCTGCCATGGATCCTTGTTCAGTGTCTCTTGACCTCTTTGCTGTGTTCATGGGCCAGACCTTCCTGAGCTGGACAGAGTGGCTCTCCCAGGTTTGACCAGTTTCCCCTTTACTAATGGGCCAATCCCAAGAGAGGCAAGATTAGCAGGCCCTTCTCATCTCGCCAGCGAAGAAGGGAAGGACAGAGTGTCCCACTGACACTTCGATGAGAATTTCATAGCCCTTTTCTTTGGACACAGTTTCCGAGTAATGAAAAAACTGTGATGTTAAGACACTGTTTTCAGTAGGAGACAGCCCATACTTCAATATACTACCTAAATTTGGCTCACATTTAAACTCTGACAGTTTCTATAGTTGATAAAAGCCTGATATTCAATATTAGCTCCATTAAAAAATGTCAGCACTCTCTGAATGTGGGATGGCTGAAAATGGGCTTTATTGTGAAAGAAGCTCATTTAATCTTTCCTCTTCTTTCTTTGCTTTTAGAGGTAAAAATAGTTAAGTGAGAACTTGTAGTCAGAAAAAGGTCTGTGACCGCTATTAATTCTCCCTTTTTGGTAAATTGTCATTAAAAGACAAGAGTTTTTCTTTTTCAAAGGCTTCTTTCTGCCTCTGCATCTGTGATCAGACCTTTGCGCCTGTAAAGAAGTCAGGATTGCCTCTGAGGGGGGAGATTCTTGGCAGTGTCCATGTCTCCAAGCCCAAGGTTCATAAGGCTCTCGTCACCTTCATGAGGGAGAGGGGTCAGAGAGGAGGCTGCGCTGGTGGGTGGTCAAAAGTAGGATGTGTGTGGGGAGAAGCTGGGTTTTTCTTTCCATTTTCTCTCATTAAGTATTCAGAGGCTGTGATTTAACTCTTTTGTTTCCACATTGCTTTTGTGCTTTCCTCTCTCCCTTCCACTGTCCTCAATGATCCAGGCTGCTTTCCACCTGCCGGTCCACTTCCTCTCTCGCTCTGGGTTTTCTGTCTCTGAGGTTTTCTTTAGGCAGAGACAATGTCTCCCCAGCCTCCCTGCTTCCTCACTGTCTGTTGTACAAGGACCCAGCCCTTGTAGGTGTTCATTCCATTATCATAAACTTAGAAACAGAAGGTAGTAGAAATAGGGGGGAGGTACCCCAAGGGGTCAGGATCGTACAGATTTCCACCACTCTCGGTGTCTGCTCTGTAGTTCTCTTGTTCCTTCTACAATGCAAACTGGAAGTCCCATTGACCTTTTCCTGTGCATGGGACACACCAACCCTCCTGAAAGGACACTGGGAGGCCTGCCATTTTCTTCAATGAGGTTCTTCCCGGCACAGTCTGTCTCTCGACTCCCCGAGGAGCTGCGTCTGAATTTACAAGGCTTTCTGGGAAGTTGTGCCAATGTCTGGGAGTTTCTGGTCCACAGAAGAGAAAGCATTTGTTCATAGTGCTAGTGAACCCCACCACCCAATGAATCTTTCTCTGAAAGAATAGAATGTTCTATTCAATGCAGTTACTAAAATGTGTTTAGCCTCTTAGGTTATTATTCTACTTTATATTTCCATTTGGGTTTCTTTCAACGATACTTTGTGATTAATTTACATAGGCGATTCCTATTTTAAAACTTTAATGATTAACAGTAAATTATCATAGTATAGTCACTTTAATAGCAAAAAGACCTATATGAACATTTATTAATATTTTATTGTGTTAATAAATCATTGCAAATTCATCTTTTTGAAAATCTTAAAAGATTTTACAATAATTAAAATAAAAATATTTTAAAATAGCTTATGCCCTGGCTGGTGTTCTCAGTGGTTAGAGCATTGGCCCATGCACCTTAGGGTTGCTGGTGTGATTCCCAGTCAAGGGCATGTATCTGGGCTGCAAGTTTGACTTCCAGCCCAGTTGAGTGCTTGCAGGAGGCAGCCAATTGCTGTGTCTCTCACATCGATGTTTCAATCTCTCTCCCCTTCCCTCCCTTTTACTCTCTCTAAAAATCAATGGAAAAATTATCCTCGGGTGAGGATTAACAAAAAAAATAAAAATAAATAAACAATAATAGCTTACTAAATATTTTTAAATATTTAAAATTAGTAGTACTTTAGTTCCTAGTTTAAATGGAAAATCTTCTTAAAATATGCTTAAGAGGAAAAAAGAAAAGATAAACACACGGATTAGTTATTTCCCAAGAACAAATAAACAGGGAGCAATTGATGAAAGGCAGAAATAATTGGGTCTGAGAAGAGCTTATCCTTTATCTACTACTAGAGGCCCAGCACATGAATTTCATCTGCAGGTACAATCCCTAGTCCTGGCCTGCAATCAGGGCCATCTTCCCCAGCTGTCTGCAGCTTGCCCCGCCTCCCTCTCCCTCCCCCTCCCCCCACCCCCCACATTGGTGCCTGACAGCCAAGAGAAGAGACTGAGCGGTCAGCTGTTCCTGCCTGCTCACCAGCCCCGCCCCCATTGTGGGTTGCCTTCTGTGTGTGGGGCGAATGGCGGGGGATGGAGACCTTGGCCTGGTGCCCCCCTCCGCATCCATCGCCACCCACCCCAGTTCCCTGTTCACCAGCAGGCGATCGGAGCCTGTTGGCCAGGGAAAGAGACCAAGAAGTGGTCAGTGCACTTCATAGTACCTGGTCCAGAGGTCATTTGGTCATTCCACTATTAGGTCAATTTGCATATTACCCTTTTATCATATAGGATAGTATAATTTTCTTATGAATCCATTTTAGCTTTTTCCTGAGATAAGAAAAGATGTGTGTGTGTGCATGCTTTAAGGCTAAGTCTTTTTTTCGGCATCAAAACTTCAGAACAATTTAAACTGATATAAGTAGAAAATCTCTAATGTTTTTTGAATAATTTTCAGAGTACTTTTAGAGACATTTGAATTATAAGGAATAACACAGGATGGATAAGAAGAATGTAGAGCTATAATAATTTATAGAAGAATCAAATTTTAACACTGGAAATGGCCCAGGTTGTCTTTACAGCTTCTTCTTCTTCTTCTTCTTCTTCTCCTCCTCCTCCTCCTCCCCCTCCTCCTCCTCCTCCTCCTCCTCCTCCTCCTCCTCCTCCTCCTCCTCCTCCTCCTCCTCCTCCTCCTCCTCCTCCTTCTTCTTCTTCTTCTTCTTCTTCTTCTTCTTCTTCTTCTTCTTTTTTTTGTGAAAACGGGCCCAGTAAGGATGTGATTGATATTCCCAGTTAAAGTCAGATCATGCTCTAGTCTAGATCCATTCCAGAGTGAGGTAGTTCTCAGTCTAGGACTTTTTCCTAAATGACTTTATGCATTCATATGCAGTTAGCCACCGAATATGTAGACTCTCCAATAGATATTTGGGGCTTTTAGGATTTCATCTTAATTTATTTACAGTGCTTTTCAGTGTATCTCTTTGTATTGTTTTCTTATTGGTTACTCTAGGTATTACAATATACATATGTATGTGGCTTATCCTCTGTTGATATCATCATTTTACCACTTTGATGTGTGGAAGTTTTATTTCTATTTCAGTCCCTTTACCTTCCCTTCTTTTAAAGGTCATCGTCCAGACTATTAGGGGTATTTTAGTGTTTGTTTCAATCATCTAATGTGTTCTATAGAGCTTATGAAGAGGATCATCTATTTTATATAGTCATATTTCTGTTTCTTTTGTTGTTCTTCCTTTTTTCTGATGATCCTGGATTACTTCTTTTGCCATTTCCTTTTTGTTAAAAAATCCCCCCACAAACTTCTTTTAGCCATTCATTAAAGGTAGGTCTGCTAACAACAAATTCTGTTTTTTTCCCTTTAAGGGATAGTTTTTTTTTAAGGATAGTTTTGCTGTATATATAATTTGAAAGTGGCAGGTTATTTTTACAACATTTGGAAAATGTGCCACTTCCTTGTACCTCCATAGTTTTTAGATGGGAAGTTGCTGTTTTATAAATGTCCTCTAATGGGTAGTGTGTCATTTCTTTCTGGATGCTGTCAAAGCTTTTTTTTTTTTTTTTTTTCCTTTTTGCTTCAGTTCTCAAAACTGAATTAAGACATGTCTTGGTGTGTGTTTCTTTGGGTTCATTCTCTTTTAAATTCATGCAGTTTCTGGAATACACACACACACACACACACACACATATATATATATATAGTTGGTTTTTGCCAGGTTTGGAATTTTGAACCATTATTTTTCCTTGGATTCGTTGAATCCTTATCTGAGGATATTTTTAAAATTGATTTTTAGGGTGAGAGGAAGGGGGAGAGAGAGAAACATCAGTGTGAGAGGGAAACATCAATTGGTTGCCTCCCATATGTGGCCCGACCAGAAGCTGTTTGGTGTAGAGGATGATGCTCCAACTAACTGAGCCACCCAGCCAGGGCATCTTCTAATATTTTTTAAAATTTACTCTTTGTTCCCTCATTCTGGGAGTACAATGATATATATATATACATATATATATATATATATCTCCAATATATATAAATGTTGGATCTTTTATTATTGTCTCAGCATCTTTGCTGCTCTGTTCATTTTTTCTTTTTTAAGTCTAGTTCTCTCTCTTCAGATTGAGTTGATTCTATGGATCTGTCCTCAGGTTCATTGATATCTGTCCTTATTGATATTCAATTCATTAAGTTCCTTTTTGTTGTTGCATACTTTAGTTTTATAACTTCCATTCAGTTATATTTTTTATAACTTCTAGTTCTTTGCTGAGATGTTTCTATTTTTAATTTGTTCTAAATAATTTACAGTTGTGTGTTGGAGCATTTTTATGGTGGCTGCATTTAAATCCTCATCAGTAATTCAAACATGATTCATCTCTGTGCTAACATCAGTTGATTGTCTTTTCTCAAGTAGTGATTTTCCTAGATTTTAGTATGATCGGTGATTTTCCGTGGTGTCTGGACATTTTGGTCATTATATTAGGAGGCTCAGCGTCCTATTTGAATGTTTTCTTTTAGCAGGAGGTTATCCCATTTAGGTTTAGCACCCAGATCCCATCTGTCCAAATTTGTAGGCTGTGCTCCCAAGGATAGCTAGGATTTCAGAGACTTTTTAGTGCTATTTGGTTTGCTTGCTTTATCTGGATCTCCTAGGCATCTCCTTGGTTAATACTGTTAATACTCCTTGATGGGGTGGAGGGGTTTCCTGGTGAGGTCTCTTGGTGCCTCTGGTGGGAGGAACTCTCTGGCCTGTGAGGACAAATGGACCTCCTAACACTTACTGTGCTGTGATCCTTCTTTGCTGCTTCCTCCCCCTCCCCACATAGTGTAGGGAAGGAGACCAGCTCCCAGGTGAGGCCCTTTGTGGCTGCCAGCTGCCTGCTTTCTCTCCTGGCAATGGGGTGGGGGGGCATCTTAGACCCAGTGAGTGAGGAGAGTGTTTCCCTGGCACTTACTGTCTGGGTTTAGCTGGCCTTCCAGGGACTGGCAAGACCAGTGAATCCTGGGGTCTCCAACAGTTCCCTTTCTCGTTATGTATTTCAGAGTTCTCTTTAGTTGCTTCTTGTGTTTTTCCTCCCAGGGTTTGTATTGACTGAGAGGGTCAGGAAGAAAAGAATCTATACCATCTTGCCTGGACCAGAAATCTTGCTCAGGGATTTTTAGAGAGGGATGAAAGAAAACCTTATGAATCTGTAATGCTTGCATCAATAAAGATAAATTTAAAAAACAACAACAAAAACCCAAACAAACAAAAAACAAACACCCTTAGGACTACCCATAAGAGAAAAAAGATGAATTTGGTCAGTAACTTCTTTTATCCAAAAGCACTCTATTCTTCCACATTTCTCCTCACACAGTTTCCTATAAACAAAACCAGAACACAATCTCCCATCTCTCTTCCTCTTCCCCTGACCTCTGTAATCGTGCTGCACCGTAGGTTTCTATGAATGGAAGTCCTTGTACCTTTGAGAGTGCAGAAGAGTTAAAGCCTCAGTGTCAGCTTGCCACGCTGTGGTGAGAAAGTGAGTCAGGAAATACTCCATCCTTGGACTACCACTTCTCCCTCCACCTTCCTCCTAATGCCTCTTGTCTTCCTCACCAAGCTTAACTGCCTAAGAGACGGAAATGGACTTCAAAAGACAATTAATCACATATTGTACATCAGACTCAAAAAGGGAAAGAAACCTTAAGTGTAAATGCCATCTGGCTTTATTTACTCATCCTCTCTCTCCGATACAGCTGAGCAGATGCAGGCTTTCACTCTAAAGAGCAGTTTATAGGAACTAGTTGAAGAAAGGATTTGTTTAAGAATATTTAAACAATAATTGGACTTCATTAACGTTGTTGCTGATTGTTCTGTAATTGAAGATGCCCTGGCCCTTGGCACATTTGAACAGCAATCTTAAAAAAACAAACAAAAAAATACAGACCAGTGGCTGATGAAGATTTTGGATTAGGGCTCAAGTAACCAAACACTCCTTTACTTTTAAGGGAAATAAAAAAATAATTAAAGGAAGTTTAAAGAAGTGGCAAATATGACTACTACAGTATGAATGTGTTCTCTTCAAATTCATATATGTTGAAGCCTAACCTCTAAGGTGATTGTATTAGGAGAGGGGGCATTTGAGGAGGTACTTGGTCATGAGGGTGAAGCTCTCATGAATACGATTCATGCCCTTAGAAAATATTCCACAGAACTCCTTAGCTCCTTCTGCCATAAGATGATACAAAGAGAAGTTGGAAGTCTGTGTCCCAGAATATGGCCCTCACCAAACCTTATCATACTTGCACCCTAATCGTGGTTCTTCCTTAGACAAATCTGTGTGTGAATGGAACTGCTATACAATGTTTTTAGGGAAATACTTGAAGCATCACATAAAATCATAATTTTATAGGATTGTAGGGAAAAAAACTTTATCTGAAATTATTTAGGTATGAAATTATTTACTGCTTACATTAAAAAAAAATACTGTAGTAGTGAGAAAAATGGCCCACCCAGGAAATCCATATCCTTCTCCCTGGAACCTGTGAATCTGTCACCTTACACGGCAAAAGGGACTTTGCCATGGGATTAAGTGAAGAGCCTGGAGATGTGGAGATTTTGCTGGATTGTTTGGTTTGGAGAGGGAGGAAGGGTCCATGGCCAAGGAACACAGGTGGCCTCTGAAAGCTGGAAAAGTGGAGAAAACAGGATCTTCCTTAGAGAGTCCAGAAAGAAATCAGCCTTGCCAACTCTGACTTTAACCCATCTCAGACTGCTGACCCCTAGTATTATAATAAATTTGGTTTCTTTTGAGCCACCAAGTTTGTGATAACTTGTTATTGGCAGCAATAAGAAACTAATACAAATACCTAGGTTGTTTTTAGGACATTGTTGTTCACCTTATACACCTTTCTATATGAGAGCGTTATCTAGACCATGGATTGCCTCTGTGCCAGCCACCTGAGGACATTTGCCAGTGTCTGGAGACATTTTTGATTTTTATGACTAGGGGATACAAGCAGGAATGCTATTAAACATACATAGTGGAAAAACGAGCCTCCCCACAAGAAAGCAACATCCAGTCCAAAATGTCTTATTGTCTACATTGAGAAATTCCAGACTAGGTTAATGTACATACCTAAACCATACAAAAAATGGAGAGCCATTTAAAATAAAAAGCCACAAAAGAGTGGAAAAATAGGAAAGTAGTATGAAGTTTCCTCAAAATATTTAAAATGGAACTGCCTTTTGACCCAGCAATTCCACTTCTGGGGATACATCTAAAGAAACCTGAAACACTAACTTGAAAGAATATATGCACCCCTGTGTTCATTGTAGTGTTACTTACAACTGGAGGCCCGATGCATTAAATGCATGCAAGAGTACACCTTCCTCCCCCCCCCACACACTGCTGGCACCAACTTCCCTCTGACATCCAGGACCCGGGCCCAGGTTTCCCTTGTGGCCCCAGCTTCACCAGGAAGGTCGTCCGGGAGGACGTCTTATCTAATTAGTATATTATGCTTTTATTATTATAGATAGCCAAGATCTGAAAACAGCCCAAGTGCTCATCAGTAGATGAGTGGAGAAAAAAGTTGTGGTATATTTACACAACAGAATGCTACTCAGCCATAAAAAGAAGGAAGTCTTGCCGTTTGCAACAACATGGATGGACCTGGAGAGTATATTGCTAAGTGAAATAAGCCAGTCAGAGAAAGACAAATATCGTATGATTTCACTCATATGTGGAATCCAATAAACAAGTAATGAAACAAACAAAATGAAATGGAAGCATAGGTATAGAAAACAGACAGACAGCTGTCAGAGGGATGGGGGACTGGGAGACTGGGTGAAAAAGGGGATAGGGATTAGGGAGAGGGGATGGGATATGGTGGAAGAGGAGTAAAGGGGGGTAAATGGTGGCAGGAAGCACAAAATGCAGTATGCAGATGACGTTATTGAATTGTAGCTTGAAACCTGAATGATTTTATTAACCAATGTCACCCCAATATATTCAATAAACATCCATAAAACTTGGAAAAAATAACGGATATCTAAAAACATGTATAAAGATTTATTAAAAGGAAGCTACCTGTAGTGTTTTTGAAAAATGAGAGCCCCAGGAAGTATCAGCAGAGTTTAACATCTTAAATGGTAAAATAACTCAAGCACATAATAGTCTTGAAACTCTTCATTAATGTCACATCTTTGAATGAAATCAAGAAAGTCCATTTCTCTCTCCACTCTAAATTGGACACAGACATTTTACTAACAGCTTGGAACTAAAGGTAGGCAAGTGAATCAACACAGCTTGTATCTTCCCTAAAAAACTTTTTTTTTCTCTCTGTAAACTTGATCTGATTAAGATCTTTGATTAAGAAATATATATAAAATTTGTGGGTGAGTGTGGTGAGAAAAGCAAGAAAAATGTCCAGGGTAGTCCAAAGGTTCCCTTCCCATTCCTTACAAAGCAAAACCCAACCCCTTCCAGACTGGATTTGGTTCTGTATTGTTGCTACTCCATGTCTTAGGAACATTTGTTTTTGTTCTCTCTCTCTCTCTCTCTCTCTCTCTCTCTCTCTCTCTCTCTCTCTCTGTGTGTGTGTGTGTGTGTGTGTGTGTGTGTGTTTTCCCCTTTAGCCAAAACTAGGCTCCATTGGGATTCTTTCAGCACCGGCCCTTTCCCAGAAGCCCAGCTGTTTCAGGAGGGTGGAGTCCAGTCCCACAGAGGTGGCTGGAATGTGTTCAGTGCTGAGCCCCACTGGGGGCTTATGCTGCCTTACAAGTCTCCACCATCCCCTCCTGAGCTGTAACCTATGAAAAACAAGTGTGAGGCCTGTGTCCACTCCTTGCAGAACTTCCCTAGCTGCCTTATCTGTTTTCCTCAAATATTTCAATTGGGTCAGGCCCTGCCATGAACAACTAATCAGTTTCATCCAGTTTCCCAGCTAGGAAGATTTCAGACCTTGGCTGGTGGGGCTCAATTCTGCCTTTCTTCATCGTGGGACTCACACTGCCAAGTGGCTAGGCCCCAGCATCTGCCCCAGAGAAACTTGGAGCAAGCTACCCGGAAACTCCTTCTGCTACGCCTGCCCTTGCACCACAGCTCTGAGTATGCTCTGAGGAGAGGCAGCACCACTCCACTGTGTTCCTGGGCTCTCCAAAGCTGGAAGAATTTCATCCCCTTTTAGAACACTAGAGCAACATGTAGCAGGCTGAGGCAGCCCATTCCTCTTTAGAAATTTCTTCCCTTTGCATAGTAAAAATCAAGGATCATTTTAGAGAGGAAGGGAGAGTGAAGGACAAAGAGAGAGAAACATCAGTGATGAGAGAGAATCATTCATCGGCTGCCTCCTGCCTGACCCTATTGGGGACCAAGCCTGCAACCTTGGCATGTGCCCTGACCAGGAATCAAACTGTGACTTCCTGGTTCATAAGTTGATACTCAAACACTGGGCCACACCAGCCAGGCAAAATCAAGGATCATTTAAACTTGTAATCAGTCTCTTACCTCAAATCCTTCTGCAAACGAGATAGGGTCTAAAACTAAAAAAAGTAAAAGGAAAGGCGCATTTCATTTTATACTTAAAGCAAAAAAAGGACAGATCATGAAAATTGAAAGTTCATTTAAAAAATGCTGGTGGGGCCGAAACTGGTTTGGCTCAGGGGATAGAGTGTCGGCCTGTGGACTGAAAGGACCCAGGTTCGATTCTGGTCAAGGGCCTGTACCTTGGTTGTGGGCACATCCCCAGTAGGAGTTGTGCAGGAGGCAGCTGATTGATGTTTCTCTCTCATTGACATTTCTAACTCTTTCCCTCTCCTTTCCTTTCTGTAAAATCAATAAAATATATTTTAAAAAATGCTGGTGGGTATTTTCAGAAGTTTCTCAAGTGGAAGGACAGAGCAATAGCATAACAGGGAGTACAGCTCTCCAGTTTGACACCTCTCAGCTGGGTGAACCAATATTATTCATGTTTCTTATAGATTTATTCCTTGGGTTTTCCCTGAAGAGGAGGAAAGAGAAAAAAAAATGAAGGAAGCCTATTAGGTGGCCCTATATCCTACCCATGGTGTCTCATTCAGTCTTCACCATAGTTTTCTGAACATAGATTTTATCCCCATTTGACACGATATTGAGGCTCAGCAAAATTGAATAACTTGTCCAATATATAACAACTATTGCGGGAAAGACACAGCATATAAGCTCAGGTATGTCTCTTTTCTCCTATAAAATATGAATATATACCCTTAAAATCCTCCAAATCACACAGCCTGGGAGATTAAAAGAAATGTTATCCCTAAGGCACCTCCGTCGTCATTCTCCCCACCAGCCAGCCTCTTGGGTGCCCATGCAAACAATGCCTGAATATTGTCATCTGTTTCCTTAATCACTAAAGAGAATTTAGATACAAGGGGACCTTTTAAATTTAGATTTTGCTAAATTGCCCTCCAAAAAGATTGTCAAATGACTCTGCTATCAACAATATATGGGTGTGTCCATTGATTTATTACTCATTCGGTCATTAATAGGGAGATTTTGAATATTCCCCAATCTGCTAGCTATTCTTTTTAAGATGTGAATATCGTCTATAATAATAAAAGCATAATATGCTAATTAGACTGGACGTCCCTCTGGACGAAGCCGGGGCTAGGAGGGAAGCCCCGGTCCCAGATGCTGGAGGAAAGCCGGTGCCAGCAACCAGAGATAGGAAGGCCTACCCTTGCGTGAATTTCATGCATCAGGCCTCTAGTATTTAATACTGGTGAACTTTAGTTTTGAAGCCAAAAGTGCTTGCTAATATTTCATTTGGTGATCAAGACTAAACCATCCTTGCCAACACTTGTATGTTGATTTTTTGACGATAGCCATTCTGACAGGTGTGAGGTGATATCTCTATGTGGTTTTAATTTGCATTTCTCTGAGGATTAGTGATGTTGAGCATCTTTTCATATGTCTGTTGGCCATCTGTGTCTCCTCTTTGAAGAAGTGTCTATTCAGGTCTTTTGCCCATTTTTTAATTGGATTGTTTGTTTGGTGGTGAGTTGTCTTCTGTTTGCTCTTAGATTTACTCATCAGGCTTCTATTCTCCACTGAACTGCCATCAATGCCCTCCTTGTTTCTAAGGCCTTTATTTCAGTTGCTTACCCAGTTTCCTTGACTCCTCTCTCCTCGCAATGTCCAATCTATTAGCAAATTATATCAGCTTTACCATCATCATATATCTGTTATCACCACCTTCTCATGTTGAAAGCCACTATTCTCTCTTGCCTGGATTGCTTTATGAGCCCCGAACATCTCTCTACATGTGCTCTCACTTAGTCTTCAAATATCATCCCCTTCCAAAAGATAATTTTATTTATTTGTTCTGTTAGTTTTGTCTCACACCCTCCTAGAACCTGAGCTCAATGAGCAAAGAGATTTTTTTTTCTGTTTGATTCACTGTGTCTCCAGGACCTAGCATAGCACCTGACATATAGCATATACTCATGGACTTAGATGAATTTAAGAAGAAAGTAAAAAGATTAGTACATTATAACCTGAAGGCCAAATAATTTAGCTCCTGACAATTACCAACAATCAGTTGTTTTTGCTACTAAAGCTGTTTATGCCAGGTTATTAGAAAAATGACACAGCTAGCAAAACATTACATTATCTAATAAAAATGAGTACAATGAGAAAATATTTCTGGCAAAACTAAGGTGAATACTTGTTAAATATCCAAAGAAGGCAGGTTGCAAAAGGAAATTGCTTTAAATTTTCGGGTGAGAAAAACTATGAATTTGGGGAAATACATAAAAATCTGCAACATTTTGTACTCCAAGTGCTTTATAAGAATTTTAAGTTTGGACTCCACTTTTTAGCAGCCAATTTGGAAGTAGTATGTGATGCTTTATTGGTGTTGCTTTCCTTGGAAGATCTTGCAGAACTCCAAATAGCAGACCCATATTCAAATTTTAAGCCTTGGCTCTATAGTAAAAGATTGACAGAGGGATACAAATTGCTATTTTAAGTTCAAATAAAATACTCAAGTATCATTTTTATAATTTCATGTTCTAAATATTTTTAAAATTATTAGCTTCATTTGGGGCCTATTATAGAGCATCTGTGATTGTGAGTGCACATTTTTTTAATTCTTGCTGTTGTTAAGGCATAATTGAAAACATATTATACATAGGTATATTTGTGTATATCTTGTTTGTCTTACTTGGCAGTATATCTTGGAGATCATATCTTAATAACTTTAAAAAAGTTGAATAGGATTGCAGTTTATGAATGCAACAGTTTATTTTACTTCTCTACTTAAGATTATCTAGATTATTTTCAGTTTTTTAAAAGAAATCATGCCACAAAGAATTATTTGCACATTTGTAATTGTATTGTGGGTGAATATAGCTATATTAGAGGCTATATTCACAAAGTTTGTACACAGGTAGGGTCCCTAGGCCTGGCAAGGGCCAATTGGGGCCTTCTGGATGCTGGCCAGGGCCTTCCCCAATTGCTGGCTGCCAGTCTGGGCTTTCCTTCATTCTGTACCACCCCCTGGTGGCCAGCACATGTCATAGCGAGTGATCAAACTCCTGGTCTCCTGGTCAAACTCCCAAGGGGACACTTTGCATATTAGCCTTTTATATATATAGACTAGGGGCCCAGTACACAAAATTTGTGCACTGGTGGGGGGGGTCCCCTCAACCCAACCTGCCCCCTCTCACATACTGGGAGCCCTCAGGGGATGTCCAACTGATGGCTCACCCCCAGCCTGCCCAAGCCATCACCCTGCTCAGCTCAACCCCGGCTGCCTGCGACCACCCGGCTCCGGGGTGCGGGTGCTCTCTGCTGCCACCACCACCACCGCTCAGTGCCCGGGGACTGGGTGCTCACCGCCACTGCTGTTTCATCTCCACCCTCGGGGCCCGGTGCTCACATCACTTGGCCCTGGCCCTGCTCCTGATTGGCTGGTAGCATAGCCAATCAGGAACAAAGGTATGGTCAAATTTGCTATATCTCTTTTATTATTTAGGATGATAAATTCCCAAAAGTGATATTGTTGCAGTTTATTCTGATGGCTCTAGAAATGGTGGACTTTTCTTCAGGATTTAGGTGTTAGAATTTGCTTTGTGATATTTAGTCTTAGTATTGTTAGTTTTGAGTGACCAATATTTTACTCTGACCTTGTAGTTAAAATAGTTGAAATTCAAGTAGAAAAACATGTTTATGATTTTGAATCTGGAATTGTGTAGCCTAAATATCTACTTCCCAATTGAGTAATTGCTTTTGTAACTTAAAAAATACTTTTTAATAAAAGTTTTTGATAATGGGAAATATCTTATACACACAGCTATCATATTATAGTAGAACAGATTGTATCTTCCTCCAAATCTGCCAAGAATATGTGCTTCATAAATATCATTCCAGGACATTTGGAGGCATAACCAATCTAAAAAAAAGAATGATCATATTTATAATTTCTGCTGTTCTTCTTTTCATGTCTTTGGCCGTTAAAAAGTACACAGACACACAGATTTATATACATATATATTTTTTAAATAAACATTTTTAGGTTGCAGGACTATTTTATAAATTTTTCAGAATTAGCTTTGGATTAAATAAAACTTTTTCCCCATTTTGTTAATAAGAAAATGAGTTAGAAATGAAATTTCCATTATGTTTCCTCGTCCTTGAAGTTTGCCGCCTGAGTAATACATATCTTGCTGCTCCAGGCCAGTAGTTCATGAACTGTAAAGAATAAAATCCACAGGATTCTGTCATCAGCTATATTCTGTGAGCATTTTCAGCTGGATTGTAGTATTTGTTTAGACTTATATAATTTGTGGACAAACTTAATTCACAGTAAAAGTTAAATATGTTGCAAAACTGCTTATAAAACCCTGTTTATGTTGAACCTTTGCTGGAGAAAAATTCTAGGGGGGAATTTCATTTATCCTTTTAAAGGGATAAATATTATTCAAATCACCTTGGAAACAGCTGGACCACAGTCATGCAATAAGTTTAGTATCACTCTCTAGAGTAAGATGATGTTGGTCTAAAGTTGACAACATTGATTTTCTGTGAGACTTAAGAGTTATTTTTAAAATAAGAAGGAAATATGCCTTTTTAAAAGTTGGCAACCTATCACTAGGTTTAAGAGTGATTTAAACAGATTTAACTATTCTGAGAATGGTGAATTATTTTCTATGTAAGGGGCATTATCCTTTTTATATTACATACATAGTACATATGCTATGTATATATTTATATACTGTATATGTGTATATATATGCATATACATAAATTATATATATTTTAAAATATATTTTATTGATTTTTTTATAGAGAGGAAGGAAGAGGGAGAGTTAGAAACATCGACGAGAGAGAAACATCAATTAGCTGCCTCCTGCACACCCCCTCCTGGGAATGTGCCCACAACCAAGGTACATGCCCTTGACCAGAATTGAACCTGGGACCCTTGAGTCCACAGGCCAATGCTCTATCCACTGAGCAACCTGATTAGGGCATAAATTATATTTTTATAGGTTTAAAATATATTTCCTTTGAAAATGGCAGGGACCTATAAGAAAATGCTTTGACAGGCATTTGGAGTAGCACTGGTTGTTCAGTTCACCCTAAGACAGAACTGGGTAGAAATCATAAAACATGTTTAGGGATGAAGGGCAGAGGCAGTGACCCATCTTAACATGGCTTAACATGTTTTGCTTTTGTTGAAAGTAAATTTCAAGCATTTCCTGTTTTGTATGCTCACAGAGACCTCAGGGGTCATACACTACCACAGAAGAACATTGACTGCTGTTGGAGTGCATGAGTATGTGTGTGTGTGTATAAGGATATGTAAAGATATACTATAACTCAGTGCATCTTTAGTTTGCTTGCTGTCTCTTGATAGAATTTGGAGCTAAAGAGAGGGTCATGCTACTTCTGTATTATTTGAGCATTATCACAACTTCATTTTCTCTAGTCACAGATAACTTTCAGAGGGCACACCACTCCCCCTGTGATTGTCTAATATATAATTTTGTCTGCACATTAGAAGGCATCTGTGGTTGTTTTAGATACAGGAAAAAGCTGCCTTTGGTGGCAATTGACTATTCTGTCTTCTTAGGGAGTCTTCTATTCAGGAAAGCCTCCTCTGAAATGGGGCAGATTCTTTGAAACATGATGCCCACGCCTCCATTTGTGTGTAATGTAGCATCCTACATGGAAACAGGTAGGTAGTATGGGAAACACAAAGCAACTTCAAATAAATTATAATTGACATCTTCACACATTCACGAGGATAGAGTATTGATCAAATTAGGGCATATTTAAAAATAATTAGGACATATTGCTATATAAAAACACCAATCAGAACAAAAAAGTGTTCCTTAAAAACAATCTGATTGCCTAATTCTCACTTACCCATCATCACTAACATACATCTTTCAATGTTAATTTTATATGCAGTCAGAAAAAAACACACATTTAGAATTAAAAGAAGCAACATTTTTAAAAGTGTAAAATCTTTTACTAAAATGTCTCTAGACTACAGTATTATGTTTGACTTTTAAAATTGCCTATTTATATTTGTCTGTACTTTTCAAACTTTCTATTGGAAAAAAAAGGCATATCAATGAACAGGATTAGCTTTATACCATTATTTAGACTGCAGTCACTGAGAGGAAAGTAGCTGTCTGACCAATCTGGGAAGAAAATTAGATTAAATGAGAATTACCCTTATCATCCTCTCATAGGTTATATATCTTAATACGTAAACTGTATTACAAATTATCAGAACATAAATATATAAAAAGAACTCATCAATTTGAGTCTGCAAAAAATGCAAGTATGGCACTTGAAAAAGTCTGGTGAATATTCACTCTTAATATTATGTGTGGATGGTGATTTTGCTGATAAATTACTAGGACTGTCCTTTATAGTTTATAAAGTGGTCAGTTGTTATGTGTTGCAGGGTTGGATATATTCTCTCTCCTCATTCCCTGATAAATAGAGCCTGGATACGAGACTTGACCATGCTCAGTCTGATCCCCATGCATGGAGCTTGGAATTTTGAGGGATTAACATAAAGGTTTGTTGGGTCAGTTATTGATTGTTCCAGGCAGAGACTGCAGAATCCAGGGTCTGATAGGGTAGCATCATCTTACTGAACTATTCCTATAGCAGCAACTTGACTAATGCCACAGTTGTCTTCATTCCTGACCCCAATCTGGTTCTCCAGAACTCAATAGATTCCAAAGATAATCTGACACCCATCAGTATTAGTAATAATAGGCTAGTTTATGCTACAGTAACAAATGCATATTTATTAACACTTGCCCAGGGAGTCCTCCTCATGCTTTTTTGGATGCATCAAGGATTCATTCACAGGCTTTGCAATGTTTGTTTTCTAAAGAGAATTGAATTACTTTTCTACTGGTAATTTTTTTCTCCTATTAGGCAGTTATCTGTGACTTGCCAGCTCAATTAGCAGAAGATACATTGAGTGTCCACTGTATGCAAGACACTGTTCTAGATGCTGGAGAGTCAGACATGAAAGAGATAGCTTCCCTGCCTTTAGGAAGCTGGCCTTCTCATTGAAGGAAAAGAGAACATAAATATGTAAACCAATACATAAGATAATTTGGGGTATAGATAAGGGATGTGAAGATGATCAAATGGGATAATGTAGTGGGGAACAGAGTGCTACTTCAGTTATAGTATCAGGGATAGATTTTGCAGTAAACAAAGTAGATATGAAGATCTACAGAAAGAGTATTCCTGTGTCCATGGGTTATGTATATGTGCATACAAGGTCTAAAGGTCTGGGGTGGGTGGCAGGGGCAGGGGCGGGTTGGAGAGGGTCAATGGAGGAAAAGGGAAACATATGTAATACTTTCAACAATAAAAAATTATTTTAAAAAAGAAAAAAAAGTTAAGGGCATTAATAAAAACCATTATTGGATATGCTTCAGGCAACTAGGTTTAAGTGAATTTCTCTGTGTGAATAATAACCTCTTTCAGAGTTAGAATTTGGTGATTCAAACTAAAATGATGTGATCTTAGGTCATTTAAGTTAAAATGAAATAAATGATTCTACCTTTCTGAAAAAAAAAAAAAAAGAGTATTCCTAGATGAAGGAATCATAAATGCAAATGTCCTGAGATAGACATGAACTTACTTGGTGTATGTGGTTAGAACCTAGTGAATGGGAGTAAGTGGGAAGAGATAAGTTTGAGGGGCCAGCCATATAGGGCATTATGGACCATGGTAAGGACTTCAAATAGGAAGCCTTTGTAGGATTTTAAACAGGAGAGTGATGTAATGTGAACTGACTTATGCTTTTAAAAGATCACTCAGGCCCCGTACTTTGCAAGGTGGACTTGAGGGAAGAAATGTGGAGGAAGAGGAATTGGTTAGGAGCCTGTTGCAATAGGCAGATAAAAAGTATTGCTCACTTGGCTAGAGCTGTAGCCATGGAGAAGTGGTTTCCACCGGCTGTTTTCAAGCACAGATGTTCTTCTGTAAGAGGCAGTGCTAGCATGTAAACCACAGCAGCACATGCTTTTCAGTGTACTGTTGCTAGATGAGACTCAGAGTCTGCAATAGGAGACAGAGCAGGTATGTATATGGTACTCATTGCTTAATGTGAAGGAGAAAACAAATGCCAGAAGGCATTCTCCTCTGTATAGAAAGGCCAGCATTGTGATCAGGACAGCATTAGAGTGGTGAAACTTGCACCCAGGAATATTAAAAGAGATACTGAGTATTCTACTCTGCTTTGGAGATCTGTGTTAATGCCCTCCTCTGAAAGATAAATGTTGCTATCAGGAGTGAGTGGTGGAAACACTAGTGTATATCACATAGTGAATCAAGTCATGAAACTTTAAATGTATGAAACATTTACTATGAACATGAAAAAGTGGGAGTATTGGGCACTAAATTAAATGAAGTAGAATTGGTATTAGGAGATAAATGACTTAACTGTGCAGTTGCATTACTTTTATATTCTTAATGTTCTAGAAAACAGATTTTATAATCAATCTAGGTTACTCTTTTAGAAAAAAAACCTTAATCTCAAAAAATAATTCACATATATTCCCATTAAGGTAACCATTTCTAGGAATAAGCTTTTTAAAAATATATGATCTATTATCTAACATAGAGGTCTGGTGCATGAAATTTGTGATGAGGGGTGAGGGGATGTCTTTCAGCTCAGCCTGCACCCTCTCCAATCCAGGACTGCTGGCTCCTAACTGCTTGCCTGCCTGCCTGCCAGCCTGATCACCCCTAACTGTCCTCCCCTGCTGGCCTGGTCACCACTAACTGCCCTCTCTTGCCAGCCTGGTTGCCCCAAACTGCCCTCCCCTGCTGGCCTGGTCGCCTCCAACTGCCATCCCTTGCAGGCCTGGTCGCCACCAACTGCTCTCCCTTGCTGGCCTGATCGCCCCTAACTGCTTTCCCTGGGTAGCCATCTTGTGTATTAGAGTGATGGTCAATTTGCATATTACTTTTATTAGATAGGATAGCCTCTTTTAATATATATAATTTAGAAGGGTTTCCTAGCTAGCCAAGTCTTACATGTGTAACTTAATAGCAGAAATCACAATATAACTAGAAAAATGAACTAAAGTTAGATTGGATTCTGGGATACCAAGATGCTGCCCTGAAGAAATATACAATTTAGTGACAAAATAAACATTTGTTTAGGTATTTGAACACTTACTTCCCCATTTGTCTTTACACTAAAATAGGGCAGCCTGTTTTTGTGATCCTCATTTGAAGAGCAAGGTCAAGGAGAGATTGAGGTAGCAGCACTGGTACAGAACTGATTTACCTGTTTTAGACCTGTGGGCTGTCTGATTAAAAACAAAAAAACAAAAAAAACCCACACAAACAAAAAAAGCCATTTGTCAGCCATACTGGAAATGCTTTCTGCTTTTTTTCATCAGCAATCTTAGGCTCTCTAGAGGTTTTCTCTGTCAAAAACACTTTTTCTCTTCACCATTGGTTTTTATGTTACTTATGTAAGTGAAGAACAACTCATTAGGAAAAAGACACTCTAGAAAAAGACTGCAGTTGTGAGACCAGATGGAACATTATTTAGGTGATGAGAGTGTGTAGACGTGAGAGGAGGTGTGGTAGTATGATCTGGTTCTGCAGCCGTGACCTGTTGGTCCCAAGCAACCTCCTTCCTCCCTGCTTTTTGCATCTACATTCCAATGCCTCTCCTTCCACCTTTGTGGGCGTTGAGGCCCTCACAGAGCAATTGCACAGATATGTAAGAAGAGAATGAAGCTTGCTCTAGGAAAGGCAATTTCTGCTATTTATTCCAACCCACAGATATTTTTTTAATATCCTTCTTCCCGTGCTACTATTGGCAAATCATGCAGAATGTTGTAACTACTCTTGTTCAGCACACTAAAAGACAGTTTGCTGGGATTCCAGTTGCTATCAGCCTATCACAATGTCATAAGACATCTCCACTTGAAGTCTTACAGGTACCTCAAACTAAAGATAGATAAAAATGAGGTCATCATGGAGAACCAAGATGGTGGCATAGGTGGCATAGGTAAAACACCTATCTTGCCATCATACACAGCAATTTTAAAACTACAACTTAACGAAAGATTAAACACCATCCAGAAACACCAGAAAGCTGGCCGAGTGAAAATTCCACAAATAAAAGTGAAGATAAGACACTGTGACTGGGAGGAGCGGCGGTGGACAGCGTTGAAGATACACGCGGAGAGAGGTATAGAGGAGCGCGTGCCAATGGATAGGGCAGGCGGCTAAAAACCGGCCAGTTTTCTCGAATGGGGGAGACAAAGACGTCTCACTGGATTGATTCTCCATCTCTGGGCAAAGTCCAGGGAACCCACTATCATACAGGGTAAAAACTGGACAGTGGGAGGGCACGCCGAAGCTCGGGTGCTGCAGGGGTCTGCTGGCTTGTGGAGAAGGCAAGCTTGTACGGAGTACGTGTGAACTTGGGAACAGTGCAGCTGCGTGACCATGACCACGTAGAGAGCACTCGCGACTTGCTCTCTCATTTGGGAAACCATCAGACTGCTTTGTTTTACGACCCTGGGTGGGACCTTGGATGTGCAGACTCATTTGGGGAGAGTCTGAATTCCCCAGCAGCCAGTGGAGCTCGGCAGCGGCTCTCTTTCAGAGGTGCTCGCAGCCATTGCCCCCGGCACAGAGTCCCTGGGGCCGCACAGGGTGGAGCTAACGCTGTCTGCTTGGCCCAGAGACTCCGCCCATCCAACCTGAGCACAGCTGAACTTCACAGACAATTGGCCTGGAGGTCAACCCCTCCAAGTGCTAACAACGACTAACCTGAGCTTAACTTCACCAAGACTGTGCAGCCCATATCCACCTCAGGTAACTGGGGAGGCCGAGCCACTGTCCCTTGTAGGACATCTACCACACAAAGCTAATTGACCAACTCAGGGAAGCAGCCACCATACAGAGACATGGAAAGAAATCAGATGTGAAAGAAATGGAGGGAAAAAAACGACTGGACATGGAATTCAAAACCACGGTTATAGGGCTCCTCAAGAGGCTCCTAGAAAAGGCTGAGACCTATAAGGAAATAAGCAAGACCGCAAAGGAAATGAACGAGACCCTCAAGAATATGAACGAGACCTGCAAGGAAATGATCAAGACCAATGTGGAAATGTTCAAGACCAACGTGGAAATGAATGAGTCCTACAAGGAAATGAATGAGACCCTCAAGGATATGAAGGAGACTCTCAAGGATATAAAAAAGGACCAACCAGAAATTAAGCATACACTGACTGAAATAAAAAAAATATTATACAAAGACCTAAAAGTACTCTAGAGCACCCCAAGAACCAAGTTAAAGATTTGAAATACAAAGAGGTAAAATCCACTAAGCTGAGAAAGCAAGAAACCAAAAGAATCCAAAAAATTGAAGATAGTGTAAGGGGCCTCTGGGACAACCTCAAGCATACCAACATCTGAATTATAGGGTGCCAGAAAAAGAGAGAGAGCAAGACAATGAAAACCTATTTGAAGAATAGTGACCGAAAACTTCCCACACCTGGTGAAAGAAATAGACTTAGGAGTCCAAGAAGTGCACTGAACCCCAATATATAGGAACCCTAAGAGGACCACACCAAGGCACATCATAATTAAAATGCCAAGAGCAAAAGACAAAGAGAGAATATTAAAAGCAGCAAGAGAAAAACAGATGGTTACCTATAAGGGAGCACCCATACGATTGTCAGCAGATTTCTCAACAGAAACGATGCAGGCCAGACGAGAGTGGCAAGAAATATTCAAAGTGATGAACAGCAAGAATCTACAACCAAGATTACTCTATCCAGCAAAGCTATCATTCAGAATTGAAGGTCAGATAAAGTGCTTCGCAGATAAGAAAAAGCTAAAGGAGTTCATCACCACCAAACCAATATTATATAAAATGCTGAAAGATATTCTTTAAGAAGAGGAAGAAGAAAAAGATAAAAGTGTAAATTATGAACAACACATACACATCTATCAACAAATGAATCTAAAAAGCAAGTGAATTAATAAGCTGATGAACAGGATAAACTGGTGAATGTAACAGAATCACGGACATAGAGAGGGAATGGACTGACAACTCTTGGGGAGAAAGGGGGTGTGGGAAGTGCAGCAAGAGACTGGACAAAAATCATACAACTATGGGAGAGGACAGTGGAGGGGGGTGAGGGCGGAGGGTGGGATGGGTACCAGGTGGAAGGGAGCCATAGGGGGGAAAAAAGGGAACAATATAATTAATAAACTGAACAATAAAGATTTTTTTTAAATATATTTTATTGATTTTTTACAGAGAGGAAGGGAGAGGGATAGAAAGTCAGAAACATCGATGAGAGAGAGACATCGATCAGCTGCCTCTTGCACGCCCCCTACTGGGGATGTGCCCGCAGCCAAGGTACATGCCCTTGCCGGAATCGAACCCGGGACCCTTCAGTCCACAGTCCGACGCTCTATCCACTGAGCCAAACCGGTCTCGGCAACAATAAAGATTTTTAAAAAATGCGGTCATCATCTCTGTTCACCTCACCTCACCTCACCTCACCTCACCTCACCTCACCTCACCTCACCTCACCTCACCTCACAAGACACCAACCATTTCTGCTGTGTTTCTTCCTTCACCCAAATGGATAGGAGTCATCCTAGACTCTCAAATATTTCTTATCCATTTCATGCAGTCCATCTCTGAAATATTTTTCTAATCCTTCAATTCCTCTCTTTCCTCATTGTCATTGCCCCAGGTTAAGCTCCTCTGGAATTTGGAAACATCTGATGTTTTTGCCTTTATTTTTATCCAGATCATTTTATTCATCCAGTGTTGTATATTAAATGAGACTCTGACCAATGAAGCCAATGAAATTTAAATCTCATAGGAGGATGGGTAGATGAAGATCATTATTTCTTATAAGCTCGGCAGGCTATTATAGTGTGTGGGTGGGGGTGAGAATCAATGATGGACTGGAGAAATTTCAGATGTCTTAGCCAGGCCATATACAATGTCTTCGTTGCCACTTCTGCTTCTGACTTTACCATAAGTAACCATAAACTTCCTCATTCTTTCATGCTGTTAAATACCATTTCTTGGTTTTTATGCCGTTCCTTGGTCTGTGGGGGACCTTTCATCAGAAATGTTCTGGAAATACAGCACTGTTTCTTTGGAGCACCGAATTATTTTATTTTCCATCTTGGTAGGTATTGAGTGGACTCATGAGAACCTCCGCAAGGACTCAGGGCTTCTGTGCTTCTCTGTCTTTCCTCTCTTCCTTCTTGTTATTCTTCTCACATCCAATTGCAAGTCCTAGCAATCTCTTCTAATTAGGATGGTGTTACATTGGAGCTTTTTTTAAATGCCAGGTCTTCATGGTCCAGAACATGCTTCCATGTTCTTCCCTGGAGTAACTCTGCCCTGGTACTATGCTCTAACAGCCTTAACACATGATACCACCCACCATGTAGGTCATGTAGTCAGATAGAGAGCTTTGATGCATTTTATCTTAATTTGATCCTCATCATACCTTGTGGAGTAGACAGGGGCCTAGTACTTTTCTTCTTTACAGATGTGGAGATGGAGTTCCTTTTATTTTTATCAACCTGACTTCTAGGTATATACTTGAGTCTCTACAGATTATATCTTGATAGGGTCCACAATATACTATGACCAGATTGAATTATGATTAGCTACTTGTTACTAAAGAGACTTGGGTATAGCTTTTGTTTGTAGAAGCTTGTTGGTAAATTTGAACAAACTTAATTCTTAATTTCCACTCACGATTGTTCAGAAGCCTGATCACCTTGTAAGTTTCCAGGCTCCAATTTCCACTTATGTAGTCCGTCATCATCTTTTGGTCAGTTTGGTCCGTGGCACCTCTCTGAAACAGAAGGGAAAACTTGTATGGTTGGTTTTAAATGGTGATATTTGAGGCCTGGACTGTGAGTCCCTTAAATTACTCAATCGAGTCTTGAGGATACAAATGCAGTGTTGGGACTGTGTGGCTGGGCCTAATCATAGTACTAAAAACATTTATTTTCAGTGAGAATAAGGGAAGAAGACTTTGAGTTCCTCAATGAAGCATCCACATATATTAGCACTTGTGTCAGGCCATGGTGTTTCCCATTTCCTATCTCCAATCTAGCAAGGCTTCTTCATTTTCTTTTTGTGTGTTTTTTTTTCTTTTTTTGGGGGGGGGGGGGTCTAATAGTTAGGTCCATCATACTAATTTATGGGACCATAGCTTTATTTAAAAAATCTTGCTCTTCTTGAATTTAGGAATTAGAAGAAATTATAAACAACAAATGGCTGTATTTGACTTCCCTCAGTTTTGAACAAGATCACACAGTTTGAACAAGTCCATGAGTATAAGGAGTCCCCTTCTACTGCCTTGAAGGAGCAAAAAATCATTTTATTTAAAATAAATCTATTGAGATCCATGTTGCTGGTATCTAATCGAGCTCTGAATTTGAGTTCAATCAGAGCTTTGATGAAGGAAAGGGGAAAGAAAACTTGAAAGAATGCTGTTCCATTCATGAAGAGTTTGCATGTTTTTAGTTTCCAAGTAAATGGAATAATGGCACCATGCATTTCCATCCAGGCATTTTCCACCCCGAGAATAATGCCCTGCCTGGTTTCTCAATGAATAATGCATTATTTCTGAAACTCCAGAGGCATTCCTTTCATTTTCCTTTATGTTTAGCTTTCTAAGTGATTTTCAAGCAAGGAAATTCAAGGACTTGGAATAAATGCTTTATTAACATTTTTACTTGAAGTTCAAATAACTTTTTGGCTATTATCTCCTAATGTTTGAAATGATGTTTTTTTTTTTTTCCTTCTCTCTAAGGAAAGCCTAAGGTATTGTATTTATTAGAAAGTGAAATACCTTGGACAGTCTTCAAAGTGAATGGCAGTTTAAAACCAATACACATTTGTGTTTTAAAACAAAGAGCTTTGTGGGGGTACTTTTCTCCCTTATTTTCATTTCTCTGTTGAAAAGATTAAAAAAGGAAAGCTCACATCCAAAAAAACTTGTTTGTTTACATTTTGTGAAGCTCATTCCTGAGGCTAGTCCAAATCCACCACCCTGGTCCAACTCTGTGTCCACCTAGGCCAGGACCATTTAAATCTAAAGATTCAAAAGCTCCTCTGGGATCATCTCTATTTGCTGTCTACACATTGTATGGCCTGATGCACATGGGGTGAGATGTAATGGGACATGACAGTCCTCACTGGTTTTAGTGGCTCATGGTCTCCTCGCTGAGGATCCCAGATCACCCTGGAGTAACACAGTGGTAGATTTTAATGCTGTTTCACCATTTTTATTTTCCCTGGGAGCCAAATGAGTCATTTCAGGAATGAAGTAAGTTGAAATTAAGAATATAACCTTCCATTTTTCCTTTTATTATAAAAGCTTAATGATTCAGAGTAGTTGGGGACGAAAGAAAACATTATTGATCTAAATTTGTAAGACGTCTAAAACCTAACATTTGGTTTAAAATATTTAATTTTATTAATTTCAAGAAGTGGGAGTACAACCGTATTTTCTGGAGTGTGGACTCTGGATCCAGTCTCTAAAAGCAGAAACTCTGATGCCTATTTTCTGTCTGCAATTTTCTAATACCATGGCCTTGAGCAAGTTACTTAACATTTTGGGTCTCGGTTTTTTCATCTGCATGATGGAAGGACACCTGCTATCTCATCTGGCTATTGTGCAGATTAAATAAGTTAATATTTATAAGACATATGGAAAAGCACCATTTAAGTGGCTGTTGAATAAAAATACAATCAAACAGGCCTAGGTTGTTAGGCTCAGTGGATGGAGCATCAGTCTGAGGACCAAAGGGTCCTGGGTTCGATTTCTATCAAGGGCACGTACCTCAGTTGGAGGCTTCTCCCCGGCCCGGACTCTAGTTGGGGCTTATGTAGGAGGCAACCGATCAATGTGTTTCTCTCACATCGATATTTCTCTCTGTCTTTCCCTCTCTTTTCCACTCTCCCTAAAAATCAATGGAAAATGTTAATGGTGAGCATCCATTTACTCTTTATAACAAATGACAAATCTAATGAGGAAAATCTAACCATTTATTTTTTTCACATGAGAATTCTGAGGTATGAAAGTAATTTGCCTAAGTTTACCCAGTTTATAAAACAACAAAACAAGGATTTGAGCCCAATCAACCTGAATTCAGAAACTGTGCCTTAAATATTAAAGGACATTTGTCATAGTGCTTAACTTTTGCCTAAAAACAATCTTATGCTATTGAAATCCATACCTCTATAAGCATTAAAGTGTGTATCCTGAATGACTTTTTCATGTCTCAGTTGCTTAGCAACTCTGTTTTGCTCAAAGTAAATCATCATCAATGTCTCATAAATACTCAATCTTAGTAAGATCTGAATTAATGAAGTTTTATTAAATTGATTATTTTATCATCATTAATTTTTTTCTGATTATTTTACAATATGAACATTTTATTTCAAGTGGTGATCTGGTGGTTTTGAATCCCAGTATTGTTATATTGAACAGGAATTATTTCACCTTATGGTTGCTGGCTTCATAATTATATTTGTCCTCTCTTTTTTAAATCCTCCCCACCCCCTCTCTCTGTCCTTATAGGTGCCTTTATTATCTGCTGGACCCCTGGATTGGTCTTGTTACTTCTCGATGTGTGCTGTCCACAGTGTGATGTTCTGGCCTATGAGAAATTCTTCCTTCTGCTTGCCGAGTTCAACTCTGCCATGAACCCCATCATCTACTCCTACCGCGACAAGGAGATGAGCGCCACCTTCAGACAGATCCTCTGCTGCCAGCGCAGTGAGAACACCAGCGGCCCCACGGAAGGCTCCGACCGATCAGCTTCCTCCCTCAACCACACCATCTTGGCTGGAGTTCACAGCAATGACCACTCCGTGGTTTAGAAAGGAAACGAAGAGAAGAAGCCAGCGGCATCTATTGAGGGATGAAGAGCCTCTCCTACCCAAATGCCTGGACAAGGTGTGGGGCGTGTGAGAGAGAGAGGAAAAACAAAACTCATGTACTTAAACACTAACCAACGGCAGTATTTGTTCCTAGACCCAACAAGACTTGATATTATGTTGAAAATTAGCTTATGTGACAACCCTCGCCTGGATCCCCAGTCCCTCTGAAAGTAGACAGTGGAGCTCTTATAATGGAATTCGTAAATAGACTCCGGAGTGTCCCTTTAGAGAGATGACACTAACTAGACTGCAAAAGATTTTGTGTGGTTTGGTGCAAGTCAGAATAAACGCTGACTTATGGAATCCACAACTTCATTTACATGCAGGCTTCCCTTTGTTTAAAGGACACATTTCATTTAATAAACATGTTTATGCCTATCAGTATGCTTGTGATGGATAAGACTAGAGACTTTTTAAACTACCATAACTTCATTTTTTTCCACATGTAGGAAAACTATAAATTAGACTTTTTTTTTTTAGAAAGCATGCATGTAATATATGTATGCAGTATGTCTTACTTCAAAAGATAAAAAGGTTATTATTTTTAAATCTTCTAGGAAATAGGAGAACCTAAATGTCAAAGCCAGTATTTGTTTAGGTTATGAAACAAACGATGCTCTAATCACATTACCTTTTTATTGAAGTGTTGTAACACATATTAAAAAAAATGGGTTGTAAGTTTGTTACCGAAATATGTACTCTGAAAATGTCCTAGAAGATGAAGCTCAGTAATATTGTTCCCACATATTTATAATACCCAAGTATATTCTAATTATTAGTACATCAGAATGATTTTTAAATAGCCGGTATTTTTCTGTATTATGAAATAATACATAGTCATTATAGGAAACTTGAAAAATGCAGAAATGTATAAAACAAAAAATAATTACTGATAATAAATATCACAATCCAGAAGTAACCATCGTTAACAGCTTTCCCCCTGTGTATGCCTATATGTATATTATATACCTGTTTATATAATTGGGATCATACTGTAAACAATTTTATAATCAGTTTTTTTTTCCACTACAGAATTGCCACATTTTCCTATGGCATTAAAAATTTTACAAAGACATAATTTTTATGGCTATGTAATATTCCATTTAATGGATGCAACTCAATTTATTTAACCATTTCCATATTGTTGACTACTTAGGTTATTTTTAATTTTCATTATTATAAATGATGTTGCAAGAAAAATTGTGTACATAAGACTTTTTTCCATATAATTGATTATTTACTTAGGATATATTCCCATGAAGGATTTTCTTTTTAAAAATGTGAATTGTCTTTTTATGTTCATACCTTTTATAAAAAGGGATTTCCTGCTTTGCACCTCATGGGTGACAATTGTGAGGAAAGCCAGTTAAATTACCTTTTTACAAAGGAAGTTCAGTGGTTAGTTTAGAGTGACTTTTTATATAGTAATATGGACTAGAAACAGTCAACTGTCACAAATAACCAGGATACCCTAATTCATATGTCTAGCAATTCCAAATTTTATTTGAGGGGCCAATTATTCAGGTCTTAGTAGTCACAATTGTAATGTAGCATGCAAGAAAACGCAAAGAAGTGAATGAAAGATCTTCATATTAAATATCTTGGGACCCTTCCGTAGCAAATTGGTTGAGTGTCAGCATATGACTGGATACTGTGTATTCTCTAAGAATCACCCCAGGTGGACTGCTGCCGTGTTAGGGGATACCTGTTTAATCGCACCAGTTTGTGGTAATAAGTAACCAATGAAGTCACAGTCATGAAGCAGGTATGGGGAAGTCGGGAGGACGTTTAAGAGAAAGATGTCCAGAGGAAGGCGGTTGTCTAGGGAGGAGAAAGTCAGTGCATGGTCAGCATTTGAGCAGAGGGCTGACGTGTCAAGTGCCCAAAGTGAAAAGAATCCGGGGAACCGGTTAGCAGAAAGGTGTTTGCACATACTTTATACAGTACACAGAGCGTTTTCTATTGGAAGTGAAATAAATGAACTTGGACTTTCACTCGTGCGCATGTATTCTGAAGGAGCTATGGACTGTTTGAAATGAGAACATACTAATTGGACCTTAATAAATCATTCTCAATCAATGGTCGGTGCTATTTTTCTTGTTCAGGTCTGCGGTTTGCATTGCACGGTGCCTCTCTGCTTGTGAACGCCTTTATTTCCCGGCCACAGGGCTCCTGAATTCCGAGGTGAAGCCACCACTACGTGCCTCCCCAGCTCAGAACTACCTTTCTCCAACCTGAGGAGTGAGTCCTTCCCGTGTCCAAGAGACGGTGGTTTATGTTGCATTCAAGGAGGGATGGGTAACATCTTAGGACGAGGTAACTGTACTCGGATGTTATCAGACCTTTATGATGGCTTATGGAAACCCCTCGCTCGGAGTTTATAAAATCTTTATGCCTATAGATTTAGTAACTAGCAAGATAAAACTGATTAAGTATCTCCCAGTTACCTGTTCATGATATTCTTTTCAACATATTGCTAAGAGGCTGGAAAAAAGAGAAAATGATGATTCAAATGAATACCTCAGTGAGCACCGGGAAGCGAATCCTGAATTTAAAGGTAAATTCAGGTGGATGTAAGATTTTTAGAAATCAAATAGTTTAGACCTCTTATTCCCAAATTAGCCACCACTCACATATAATAATCCTCCCTTACCCACAGTTTCGCTCCCCATGGTTTCAGTTCCCGGGGATCAACCATGGTCTGAAAATATTAAATGGAAAAATCCAGAAATAACTCAGAAGTTTTACAAGGCTGTTCTGAGTAGTGATGAAATCTCGCGTGACCCGCTTCCTCTCGCGAGGGACGCGGATCCTCCCTCTGCTGGGCGTGGAGGTCCGCCCCGCTCGCTGGTGGCTCACTCAGCGGCCATCTTGGTTGTCGCAGGGGCGGTCAGGGTTTCGGGGTAATGGTGTTCGCATCCCCCTTGTTTTCCTTTCGAATGGCCCCCAACACGAGAGCGGTGGTGCTGCGCATGTGCCGAAGAGAAGCCGTCAGGTGCTTCAAGTGAAAAGGTGAAAGGATCGACTTAATGAGGTGAGAAGAAAGTGGTTTGATGAGGTTACGAAGAGGATGGTAAGAACAATACAGGATATTTTTGAGAGACCATATTCGGGTAACTTTTACTACAGGTTATTGCTATAACTGTTCTGTTTTGTATTAGTTGTAAGTCTCTTACTGTGCCCAATTTATAAAGTAAACTTAATCGTAGGCAGGTATGTAAAAGAAAACCTGGGTACGTATAGGGTTCGGTGCTTTCTTTGGTTTCAGGCATTCTCTGGGGGACTTAGAACGCAGTCCCAACGATGAAAGAGGATTATTGTATTACCTTTTTTTTGTATAGTAAGACCATAATTTCTAGATTCATTTGACATTACATGATTTATTTATTTATTTAGCTTAAACTATTACATATGTCTCCTTTCCCCCCAATTGACCCCTCCTATTTGTTTGTTTATTTATTTATTTTGCTTAAAAATATTACATATGTTTCCTTTTTCCCCAATTGACCCCTCCCCGGCCACTCCCACCCCTCAGGGCAAGCCCCCATCACCCCAGGGTTTGTGTCCGTTGGTTGTGCTACTGTGCATATTAGCACACATTTTTATTGATTTCAGAGAGGAAGAGAGAGAGAGAGGGATAGAAACGTCAATGATGAGAGAAAACTATTAATCAGCTGCCTTCTGCCAGATTGGGGATGGAGCCCACAACCTGGGCATATGCCCTGACCTGGAATTGAACCATGACCTAATTCCTAGATTGATGCTCAAACACTGATTGAGCCACCCAGCCAGACTATCCACATAGAATTTTACCTTTGGTAGAGAATACCAAAAACATTTCAAAAATATTATGCCAGTTTATAGTATCACTAGAGGCCTGGTGCATACAATTTGTGCACGGGGGCGGGGGTGGGAGTTGGGGGGATGGGGGTGGGGAGGCGGGTTGTCCCTCAGCCAGCCTGCACTCTCTCCAATATGGGATCCCTAGAAGGATGTCTGACTGCCTGTTTAGGCACAGTCCCAGTGGGCCGTTGAACATCCCTCTCACAATCCAGGACTGCTGGCTCCCAACTGCTTGCCTGCCTGCCTTCCTAATTGCCCCTAACCACTTCTGCCTGCCAGCCTGATCACCCCCTAACCACTCCCCTGCCAGCCTGATTGATGTCTAACTGCTCCCCTGCCAGCCTGGTCACCCCTAACTGCCCTCCCCTGCAGGCTTGATCACCCCCAACTGCCCTCCCTTGCAGGCCTGATCACCCACAACTGCCGTCCCCTGCAGGCCTGGTCCCTCCCAACTGCCCTCCCCTGCTGGCTATCTTTTGGTGGCCATCTTCTGTCCACATGGGGCAGGATCTTTGACCACATGGGGGCAGCCATCTTGTGTGTTGGAGTGATGGTCAGTCTGCATATTACTCTTTTATTAGCTAGAATAGAGGCCTGGTGCATGGGTAGAGGCCAGCTGTTTGCCCTGAAGGGTGTCCCGGACCAGGATGGGGGTTCCCTTGGAGCACGGGGCAGCTTGTGGAGGTTTGCAGGCTGGCCACGCTCCCCAGCGACCCAAATGGAGGCCCCCGTATCTGCAATTTATTTATGTTCTACAATTGAAACTTTGTAGCCTGGAGTGGAGCCAAGGCTTTTGCTCGCTCCCTGGTGGCAGCCATTTCTGTTGGGACATTTATTTTCTGTAATTGAAACATTGTAGCCTAGAGTGGAGGCCTAAGCACTAGGGCTATAGAAGCTTGGCTTCCTCCATCACCAGAGCAACCTTAGCCTCTGCTCTCACCAGCTTTGTGGCTGCCATCATTATTCTATCTAATAAAAGAATAACATGCAAATGTGACCATACCTTGGCTCCTGATTGGCTATGCTACCAGCCAATCAGGAGCAGGGGGTTGGGCCGAGTGGTGGGGCCGAACATCACAAGGGCTGGGCCTTGGGGGTGGAGACAAAACAGTAGCCCCGGCGAGCTCCAGGGTGCCCTGGCCGCCTGAGCTGTGTGCGGAGGCAGCTGGGCAGGGGCAGCAGCTGGGAGCACCCTGCGGCCCCTGTGTGATGCTCGCAGAGGCGGTGGGCATGCCCCGCGGCCCCTCGCGTGCTGTGTGCGGAGGCAGCTGGGCAGGGGCAGTAGCTGGGAGCACCCTGCGGCCCCTGTGTGATGCTCGCAGAGGCGGTGGGCATGCCCCGCGGCCCCTCGAGTGCTGTGTGCGGAGGCAGCTGGGCAGGGGCGGCGGCTGGGAGTGCCCCGAGGCCCCCGTGCACTGTGCACAGAGGTGATCGGCAGGGGGAGTGCCCTGCAGCCCCCGCGGGCCGTGTTGGGGGAGTTCCCCACGGTCCCCCGTGCATTGTGCGTGGAGGCAGGGGGGCCCCCCGGGCTCTGCACGTGGAAGTGGCAGTGAGCACCCAGTCCCTTGTGCTGGGTGGTCATAGGCAGCTGGGACTGAGCTGAGCAGGGAGATGGCTGGGTGCCCAGGCTGGCTTTAGACCGTGGGCAGACTGGGGGGGTGAGCCATCAGATGGATATTCCCTAAGGGCTCCCAGTATGTGAGAGGGGGCAGGTTGGGCTGAGTGACCACCCATCCTCAGTGCACAAATTTCATGTACAGGGCCACTAGTCTTCTATAATTGAGACTTTGTAGCATTGAGTAGAGGCCTAGGCCGGCAAGGGCAGGCAGAAAGCTTGTCTTCCTTTATCTCCTGGGAACCCAAACCTCCCTCCTGCTCTCAGTAGTCATAGCTGTTTTGTTTGGGGTTTATGTGCATACTTTCTCCTGATTGGCTTATGGGCATGGCTTGTGGGTGTAGCAGAGGTGCAGTCAATTTGCATATTACTATTTTATTAGATAGGATGATGTATGACAACATTTTTATCTATATCTTCCCCATAACTGGATGCTATCACTCTGAAGTTTTTTTAGTTAAAAGGGAGTTTGGATGCAAAATCTCAAAATACTTCTAAGTAACGTATGAGTAAAAGAAGAACTCTCAAGAGAAATTTAAAAATATTGTTAACTAAATAAAGATGAATATATAACTTATCAAGATTTTTGGGATGCAGTAAAAGTAGTGATTAGAGGAAAATTTGTAGCAGTAGATTTGTATATTAAAAAGATCTAAAATCAGTCATCTAAACTTTTACCTTATGGCCGAGACCGGTTTGGCTCAGTGGATAGAGCATCAGACTGCGGACTGAAGGGTCCTGGGATCGATTCCGGCAAGGGCATGTACCTTGGCTGCGGGCACATCCCCAGTTGGGGGCGTGCAAGAGGCAGCGGATCGATGTCTCTCATCGATGTTTCTGACTTTCCCTCTCCCTTCCACTCTGTAAAAAATCAATAAAATATATTTAAAAATAAATAAATAAATAAACTTTTACCTTATGAAACTATAAAAAGAAAAGCAATTAAAACCAAAGTAAGCAAAAATCAATAAAATTGATAAATAAACATATCAATAGAGAAGATTAATGAAAATTAAAGCTGGTTATTTGAGATCAATAAAATTGATGAGCCTCTAATCAGACTAAGAAAAAAAGGACATATATTACTAATATCAAAAATGAAAAAAGAGATATCACTGTAGATCTCACAGACATTAAAAGATAATGGAGGCAAACTATAAACAACCCTATGCTTACAAATTTGATAACCTAAGTGCAATGGACCAGTTACTTGAAAGACAATTTGCCAGAACTCACACAAGAAGAAACAGACAATTTGAATTGGTGTATAACTATTAAACATTTTCTAAATCCTCAACAGAGGATATTTTTCCATTGATTTTTAGAGAGAGTGGATGAGAGAGGGACAGAAATATTGATGTGAGAGAAACACATCGATTGGTTGCCTCCTACACAAGGCCCAGAATCCTTTGGTCCACCCTTGACCAGAATCAAACCCAATACCCTTCAGTCTGCAGGCTGATGCTCTATCCACTGAGCCAAATGGCTAGAGCTATTAAAGCGAATCAATGATCAATACAGAGTCTCTGGCCCAGATTTTTCACTACTGAATTTTACTTAAGGAAAAAATTATATAATTTCTCTACAATCTTTCAGAAAATAGAAACTGATACTCATTCTATGAGAACAGCATTTCCCTAATACTAAAATCATATAAAGACATTACAAGAAAAAAACCTAGAGGCCAATATTTTTCATGAACATAGAAAAATCTTCAGTAAAATATTAGCAAGTTGAATCTAACCATGTATAGAAAGAATTGCATACATGGCCAAGTAGAATTTATTTCAGGTATGCAAGATTTTTTAAACATTAAAATACCCAAAACCACAATTAATGTAATCCTTCATATCAATAGGCCTCCCTAAAAAGAAAAATCACACATATCAATAGATGCAGAAAAGCATTTAAGAAAATCCAGCACTCATTCATGATAAATAATGCTCAGTAAACCAGAAATAGAGGGGTTTCCTTTTACTTAATAAAGAATATCTACAAAAATGCTTCATCTAACATCATACTTAATGTTGAGAAACTTGAAATTATCTCACTAAGATCAGGTACAAGGCAAAGATGTGTCCTTTCACCACTCTTTTTCAACATCATACTGAAAATTGTAGTGTACTAAGGAAAAAAAAAGGAAATTAAAGGTGTGTAGATTAGGAAAAAAAGTGTCTTTGTTCACGGTGTCATGATTGTTTATATAGAAAATCAGAACAAATCAACAAGTAGAACTAAAGTTGTTACAGCAAGGTTGTATGATAAAAGATTAATGTGCAAAATCAATCATTTTCCTATATGTCAGCAATGAACAAATGGAATTTGAAATTAAAAGCACATTATCATTTGTAGTAGCACCAAAGAAAATTAAGTACTTTAATATAAATCTAACAAAACATGTACAAGATTTATATAAGGAAAACTATAAAATTCCGATGAAAGAAATCAAATAACTAAATAAGTAGAGAAATATTCCATGTTTGTGTATAGCTCTTAATATCATCATGATGTCAGTTTTTCCCCAAATTGTTCTATAGATTCAGTGCAATCCTAGCCCAGATTCCAGCACAGTATTTTGTACATATTGACAAACTGATTCTTAAGTATATATGAAGAGTCAAAAGACTCATAATAACCAATACAATATTGAAGGAGAACAAAGTTGGATTCTCCCACTTTCTGATCTATATATGTAAGACTAAGTGACCCACCGTCTGGTACATATGATACACACTGGCAATTCAAAAATAAATGTTGACACCCGAATGCATGATACATATAAAACTCTCACTGGTGCCAATCGCATGCGTGTGTTTTGATATGTCATAGTCTATCATGAATTTGGTTGTTTTTGTTGATATTCTGAAGCTGAAAGAAAGTGGTTATTGTCAGAACATGTCTGAAGACCAACTATTGGCACAGCATGTCTCTGAAGTTGAAAGAATGTATCTGAAGACCAACTATTGGCACAATTAATTTCCTTTCAATGTGCATGAATCTGAGCACTGGGCCATTAGTTAACTATAAAACTACAGTCATCAAAACAGTCTGCTATTGGTGAAAGACTATACAAATAGATAAATGGAACAGAATAAAAAACGTAGAAACAGACCCACACGAACATATAGTTAGCTTACCTTTGACAAAGGCAATACAGTGGAACAAAGATAGTTTTTTCAACAAATAGTGCTGAAACAATAGAATATCCACATGGAAAAACATGAATATAAGCACAGATCTTACAGCCTTTACAAAAATTAACTCAAAATGAGGCTTACATGTAAATGCAAAGCTACAAAATACCTATAAGTTAACTTAAGAGAAAATCTTGATGACTTTGGGGTTGGCAATGTCTTTTTAGCTGAAACAGATCCAGTGAAACACTAGTTTTATTAAAATTTAAAACATATGCTCAGAAGAGAGAAGCAAGAGACTGGGAGAAAATATTAGCAAAATACATATCTGATAAAGGCCTATTATCCAAAATAGATGAAGAACTCTTAAAACATAACAGTAAACAATGCCATTTAAAAAATGAGCAAAAGGCTGGAACTGGCACCTCACCCAGGTAGATATATAGATGTCAAATAAACATATAGAAAGATAACATCATATATTCTTTAAAAATTACAAGTTAAAAGAACAATGGAGGTACCACTACACACCTGTTAGAAGGCAAAAATCCAAAACACTAACAACATCAAATGCTGGCAAGTATATGGAACAATTGGAACTCTCCTTCATTGCTGGTGGGAATGCAAATGGTATAGCACTTCGGAAGACATGGTTGTAGTTTCTTATAAAACTAAATATCCTTTTACCATGTGATCCTGCAGTTACGCTCTTTGGTATTTCACTCAAAGGTGTTGAAAACTTACCTTCACACAAAAATCTGTATATGGTTGTTTACAGCAGGGATAATATTTTTTAGTGTTTTAGGAGTCCTGATGTTTGGATGGTTCTTGGGGATACCAACTTAGATCTCTCTGAAATCTGAAGGAAATATTTTATAGTCAGAAAATTAGCTTCATTTTAAGAGCATATTTCCTGACAGTGCCTTCGATTTGTTCTTTGCCTGAATCTGTGTGTGTGTGTGTTTTGCTTTGTTTTACTTAGCATCATTTGCAATTTTTAGAAATGGACAGCTTTCAAATCAAACAATTTCTGAGTCCTTTAAACTTACTTAGCAGTCTTTTTTATTTTTAGCCCATTTCTCTCATGATGAATTTTATCATAAATAGCAACCCGCCCTCCCCCCAAAAGACAAAAAACCCAGGCAAAACCTTAAAACCATACCTGAAAATCTAGTTAAATCACGAAATTCATAGGTACATGTTCTACTTTCCATGTTTATGTAGGTATCAATGTTACTAAACTTTCTGCCACTATTTTGTTTTTGTTATTTATTTACTTTCAGCAATCCTTTTATAATAGCTTTATTGGAATATAGTTCATGTGTAATTGACTAATTTAATGCGAACAGGTCAATGACATTTAGTATAGTCACAAAATTGTACAACCATCACCACAACTTAAGAACATTTAAGAACATCTTAAAAATATATTTTATTGATTTTTTACAGAGAGGAAGGGAGAGAGATAGTTAGAAACATCGATGAGAGAGAAACATCGATCAGCTGCCTCTTGCACACACCCCACTGGGGACGTGCCTACAACCAAGGTACATGCCCTTGACCGTTATCGAACCTGGGACCCTTCAGTCTGCAGGCCAACTCTCTATCCACTGAGCCAAACTGGTTAGGGCCATTTAAGAACATTTTAATCACCCAACCCCCTAAAAAAAAAAAAACCTATACCTTTTATCAGTCACTCTCTTTTTTTCTCTCAACCTTCTCTTCCTCGCCCCCCCCCCCCCCCATCATAGGCAACCATCAATCTGTTTTCTGTCTGTATAAGTTTGCCTAATATGAATATTTCATATGGATACATTCAGTGAGCATATTTTATTTTTGGAAGTGGCATGGAAAATAATAATCATTAAGTACCCTAATTATTCACTGCATTAATTTATACAAGTATATTGGAGAAGAAATGGCAAAATAGACTTCAAGTATCATCTACATATTGATGAGCCATTTCATAGAAACTTTCAGGACTCACCATTTTGGGAAGGCAAACCTAACTAACGCTCAGTGTCACTATAGTAGAGGTATTTTCTCTCCTTAAAGACCAGAGCACAGGTCTCTAGAAGAGGCAGAATGATGTAATTCAGTGGCTTTCAAGTCTATCAAAACCAGTGTTTATCTTTATTAACAATTTTGTGTTTTAAAAATTATTCTGCCAGGTGGAGGGGAACTATAGGGTGAAAAAAAAGGGAACAATTTAATTAATAAACTGAACAATAAAGATTAAAAAATAAAAAATATATTCTGAAATGAGATTCTTAGATAGTACAATCTCCCTAGTTCATAATTTTAAAAAATATCTAATTCTTTGTCATACAAATGGAACACATAAAAAGAAACTAATCCTTTATAATAACAGGCTAATATGCAAATTGATCAAATGGCAGAATGACCAGTCACTATGATGCTTACTGACCACGAGGGGACAGACAGTCAATGCAGGAGAGGGTCCCTAGTGGTCAGTGCACTCCCACAGAGGGAGAACCCCTCAGTCAGATGCCCTGAGCCAGGCTCACAGCTGGTGAGTGCAACTGTGGTGATAGGAGCCTCCAGGCAAGGCTGAGGGACCCCCCCCCCAAGTGCACGAATATCATGCACCAGGCCTCTAATTTATTTCAATACATAAATGCTCAGAAAAACACACATACTACAGTAGAGGAAATAATGAGGTAGTTAGATGTTTGTATGCATATGTTGAGTTCAGTTTAGATTTCAGAGAGACATTATTCAACCAAATATAGTAACTCTCACCAGTAACACAATCAGTGAAGTCTAACAAGTTTAATTACATTCAATACAGGGTCACATTATTTAAAGGCCAATGAAATGGCTAAGGCAAATGGCAAGCAGTGAGCCTACTGAGATGTCCTGGTGTTGGCTGTATGGGCCCAAACTATCCCCTCCCTATTGTAGTTTGGAGCCTCCTGGTGGCTGTTGCCCTGCTGGAGCTTAATACTTACTGATGGGAAGAATTCTAGATTCTGTACTTTCAATTCTTGAACTGGATTGTAACATCTTACTGGTTCCCTCATATTAATAAGCTAAATAAAATCTTTGCCATGTATTCTTATAATTTTTGTAAGAGAGTCATGATTTTATTTCTTAAAAAAAACCCCACAAAAAACACTTAGCACTATCGTCACCCTTCCACTCCCCAACCCCTCAAAAATAGGTGGCAAGAGGCTGAGGATCTGGAATGGGGAAGGTTAGAATGTGCATGGATTCATAGCCTGAGGACATGTCAGGAACTGTAGACAGCAAGAGTGTCCAGTGCAAACACCAAGACAAGGTAGGCCTGCTATAGCTGGGCAGAAGCAGGGGTCCAATCCTGGACACCAGCTGGAACAAGCCTGAAATCCGTAGGCGTCTCAGCGATAGGCCACAGTTCCTCTTTCCACTGCCATGATATCCTTGAGCTTCTGCTACCCAGATGCCTCAAAGCGAGAAGGAGAAAATGGAGGGGGGGGGGGGGCAGGGGAGAGAGAAAAGTTTCACAGAGAAAACTGAGTTAAGCTTCAATAAACTAAGTTTTATAATAATTTTTAGAGTTACCGTGCATAAGTGAGATTGGTTTTTTTCTTTTGAAATAGGACTTCAGAAGATTGAATTCAGTTATAAAGAAATAAAGTAATACCTCTTCACCTCCAAGGTGAAACTATGTATTTTAACCACCTTATGCATAAAGGGGATCATGGCATTTAAATTGCATTGTAATCTTTCTGCCCTATGGATAACTTTCCTGGGTTTGCATACACATGTATCTCAACCTTTAAATTGCTGCATGATATACTATTGTGTGCATGTATTATAATTAAAATACTGTTTGGTGAACATTTGAGTTTTTATAAATTTTCCTTCATAAAAATGCTGGATTTTTATGAAGAAAAATGTGCAATTATCGATTACTTCCCTAAGCTAAATTTCTAGAAGTGAAATTGTTGATACAACAATTAAATACATCTATTCAAATTTTGATGCTACTTACTGGTACCAGATGTCCTTGAAGGTTTCCAGTTATTAGAGAGCTCATTCCCCATGCCTTCATCAATACTGGTCTTGAGTAATCTTGTGATTCTTAGCCAAATTGGTATGGATTTATCAATTTCTTTTTTTAAAAAGTATATTTTATTGATTTTTCAAAGAGAGGAAGAGATAGAAAGTCAGAAACATCGATGAGAGAGAAACATCGATGACAGAGAAACATCAATCAGCTGCCTCTTGCACACCCCCTGCTGGGGATGTGCCCGCAGCCACGGTACATGCCCTGGACCGGAATCGAACCTGGGACCTTTCAGTCCGCAGGCCGATGCTGTATCCACTGAGCCAAACCGGCTTTAGCGGATTTATCAATTTCTTGCTTTTATTTTAGTTTTGTTGTTTATTGGTGAGATTGAAGGTTATTTTTCTTTGCATATCCCTTTCCTATTTTTTATGAGTTATTGGTCATTTTGATTTGGAATTGATTTGTTTTACTAACCTTTTGTCTTATATAAGGTAAATGTTTTTCCTAAGTTTGATATGATATATTTGGCTACATAAAAGTGTTTCATTTTCCCTTAATTCTATATTAATTTCCTTTATATCTTCTGAATGTACGTACTAGAAATGCTTTGTCCTTTCCCATTTTGTAAATGTATTTGACTATCTTTTACTCAATTTATTTTGTGCTTCTATTATTTTTAGTGATTAAATATTCAATATCACTGAAATTTATTTAACTACTAGGGGTCCGGTGCACAAAATTTGTGCACTGAGGGTGGGTGGTCCCTCAGCCCAACCTGCCCCCTCTCACATACTAGGAGCCCTCAGGGGATGTCCTACTGATGGCTCACCCTCAGCCTTCCCAAGGCCGAAAGCCTCTGGACACCATCCTTGGGCAGGGAACCTCGGCCAGGGCACCCAGTGAAGCGATTGCCCTGAGATCCGGGCCCATCGCTGGCTGGCTCTGCTCAGCCCTGGCCTGCCATGGGCAGCAACCATCTTGGTTGGGTGTTAATTTTTATATCACTCTTGATTGGCTTGTGGATGTGGCTTATTGGGTGTAGCAAAGGTGTGGTCAATTTGCATATTACTCTTTTATTAAATAGGATATGGTAAGAAATGGAGATGCGCCTTTATTTTTCCCAACAAAAATAAATTTTTCTTGCACCAATTATGGAATTATTCACAAATGTACACATGCGTTATAAATGTATGTGCCCATGGTGAAAGATAAAGGATAAGAAAGATACAAGGTGTTCTGTTGATTTCAACTATCTTAGTTTAACAATTCATGTATTATAATTTAATATTCATTGCAATAACTTTATTTTAATTATTGCAATGTTAAATGTTTTAATATGTGATATGGAAATGTACCCAAACTATTTATTGCTTTGAGGCAATATTTTTGTAGGTATTCTTATACATTTGTTCTATTTACAATTTAGAATTAATGTGTCAAATCTCCCCTCTCCCCCAAATTTGTGAAGTATAAGAGTTCTTTGCTAGATATGCAGATCTGTTTTCTTTCTAATAAAGTTTGTGATTGGCATATGTAGTAATTTATATTTTTCTGCTTTAGGGATCAAATTAAAATAGTTTTGCCATAGTCTCCTATTATGAATTTGGCCAACTCACCACTTATGGCTTAGATGGATATGGTTGAACATTTTTTTATTCACATGATACAATAAAATTTTTTGTTTAAATTTATACTTCTACAAGTGTTAGTATTTTCAAGCCTGCTATTTTCTATTTATTTATTTTTAAATATATATATATTTTATTGATTTTTTACAAAGAGGAAGGGAAAGGAATAGAAAGTTAGAAACATCAATGAGAGAGAAACATCGATCAGCCGCCTCCTGCTCACTCCCCACTGGGGATGTGCCTGCAATCAAGGTATATGCCTCTGACCAGAATCGAACATGGGACCCCTCAGTCCGCAGGCTGACACTATCCGCTGAGCCAAACTGGTTTCGGCTGCTGTTTTCTTTTTAAATTCATTTTCCAGCTCTACATTATTTTGTTTTGGGTATGTAGCTTATAAACAATAAAAAGCTTGATTTTGCTTTATTATTCATTCCATGAGGCTTTGTTACAATAAGATTAAAAGTTGCTTCTTTTTAATTATCTCTATTATGCTTTTGCATATGTTTATTTTTCTTTGTTCTAAGTTGCCGTTTTGAAATTACTTTTCTGTTTTCTCTGACATTATACATTTAAAAGTGTTTTTCAAAAACATTTTAACCTTTATCAATAAAAATAACGTTTCCCTTTTTCCAGTTTAACTTCCTTCCTACCCTTTCTCATATATTAAAAAATCTGCATATTTATTTTTATATCCTCCCTTCCCCCCCTAAAAAAAATGCAGTTTCTCTTGGAAGGATCTTTGCTAATATATGCCAACAAGTCCTTAGATAACTCTATTTTGCTGGTTATCTAGCTTGTGAGTTTTCTTTATACCACATCTTCCTCTTTCTTTACTTCTCTATGCTAAATCATTTTTCTTTTGGCTTCCATGAATATTTTTTCTTCCAGAAAGCATACTTTGTATGTGTGAAAATATATTTCATTTTTCCTCTCACATGAACATTTTTTTGGCTGAATTTATAATTCTTGGTAATAATCTCTTTCTTAAGGAGTTTTTTAATGTTGCTCAATTGTATCTAGCATTGAATGTTTTGGCAATGATAAATGATGTCAGTCTGATACATTTATTATAGTGCAGGATTTAATCTTTATTTTGGAATTCAGAAAACAGGAGTTTCTATCTTAGTATCTATCTTCCTTCAAAATGTCTCTTGTAGACTTGAGAAGAACTAATATTCTCTAATAGTTAGATGTAAAATTTTATTACATAGAACATATAGATTATGTTATAAAATGTTTGCTCTTTTGTTGAGTTCTACTTTTCCTGTCAACACCTTACTTAGAAAGACAAATTGAAACTACTTTTATGGTGCATTTGCCATTTTTCCTTGGGGATCTGTGCATTTCTATTTTTTGTGTTCTGAGGCTATTAGAAGTATTCATGTTTAAAACAATCTTCCTAATAAAGTAAATCTTCTATCATTATGAAGTGGCCCTTGTATCAATAATTATTTTTATTTATTTATTTTTTTAAACATATTTTATTGATTTTTTTACAGAGCGGAAGGGAGAGGGATAGAAAGCCGGAAACATCGATGAGAGAGAGACATCGATCAGCCGCCTCTTGCACGCCCCCTACTGGGGATGTGCCCGCAGCCAAGGTACATGCCCTTGCCGGAATCGAACCTGGGACCATTCAGTCCGCAGTCCGACGCTCTATCCACTGAGCCCAACCGGTCTCGGCTCAATAATTATTTTTAGCAAAAGTGTTTTAAAATTTGCTCTTCACGTAATTGAATATTTCTTTACCGCTTCTCCTTAGGATTCAGGGAGTCTTTTTATGTAAACCTTAATCAGCTCAGAGAATTTTTATTTTATTATTTATGTGCTCACTAGTAATTCCAAAAGACCTAATTATGTAGGTTTTGGACCATCCTGACCTTATTATTCATATTACTGACCATTTCTCAAATTTACATTAGTGTCTCTTTTTGCTTTAATTCAGTCAGAATTTCCACTGCAATGAAAACTCCATGAGATCAGGGACTTATCTGCTTCATGTGTCCCTGGTGTTTGCATGTGAGCCAGAAGGGACAACAGAAGAGGCACTTAAATAATATTTATTGAATAAATGAATGAGTTATTGGTGTGCTTGCTCTAATTTATTTTCAGCAGTCCAGTATTTATATTACTATTTCTGGCCTCTAGTTATTTTTTATTTAGAGGCACGGATTCCGTGCACCAGGAGAGGGTGGGGGCTGGAGGGTGTCCCTCAGCCTGGCCTGCGGCCTCTAGCAGTATGGGAGCCCTGGGAGGATGTCTGACTGGCGGCTTAGTGGGTCTAAGCCATCAGTTGGACATCCTTAGGATTGCCATGGAAACGGGAGAGGCTCCCACCACTGCCACTGTGCTCTCCAGCCATGAGCCTGGCTTCTGGCTGAGCGGCGCTCCCCCTTTGGGAGCACACTGACCACCAAGGGGCATCATAGTGACTCCTCATTCCACCATTCGGTCATTTGCATATTAGCCTTTTATTATGTAGGATTGTATAAGTCATCTTTATCACCTCTAGAAACTCATTCTCTGATTAGTCCTTTTCCCATAGCACCCTACATTACTTTTATGTGTCCCTGTAGTCTACCACATTACACTGAAAATGCACAATGTGATTTCTAAAAAGTTTGTTCTTTCTGTGTTTTTTTTGTTGTTGTTGTTTTGTGTGTGTGTGTGTGTGTGTGTGTGTGTGTGTATATTGCTATTGACTCTACTTCTGTGAGAGGAGCTTTGGCATTAAGCTAGAATAACCTTTTATCAATGAAGGATAAACTTGATCAGTATTGGAGCTGATCTGAGCCTTTTCAGCAATTGAAATGTCACTTTTTGGTTTCCCCACTATGGCTTAACCTGACCAGCTACTGACTGGAGGAATATGAGAACATGCTTTTCTTTGGGTATAGTTAATGGATGGAGATGTAGAATTCATGTAGTGTTGATTTACAATCAGGAATTCTTAACAGTATTGACTTTCACTGTTCCTCTAAAGATCCTTGAAGGCTCGCTATGGTTTAAGAAGAGTAGAAGGAGAAAAAGATGTCGACATTAAAGCGTTGGGGCTTGGGATCTCTGAATGAAATTGAGAAATTAGTGCCAGAAGAGTGCGCAGGGACACCTCGGCTCTTTAAAAACAGAGCACCTGAAAGACAGATGCCAGTGGGCTTCTCCAGGGCAGGACAGTTCTGACTCTGATTTGCATTTCCAGTTCTTCACTGAGAGGCTCTACCCATACAGATATTCTTTCCCCCATTCCGGTCACAGGCCCCGAGGTGGGGTGGAGATTCATTTGTTTAGGTTGGGAGGGGGGAGAACAGTCCAGGAGGATTGTTACTGGGGATAAAGCTTAAGTGCCAAAAATCTGGGACAGAGGTCCTGTCCTGACATCTCATGAAATAATGAATTGAGTGTGTTTGCTTCTCAAGAACTTGCCCAAAAGAGCAAGGCATGAAGTTTACTACTGGCTGAAGGTGGCTGTGATCGTCCATCTGGAAGACATCTAGTGTGGGGGGCGGCCCCAGGCAAGACACTGAGCGTCCTCTAAATCTTTGTGCCGGATGAATTCAAGGGGCCTGGAAAAACCAGGTCTTGGAAAAACATATTCGTCAATGTTATCAGCTTGGCCTCAGGTGTTGGGGAGAGGGGATATGTAAATGCAGGCCTGCTCCGGGAATGGGTGAATGAATAGGGCCTGGGCTCACCGAAACTCCTGTGATCCTAATGTTGGAGAAATCCCTTTTTATTGTGGAATATAAATAAACGCAGCTTCTTGGTCTCAGCGCGCATGGCTGTTTCTCCATGAGAGGGAGAACAGATGCCCACCTAACCCCAGCTTTTTAATCCTACTTCTGTGTCTTCTCTAATATATTTCATTTTTCTTCAACCTCAGCTCCTCTACTCAGAAACTGAACCCAGTCTCTCTCCACGCTGGACGTGGGAGAGAGAGAGAGAGAGAGGAAAAAACACCCTCCATAATCGAGAAGGAAATTACAAGGACAATTTCAGATGCCCCAGTAGAAGAGAAGGGAAGCTAAATGGTTGGTGATGGTGGTGTGATTTTGACCAGAGGGGCAGGGAGACATACTCAGAATTATTAATCTATGTAAATCATTTTAGCACCTGACCATCCCTAAGAGAAAGCTCTTTTCCCACCTTGGCTTGTCCCTCTCCACTACTCTCTGTCTTACCAGTTCCTGGAAACAGTGAAAGGGCAGAGAAAGGATTAATTGACAATAGGAACATAAAGAGGGAAAAACAGCTCAAGGAAGAGACAGGAAGTTGATTTCCATAGTAAGTCAAAGGGAAGACAAGGATTTTTAATCAGGTACCACTTTCTGTCTGTTTTTGAGTTGCATATTTAATATTGAAATTTAAATATATATATATTAAAATTACTATTTTGGAATTATTATTCTTTGAATGTGACATCATCCAGGAGCCAGGTCCACTTGTGTCCAAGATTCATAAGGGTCGCAGTTTCTGTTCTTGCTGCCATATCCCCACCGCTGCTTATTCTTAACCAGAGTTCAGAATTCTGGCTTTTTCCGAAATTGGCTCTTTAAGCCTCAACTCATGAACAACTGACTCTGACTGCTGTGCTTCTATCACAGGAAGAACCTGACCCTTGACTCATTTTATCAATTAAACCCTTCTTCAAACTCTTCCTGACAAACTCAGTTCCTAATCCTCTCTTCTGACATTCCACTCCCAAGGTTCCTGTTCAGATAGTTGTCAGCTCTGCAGAGCAAGAAGTGCGCTCCTGTCCCATTGTTTTGTGAAGCTTTGTGTTCCTTTGCACTAGTTTTCAAACCGAATCTTTTCTAAACAGCACGCCTGCCATTTGATTATTCCGATAGGAATGTCATACTACTCTTTGGTATTATAAACTAGTGTTTCCATACACAGATCATTTCTAATCTGTTATTTGGAAAAGATTTCTATTAGCATATAGATTGTATTCATTGCATGCCATCATGTGTATTTGTGATATCTTACGGAAGAAATTGACTTTTTTTTTTCATTTCTTGCTTCCTCTTCCTTACCCCATTGTACAGTATGCTTTATATATGCAATGCTGGGGACACTTGCACCAATACAGAATATTCCTTTTAAATAGCTTCCATTTAACTAATTTGGAGATATGCACAGGTATCCAGAAAAAGTTCACTTCCCCTTCCCTGGGAAACAGAGACTCAGTGATAAAGCCAAACAGAGCAGGTGAGTTCATTTGAATTACTGAAGCTCACGGACAATTGTAACATGAAGGATTGGGAACAGCTGCTTTTATTTGTACTTGTTAAAAGCTGAACAGGCTGGAGGTAGAGCACGAGGGCTACCAAATAAAGTAAGCCTGGCTGTAGAGAGGAGGTCTGAAAATTCACCCTCAGAAAATGAAATGAGTCTTCTATGAAACAGTTAACAAAAAGCCAAACTACTTTTGCTGATGAAATATTTCAAAGCCTTTTGCAAAAGACCAAGGTAAGTCCATGCTTAATCAAGAAAACCTTTCATGAATGTATATAAGTGTATGATTGAGGTAAATAGTAACCATTTCAATTGTAATGTGTTGGGAAGATGGGAGCCTGTGAGGAGTCTAGAAAACTAGAGCCAAAGGGTGAGTCATTTATCTCCAACCCGGTTTGGAGAAGGGGCCGCCCTGCCTGGAAGGAGATAGGACTGTCTCTATGAGGAGATGCCAGGGAGGTTTTCACATGGCTTTGTTCTGGTTCAGTGCTCACTGGAAAACCTTTGGGGGTTTTTCTTTCTTTGAATTTTTGTTTGTAGATGATATTTGATGTGAGGCATTTATTATCTTTATTATAAAGTTATACATTGCATATTTTAAACAACAAACATTAAAAAAAATCACTCTTAATTTCACTTAGTTAAGAATCACAATTAGCATGTATTTTCTTCCAGTCTATTTTCTAGGACTATATCTAATAATAATAGTGTGCAGCAATTTTTTTCATTTTTTTCTCCCCATTTAACATTCTATCAGAAGCACATCTCATATAGCTCAATCATATTCATAATCATTTTTAATATAGCTGCACAAGCATCCCAAGGCTTGTTGGTATATATAACACAAAATAATTAAATATAAAATTTCTGTGCCACCATGTGAAAATAGAGCTTGTACATGCCAGCATGACTCACCTGAAGTGGATGCTGCACAGCTCCCTAAACAAGTGCAGGGGCACCCTTTCATGAATCTAAGAACTGGGTACCCAAGTTGCTTGTCTCCAGGCTCGAAGTGGGACTCTCTGGCTGCCTATTCATCTCAGTTTGGTGATGAGTTTGAATGGTGGGCCAATCTTGATTTAGCATCTTCCCAAGACAGTGCCTTTCAGATTTCTGCCGTCACTGATAAATCTCTCTGACCCACCATCACCCTTGCAAAACACAGGCTTTTGGAGCCCTCAGTGGAGCCCAATGCCCAGCACCTTACTTTGTGGCAAAGAAAAGGTCAGACAAAAGTGCTGAGAAAATAAAACTACTTTTACTTGCAAAATTTTCAAAGTTACTCCACACTTCAAGAGAGCTAGGCTCCCCAAATAACAGAGGTTAAAGGTAATTTGTTCATGGCAGAGAAACATGTTTATGCACTTGATTGCCATCTAGAAATAAAGGCTCGCACATATGTAGGCATGTCTTGTAAAAAGTCAAGGGTAAAATTGTTTTGATTAGAAAATTAAGAACTTAAGAGACAGGACTGAAGGCTTTATTTGGGGATATAGCGCTAGACGGGTGTTGCCTTTTTTTTTTTTTTTTCAAACAAAAACCAACAACTTTATCAGAAGTTTTTTTCCTCTCTGGCTGAAATTTGTAATGAGCTCAGTAGTAATGGCAGTAGGGCAATATGCCATTTTGACTCCTCATTTGTCTTAGAGATAAACTGGACATGCAAGGATGCTATGGGAAGATAGAGAAGACACAAATAAACTCCCTTGACAGTATCAAATAATCTATTGTTGCCATATAGCAAGCAACCATAAAATGTCAGATACATATAATAAGCCTGTATCTGCCATGTCTGTGAGTCCTCTGAGGGTCAGCTGATCAAAGCTGGACTTGGGTCAGCTTATGGAGAAGTTGTGCTCCATGAGTTTCTCATGCTTCTACTGGGACAGGTCCAAACATGTTCTCCTCGTTAGTGATGTCAGAAGCTTTTTAAAGGAACTTTGAACTGGCACTATCATCTCTGCTTCTGTACTATTGGCTAAAGCAAGGCACAAAGCCAATCTCAAAGTTGGAGCTCTACTTTGCTCATGTTGAGGCTATGGCAAAACTGTAAATGCAGAGAATGGTAAGGAATTGTGGCCACTAATGCAAACTATTACAATGGAAGACTTCTTGTGAAAGGGACAAATGAATTGACCCTAACAGGATGAGAAAAGAGCTTATGGGTTTGTAATGGCATTCCCACAGAAGGAGGGGAGAGTAGGAAGGCAAATGTACGTGGAACTATATGATGTGTTTTGGAGACTAGAAGTGATTGAAGTTCAAGGCATGTGAGAAAGTGATTGAAGAGGAAGGTATAGAGATAGGATGAGGTCAGACCATGAAGGGCCTTATGTATAAAACAGAGTAGCTCAAATAATATGAGAGCCAGGGAAAGCCATGGAAGAGTCTTAAAATTTGCCTTTGATGAAGGTCATTAAGGGAGAAATATGTAGAAAAAATTGACATAGTCCAGAAAAGTGTTAGGGAGATTAGCAGAGCAAGTAGAGAGTCTATTGAAGAGATATCATAAGATCTTGAATTAAGGCAGGGATTATGTAAAGAAGTCTTGCTTCTGAAAGGGACATCCACAGGTCATCAGCATCAACATCAACATCACATGAAGAGCTCGTGATTTGAACAGTATGGGAGGCATAAGGTAGATGTTTGTTAGCACAGTTAGAGGCCAGCTGTGTTTAGGTCTCCATGGTTGGATCTAAGGGAGATGTCCAGTCTGTCATTCTGGGTCAGGATAAAGGTTTGAATCTTGAATCTGTGGATTCAGATGAGGCTATTCATGGAAAATGATACGAACCCAATCTGAAGTTCCAAATAACTGAGTACAGAAGTCAGATCCTATATGTAAGGAGAGGTAAAGAATAAGAAGAATCATCTGACTGGTAAGAGGAAAACCAGAAAGGTGATGTTATAAAAGCTGAGAGAGGAAAGGTGATCTGAAAGGTTCAAAGGTATAGAGAAATTTAAGTGAAATTTTTAATAAAAGGATTTATTGAACTTTGAAACTAATGGGTTAAAAGTGATCTTGATGAGGCTAATTTTAGGCAAATAATGGGTTAAGTTGGCTCAGCCAAGGTCACACAAAATATTCAAATGAATAATTTGGGGATCAGACCAAAGTTCTGATTCCAAGTCAGTTTTCATTCAGTACATCTCACCTATTGCTCTATTTCTAAAGATAAGGTAATATATTGACTTCTTAGCCACCAGAGGCTTTGTAGGAGGGAGAATGCATAAATGAATGGTTTATCAAAGTATCTGGTAGGTTCATTAGGTTAAACTCTTGGGTATACTGATCGCCCCTGGTTGAGCAGATACATTTGGACTCCGGATATGCAAAGCTGAGGATTCCCTTTAGCCTGGACTCCTGGGGGCTCGAGCAGTCTGCGAGACACTTCATGATGATGTCACTCTAATTTCCTTGCACTCATTTGGACATCAAAGGACTCAGAGCTCCTTTCTTTTTACTCCATACAACTGAAAATGTGGGCTCCTAGTAGGTCCAAAAGAAAGGAATTACAAATATTGGTCCTTAGCTTTTCCATACTCCCTTTGCCAAAGTTCTTTTTTCCATGTAGGCAACAAATCCTTTAACTAATAAAGTGTCAAATCACTGTAATCTAAAGATCCAGGAAAAATCCTCTCCTCTTCCAGTTAAAATACTGACACACAAAAATAAACTATCCATCCAACATTGTGGTTTCAAGTATTCTTCCAGGCAAAATAGGCAGAGAAAAAGAATGTAAAGAATCTGAACTGGCATGTGTTTGTGGGAGGTGAAGCAGGACATAATGATTTCCAGTTTATGGGGACTGTGAGACCTAAAAAACTGATTTGAACCTTAATCCCCACTCCCTCGGCCACTCCCACCCACATTTACCTTGTTGTGTAAGTTTTCATAGTCTTCCGTTCACTTTCTTAGATTACTAGAATGTTGTATTTTCAGCAATATTTTTCTGTTTGTGTAATTTATTATATGGAAATATTTTTTCCTTTTTACTGACTTATTGCATTGTTTCAAACTTCTAGAATAAATTGAAGTTAGGATAATGACAGTGGACATATTTTATTCTTTATTGTGTGGCTTCATTGTCTCACTATTAGATATTTTGTCTATTTGAGATAGGTGTGTAAGCTAACTTCTACTCCTGTATAGCATATTTTGCATCTGCTTTTTGTTTCCTTTTCGTAGAAATAGGTATTGAATATTATCAAATGCATTTTGGCATATGCTTTTTTATTGCAATTATTGATATATCTAATTACTAGCTTTATTCAAGTCAAACCATTCTTATATTCTTGGAATACTTTCTACTTGTTCATAAGTTTCAAATTTTGTAATACAATTGTAGTGACATAGTAGTTTAACAAAGTGTTGTGAAGGCAAACTTCCTAAATTTAAGTTGCAGTTCCATTGCTGGCTAGTTGTGTAAATTTTGTCATATCTTAACCTCTCTGTGCCTCAGTTTCCTCATCTGTATGGAGGATATATTAGCCCCCACTATATAGGGCTATTGCAAGGATACAATAAATTGTACTAGTCAAGTATTGGTATGAAGCCTAGGATGATTAGGGGGAGGGTTCTCTTTAGGGTAATAAAAATATTCCAAAATGTGGCAAAGGATGCACACTTCCATGAATATACTAATATCCATTGAATTTTACACTTTAAATGGTGGAATTGCATTGTATGTTGATGCCCAGGAAATGTTAGCTAATAATATTGACTAGAGGCCTGGTGCATGAAATTTGTGCACGGGGTCAGGGAATGTCCCTTAGCCCAGCCTGCACCCTCTCCAGTCTGGGACCCCTGTTAGGATAGGGCCTAAACGGGCAGTCGGACATCCTTCTCACAATCCAGGACTGCTGGCTCCAAACTGCTCGCCTGCCTGCCTCCCTGATTGTCCTTAACTGTTTCTGCCTGCCAGCCTGATTACCCGCTAACCACTAGCCTGCCAGCCTAATTAATGTCTACTCCCCTGCCAGCCTGTTTGCCCCCAACTTCCCTCCTCTGCCAGCCTGATCAACCCTAACTGCCCTCCCATGCAGACTTGATTGTCCCAACTGCCCTCCCTTGCAAGCCTGGTCCCTCCCAATGGCCCACCCCTGCTGGCCTTCTTGTGGTGGCCATCTTGTGTCCACATGGGGGCAGGATCTTTGACCACATGGGAGCAGCCCTCTTGTGTGTTAGAGTGATGGTCAGTCTGCAAATTACTCTTTTATTACATAGGATAAAGGCCTGGTGCATGGGTGGGAGCCAGCTGGTTTGCCCTGGAGAGTGTCCCAGATCAGGGTAGGGGTTCCCTTGGGATAAGAGATGGCCTGAGTGAGGGGCCTGTGGAAGTTTTCAGGCCAGCCATGCCCCCCCCCAACGACCCAAGCGGAGGCCCTGGTATCTGGAATTAATCTATGTCTACAATTGAAACTTTGCTGCCTGGAGCGGAGCCAAGCCTTCTGCTCACTCCGTGCAGCCATTTCTGTTTGAAACCTTGTAACACTGAGTGGAGGCCTAGGCCTGCAACAGCCGGTTGCCAGGGAATCTCAAGCCTCTATCCTCTCTAGCTCAGTGGCTGCCGCTGTTGCTGTATCTTTTACAATTGAAACTTTGTAACATTGAGTGGAGGTCTGGCAGGTGGAAAGTTTGGCTTCCTCTGTTGCTGGGGAAACCCAAGCCTTCCTCCTGCTCTCAGTGGCTGAAGCCATCTTGGTTGGGGTTTATTTGCATAATCTCCTGATTGGCTGGTAGGTGTGGCTATGGGTATGGCTTGTAGGTGTGGCAAATGTATGGCCAAATTTGCATATTACTCTTTTATTAGATAGGATAACACTATTTAGTGTTGTAATTGAAAGCTTGGGTTCTGTAATCAGATTGCCTAGCTCAGCTCTACACTTTCCTGGTTATGTCACCTCAGGCAAATTACTTAGTTTTTATGTGTGTTAGGTTCCTACAGTGTAAAATGAAAATAATAATAGTATGTACCTCTTGGGTTGTTATAAAGAATAAATGTGTTAGTACATTTAAAGCACTAAGAATAGCCTGGCCTATAAGGCTCAGTGGTTGAGCGTTGTCCTATGAACCAGGAGGTCACGGTTTGATTCTCTCTCATCATTGATGTTTCTCTGTCTCTCCTCTTCTCCCTTCCTCTCTGAAAGCAATAAAAATATATTTAAAGCACTAAGAATAGTGTCTGCCAAATAGTAAATTCCCAGTAAATATTAACTTTATTAAAATTGTTAGCTAAGATTTTACTTAGGAATTAAAGATCTTTATTTTAGATTATATTGATTCATTGCCCAACCCCCCTTTTTAGAACAACTTTCTCTGGTAATGAAGGAGATATTATCTTATTATATATCCATTTAAGAAATTATAAGTAAGAAAAGAGAAAGGAAATGAATCCACAAACCTATTGTTCTGAGATAGTCATTCTTATCTTTTTGGCATGTAGCCTTCTCATTCTCATTCTTTCACTTTCCAGATAGGTATGTGTGCACATGTGTTTTGTTATATACTAAAGGCCCGGTGTACAAAATTTGCATTTGGGAGGGGGGATGTCCCTTAGCCCAGCCTGCAACCTCTCCAATCTAGGACCCCTAGAGGGATGTCTCTACTGGGATCAGGCCTAAATGGGCAGTCAGACATCCCTCTCACAATCCAGGACTGCTGGCTGCCAACTGCTTGCCTGCATGTCTTCCTGATTGCCCCTAACTGCTTCTGCCTGCCAGCCTGGTCACCCTCTAACCACTCCCCTACCAGCCTGATTGATGCCTAACTGCTTCCCTGCCAGCCTGTTTGCCCCTAACTGTCCTCCCCTGCAGATCTGGGTCCCCCGCAACTGCTCTTCTCTGCAGGCCTGGTCACCCCCAACTTTCCTCCTCTGCTGGCCTGGTCACCCCTAACTGTCCTCCCCTGCAGGCTTGATCGCTTCTAACTGCCCTCCCATGCAGGCCTGGTCCCTCCCAGCTACCCTCCCCTGCTGGCCATCTTGTGTCCACATGGGGCAGGATTTTGACCACATTGGGGCAACCATCTTGTGTGTTGGAATGATGATCAATCTGTATATTACTCTTTTATTAGATAGGATAGAGGCCTGGTTCATGGGTGGGAGCCAGCTGGTTTGCCCTGAAGGGTGTCCCGGATCAGGATGGGAGTTCCTTTGGGGCGTGGGGCAGCCTGGGCAAGGGGCCTGTGGTGGTTTGTAGGCCTGTTACGCCTCCCAGCGACCCAAGTGGACCCAAGTGGAGGCCCTGGTATCTGGGATTTATTTATCTTCTACAATTAAAACTTTGTAGTCTAGAGTAGAGCCAAGCCTTCTGCTAGCTCCGGGTGGCAGCCATTTCTGTTTGGATTTATTTATCTTCTATAATTGAAACTTTGTAGCCTGGAATAGAGGCCTAGGCCAGCCAGGGTTGCAGAAGCTTGGCTTCCTCCTTCACTGGAGGCAACCCTAGTCTCCTGCTCTCTCCAGCTCTGTGGCTACTGCCATTTTTTGTTGGGATTTATTTATCTTCTATAATTGAAACTTTGTAGCATTGAATGGAGGCCTAGGGCAGCAAGGGCAGGCGGAAAGCTTGGCTTCCAACATTGCTAGGGAAACCCAAATCTCCCTCCTGCACTCCTTGGCCATAGCCATCTTGGTTGGGTTTGTTTACATATTTGCTACTGATTGGCTGTTGGGTGTGGCTTTGGGTGTGGATTGTGGGTGTAGCGGAGGCATGTTCAATTTGCATATTACTCTTTTATTAGATAGTACTAGAGGCCTGGTGCATAAAGTTCATGCATGGGTGGTGGGGGCAGGTCCTTTCAGCACAGCCTGCACCCACTCCAAAACAGGACCCCTCAGGGGGATGATGTCTGACTGCTGATTTAGTCCTGATCCCGAGGATTGGGCCTAAACTGGCAGTCAGACATCTCTCTCACAATCCTGGACCACTGTCTCCTAACCACTCCACCTGCCTGCCTGCCTGTTTGCCCCTAACTGCCCCCCCCCACCAGCCTGATCACCCCTAACTTGCCTCTGCCTGCCAGCCTGATCATACCTCACTGCCCCCCCCAGCCGACCTGATCACCCCCAGCACCTCAAACAGCCTGATGGTCAGTTATTTGGTCACCCCTCACTATCCCCTACACCTCTGCTGGCCTGGTCACTCCACACAGCCTTCTGCTTAGTCATTTGGTCGTCCCCATTAACCCCCCTGCCAGCCTGTTTATCCCACGCAGCCTATTTGGTTGTCCGTTTAGTTCCGATGTTCACTTAGGCTTTTATATAGATAGCATATAATTGAACATGTATATTACTTCTAATATATTTAATACATCTAATGCAAATACCATCAATAGGAATAATTCACAAAATGAGGTTATACTCCTTCTATTTTATTACCTAATTTTAAAACTCAGTAATACATTATAAACATATTTTCATATTGTAAAGTATCTTCTAATTCTTTTAATGAATGCATGACAGTCCATATAATGTACCATAGCTTACTTAAGCAATTTCATACTGGTAATTATAGGATGTTTCCAATTTATATAATTGTATAACACATTGCAATATATAGCATATTCCTACTTAGATTATTAAAAATTAGTTTAACTACTTAAAATTAATATTTCTACATATTGTTCTACTTTATAATTTGGTCCTTCATATGTAAATCATCTGAGAGTTATTTTTTTTGTGTGTGTGTGTGAATTAGTCTAAAGCACCTCCTTGCATTGCACATGTTAGAAAGCTAAAACCAGCCATTCTCATGCATCTGTGGAAGTATGTTTCTGTTGTGATTTATGTTTTGTGAATTGAATATATTTGTGGGAGACTTGATTTGCAAATGAGTTGAATGGGGATATAGGGGGTGAACAGGACACCTATTTCAGTGATATAGAAACTAACAAAGGCAGCATGGTTTCAGATTCCCACAGTTGTAGAAGCAATTTAGCAATTTGGCACCAACTCTCTGAACCCAGACCTGTTATGTGGCTTTGGGAGTCATTCCTGAAAGTATAATCTATAGTCTGGTTTTGTTTTCTTTTAGATTCCTTTAAATGATCTTGTAAGCCACTTAGAACCATGTAATAAATTTCTTTCTGCTTAAATAACTTAGAGAAGATACGGGGTTTTTGCAACTGAATGTGATATAGGTATTAGGGTTTTAACTTATTTTTCTCAAATATAATTTATTGACACATCCATTCTCTTTCCACTGATTTGAAATGTAATCTTTATTATATGTCAAATATATATATATATATATATATATATATATATATATATATATATGTGTGTGTGTGTATATATATATATATATATATATATATATATATATATATTCCTCATCCACTTTCCCTCTTTATTGATCTCTGGCTATAGCAGGGTTCTAGGAGACCAAGGGCTGGGGCAAGCCACATGTGTCATTGCCCTCCATTGTTCTTTTAATTGAATTGAACTTTTGTTATTGTTTATTCTACTGCCAAATACCATATTTTTTTGATTATGGCTTTATGGTAATCTTTAATATGTATTTGGATAAGTGCCCCCTATTAGTTCAAAGTTTTATAAACCTCATGGGCTTTTCTTCCAGATGAATATTTCATCAAGTTCTAAATATATCTTCATTGAATTTTACTTGGTGAAAGGAGGAGATAACTTACATCTGATAACATTAAATAGCTCCATCTCAAAATGCATCTCTCAATTTAAGCAGTCTTTTATTTTCCCCACACATCATTTAGTTTCTTGTTGTTGCCGTTTCAGATCTTACAGATTTATTTTCATGCCAGTCCCAAGATATTTTATATTTTTGTGATTGAGAATGAAATAATCTGTATTGCATATTTTAACCAGTTTTATCTAGAATATGTTTATTTGTGCATGTTTATTTTTAGCTATCAACCTCCTTGAACTCTTTCATAAATTCTTATACTTTTCAGAGTCTTCAGTTTTATCTGTAAAATCGCACTGTTTTCTCCTTTCTAATACTTACACCTCCTCTTACGTTATTGTGTAAAGCTAGAATTAATGTAGTGTGTTGAAATAGGTATCCTTTTGATAAATTATCTTTGAACTTCAGTGGTATCTGAGAAAAAAATATTTATGGGTTGGGTAGTTTCCTTGAGACTCAAGAGGTGTCTACTGTGTCCCATTCTTCTAGGTTATGATGCATTACACACTCATCCTGTGTCCATTCATTCCAATATTCCCTCACTAGCTTGATCTTACTATCCTGTATTTAGCCACAAATGATGTCATCATTTTCCCAATGGAAGATAACACACATTTATATCAATAGGAGTGTTTGTTCTCTGTGTCCAGAATCTCTTCCTCATATTCATTCCTTCTGTGTTTCTGTGGCAAAGCCATAGTGTGCAAAAGCTATTTCTGTGTATGCCAGCCATTAGAATATAAAGGAGAATTTGTAAAGATGTGAATGAATGGAGATATCCAGAATTAATAGGAGTGGAGAAAAACAAGACCCTGTTGTGGGGCAAATGAATCCCTATGAACTTTCTGGAGAGCATCTTGGTAATATGCTTCAAGATCTTTATAATGTGCACATGCTATGTTAATTAAAATTTTTTGGTTGCAAGTAACAGGAAGCAACTTGTATTGATATAAAGAAAAGGGGTCTGTATAAAATACAGAAGTATCACAGGCAATTCAAAGGCAGAGTTGCAGTTGGGGCCTTGAAACAAGTGTTAGAACAAAGATCTGAGAAGTGTTAAGAGCCCAGCTCTGTAGTCTTATGATCTGTGTATCTGTTTCTTTTATCTGTACTTGTCTATTATTCAAGCTTGTTCTTGCTATGGACTTTGGTTTTCAGACGCTCTGTGCATGGCTTGGGGCGTATACCCCTCTTTGAGTTCTGTGTCCTTGACCTTTAATGTGTCCCTTTGACCACAACATTTAGGCTTTCCTATATGACCACTTGATGTTCTGAGCTCTTAATTTTTTACTTCAGTCTGTCCTCAGTTTTTGCTCACTGTTTATATTTTGCTATCCTACCTTCTTCCAGTTGTTTGACCTTGATTTCAAGCTTTGTTCCAACTGGCTTAGCAATAAGCCAAATCTAGCACTTTATCACTAAAGTAGCTAAAACTACTACTTCAATGTGGAGATAGTGATTTTTATAACTTTTTTTTTCTATTGCACATTGATTCTCAAAATAAACTACTCTTCCTCTCTGTAATTAGGGTAAGTGTCAGAACAGACATTTTATACCGGTTTTGATGTGGGGTCTACTTGAAAGAGAAACGGGATCTATTCAGGCATCATTCTGGTTTGGGGATGCTAGTCTCTGCCCCAGGATAGTAAGGACACAAGCCAGCTGGGTCTCTCATTTCATCTTTCTTGGCTTATAATAAAGTGACTCAGCCTGGGATTTTATAAAACAATGAGTCATCCCAAACTATGGGATAAAGTATAGAGCTCTTGTTCAACAATCATCATAGCCTACGCCCATCCTCCTTTCTCTGCATATGCATATGTATATCTACAATAGGTCGCTATTGTTAGCTACTAATTTTTTATTAGGTTACTGGTTATACTCTGAGCCTGGAGTGATCACTACTAGGTTGGTCTTGCCTGGACACCGTGTCACATGGATATACCATATTAGTGACTTCTTGATTTTAGAGGAGGAAAATATGATTTCACAGGCCAAAGTTTGTAGCAGATCAACAGACCAAGTTTAGTCTTTAAGGTAATTTCTGCTGTGAGTATGTGATTTTTTCCATTTTTGGTTTCATTATTTTGGCTCTTTCTACTTCTTTTTGCTATCTATGACATGTAGGAATGCTCGAATTCTTTCTTTTGTATGATGTTAATGGTTGGGGGAGGAAGTAATATCTAAAAATTCCTGAAGCTATTGTGGAAGAGCATCTAGAGACTTCTCTGGCTTTATCTTTCAAATTGGGTGTTTCCTGAAAGGCTTGCTCCATTATTCAGACAGCCTTCCTTCTGTGGTTGATTTCTATTTACAAATATTTATCAGCCCCTTGGCAGCAGGAGGAAAGGTTAAGAGCTGCATACTTGTAGCCTTTCTGGGATAATGCTGCTATTTTTCTAAAAGTGGAAAAAATCATTTATTAACATCCATCCCATTTATGGCTTTACTCATTGTATCACTGCATGGACTACTATCTTACATGATAACATGTATAAGGAAATACAATTCTAAGAAACGAGACAGGACACTGAATACAGTGATAATAATATATTTTGTGTCTCAAGAAGCAACTGGACTTAACAATTTGAAGTCATTAAAATGTTTCTCATTCATTCTTGATTTCCAAAGGGATGTTAATAGTTACTCTTGTTTGTTCACTAAAAGGGCATTTAGAGAAATAAATCATCCTTCTCTTTAAAAATTGGCTGTAATTACCAGGCATTCTTCTTTTTTTAACCAAACAAGTGCAGTTTTATAATGTTGATTATTTTGGTTAACAGTTAACTAGCCATTTGCAGTTAACAGATATTTTGTATGGAAAATTAATTGCTTTATTCTTTCAACTAGCATTATTCTTCACAGCCTAAAAATTGCTGTTTTTTTTGGTATTGTAGAACTATTCAATACACATTCTCTCCTAATCTCATATGTGTGTTAGCTGCTGGTTCCTGTCCAAATGTGGAATTCATTTAAGGAAGCACTGCCAGGGCCTTTTCTGTGGGATCCCCCCACCTCCGTCCGATTTCTGGAGACTTCTCTTTCTCCTGAATGCCCCTGTCTGGGAAAGATTATCTTGGCAAAAAAGAGGGGCATTGGGAAATAAGAGAGGGCAGCTTTTTGTTGCCAAGCAGAAGTAGTGCCTCACTGACTTCAGAGAAATGTAAGTGGGAGAAGTGGGAAGCTCTGAGAGTCCCACAGTTTTTGAGAAGTGTGATCTCATTCTGTGTTTTGTTTTTTTTTAAATGACTTCAATCCCATAAAGCAAGAGGGCCCTGAGAGCTTGATGTTCAAGCTCCTCAGTCGTGTTTTTTACACAGCCATGGAAACACTGATAAGGGATCCAACAATAGCAATATATGACTTGGGGATGCTAAGATGATACCGCTGAGCACTTAAAAATGAGTCATTGGATGCATTCGTTAAGATCTGGGATGTTATTACTATTACGCATCATGTAACAACCAGAGTGGTCTTCACCTGGTATCTACTGGCAACCTAATAGTTAACATTTTGAAATACTTAGGGATCCTCTGGTCCTTCCCTAGACCCTAAAATGGAAGTGTTATTTATCTGGCAGGAGGGACCTTCATACCTTCTATGGCTGGTGACCTTTCATATCTGTCCATGTCTGGGTCATATTAGTTGGTAAATATGATTACCCTAATAACCAATCTTCTTTTCAGTTATTCCCTTTGCCAACCCATTTGTTCATTTTTATTCAACAAATAGTTACTGATGATCTGCTCAATGTAAGGCATTGTTGTTGTTGCTGAAGAAACACTGGTGAATAAGATGGACAAGGTCCCTAATCCTGTAGCATTTTTATTTGAGTAGAGAGAACAAACAATAAACATGAATATAAAGATATGAGAAGGTCATTTCTGTAGTGATGGGTGGTATAAGGTGGTATAAAGCTAATGAAACAGTTGTCAAGGTGTTTGTTAGGCGGAGAGACCATTGAAAGCCTTCCCTGAAGGGTAGTGTTAGCTGAGATTGTGTGGGCAGTTAGCTGAGACTTGCTGGCTCCACAGCTGCTTGCCAGAGCTCCACTCCACATGTCTCTCTCGTATGTCCAGAAGCCTGGCCTATGCATTTCTATGGCAATGGCAGAAATGAAAGAGAGGGAACACATTTTCCCGGATTCTACCTTTATCACATTTGCTAGCTTCATTGGCTGAAAGAAGTCACCTGGACAAACCCAGCAACATATAGGGAAGGGACCACCATGTTAAATCGAGAGGCGCGTGGATAAAGTGAGGGGGGAAGAAATGGAGTGTTAATGAAATCAAGTTGACTACTCTTTCAGCTAAAATATTAAAAATTGTAAAACCTTATGGTTTTTTTCTGTAACCAACGGTTGTTATAGTTTTGGATGTAGTATCTTAGTATCTTCTGAAATTTCTCTGAGAATACTAATTAGAATATTTTTCTTTTTTAGTGCTTCTCAATCTGTGAGAAATTGCTTTTTCCTCAGGCATCATCATTACTTTTTGTAATTTGCTCCTCGTGGTCCTTGCCACTGGTCCTATGGTTTGTCTCAGATATCTGCGGGTTCTTGCATCCGTGTTCCCTTTTATGGAAGGCTGGGTTGATCAATATAAGGTTCGAATTTTTTCTGAAGATCTTTTCTCCAAGTCAAGACTTTCCTAAATGAGAGAGCTGGCTGCAAGGTATATCAATACTTAGGCTTTAGTTTGGGGAATAAAAGTCACAAGCAAGCAGGCAAATGACCAAAATGGGCATCGTTTTACTCTGAGGCACCAGTATCCACGTGGGCAACCTTGCTTCCATCTACATTTTGATATGGTTATTTAGGAGAATAGCCTGTAGTTTTTTTTGTTTTTTGTTTTTAATTAAATGCTGATATCCCCCCATCACTCTGCATGGTCAGGGGCTGCGGAAGGAGCGAATGGCTGAGAGGGCAGCTGTCCTATTGGCAGAAAGGGATTTCTAAATCCCTCCCTTTTCCTTCTCTGTACCTGCCTCTGCCAATCCAGAGCTTCTCAAGGGCTTAGCAGAGAAGAATGGCTTCTACCTTCACTGAACTGTTCTCTTGTTTCCTGTACTCTGTTATCTGTCAGGATGACCTCATCTGCTTTCCAGCTTCCAGACATTTATCAAATCTGTAGTCTACTGAGGCCCCAGATGGTGAGAGAAACCCATGTACTTCCTCTTCCATCTTGAACTGGAAGCTCATCTATACCTAAATTAAGTTAGTCAAACCTTAAATCCTCAAATTAAGGAATATAAAATAAATTTATTTATATTAACATTGTCCATTTTATATCACGTATAGAATATTTTCATTCAATTTTTGGTAACAAAAAAAGATATTAATTTTGAAGCTTTTCTGTCAAAAGGCACACACTCATAAAATCCAGTCTTGGTTGCCTTTTGGTGCCAGTTATTCCAGGAGCAGATAGCCCATAGCAATTACAAGTGTAGCCTAACAGTCTTTTCCTTTAAAACTGTTGTGACTCCTCCTAGAAGCTTCTTTAATCTATCTGGAAAGACACGTTTAGACATGAATAAGGATTGTTTTGAAATGTCTCTGCTGGGGAAAAATAATCAAGTAAAGTAGATTTTTCTGCCCACCCACTCCCAGCCTGACCCCAGCAAAGACATTTCCTGGAGATAAACTGTTCTAAAACCAATGATTCTGCCCAAGAGATTCCAGCCTCACAAGTGCTTTGGGCAAATTGCCCACCCTGCTCTGCTGGTCAGCAGCCAGGGGCTGTCCAAGTGCACAAAGCCCTGGCTTAGTTGCCCCCAGCTTTGAGATTTAAGTTTTAGGGAGGGTGAGCAATTCTTTCATCCCTTGGCCTTGAAGTTTCAGTGGGAGGCTTCTCCCTTTAGCTTGATTTGGAGAAATAAAAAGAAAATCTTGACTATATATACACAATGTCATTATAAATGGTTCTAAGCATGCTCATAATAGCATGCCCCCTTTTTTAGAACACTGGAAAACTTATCTCTGACTGGAATTTTCTGTGACCATTGAATCATGAAAGGCATGTAATTATAATTCCTAGATCTTAAACAGAAAATGTCTTGGCTTGTTTTGGAATGAGGAAGAAAGGAACCTATATATTAAACCAATTTGACCCTTATGCTTGCAGTGTTGTTGTGAACACTTTTGTACCCTAAATATCTCACAACATTTGAACTATTTCCAATGAAACAATTTTAGTTTTTACTTTTATTTATTTATTTTTGGTGTACGATAGGTAGGTAGAAAATTTGGGATGGGGCCAGATGACTTGGGACACTCCCCCTTCCTTCTCCCCCCTCCCCCCCTTGCCTTGAGAGTGTCTTTGCTGTGATTTGCCCATAGGTAGAAAACCCTATTTTCTACCTTTGCTTATTCTTCAATGGTTGGCCAGAAGAGATTATCCTGCTCTCATCTCATTTGTTTGCCTATCTTGGACCTATCCTTTAATTGTTTCAGGAATCATCTTCCTCTGGAAACCTTTCCTAACTCTATGGTTTGGGTTAAGTTCTCCTTTAGAAAACTGATCTTTAGCCCCTGATACACCCTGATATTATCATGAAGCAAGTTATCCTATCTAATAAAAGAGTAATGTGCAAATTGACCATACCTCTGATCAAGCCATGCCCACAAGCCATGGCAACTAGTCAATCAGGAGCAAATAAACCTCAACCAAAATGACTTCAGCCATTGAGAGCAGGCTTGGGTTTCCCTGGCAATAGAGGAAGCCAAGCTTTCCACCTGCCCTTGCCGGCTTAGGCCTTTACTCAATGCTACAAAGTTTCAATTATAGAAGATACATAAATCCAACAGAAATGGCAGCAGCCACAGAGATGTAGAGAACAGGGGCTAGGGTTGCCCGGGCAATGGAGGAAGCCAAGCTTCTGCAGCCCTGGCACCTAGGCCTCCACTCTAGGCCTCCATTCTAGGCTACAAAGTTTCAATTATAGAATTTAAATAAACCCAAAAGAAATGGCTGTCGCCATGGAGTCAGCAGAAGGCTTGGCTCCACTCCAGGCTACAAAGTTTCAATTGTAGAACATAAATTAATCCCAGATCCCAGGGCCTCTGCTTGGGTCTCTGGGGGGCATGGCTGGCCTGCAAACCAACATAGACCCCTCGCCCAGACAGCTCCATGCCCCAAGGGAACCCCCACCCTGATCCGGGACACCCTTCAGGGCAAATCAGCTGGCCCCCACCTGTGTACCAGGCCTCTGTTCTAGCTAATAAAAGAGTAATATGCAGATTGACTGTCATTTCAACAAACAAGATGGCTGCTTCCATGTGGTCAAAGATCCAGCCCCCATGTGGACACAAGATGGCCACCACAAGATGGCCAGTAGGGGAGGGCTGTTGGGGGGGACCAGACCTGCAAGGGAGGGCAGTTGTGTGTCATCAGGCCAGCAGGGGATGGCAGTTGGGAGGGAGCAGGCCTGCAAGGTAGGGCAGTTGGGGCAATCAAGCCTCCCGGGGAGGGCAGTTAGGGGTGACCAGGCCAGCAGAGGAGGGAAGTTGGGGTCAAACAGGCTAGCAGGGGACTGGTTAGGGGGTGATCAGGCTGGCCGGCAGAAGTGGTTAGGGGCAATCAGGGAGGCAGGCAGGTGAGCAGTTTGGAGCCAGCAGTCCTGGATTGTGAGAAGGATGTCTGACTGATCGGGCCTAAATGGGCAGTTGGACATCCCTCGAGGGGTCCCAGATTGGAGAGGGTGCAGGCTGGGCTGAGGGACACCACCTGCCTCCGTGCAAGAATTTCGTGCACCAGGCCTCTAGTATTCAATAATATCTGATTTTTTAAAATTTCACGCCCTAAACGGTTTGGCTTAATGAATAGAGCATTGGCCTGTGGACTGAAAGGTCCCAGGTTTGATTCTGATGAAAGGCATGTACCTTGGTTGTGGGCACGTCCCCAGTAGGAGGTGTGCAGGAGGCAGGTGATAGATATTTCTCTCTCTTCGATGTTTCTAACTCTCTATCCCTCTCCCTTCCTCTCTGCAAAAAAAAATCAATAAAATAGATTTTAAATAAGTAAAATTCCATATAAGATTCTGATGCATATCAAATTTACTCAAGCAGGAAACTTATAGAGGGTTAAAACACTGTGCTGGAATGGTGAAATGATTAGGAGAATAGATTATGGAACCAAGTTGCATGGGTTCAGATCTTGGGCCCAGTACTTACTGTGTAATCTGTTATAGGTTATTGAATATCCCTGTAAGCATGTATCCTATAGGGTCAGTGTGAGGGTTAAGTGAATAAATATATTTATCTCTATATATCTATATGTATATAATAGCCTAAGTGATTAGCTGACCGGCTGACCATTCGACCGGCTGACCAACAGCTATGATGTACACTGACCACCAGGGGGCAAATGCTTAACACAGGAGCGGAAACCACAGGCATGGAAACATGGAACAGATGATTAATCTCAGTGGGAGGGCGGGAGGGGGCAGGAGGGAGGGCGGGAAGAGATTAACCAAAGATCTTATATGCATACTAGAGGTCCGGTGCATGGATTTGTGCATCAGTGTGGTTCCTCGACCTGGCCTGTGCCCTCTGACAATCTGCGGCCTCTCGAGAGATGTCATAGATCCAGTTTTGGCCTCTTCCTCCGAGGCCAGGCAGTGCCTGCCACATAGTAGCTCTACTATTGTCTGAATTAAATACTATTATATGTTGTTTTCAGAGCCTTCAGCTGGAAGGGGCTGGCGTGGGAAGAACTGGGCCCTGAACTGTCATCCTTGTTCTATTCCTGGGCCTGGCCAATATATGAAGAATCTCGTGCACACATTTGTGTTAATTCTTCTCGTAACAACTTTCCTTGGCTAGCCCCCCAGCTGGGAGGTGTGCACACCAGAAGATCTGTCCACTCTGAGGTGGAGGGACTCAAGAAGGCCTGAGCCATCACTGAAATTCTGGAGTTCTGATACCTAGAAAATAGTGTGACATGAGGGATATAGGTTCTAGGTAAGTATGTCTCCTTGGTTCCTTTTACCCCATGAGGAAGGTCATGGCTGGAGGAGGACCAGAGTGATGCTCTCTAAATTGTGGGACCCAGGTCAGGGTCCCCTCTTGCCTAGATATGAGGTTGGTATGGGCTGTGCTATGGATTATTTATTCTGAGTGAGACTCACTGGTGCCGGGGGGCAGATTACATTGTTTGGTGCCAAACTTGGAATTTTTCTTGCTGAGCATGTCCTTTTGTGGTCTTTGTGAAACATTGTCAAGTCTGCTTTGAGAGCTTTCTCAAAGGTGAGAAAAGATGTGAAATCCTTGACAACAGGAAGAGTTATGGTTTACCAAACTTTAACTGGGACTCATCTGGTTTAGCATTTTTGTCACATAGAGGCATAGACCTCCAGGAATATTCTTCATCAAATCAACAGAAAAACCTCTATTTCTTCTAAAATATGGAGAGCCAAGATTGCATTCATTACAGAAAGCAGGGATATGCCATAGTTTGTAAATAATAAAAAGGATAGAAGTTGTTTCTCCACTTCTTCTCCTTCATTCTTTGTTTCTTCCTGACATTTGTGACACTTTGAGGACTCCAGAAGCCTGGGAGAATGCACATTTCCCATGAGTAGTCATAAGTAGTAGCTTTCCTGTAAAGAAGAAGACTTAACTAATGGGCTGGAAGTGTGTTGTTCGTAATGTGTAGAGAATAGTGGAAGAGGCCATTTCCATCTCATTCTTTTTGTAGCCAGGTGCGATTGAATTTGGAGCACTTATCCTCAAACCTCCACCCCAAAGTTTAGCTGCTGCTTCAATAAGAACAAAAGGCAGGATCCTGGGCCAACGTAAAATATTGATTTCGTTACCAGATGTATGCCATATTTGCTAGCAGTATTAAGGGAGGCATTCAGCATAAAACACTGTTTCATGATTTTTTAACAAGATGATTGTATACATAAAAATAAACATGGTAATAAGGAATAATTCCAAATTGACAATTCAGGAAGTCAAGAAAAATCGACATTGAATTTCAGATAGTGATTTTAATGCTTTCCTTATTCTAAACATTGATTGAGTCAAACAAAAAATCCACGAGATAGACTGTTGTACTAGTATTAGCAGTGGAAACTAGGGAAGGACCCAGCCTGCATGGTTCAGTGGTTGAACGTTGACCTATGAACCAGGAGGTCACAGTTCAATTCCCTGTCCAGGCACATACCCAGGTTGTGGGCTCAGCCCCCAGTAGGGGACGTGCAGGAGGCAGCCAATCAATGCTTGATTATCCATGAAGGAAGACTGTCTAGGAAGTTCATCCAGCAGAATTTTCTTTTATTCTGTAACCTAGAATGGCAGTGCTGAAAACAACAGTGGTATAGCTGGTGCTTTAGTGCCCCACCCAGACCCCCTTCACCTGGAAACTCATTCCCAGTTACTATTATCAACATTTTTCTCTAGAGCATTGCCCTCCAATGACAGGAGCTGTCTCATGTGGCAATGCCTGAGTGGTTGATTACCTGCCACCACCACCACCCATTCTCCAGTTGCTAGCACAAAGGTGACCAAAGTACAGGCATAACAATTCATTCTCGCTTAACTCTGGGTAGGACAACCTCTGTGGTACAATTTATACTCCAGTGCTCCCTGTGAGGTCAAGATGAGCCATACTTCAGCTGAAATCACCCTTTGCACATCTTGTTTGCTGCTCAATTGTGCTTCCCTCCCTCCCTAAGGATTCACCCTGAGAACACTTTCTCAGTGAGACACTGGCACAGGAATCATCAGTTTAGGCTTCACTGGCCTGAAACAGTGGCTCAGGAGTGGTTCCAGGAAGCATGCTGTAAGGACAGATTCTGGAGTCACATAATTCAGACAATAGTAGGGCTACTATGTGGCAGGCACTAGCGCATGGGGTTGGTGGGCTATTGAGAGCCCTTGGCATGCTGTAGCAAAGCAGTTGCTGATACATTTATTTGTGGTGAGTGTGTGGAAGGAAATACACTAGTTTTACAATGTCTCTGCCTTTATAGGACTCAATGTATATGTAATTATCTTGTTTATATCCTTGTTTTCACATTATTTGTTTTCTACTAGAATGGAAACACCACATCAAAGACCTTGTCCATCTTATTCAGTCCTATTTTCTCCAGCACCTACAACAGTGCCTAGCAGCTATTCAGTAACGATTTGTAAAATGAATGTATAAAGAAATAATGGATGGTTTGGAGGAAGGAATGACTAAAGAGATTTGTTATTAGGTGTGGTAATCAAAGTATTTACTTATATGGTCCAGGCACTGACAACAGAAAGATCACCACCCATGGGCCTGAGTTTCCCCTTTTACCAGGGATAAGACTTTAATTAGCAAAACTAGTCTCTATTGAGCCTCTCTAAGGTTTAGGCAAGAAGAATGATTTCTGCCTCTCATCCTTTTGTTTTCTGTGTTCTGTCTCCTGCCAGCATGGCTTCATCTGCTTTCTATCTTCTAGAAATGTATCAAAATCTGTAGCCCACCGAGACCTCAGGTGATCAGAAAAACACATGTGCTTCCTCTCCCATCTGGAACTGGAAGGCCATCCAAACACTATAACCCCACAACTAATGTAAATGATTAATTTGTTAGGACTTAAGTCTGCTATTTTATTTGTTGCTTTCTGTTTGGTTTCCCTGTTTTCTTTTTCTTGACTTCTATGGATTAAACATTTTTTAAAAGTATGTATTTTTATTTTATTTTTTTCTTTATTAAGGTATTATATATGTATCCTTATGTCCCCATTGCCCCTCCACCCACCCCCACCCATACCCTCCCCCTCCTGGTGACTATGTCCATTGCTTAGGCGTCAAAACATATTTTTATTGATTTCAGAGAGGAAGGGAGAGGGAGAGATGGAAACATTAGTGATGAGAGAGAATCATCGATTGGCTGCCTCCTGTACGCCACCTACTGGGAGCCAAGACCACAACCCTGGCATGTGCCCTTGACCAGGGCCCGTCAGTCCGCAGGCTGACGCTCTATCCACTTGAGCCAAACCAGCTAGGGCTACTTAAACATTTTTTTTATAATTTCATTTTATCAAGTGTTTTTAAGTATATCTCTTGGTATAGTTTTGTTATACTTACTGTAGGTATTATCTTATATATGTGTAATTTATAGTTTATTGGCGTCAACATCCTAGAAGTTCAAAAATAGAAACTTTTATATAATTGCTTTAAATTCTCCCTCTACACACATTTAGAACCCAGTGGGTGAGAAAGTCTTAGCTCCTGACTCAACTTGGACTTTTCTGATACACGCCTGAAGGAGTTTGAACACCTTTTATAGACGGGTGAGGGTGGAAATCTAAGCCCCCATTTGGCCTTTACTGGCCGGGTGGGGTGGAGGTCAGTTTTTACTGTGGTGTTTGGATAGAGAAAAGTAATTATTGTCTAAAAGTTTTCTGTGTTGCTAAGCTGCCCTTTTCCTAGTTGTTGGGCTAAAGAGAGCAGGCTTTAGTTAGAGCTTTTTTTGGGCATATATCCATTGGTGTTTCTGAATTGCCAGCTCCTTCAGTGCCAAGTCGGAGATATTTGAGGCAAGAAGAAAATCCAGGGAATTCACCACTGTGTCATTCCTTGGGTCTGTCTTCTTCCTAGCTGATCTGCCCTCTTCTCTCCACCCTTCACAGTCTCCTTATATTGGATTTATATGTGGTGTTCAGGGGTTTTGGTCATATTTAGTGGTAGGAATAGGGAAAAGTACTTCATCCTCATGGAAATAGAAGTCTGCAGTTTAGATTTATATTACCTTTAGGTGTTAACTCAAGTGAAATATTACCTATTAAGAATAATTAAATAAAAATTAAAACAATGCAATGGAAACGGTAAAACTTGAATTGGAGGCTTTAGATAAAAGATGTAATGAATTAGAAAATCAGATTAAGACATATACCCTATCACAGAGAAAAATGATCTGAAGTTGATACAATGAAAGTAATGATAATGATTATTAAAGGGAGTCTAGCTCCAAAAAAAACCCCCCTAAAAATAAACAGATGAAGGACAATCAGTAGGAAAGAAGTAAAACACACTTAACAATTCAAGAAAAAAATGGCTATAGCCTAAACTATTATATGTTGCATAAGAGCATCAGCCTGAGGACCGAAGAGCCCCAGTTTAAGGGCATATTCCTCAGTTGCAGGTTTCTCCCCAGCCCAGGGCCTTGGTTGAGGCTCGTGCAGGATGCAACCAATCAATTTGTTTCTCTTTCATCAGTATTTCTCTCTGTCTTTCCCTCTCTCCACTTTCTAAAAATCAATGGGAAAATATCTTCGGGTGAGGATTTAAAAACAGAACAAAAAAAGGTGAAAAAAGTCCACAATGTCTCCAGGAATAAAAATCAATTAAAACAAAAAATAAAGTTCCTCCCTTATCAAACCACCTAAAAATAAACATTTGATGGCATTCTAAGTTAACCAGAATATATGAAACAGGTACTTTCATAAATTGCTATTGGTTGTGGGAAGTGTTGCAAGATTTCTGGAATGTAATTTTGCAACATACATTAAAGTCCTAAAAATTTTTTTTGAGTCTGACCCAATTATTTTAGTTCTGTTACTACTAGTATATTCTTGCATGTATCTTTTTAATATTTTCTAAGGATAGAGGTGGCATCTTTCTGTATCATAGCAAAAATTAGATGCAATTATATTAGCAAAGCCCTTTATAGTAGTTACTGTATATCAGGCAGTTTCCTAAACATTGTCCACATATTAATCTATTTAATCCTTCCAACAACCTATGAACTAGGAGTTATTATTATAGATAATAATAAAAGTATAATATGCTAATTAGACTGGACAGCCAGATGACCTTCTGGATGAAACAGGGGCTGCGAGGGCCAACCCCCTGGCATGAATTTCATGGATCGGGCCTCTAGTTATTTTATAAATGAGGAAAATTGAGGCATAGAGGCATTGAGTAAATTGCTGAGAGTCAGTTTCTGAGTCCATGCCTTTCACCACTCTATCTGCTGAGTGTCTAGTAACACTTATGCAACATATAATAGTTTAGTATAGAACCATTAAAATAATGTTGTAAATGTTTATATTTAAATATAAAAATTATCTTCCAAATTTATTGTTAATGCAAAACTGGCAGGTTACTAAATAATACAAGGCAATCTTGGGGGGCGGGATCCAAGTGTAGATTTTAAAGTATAGGATTTAAATATAAAAGGTTTTCCTTTAGAGCTTATGGTGTCTTGAAAGCATCTTGCTGATTGTGCTGTAGATATAATGATTTACCCAGGAATGGTAAAGTCTAGGCAAGTGCCAGAAAAATTCACATTTACTGCAATAAGAAAAGAAATCTTTCATTAAAAAAACGCCCAAATTTTCTCCAAATTTCTCTAAAATTGGATGAGAAGATGCATATTTCCTCCCCAAAATTTCATGTTTAAAAATTAAAAATTGTTCTCATAAAAACCTTGTAAAATTGATCTCATAATTAAAAACTGGGTTTGTCGCAAAAAACAAACCCCACAACAGTGATTAATAAGTTTTTTCAAAAAACAAAACAAAACACAAAAACAAAGGAAAAAGTCTTATTATTAAAAGTTGTTAAAAATTGTGACTCCTCAAGCATTTCCTGGTCTTCTTTTCTGCCTTCTTAGAAATTAAATTTACCTGTGTGTTTTTGGGGGTTTTTTTGCTCTCTCAGTAACACTGTAAGTTTTTCTCTCTCGCTCATTGTATTGCTCATTGCCTGTCACTTCTGAGCGTTCTTTGGGGAATGACTGAAATCAGAGTGGCTCTTTGTTCAGACTGCCATAAATAACGTGGCCTGAGCAGAATGATGTGGGCCAAGGTGGTTTTGACAGTTTCCTGAGAAAGTGAGCTCTGAGTGCGAAGGTGTCTTAAATGAGCAAAGATAAAGTGAGTGAAGCCCTGGCACTCAATAGGCTTTCCTTAAATCCTTAAATAGAATACGTTCCAATAAGTAAAAGAACAAGATAGCAAAACTGGAGTTGACATGAAATCATATGTTTAGACCGTGCTGAGTAAAGCATCAATTGAAATAACAAGGAGCATTATACTAACGACCATGGTGCTAACATTGCTAAAAAAGCAAGTCAGAAAGCAGTGTCAGGCCAACACTTCTAATTTTAATCACTGCTCTAAATAGTTAAGCGCACACCCAGAAAATGATAGTGTATATCTAAGTCTGGTGTGGTTTTTTTTTTGTGGTTACCGTCTCTCTGACATAACCTTAGTGCAGGTGGTTCCTCCTCTTATGGGCAAAATTCTAAATATGGCGTATACTTTCCAGAGGCTGTGGTTTGAAGAGAGAGTCATGATGGCTACGTGTGTAATTACAGGTCTGATGACAAAGCTTATAAGAAAAAAAAATCCCTTTTGAATTTCTTAAAAGTTTTTAATTAAGAGGGACCCAGGAAGGAAGACACGGCTTACAAGTTGTGTAATTATTTTCCTTCACCTTTATTATGCTTTATGCGCAGATGACATGACCTTTTAGAAGGCAAGGCAAATTTCTAGTTACATGTATAACTTTGTTTGTAATTATAAAAACTTCACTGGCCAAGACTTCTGTTGTTTAATCAGACCCTCATGCCTGTGACTCTTTGCTGCTGATGTAGTTTCTGACCCGTCAGCATATGGAATAACCCACAGCACTGAAAGTCACTGGGAGAATGTGAGGTGCCATTGTTTCTATGGCGATCTGGACCACAATACAGACTTATAAGTGTTTGTATCTCGGTGACTGTACTACTTAAATAGACGTGAAGCCAGTGAAAGAGTGGTGACCTGAAACGGGTCTGTTGTGAAGATTTGAATCCACAAGGACAGGGCAGCGTCCTCTCCACAATAAGGAATGGGTACAGCAGTGAGTTCTCCCCTCCCAGATTCTCCGGGAGTAACACACAGGTCATGTTAAAGAGGAAACATCCAAATCAGTACCACCAATCAGCAATGGATAGCAGGCACATGAGAAAAACTGGTGAATACCAGCCAGCTGTAATCAGAACGGGAGAGGGTATTGGAAGCTGTCAAAATGGACACAAAGTGCACGCTTGAGAATCGTATCTAAGCCAGCAGCACCAGTACACGAAGTGGGCCTTATCCTGGAGAGGCTCTGGGACTCCTCCCTGACATGAAAGGCAACACCACTCTGTAAGACATCTTTCCAGCTTTGTCCCTAGATCACGCATAGAAATACATAGAGCAGAAAACCAGGCTCTGGGAGGAGAATTTGAAGCTTTGTCTATAACAGGTAGTTCGAAATGTGAGTATGAAGCTGAGAAGAGAGGTTTGATCTAAAAATAAAGACATAGGTAGTATTTACAGCTCTACAACTGGATGAGATGACTGAGAGCATGTATAGATAAGAGAGAGATGCTGCCAAGGACTAAGTTGTGTGTGGTATGTTCCAATAATAAGAGACTGGCAGGAAGAAGGAGCAAATAAAGAACAAAGAAGATTAAGGATGAATGAGCAAATAATTCCCAAGCTATTTTAGCTATTCTTGATCAAAATAGTAGACCGAACCCTTTCCTTTTCTCTAAGAATTCACTGATGTGATAGGACTGTATAAATAAGGAAGAATAAATCTATGTACCTGCTGAAGCCAATCTAAGTGCCAGGAGTTTGAAAAATATTTGAAAAGCAGAAAGTCTCTTAGTGTTCTTATTCATGAACTAGAGGTCTGGTGCACAAAATCTGTGCATGGGTAGCACAGATGGCAATCAGAGCGAATTGGGGGGCCTTCCAGCTACAGGCTAGGGCCTCCCTTCCCATGATGCCTGCTGCCAGCTGGGGCCTTCCTTCATTTTGCGCCACACCTGGTGGTCAGCACATGTCATAGTGAGCAATTGGTCTCCGGGTCAAACTCATGGACGATTTGCATATTAGGCTTTAATATATAGAGACTAGAGGCCTGGTGCATGAAATTTGTGCATGGGGGGGTGTGTCCCTCAGCCCAGTCTGCACTCTCTCCAATGTGGGACCCTTCAAGGAATGTCTGACATCCCTCTCACAATCCAGGACTGCTGGCTCCCAACTGATCACCTGCCTGCCTTCCTGATTGCCCCTAACTGCTTCTGCCTATCAGCCGGATCACCCTCTAACCACTTCCTGCCAGCCTGATTGATGCCTAACTGCTCTTCTGCCAGCCTAATTGCCCCTAACTGCCCCCTTCCTACAGGTCTGGTCACCTCTCAACTTCCCTCCTCTGCTGGCCTGGTCACCCCCAAGTGCCCTCCCTTGCAGACCTGGTCCCTCCCAATTGACCTCCCCTGCTGGCCTGATCATCCACAACTGCCCTCCCCTGCTGGCCATCTTATGGCAGCCATCTTGTGTCCACATGGGGACAGCCATCTTTGACCACATGGGGGAAGCCCTCTTGTGTGCTGGAGTGATGGTCAATTTGCATATTACTTTTTATTAGATAGGATAGAGGCTTGGTGCATGGGAGGGGGCCAGCTGGTTTGCCCTGACGGGTGCCCTGAATCAAGGTAGGGATTCCCTTGGGGCATGGGCAGCCTGGGCAAGTGGCCTGTGATGGTTTTCAGGCTGGCCACGCCCCCCAGCGACCCAAGCAAAGGCCCTGGGACCTGGGATTTATTTATCTTCTATAATTGAAACTTTGTAGTCTTGAGTAGAGGCTAGGGCCACCCAGGAAGTTTGGCTTTCTCCATTGCCAGGGAAACTCAAGCTTTCTACTCACTCTGTGGCTGCAGCCATTTTTGTTGGAATTTATATATCTTCTATAATTGAAATTTTATAACCTTGAGCAGAGGCCTGGGCTGGCCAGGGTGTGCAGGAAGCTTGGATTCCTCCATTGTTGGGGAAATCCAAGCCTCCTGCTCACTCTGTGGCTGCAGCCATCTTGGTTGGGTTGATTTGCATGCTCATGTCTGATTGGTTGGTGGGCAAGGCTTGTGAGTGTAGTATAGGTACAGTCAATTTGCATATTGTTCTTGCATATTGCAGAGCACAGGAAATATAAACTGCTCCCTGCAGTACACATGAGCCAGCTGCCAGGGGAGGTAAGAAGTGATTTCACATGAATAAAGACACCAGGTCGTGAATCAGCCTGTGAGTGGTCAGTCAGAGTGGCCAATGAGATGCTTGTGTATAGAACACCTGGACCACAAGGTTTCACCACCAGCTGTGGCACCTAAGTGCTTTCTGATTAGATTGGAAGATTTGCCTGGGAAGGGCCCTTGAGGTGAGCCATGAACCTAAGTAGGGAGGTTGAATAGAATATGGGGAGAATGTTAAGACTCTCACAGGGAATGAAAAGGATGAGGGAATAACAGTTCTCTCCAGGAGTGAAATATATTGAAGTGCCGTGTCCTTAGAGTCTTTTATTATCTTGGCAATTTGGGGGGGTTCTAAGTCCTTCTTGCCTATACCCTTCCCACAAACCATATGTGCAGAGCTCCCGGGGAGCCATCCCACTGAAGAGAGAAGCCCTGATGCATAAACATGCAAAAACAACAACAACAACAACAAAACAAAACACTGCGAAGGAACTACACTCCTGTCACCAGTATGAATCCAAACAACTCTAATTTGTAATCACATATGATATATCCAAGATCAACAGGCATTTATGCAAAACCAAAGCAAGAAAGAGAGGCAGAAAGAGGAGAGAGAAAAACATGTAAAAAACAGAACAGAACATAAAAATTCTGTGATATTTTAAGTGATACTTCACCCATGAAAAAAGGAAAATAAAGAATTAAGGGAGATTCAACATTACCGTATTAAGATAACTGAATGTCATTATTTACTTGGCAATGCATAAATATTTACATAATTACACAATTGTAGCTGTCCTGCATTCTTTTTTCATAATTAGGATCAACCTGTAGTTAATACCCAAGTCTTAAATTTTTGAAGAACAAAATGCAGATATTGTAAATACTAACAGCACTGAAATAGGTGTATTGCTGACTGATGTAGAGTGTAGGGAAAGAGAAAAGGTGGTGAAAGGAGTGTGAGAGCTCTAATTGTATCTTACCTAGTCAGAATTAGTGGGTAACCTTTAAGTAAAATCTTTTAAAGTTATGACAAACAATAAAAATGATAATAAGAATTTAACACATCTTAGAGTAAAAGTGTTGTAAAATGCCCACCTGTTAGGAAGGGAGATATTATTACATACACTTTTAAATTGATCAGTTAAGCAGAAGACTCAAGCCTGTTTGTTAGAATTGGAGTAGTAATCATCAAAGATCTGAAACCAGAAATGGATGAAGTGGGACCAGAAATGAATAGGAAGAGAACTTTTATTTTTTTATTTGTACCCTTTTTCCAAATTTGTTTTTTATAAACTATATATATTGCTTTTACAAATAAATAACAATTATTTAAAAACTGGAGCCCAGTGCAAGAATCTGTGCACATTGAAAGGAAATTAATTAGAAGGTGACAGCGGGGCAGGACTATGTGAGATGGGCCACACATGCCCTGGAGCCCCCCCCCCCCCCCAGTCCCTTCCCATTTAGCCACACCTGTAGCAGCACTGGGGCTCAAAGGGCATCTGTAGAGTGAGTGGGTTCCCTCTGGCAGATGCTGTCCCTTGGCCTGGCCTGTGGGGATCGGGGCTGAAACTGGCAGTCTGACATCTCCCGAGGGGTCCCAAAGTTCGAGAGGGCCACCTGCAAAGTTGCTGTTGCTTGGCAGCTCCTGCGTTGAGTGTCTGCCCCCTGGTAGTCTGCACATCATACCTACTGGCCAGTCAGCCGGTCTCTTTGCCTTTTAGATCTAAATATAGATAGATATATAGATATAGACACAGATATATAAAGTAATCAAGATTATAGAGAAACTCCTAAGTTTTGAAACTATCATAATGCTGACACCAAACTCAGAGAAGTAATAAACTTTTAATTTTATAAATTCATAAATATTGGTGCAAATAAATTTTATTTTTATTATTATTATTTTAAAATATATTTTATTGATTTTTTACAGAGTGGAAGGGAGAGGGAGAGAAAGTCAGAAACATTGATGACAGAGAGACATCGATCAGCTGCCTCTTGCACGCCCCCTACTGGGGATGTGCCCGCAGCCAAGGTACATGCCCTTGCTGGAATCGAACCCAGGACCCTTCAGTCCGCAGTCCAACGCTCTATCCACTGAGCCAAACCGGTCTTGGCGGTGCAAATAAATTTTAACAAATCAGATTTGGTATCAAATTAAAATCCTGAAACAACACACCCAAAGAGTGATTATTCCCAGAAAGATATTTCTTAGGAATTCAATTCATACATTTCTGCATATCAACAGATTAATTAAGGAACAAGCCACAATCATCTCAACAGACTGAAAATCTTATAATGAAAGACAAGTAAAAGTACATATTTTTAACATGATAAAAGTAAGTGAAACATGTATGACAAAATTTTGCTCCTTAATATATAAAGTGCTTTTTAAAGGCAATAAGAAAAAAATACATCCAATAGAAAGAAAAATAGTAGGAGGCAAATCAGAGAGTAAATAAATTGTTTCTAAAACATTGAAAAAATATGCAAACTTATCTTATTTAAAGAAATAAAGCATTTACCACAAAATAAAAATTTTAACCTACATTGGCAATGATTAAAATGCTAATGATCAATTTTGGTAACTGAAAGAATGGACATATTAGTATTTGACTGAAAGTTGTATAATATCGATAAATAGTGGAAGGTTATTTCTCATTATGTTAAAAAGCTTTAACATTGTATAGACCTTCTTATCTACAAATTCCATTTCTAGCAATTACATATTTTAAAAAAAAACACAATTTAAGATAGATGCTTACAAAATTTAGCAACAGGATTAATTACCAAAACATTATATTTTATAATGAACGATAGAAGTAAAACAAATGTCCAACAATAAAATAATAGTTATATTAATTAAGTCCATATAATAGAATACTGGTTAGCCATTTAATACTTGTTGACATGGAATATATTAATGATATATTTAGTGATTAAAACAAAGTTTGAAGTGATACAATGATGTGATCTTGCTTTTGTTTAAAAATTATCAATCATCTTGATATAGAGGCAGGGTGGCCTTGAACAGGCTGTCAAGCTACAGGGGGAAGGCTGGAATGGGTGGGAAGCGGATGTTGGGGGATATCAACCAAAGGACTTGTATGCATACATATGAGCATAACCAATGAATGAAAGACACTGGGGTGGGGAGCGGGGCAGGTGGGGACATGTGCTGGGGGGTAAGGGAGGCTGGGGGGAGGATTTCGGTGGGGGGGAAGGAAAACATATGAACTATTAAATATAAGTTATATTGTAAATTTTAAAAAAATGGAAAAAAATTACTAAAGTGAAACAGCCTATCTAATAAAAGAGTAATATGCAAATTAAAAAAAATTATAAACCAGTCTTTGCTAATATGTGTGTTTTCCAAGCACACTAAAACACTTACTTTTTTAGAATAAATTTATGGAGCAAAAATGCAAAGCCATCCTTACCAATATTTTAAGGCCTTTGTCATTTCCTGAAAAGTGATTCCATAGAAATAACATATAAATTTTCATTCTCATCATCAGGGCTGTATTTGAGTATTTATTTCTTCATAGCTTGAAAAACAATGGCAACTTTCTTTTAAAAAATTGGTCTTCTCAAGAGCGAGAAGTAAAATCTTAATTTGCGTTTCATTTTAAAGTTTGCATTTGTACAATTTCTTACTTTTAAGGCTGGAATGTTTCCTTGTCCATTTGTCTTTAATTTTTCTTAATATGGGTCTTTTCTGTTCCAGGCTGTTGTTATTTTTTTCTCCATTTTTCCTTTCTCCTGTCTGTTTCTAACATGTGAAAGATTACCTACAGGAAATCAGGACAGGGGTCAAGGATGGTGTAAAGGTCACTTCATATCTGAGAGATTTCCATCAGAACTCAAGAAAATCCCTGTTTTATAAAATATTCCATCAATTGAGTCTAACAAAAAAGGTTTACTAAATATGCTGGAAGGTAGCTTTCCTTCTAACCACACAATCTTCTCCAAAGTGCTATTTACTTGTGTGAAATGTCATTATTATTATTTTTTCCTTTAGATGTTTTTTGTGTGTGGATTGGCCAACTTTGTAGTCATTAAGGAGTTAACATTACAGTAGGTTGGTATTAATAAAAGCAAAACCACACACACAAAAAAAATAAAATAAAAATTATCAATCATCTATTTACCTATCTGAAAAAGGCTGAAAGAATAATTGTCTTGATGTTAATGTTAGTTACTGATTGCTGTTTTTTCTCTATTATTATACATTGTATATATTATTAATATTATATATTATTATTTTTTCTTTTAAAAAGTAAATAATTATCGCTTTTATAATAAAAATGTACAGTTGACCCTTGAACAATGAGCAGGTTAGGGGCACTGACACTTCCCTCCCCTTACACATACACCAGTTAAAAATCTATGTATGACTTCTGACTCCCCCAATACCTAAGTTGTTCCCCAGTATCCATGAGGCAACTAGGTGTGGGTCCCCCTGCAGAACCTAAACTCTGTGGATGCTCAGATATCCTATAGGAAACTGTATAGATCAATGCATACAGTTGGCCCTCTGCATAGAAAACAGTATAGGTATTTTTTGAAAAAAATACATGTATACATGGATTTGTGTTCAATACCGTGTTGTTCAGAGATCTTCTATAAATATTATTTTAAGGTGAAAGTATAAATATTTTTTTATTCTTGTTAGAAAATGAATAATACAACAAAAAAATGAGGAATCATAAATGATTCCCCAAATAAAAACTATAAATGATCTAGGAACAAAAAAATATTCTACCTCACTAGTAATTAAAACAAAATTAAAATGAGATATCCTATATAATAAAGAGGCAATATGCAAATTGACCATCACTCCAACACACAAGATGGCTGCCCCCATGTGGACACTAGATGGCCTCCAAAAGATGGCCAGCAGGGGAGGGCAGTTGTGGGCAATCAGGCTAGTAAGGCAGAGCAGTTGGGAGGGACCAGGCCTGCAAGGGAGGACAGTTAGGGGTGACCGGGCTGGCAGAGGAGGCCAATTGGAGCAACCAGGCTGTAGGGGGAGGGCAGTTGGGGACAACCAGGCCAGCAGGCAAGGGCAGTTAGGGGTGATCTGGCCTGCAGGGGAGGACAGTTGGAGGTGACCAGGCATGAAGGGAAGGGCAGTTGGTGGGGACCAGGCCTGCAAGGGAGGGCAGTTGGGGGCAACCAGGCTGGCAGGGGAGGGCAGTTAGGGGCAATTGGGCTGGCAGGGGAGCAGTTAGGTGCTGATCAGACTAACAGGGGAGTGGTTAGGAGGTGATCAGGCTGGCAGGCAGACGGCAGGTGAGTGGTTGGGAGCAAGCAGTCTTGGATTATGAGAGGGATCTCAGATTGGCGAGGATGCAGGCTGGGCTGAGGGACACCTCCCCTCTGTGCACAAATTTCATGCACTGGGCCTCTGGTTTTTGTATAACCAGATAGCCTAAATATTTCTTAAAAATAGAGAGTTAATTCTCTGACAGCTATGAGATCTTTTGTGCAGTGCAGAGATGAGAACCCTATTTCTAGGGAATGTGACAATACATAACAAAAGCCTCACTATTGTGCATGCCATTAGCCCAAACATTATCTTTCTCAGAATTTAGGTAAAGAGGTAATTATGGCCATGTCCAAATAAGGATGGTTATTACAATTTGTAATAGTGAAAGTTAAAAAAACTCAAATCTTAAAGCATAAGAAAAAAATAAATTATGGTATAGCCATAAAATGGAATATCAAAATCAAATTGAACATTTTAAAGATTGTTTTGTGACATGAAATAGGTTCATAATACACTACAAAGTGAGAAGAAGTGTTCTTTTTGTGCTCCATCACAATCCCCCCAAAATTGTCAATTCTCTCATCTCTTTGAGTTTATACAGTGATTTTACAATGGGAAATTTATTTAAGAGAAAACAATACTGGTAAGTAATGGATCCATGTTCCTCAATTCAGAACCTTGGGTGAAGCATTAAGAAAGTAATAGTGATCTTAACCTAAATTGGAAATACATTTAGAGGTAATAAAAAGAAATGTGCCATCTACTTCACTTTCTGATTAAATTGACAATGCAACAATATACTTTTTTTGCTATTAAATAAAAAGACTTGGATATGAAGTTAATAATAAAAGGGGTAGAGTACGTGTCCTGAAACCACATGCAAATTATAAGTCATCTCCTTATAGTCACAGAGGTTCCCTCTCTAGTAAACTGAAGCACCGCAGGATGGCAGTGGGGAGCTCAGCCTCTTTTGGTCAGACACTAGGCTCTGTTACTCTGTGCTTGGGCCAGTTACACAGGCCCTCTGTGCCTGGCTGCTCACCTAAAATGTGGGCAGGATGACAGTACCAATGACACAGAGATGCTGTGTGGCTTAAAGTAATATGTTTAGAGTCCTTAGCATATACAAGGTAAGCATTCAACAAATGCTGTCAGATAGTGCTAGTTTTATTATAACTATTACTATAGTGGGAATTGTACTTGTTATTTTTAGATGTTAATCATTTCATTTTATTTTTTTTATGTTCATTTTAAATTTTTAATGAAGTTGACTGGTTACATAATATTTACTTGCTTGCCCCCTCACTGTATTTACCTATATTTCTATAATATTTTTGGCTTTTGTTTCTTGAATATCAGAGCCTAAAACACACAGAGACTGAGAACCTGGGAGGTTGTGGAATCCAGGAGAAAGAGACAGGGAAGTCAAGACACTCATTGAGCAGTGGGGAGGGCAGCAGGACTAGCTCAGAGTGGCAGACAATAAAACTGAGGCTGTGGAAACCTGGCTCTGAGGGCCAACGAGACAGCCACAGTACAGGCCACATAGTGGGTACTCTAGTAACTGTACTGACCTGCTTTTCTGTGGGTAGCTTTTCTGATTGGCTTGATGTCCATGTATTTCTTTTATGATAAAACTTTCTCAGCTGATGAAACCAGAAGACACCTTTGGAGTTTGCAGAGCATATGTGACACACATATGTGAACCATTTAAAATATGACTTGGGGCCGAGACCAGTTTGGCTCAGTCGATAGAGCGTCGGACTGCGGACTGAAGGGTCCCGGGTTCGATTCCGGCAAGGGCATGTACCTTAATTGCGGGCACATCCCCAGTAGGGGGCGTGGCGTGCAAGAGGCAGCTGATCAATGTCTCTCTCCCATCGATGTTTCTGACTTTCCCTCTTCCCTTCCGCTCTGTAAAAAATCAATAAAATATATTTAAAAAAATAAAATATGACTTGGGTATCTACATGAAAGCTCTCGACTTGCAGTGGCCCTCTCCAATTTCTCTACTTGGTTGGCCTCTTGGCTTTCTGTTTTGAACTCATGCTGCCACCTTATTTTTTATTGAGCCCTTTGGGTACCTGGCTCAATTTGAATTTATAATCAGGACTTTTATATAAAGCACCTCCCTACTAAGGTCTCAAGCCTAACTTCCTACTTCCCTATTTATGAATCAGAACTATGAATAGGCAGCTCCTTAAATTGTTATAGCCCATGGAATCTGCTCAGGCCTAAAAAGGGAGGAAGATTAGATAATAGACAGTAGGCAGTGATAGGCAGTGATAGAGTTTGAGTATCGTGCAGTCCAATTGAAGGGGAGGGAATGTGAATAGGGGGATTTTAAAAAGTAATACTGGTAGAATATCAGGGGTGAAGGACAGGACAAAGTCTCAGGTAATTTCTGTGTGTTTGGCTTGGTTGCCTGGAGTGACTATGAATAAGAAATGGGAAGTTTTCCAGCAAAGATGACAAGTTGTTGCATGAAGGTGGATTTGGAGATTGCAGGTGGAGCCTTCCGGCAGATGTGGAAAATCTGCTTTCAAGAATTCAGACCATTTCTCCATTGCCTAACTACCAATTAGTTTAAAGTAAAGTAAGCAGGTATAGTTTAGACTGCTATTTCCTCTTCCCTGTTTACTTGCTTCTTAGGAGAATATAGGTTCATGCTCAGATCATTCATGTTGGTCTGAAATAAAGACGTATTATGTGGAGCTCCACTGAAAAATCTAGTGCCACAGGAATCTGAGTCCTAGAGTATTTTTAAAAGAATCATCATAAAATATAAAAAGATAGGTTATCATGCAGAAAGTTGGTAAGCAGCACTATATTAATTCTACTACCTATTAAGTTGGTTTCTAAAAGGAAAAAAATGTCAAAAGGCACAAAAACATCATGTCTAAAATAACTCATTTTGTGAATTCCCATATTATAAACTGTGGTTTAAGAGCTTTAATAGACTGTGGAAATAAAATTAATGAATGACAGATTTGAAATATGTGGCTTCAAAAGTAAACATAAAGTCAAATGGTAATATTTTTTTGCTTTGAATAGATTTTATCTTTTTTAAATGGTAATATTTTGCAAAAGGTATATAATATCAGTCCACAATGTTATTTAGAAAGTTATTTCAGCCAGAGTGCTTATCTTTATATAAGAGATAAAAGGAAAAGCATAGCTAAATAACTGAAAAAGGACAGAAAGTTCTAGAAAGACGAAGAAATAAAGATGAAAGCAAGGGAAAAGATACCAATAAAAATTTCAAAGATAAACTTATAAAACTCAAAAACATTTTTTTTCAGAAAAATGTTAGGAACAAAATAAGTAGATTAAATTCATGACAAGTGCATACAAAAGAAAAACATCTGAAGGAGGAGAAGCACAAAGACAGAATTCTAAAGGAACTAAAAATCACAGTAAGAATGAAGACTTGCCGACTACTCATTTTATTCCTTACAAACCCCCTATTGATAAGGTAAACCATAGCTCTGTAGATCACAGACAAATGAAACAAGTATGCATTAAATGCAAGAAAGAAATTCAGTAAAAAACCAAACATCCATCTTTGGGTGAGGAAACATTGAATGTGTTTTTCTTCTTTTTAGTTTTCTGTGTTTTATTTAAATATTGTACATGAAGCTACCCCACTCCCAGAAAGGACAGGAATTAGCTCTATTGAAAATGAAGCTCTGTATCAGATTTTGTATTAAAATGTAGTACAGCAGAGTCTTCCTCTGCTGTCAGCTAATTCAGCAACAGAGCAGATAACATTCTTTCCTGTACAATATGTAATGCAGACTTCCCCCATGAGGAAGAGTAGTTATCTCTGGTTATCTGACATGTCCCCAGCTTGTGTTTTCAATCATTAACTTTCAATAGATAGATCTCCTGTCTGAGTTCTGTGCAGTTTTTGTTTTTCCCAAGAAACAAAATGACATGCTACTCAGATCTACTTTTGTTCTTTCTACCTAGGTTTTGTTGGGCCTTGGCACTGTGTTCCTCTGGCTCCCAGAGTCTGAGAGGAAATGGTAGTGTTTTATTTGCACATCTACTTAGACACTCACAGTTCCTTCTGCCCTCTCACACATGCGTTCTAGAATTCGGTGAATACTGGCGAAGCTGGGTCTGTCTGCAGGCAGCTTGCTCCAACACAGACGCATTAGATTGTATAGCTCCAGGGGGCAGTTCTCAGGGCAGGAGAGGATGTTGCCATCTCGCACATAGTAAATGACCTCCTCATGTGCCATCCCATAGTAGGGCTGCAGGCCATAGGAGAAGATCTCCCACAGGACCACACCATAGGCCCACACGTCTGACTCTGTGGTGTAGCGGTTGTAGAATATGGACTCAGGTGGCATCCAGCGGATAGGGATCGCATCGTTCTCATTAGCTTTGTAGTAGTCTGCTGAGTAGATGTTCCTGGAGAGGCCAAAATCGGCAATTTTCACCACCATGTTCTCACCCACCAGGCAGTTTCTGGTGGCTAAATCCCGGTGGACAAACTTGCGCTCTGAGAGGTAAGCCATGCCAGCTGCTACCTGCCTGGCTATGCAAAGCTGCTCAGCGCAGGAGAGGGGTGGGGGCTCAGGGCTGGAGACCTGAGCCCTTGGGGACAGGTCACTGTGACTGAGGCTGTGCGCTGTGTGAGGCGACATGCTGCGGAGGAACTCGTTGAGGTCGCCATAGGCCATGTATTCAAAGAGCAGGCACATGGGTTTCCCCACAGCACACACACCTGGAACAAATAGAATCCTTTGTTAGGTTGGGTTTCCAAAATGACACACTAGGAAGAGCACTAAAAGATCAGAAGTATGGGGCCCTGGCTTTTTGTTGACAGCTTAGTAGTCAAATACAGACCCCATCTCTTTGTGTAAATATCTATTTACCTAATAAGATGCAGGTATCTATCATTCCTCCTTGGGTGCCTCAGCTCCTGACCCTTCCAGTGTCGGGTTTTCCTTCTGTCATATTTTAACACAGTACTTACTATCCTGTGTCATTAGCATCCATTTATTTGAAGTTTTCTTCCCCAACATTTTAAAAGTAGAGATTACGTCTTCTTTAAATTCTGCAAATCAACCACATGTCTGATAGACCACGTACTCAGTGTTTGGTGAAGGAGTTTATGAATGGATGTTTGAATATGTAATTCCTCTGTGTTTCTGCTACTTCTCTGAAGAAGAATAGTAAGGAAGGTGTTGCATGAAATTTGGAAAGACTAGCAAAAAAAATCACAAGATCTTAGATGAAGTTTTCAGGTTGCTGCCATAAAACATTCTGAAATTTAGGTTTTATAGTATTCACACTGGAAAGGAAAAATGTTAATATAAAGGGTCTTAGAATTAGCATAGGAGGACATTTCATATCTTAAAATCTTGCTACATTTGAGAGGGAAACTGAGCAACTTGGAATATTATACCATTTGGGTACAATTTTACATCATCTTAAAAATAGATTATTAGATCTATTTTAGGCAGTAATTAAAAGTCTCCATTCAAAATGGAAGAGAAATAAAAACACTATTATCTTAACTTATTTATTGTAGATTTACTTTTTAACTCCAGGGATGTAGGTAAACAGTATATTTCTATATACTAGAAAGAAAAGAAAAGACAACATTGTACTTTGTGAAATATTAAAAACCCAATTTTTAAAAACTGAGGTAAATTAATGAGATATTCCACTCCTTGATACAGAATCTAGTATATGGGAAGGAACAGAGACATTTCTCTAGTCAAGGCATGAAGCAAAAAAGCACAAATGAGGTATGAAGGAGGAAAAATTGGTACAATAAGTTTCTTCACTTATATGCTCATACCTAACAGTTTCACAATGTTAGGATTGTCAAATTCCGCCATGAGGGCCGCCTCCCGCTGAAAGTCAGCTTGCATGTCAGCCGAAGCCTCTTCTTTGAGCATCTTCACCGCCACCATAGTGGACGGTTCATGGGGGAGTAAGCCTGGAGCCCTGGGAGATACATTTATTTAGAAAGAAATCAAAGATCAGGAATCACATTCATAGTCACATGTCTATGCATATTCATTTACTTCCCCCCATTTATGCAGCCTTTTCCAGAACCTCAGAATCAAAGAAGATGCCAATAACTAGATTGTACTTAAAATTCCTTGACTTCAATTGATAAAATTACTGGGGCTATTTTCAATATAGATTAAGTTTGAAAAGTGCAGTATTCATAAATTATAGGAATTTTCACAACTCCACAGACCCAGTGGGATTATCATTACCATCCTAACCCCTTAATCTCTGCCTACAACCTAAATTCTGGGAGGGTAGGCACCATCACTTATTCATCTTCATGTCCTCAAAGCCGCTATATACATATTTTGTTTTTTTAATAAGTATTTGTGTGAAATTTTCATTAAACATGTAAACTTCCCCTCAAGGGTGGATGTAAAATTGTGTCCCGCCTAAGAGCACCAGGTCAAAGTGATAATTGGTGTCCACATTCTCTGGCCCAGCAATTTTGTGGAGCTGCATCATGCAGAGAGGATATTTTATTCTAGTTCACACAAAGGGCTGGCATTGGCCCGAATGCATACTTTTATCTCAAGCTTCTTTTCTGACATTTTTACATTACTTTTTCCCCCCATTTTCTGTTTTGCTATTCTAAGAACATCTATTTAGTATCTATACAGGTCAGGCCCTGAGTACTTAAATAGAAAAACTAGTTCAAAGTAAACTTTAAACAAAGTGGAGAATATAGCAATAGAAAATGGAAGAGAAGTATATTTCAGAATTATTTACTAAGAACATATGCAAGAAATTATTTAAAATGTATTTAAAGTTATTTTCTAAAAAGGAAAGATGATTAAACTTTGCTTATTACTTATAGTTTGAACACTATACAAATGAAGATTCTCCCTATATATTCACATCCTTCTTTCTAGTAAAGAAGGAAATTACTAGATTAAAAGTAAAGTTCTCAATACAAGTAAGGTTGATGGTATGAAGAATTAACTCCTTTGGTAGTAACTATTATACATACTGGTCTGGTAACTTTTCAGACACAACATATTTCAGTGAAGAGATTTTTTTTACATTTTTTTTTTTTTACCTTGCTTGAAAGACTCTTCCAAATGCTCCTTCTCCAATATCCCTCACATACTCAATATTATTCCTTGGATACTCCAGGCTGAGCAATTTGGGATTCAGAAGGAGTGGCATCCTCTGGTACATGGGGTTAGGATGCAGTCTGTCCAGCAGGAGCTCAGACGGAAGAGTAGTGAGGGTCACGGCTGCTGATTCTCTGCAGGTTAAGATAGGTAAGATCAGTAAGGAGCTCAGGTTCGGGTGATCTTTATACTCAGACTTATGTTCTAAAGAGATTTGGCATTTAGTAGGAAACAAAAGAAATTATACTAAGACAGCCAAAGATTGTTCAGTTTTAGAGCAATGAAGTATTTTGTTTGGTCTAGAGTCAAATGTCACATTTCCTTAGAAGTTTTGTTACTGTCCAGTCAGCAGTGGCAGTGGAGATGAGGGGGAAGATGGGAGTAGGAATAGTCATATTCTTCCAAATTATTGTTTAGCTTCTAGTGCTAAAACTGTCAACCTGAGGACATGTGATCCTATGCAAAAAGTTACTGATATTTTTAAAGGTCATGGTGGGGTGCTTAATTTTAAAACAATGCCATGGATGTCATAAAAAGACTGGCATGGCAGTAATATTATTCCATCTCCTATCCCCTATTCCAGTATTAAAAATCTGGTTTTAAAACATTACTATATGTGGTTAAACTAGAACCTCACCTTTTCTTATTTTTCCATTGTTTTCGCCTTCGGCAGCAATAAAGAGTAGTTATGGTAAGAAGTGCAAATACTGCAAAGCTGGACATGATAGAGATGATTACAGTCATGGAGTATGCAGGTGAGACAGAGAAGGAGGAAGGCAAATTTGGAATGTCCACACTCGGCTTTGAGGATGTCATTGATGGGAATGCTGAAAGTAAACAATAATGCTTGTCATTCAACCTTAAACTTTTAAATACAACTTTTGTATTTAAGCAATCAGCAATCTAAATTCAATTTTAAGAATGAGTTTTTATGTAGCAGATTCTCCTGGGTTATATGTCTGTAAAGTCTAATTGTAAATATCTAGTGAGGTCTAGTTGAAAATAAATCCAGCTTATAGGAGCGTAGAATTTAAAAAATGAGACTTAGAGAAAAAACTTTTTTGGTCCCAACCAAAAAATACAAATCTGGGGGAATAGGTAGGGGCCAGGATAAGGGGAGTGAAGGGGGTAGGGAGATATCTGTAATATGATCAATAATATGAAAAATAATAATAAATAAAATCAAAACAAATTGTTTATTAAAAAAACAAACCACAATAGATCCTGGACTAGTGCTCTTTCTGATGCATGATATTATTTGTGACCTGACAGTAATTGTGGAATTTGTTATTAAATAAAATCATTTAATGAATTATCCTGGAAGTCAGGATTGTCTAAAGCTGAGCTTTTATACTGTTGTTTTACAGAGTAAAATTAATGGAAGAAGATGAAAACTTGGGGCACAAATGAGCAAAAGTTCATCTAAAAATTGACCACTGTCAAACTCACATTAAAAAGGTCTATGCAATATGAAAATGAGGCGAAATCTGCATTGCTGCTGGAAACCAAAAGATACTATATGCATATCACTCAGTAGAGTGCAAAGTCCGTTAGATATCTATAAAACAATCATATTAATTATATTTTAAATCCTTTTAATTGATTAAGTAAAGACAAGAACGTGGATACAGAGTATTTTAATAATGTAATCAACAGTAAAGTTTTACTAGTAAAGAATCACGTTTATAACCTAAAAAGAGAGAATAAATCTTATTTTGAAATATTTGTGGAAAAGTGACAGACATGATCTTTTTGTCAGGCCACCAAGGAAAATCTCAATAAAATAAAAAAGCAGAAATTATGCAGCTCTATTATTTGACCAAAATGCAATTAAATAAATATAATCCAATAGCTCATTTAAGAAAAGAAAATATATTCAGTATCTTTTCCATCAGAGAGTAAAAAGTAGCCATAGATACAGATTAGAAAATGACTTTCTAATAGGGGGTATGGAATTTGGCCAAAACTGTGCTAAGTGGTAAACTCATAACATTATATCTTTCCATTAGATAAAAAAAAAAAAGAACTAAACATTTATCTTCAGATTTTGGAAAGGAAACAAAAACTACAGAAAACAAAGGAAAATAGAAGATAAAGTAACAGTCATGTACAAGCAGAAATTAATGTTAGAATACACATACCACAAATGATAGAATTTAAAATAGGTGAATAGTTGGCCTTATAAATATTATTAAGTAGCTTAATCAATTGAATTTTAATTTTTAAAACATAGGAAAGGCACAAACATACAAATTAGGAATGATGAAAGAATTAAACAATAGATTCAAAGGTCAATGAAAATAAAATAATTACATTTTTTAAATCTTAAGGAAAATGATATTATTAAATTTGAAGAATTAGAAAACCTGAATATAGCTATAACTAGGAAATGTAACCAGTTAATTGCCATGATATTTTGAATTTAATTAAAAAAGGGGGGTCTAAACTGGAGAGTGAAACCTGCTGCTAATAATAAAGAAGGGGCAAGCATTAAAAAAGGGAGAAGTGACTACTTTTGTATCTGTATTTTACCGAGCAGTTCATGCCATATTTAACAGGCAAGGGAATGTAATGTAATTCATAAAATTTGTAGTGTAATTTCATTAGTAAGTATAAGGGTAGTTTTTCTTAAAAAATATCAGAAAATAGAATTCAGTGGCATTTTAAGAGGATAATCCATGATAATTTAGGGTGACTTATTTTTTAAATGCAAGAATTGACATAGTTTAAACAGTAGTTTTGTTTTATGGGTTTAATTACTTCTTCCTTTAGGGATATTTTGGTTTTGCTTTTCCTTGATTATTGTTTCTGATCTATTTGCTCTGGTCTTCCCTAGAGTGACATTAGCTTTATCTTTGGATTGAAATAATCAGATTGGAAGTCCAGTTTCTTTCCTTTTAAAGTTTATTTCCTCAACATGATTTTTAAAAAATGTTTTTATTTCAGAGAGAGGAAGAGAGAGTGAGAGAAGGATAGCAGCATCACTGGTCAGCTGTCTCCTGCATGCTTCTCCTGGGGAGTGAGCCCACACTCCTGGGCATCTTCTCATCATGATTTTATCTCTTTCTCCTTTTCCTGAACATCAGGGTCCCAGGTTCGATTCCGGTCAAGGGCAGATGCCCATGCTGCGGGTTTGATCCCCAGTAGGGGGCATGCGGGAGGCATCTGATCAGTGATTCTCTTATGATTGATGTTCCTATTTCTTCCTTCTCTGAAATCAGTAAAAATATGTTTTAAAAGGATTTAACTTGGAAAAATTAGTAAACAGGTAATTATAATAAAGTGTAAAAATGTTATAAGAATGTAAAGAACAGGATGCTTGTGAACATCCAGGGACAGCCCATTCCTGGTCTAGGCATAAAGGGTACATTTTCTAGGTAAGTAACAAAGTTAAATATAAAGGGTGAACTGGCAATACCAGTTGAACGTGTGTGTGTATGTGTGGCAATGGAGAGATAGTATTCTCTAAAAAAAGAATAATATGTATCAGGACCCAAACCAAACAGTTGTGGTGCCTTTCTAAAAGCACATCTACTAATAAAAGTTTTATTGTTGAGTTGGTAAGTGTCTCCTACCTCAAAATTATTAGCTTACATGGCTATAAAATACACCAAATTGAAAACGTCACTTTTGATTTTGCATTCATGAGGCATATCTCTCCATCACCATATATTGGACCCCCTTTACCCTTTATGACCTCATCCCAACCCCCTTTTCTTCCAGTAACCACCACTGTTCTGTTGTTCGTGTGTGTGTGTGTGTGTGTGTGTGTGTGTGTGTGTGTGTGTGTGTTTTACTCATTTGTAAAATTGTTTTTATTAAGAATAGAAAATGAGTTTTTGTAGGTAATTCATACTTAAATCTTTATAATTGGCTTAAAAGGCAGAAATATGGGTGCTTTTTGTGTGTGTTATTCCTATCTAATCTAGGATTAAAGGTCAGCCCCTTCCACACAGTAAACCCTCATTGAACTGCTTGAATGGATGCATGAGTAAGCAGTTGAAGGATAACATAGACCTCAGTCAACAATTAAAAGACCAATCAAAGTAAACTTTGACTGCTGAGTACAAAGACTAGAAACATTTCTTTTTCATTCCTTCATTTTGGGAATAACAATTTGACAGGCTTTCAGAATAGATTTTTTGTTTTTGTTTTTCCCTAACTGCTCTTGTTTAAAAACTCTGAGGCATTTAGTTGCAGCTAGTAGCATTCTTTATATATATATATAAAATTTAAGTCTTAGTCCTTTAAGTAAGTCAATAAAATCAAGTGCTGGCACTTAGCCAAGTACAGAGGTGATTAAGTTTAGACTGTGTATCACAGGAACCAAATATGATTTAAGTCTCAGAACATTCAAATTAGAGGAAGCTGACTGACATGAAAAACTTTTCTAGGATCATTCTGAAGATTTCTGCATTTTTGTAGGTTAAAGCATTCTGACATAAGTTAGGTTCTAGGGCATCCCCTTTCAAGCAAACTTTTTGAATTCTTTCCCAGGAATTTTGAGACAACCACTTTAAATAATTTGATTTGTCCCTGTAAACTTTTTATTGGAAATTAGCTGTCTAAAAAAAAAAACACCTATCTTCCAAAAGTGGGATCTGTTGTCACAAGTAAAGATCACGAATTGGCTCAATAAAGAAAAAGATTATTTGTTTTCACTCTAGATAATTAGCTGATACAAAAATCATGAGTGCAAAGTCAAAAGTGACGTTTTCAATTTGGTGTATTTTATAGCCATGTAAGGTATCAAGCAAGCTAATAATATTGAGGTGGGAGATATCATTTGTATCATTCACAAAATATGCTGCTCTTCATGGCCTAATTAGAAGTTACAAGCTGAGACCAATGACTTTTCTTCATGCTTTCCCTGGGTGACTACCTTGGAGAGGATCTGTAGATTCTTTTCTGGACATTATGAAGTATGAGTGTAAATACACATGCACAACTCCACTTACATACACAGAAGATTTCAAGGGCACAACAAAATTACTTACTTGTTAGGTTTTCCTTTTTAAAATCTGAGGGGGAAAGGATAAAAATCTGTTTTAAGTGAGCATCCAGATATCTCATAGTCTGTGAGAGTACTAAGAACAGCAAGTTCTTTCAGCTCTTTGATATGCAACTAGAAAACATTCTTTGTGTTACATGTGAAAAGATTGCATCTTGAAAATTAAGCCAGCTGTTAGAGTTCCTTACGAAGTTCATTAAAGCAGCATGCAGGGATCCAGCTTTGTTTTGGGCGGTCAGCATTTTCAAACATGTGGCTTATTTTTGCATGCTTAAAAATCTGCGTCACTGGCCAAGAGAGGACTTTATTCCTTTATCCCATTCCTCTAGAAAGTCTGAGAAGTTTCTTAGCCATTTCTCTGCACATTCCAGAAAATATTACAAGCTCTCCTAAGAGCTCCTTCTGAAATAAGGTAAGCTCTCACGCAGCAGTTAGAAGTGCTCTTTAATTTCTCTGAGAACTAATGCAGTAAATCCTTATACTAGCCTGTGCAATTAAGATTCTGTTATTAGGTATCCACAGGAGGCAGAACTCACAAAAATTTTTTTTGAAATGTCTAGAAATATTAGGAGATTGAAGTGCACACCTTAGTCTCTTCAAAACCAGTAACTGTCTCTTAACCGCCAAAGTCTTGCGAGGACTCTGTTACCTAAATATGGCAGTCTGGTGCAGGCCCGCGGGTCCCAGTGCATGCTGGGGAGCGCGCTGCAGTCGAGCACTGAGAGCAGAGACAGCCCAGGTCTGTGGAGTCCCCTATGGGTCTTCTCTTCCAGCGCCAGCCATTCTTTTGCACAGAAGAGCTCCTTCACCGCCAGGCAGTATTCTCTGAAACAGTTGATGAAGAGCAACACTCGATGAGTCATGGCATGTTAGCGCCAAATTTGTGGCAGTGCCTAGATTTTTTATTTTCAAAACATCGTCCTAGCACATTGTTCTCACGAGAGAGTTTTTGAAAGGACTGTTTTATTGTAAATAATGTGAGGCTTTATGGAATATATTATCCTGTCAGATGAAATGGTGTCTCGTTTTGTTTGTAAGACATAATTAATGCTACTTTTAAAAGTAAGATGACATGTGAAGTACGTTTTCCTTGGAAAAAATACAAACTTTCAATTTCAGAAGGTATTAGATTAGCAATCTGTAGTCTGTCTCTTCTCAACTTTTTAGTATAATAACTACAAAGGTGCTGAAACAAGGTACACAGCGTTTCAAAACCACACATGCGAAAAGTCATGGATCACTGTTAGTCAACTTCCATCCCGGGAGATTTGCCTCTGATCTTGGGGCTCATGGGCAGGGCCTGAGAAACACAGTCCTCCCCTCTACGTGCTTGTCTTTCAAAACAGAACCACACAACTTTCCTGGCAGGCTACAGGAGGGCATGGGAGTCCTTACCCAGCCCCCCACCCTCCCTCTGGAGAAGCTGAGGCCTGTCCCATTTCTGTGTGCTTCCCTGCTTCTCCCCTCCCCACCCCACCCTCCATGAGACAAGTGTCAGTATTTCAGTTAAAATAGTGGGTGGAATGTATTTTAAAATATAGAGAGCTGGCCAGTGTGGCTCAGTGGTTGAACATCAATCTATGAAACAGGAGGTCAAGGTTCAATTTCCAGTCAGGGCACATGCCTGGGTTGTGGGCTCGATCCCCAGTGTGGGGCATGCAGGAGGCAGCCGATCAATGATCTGTATCTCTCATCATCGAGGTTTCTTTCTCTCCCTCTTTAAAATCATTAAAAATATATTTAAAATATATACATATATATATTTACACATAATAGAAAATAATGTTCTGAAATTCTCATCTTGATCTCATATTTATTAGCAAATAATGCTGAAACACTTAAAATGTAGTTTTATTTTCCTTTTTTTCCTTTGGCTTACTAATAAGATCCATATTAGTTTAGGATTTTTTTTATTTCATAGAAAGCAGGATATTTAAGAATATGATAATGTGAACAATAACAAGGGCAACAGAATATTATACCTTTATAAGATTTTCTAGAAGCTTAAAACCCTTGTATTATAAGGTATCATCAGTGATTTACATGATAGGAGTTTCATCCAATTAATTGCCTTCAATTTTGGACAGAAGCCAATTTTTGCCTTTACTAATGCACAAGACAACTTCCACTTTTAAAAACTCTTCCTGTTTGGAGACAGCCAAATACATTCACCCATTTATTTACTTTTAATTTTACCTGCAAATGGGTATAGGAGTAGGTACCACCCCAGGGTTGCATTCTTGGAAAATGTGGTTACACAGCAAAGCCTCCGCTGCTGGCCGGCAGAACGGGCCCCCTGCTTTCAGTTCACTCCAGGCGGTGTGCACGAGTAGTTCTTGGGCCTCCTCGGGGTCCGTATAGGAGTTGTTGAAGAAAACAAAAGCATTGTTTGCCAGGACAGCGTTACACACCTCCCCTCTGTACTGGGCGCAGTAGCCTTTGTTATCTTTCTGTGGTTTACTGAAAGAAGCAGTGAACAGTGTTCCCAATCACATGTTATTTCTTAGCATTCAGTCTGCTTTTTTTCCTTCACTAGTTTCCACATCTACATTACAGAAATAGGAGAAAATTGCACTAGCAAATTGTTGAAGTGCTCCATGTGAATACTGTCTTCACATTTCCACCTGCAATTATATCACCTCTGGCTTACTCTAGAGGGCTATAATGAGGATCAGATGTTATAATGGATGTGGGAAGCTTTGGAAACTATGGGTATCTTTATACATAGAATTTGAATGCTCTTAGTTAAGCAGTCTGAGATTCTTCTTATAAATAAGCTGACATAGGTAAACAAATACATAAAAAAATATTCATCATGATAATTAAAAATAATCCAGCATAGTAAATACTCTGATCCAAAGCTTTACAGTTTATGTGTTAGGATAATTACTTGGATTTTGTAACATACATAGATATTTGAGACACTGTCCATACTTAGATTCTCTCACTCATCCATCTTCCCAGCATTCCATCTACATATCATATATAATAAAGAGTTAATATGCAAATTGACCACCACACCCTCACACAAGATGGCCACCCCCATATGGTCACAAGATGGACATCCCCATGTGGTCACAAGATAGCCGCCACAAGATGGCCAGCAGGAGAGGGCAACTGTGGGCAATCAAGCCAGCAGGGGAAGGCAGTTAAGGGCAACCAGGCCATCAGGGGAGGGCAGTAAGGGCAACTGGGCCTACAGGGGAGGGCAGTTGGGGGTAACCAGGCCTACAGTGGAGGGAAGTTGGTGGCAGCTGGGCCTGCTGGGTAGGGAGGGCAGTTGTGGGGGACCAGGCTGGCAGGGGAGGGCAGTTGGGGGCAATTGGGCCAGCAGGGAAGCAGTTAGGCATCGATCAGGCTGACAGGGGAGTGGTTAGGGGACAATCAAGCTGGCAGGCAGAAGCAGTTAGGGGCAATCAGCAGGCAGGCAGGTGAGCAGTTGGGAGCCAGCAGTCCTGGATTGTGAGAGGGATCAAGCCTAAACCAGCAGTCAGATATTCCCTGAGGAATCCCAGATTAGAGGGGGTGCAGGCTGGACTAAGGGACACCCCTCCCCCACCCCCAGTGCACAGATTTCATGCACCAGGCCTCTAGTACTAATATAAAACCCTAAACTACTAGAATGATGGAATGACTGGTCACTATCACATGCACTGTGGGGGGGGGCGGGGCCAGCCAGCCAACTTCCTGTGGCCCCTTCTCCCCCAGCCAGTCCAAATTTGTGCACCAGACCTCTAGTTAAAGAATATAAAGAAAGCCACATAAGTGTAGAGAAAGCATAGGATATGGCTCTCAGAGGAGTGAAGAGCATCTTTAGCTTTGCTACTTTCTCATATGTCTTGGGGAAAGTCATACAGTCACTCAGAGTCCAAATGCCCTAATCTGTAGAGTGATGTAATTATTCTGAATTTAGATTATTGTGCATTAATGGATAATGTATGTGAAGAAAAACTAAGATCTATAGTGCTAGCACAAAAATAAAATTAAAGGCTTATCTGCTATAGCAATTTAAGAGAATAATAGGGCAGATAGATAATGCTGCTGGTATTTCCTTCACATATTCACTGCCGCCTTAATGGAATGTTGGAAATTATATTAATTTTTATACACCTGACAAATAGTTATTGAGCACTTACGTGTAGGCACTGTGATGATTTTAATACACCCTTATGCCTTTCATCAGATTTCTGTCTACATTATGAAATGCCAGGGGCCATTATGACCTAAATGACTAGATGGACTATCGGTCACCAGGAAGTGCATGGAGCATCTCTTAGTTCCTCCCCCATGGACCACAGGCTCCTATCACAGCAAGTCTGGTGGCCAGTGGGCTGGGCGAGGCAGCCACAGCAAGGCATTAGCCTCTGGCCTAGGGCCAGGCTGGAGGCTTAACGACCTTGCTGCTTCTGCTGCCTCTGCAGATGAGGCCTGGAGAGAGACCTAGAGAGAGAGACCAGACCTGATCCACAGTTGCCGAGGCTGCTGGTGAGGCCCGGAGAGAGAGAGGTGGGGACTGATCAATAGCTGCTGCAGCTGTTGGCAAGGCCCAGAGACAGAGAGAGGCAAGGCCTAATTAGCAGCTGCTGCAGAGGCTGCAGATCAGGCCAGAGAGAGGTCTGGAGAGAGAGGCAGGGCCTGATCCACAGTTGCTGTGGCAGCTTTGAATCAGGCCCAGAGATAGGCCCAGAGACACTGGCTGGCATAGAAACTGACCAATCAGAACCAAATCTGGGTGAACTGTGAGAAGCTAATGGCTGCCTAGGAGGTGGAGCTTCTGACACTGTCTGGCATAGAAATCAACCAGTCAGAACCTAATCTGGGTAAACTACAAAGGCAGAACCTAAGGTGGGAGCTGAGGAGGGATTTTAAGGGCAACAGCTGTTTGGTGTAAAGTATAAGAAAGTGGTTCAATTTTTTAATGACCGGTTTGGCACTATAGTACATATGGCTATCAGTCCAGATATAGGGATTATGTATTTTTGTTTGCCAAGAGCATCTCCTACTGCTAAAAAAGGCTCCCTCTTCTCCTGCATTTAAGCAATAATATCCTATATAATCTATTTATACTAATAGAAGTGTAATATGCTATTAACTGCGTCGACTGGCCATCTTTTGGATGTCCGACTTCCTTCCAGACAAAGCCATGGTGGTGGGACCGAGGCAGAGGCAGTTAGGGGCAATCAGGCCAGCATGGGAGGGCAGTTGGAGGTGATCAGGCCAGCAGAGGAGGGCAGTTGGGGGCGATTGGGCTGGCAGGCAGGTGAGTGGTTAGAAGCCAGCAGTCCTGGATTGTGAGAGGGATGTCTGTCTGGATCGAGCCTAAACTGGCAGTCAGACATCCTCTGAGAGGTCCCAGATTGGAGAGGGTTCAGGCCAGGCTGAGGGACACTCCTTCCCCCACATCTCCCCCTCAGCCCCCCCTTCCGTGCATGAATTTTGTGTACCGGGCCACTAGTCTTTATATAAAGGATTCTAAGACCAGAAAATTAAGCAAATTAGAATTTGTGCCAAATTTTTAAAGTGTTAGGAAAACCCATTTGAAAAATTGATACTTTAATTAAAAACCAACCATTGGCTTTTTAAAAGCAAATCTATTAAATGAGATGCAACTCAGTCAGGTAAAACAATGAACTTCCAAGAAACAATATATTTATAATGTTTTGTAATATAAAAATTTCCTCTAATCCATACTTTCCTTTTCCTGATTAGTTTACCTGAATTTGTGTGACTTCTAACATGTTACAGGTTTTTAGAAAAAAGGCCTTGAATTAGAAAACACAAAACTCCCATGAAAACTTGGGCCAGGTAAGTTTGGGAATACACCCAGATAAGTAACGATGACCCCACTTCTTAGGGAAGGAACTCGGTCTGAGATAACACTAGGAAAGTTCAAGAGAAACACAATGTGGTACATTAAGAAACTGAATAATAATACCTGATAACCAGAAGTTGCTCAAACTGGTTTACAAAATGGTCTCATATATTAATATAATATCTTGGTAAAAGGGAGGATGGATACATGTAGGTGTGATTCTTAACAGGAAAAAATTGTCATGTAAAAGTTCAGTATTTGCCCCACTGTCTCTGAGTTGAGAAAGGTTCATGCAGGCTTTGCTGTCACATGTTAACTATTGAATAACAGTTCTTTATTTTTCTGTATTTTTTTTAATTAAAAGCACTCATAATTTTTTCTTTAATCACACAAACAAAAAACATTTTTAAGAAAACACTGGAAATTAAAAAAAGAAAGAAAAGAAAAATAAGTGAAAATAGCCTCAAAGATAAGGATTATTAAGTCAGTTATCAAACAGTGAATTTCTGCTGTGTCTCCTAAAAAGCCCTACATTTTTTTTAACAAACAACTTCAGTTGACTTGATAGTATTGAGTCTTCATTTCTTTTTGAATATTAGTTATATAATGCAAAAAAATAAATAAAAATCAAAAGAAAAAACAGATAAGTTTTTAATAGAAATGAAACTTTGGTTGCAGTTTTGGCTTTTCTACTAGCCTGTACAAACCCTTTGCATGCTGGAAAACCATAAAATACAAAGTATATGGTTCATATTAATTTTCTTTGTCTCTAATATTTCTGGAAGCTTTAAAGACTTACTAGGATTAGCTCTACAATGTAAGAAATAATATACAGGACCAAATATACACAATTTATACATTGATATATATATATTTTATAAGTGGTGAGAGTCAGAGACTGCCCATAGTTTCAGAGTTGAAACAACTTCCTTTTTTTTCCCTCTCTTCTTTAACAGACTTTATAAACCTCAAATTTTATGTAGTTATTAAATTTTAGAGGCAAAACACAAAGGCAAATTTTTGTTCCTCAACCTCCTAACCCTATCACTTAAACAAAATTTGAAAGGAGCTCACAGCAACACTTTAGGAAACAAAATAAATGCAAATAACTTCCATGTAGTCTCCTGTTGTCTTTTGCAAGTGAGGAGACCCCTCCCTGTCCTCAAGCCGTTCTTGGGAAGGGCCTTGGAGCAACACCAGAAGCAGCTGGTCCTGTTGTTCATTTGAACAGTGGGGCAGAGGTCACAGGGATCTGTTCACAGAATGTTAGTTATTTTGGAATGACTGCCGGACTGTCTCCAAAAATGCTAGTTAATATTGTTCATGGAGCCAGTCCCTCTCACTCTCCTGACAAACTCAACCTGGCTCATCTTTCCTTTCTGTAAAGTTTCTCTCTTTGGATGATCCCAAGCCCGCCCCCCACCCCACCCCCCTTTAACTTACTTTATTACATACAATTTTCCTTGGTCAAATGGAGTACTTAAAGGAGTCTCATTACACCATTTACTCTTATTCTCTCTGCTTTAAAATGTATGTCACATTTTAAAAAGTGGTTGTAAAGTTTCTATGAGGAAGACCTTCATGCCTTGTCCATGCAGAGGACTAGATGTGATTTGAGATAAGGCAACACCTTCTACTAGCCTCCTTAGGGGTGGCCCACCTGTACCTCCTTCGATGTGGAAAAATCTCCTTTCTCTATATCCCAACTGTCTGGTCTCCCATTGCACTTATCCAACAGGGTTCTATTCCACTTCCAATCTCCAAAGCAAATTGGAATTTTTAATTCTTTCATGCCTTTGTACATGATTCATTCTCTAAGGCAGTCAACAAACACAACCCACCAATCACATTCAGCCTGCTGCCCATTTTTATACTTCCTGTGACCTAAGAATGGTGTTTATATTTTTAAATGGTTGGAAAAAAAAAAAAACATCAATAGAAGTCAAAATTATATGAAAATCCCATGACAGTTCTGTAAGTTAGCTTTGATTGGAGCAGAGTTACGTTCAGTCATTTATGAGTGGTCATACTGTTCTTAGCCTGAAACAGCAGAATTGAGCAGTGAAAACAGAGACCGCAGGTGCCACGAAGCCAAATATAGTTAATATCCAGCCCTTTGCAAAAGTTTGCCAACCTCTGCTCTAAGACATAGATCAAATGTAATTTTTCTGAAATGCCAGACCCATTGTCCTCAAGTAGATGCACATGGCTTTCCCTGAAAAACATCTCTTGTGTTTCTTCTAAAATTACTATTTATTGTGTAGAACAGAGAGTGATGTAAAGACAAAATTTAAATTAAATTTTGAAAATTTATTATATTAGCCAATTATATACACTTTAAATATCAGTTATAATCTGTATAAACATAAGAGTAATATATAGCGTTTTATATATACTACCAGAGGCCCGATACATGAAATTTGTGCATGGAGGTGGGCGGGGGCGGGTTATCCCTTAGCCCATCCTGCACCCTCTCCATTCTGGGACTCCTGGAGGGATGGCCAACTGCCCGTTTAGGCCCGATCCTAGTAGGATCAGACATCCTTCTCATAATCCAGGACTGCTGGCTCCAAACTGCTCACCTGCCTGCCTCCCTGATTGCCCCTAACCGCTTCTGCCTGCCAGCCTGATCACCCCCTAACCACTACCCTGCCAGCCTAATTGATTTCTAACTGCTCCCCTGCCAGCCTGTTTGCCCCCAACTTCCCTCTTCTGCCGGCCTGGTCACCCCTAATTGCCCTCCCCTGCAGGCTTGATCGCCCCCAACTGCCCTCCCTTGCAGGCCTGGAACCTCCCAATGGCCCTCCTCTGCTGGCCATCTTGTGGTGGCCATTTTGTGTCCACCTGGGGCAAGATCTTTGACCACATGGGGGAAGCCCTCTTGTATGTTGGAGTGATGGTCAATCTGCAAATTACTCTTTTTAGATAGGACAGAGGCCTGGTGCATGGGTGGGGGTCAGCTGGTTTGCCCTGAAGAGTGTCCCAGAGCAAGGTATGGGTTCCCTTGGGGCGAGGGGCCTGTGGAGGTTTGCTGGCCGGCCACACCCCCCAGCGACCCAAGCGGAGGCCCTGGGATCTGGGATTAATTTATGTCTACAACTGAAACTTTGTAGCCTGGAGCAGAGCCACGCCTTCTGCTCACTCTGTGGCAGCCGCCATTTCTATTTGAAACTTTGTAGCCTAGAGTGGATACCTAGGCCGGCAATGGCAGGCGGAAAGCTTGGCTTCCTCTGTTGCTGAGGAACCCCAAGCCTTCCTCCTGCTCTCAGTAGCAGCAGCCATCTTGGTTGGGGTTTATTTGCATATTCTGTTCCTAATTGGCTGGTGGGCATGGCTTGTGGGTGTAGCAAAGGTACAGTCAAATTTGCATATTACTCTTTTATTAGATAGGATAGATAGTATACATGGGGTATATAATTGCAATTAGAATTATTTTATACATGTTTTATATCATGCATTTTTACTTAGCATGATATAAACATTTGCCTATGCCATTATGTTATTCAAAAACATCCTAAAATCACATCAGTTTATCCTATTGGTAGATATTGAAATTACTCATACATTTCGCCAATAAGTAAAAAGTAAAGTTGTTTTGGGTTTTATTATTTATACACTTATTATTTTCCTAACATATTAAAAGTGCATTTATTCAATGAATAGATACAAGCATTTTACGTTTCTTAATAAAAATTGCCAAATGTTCTCTAGAAAGATTATTGCAATTTTCTTCCTACCAACAGAGTTTAAGAGTGCTTGTGTTATCACAAGTGAAAAAATGGTATGGAATTTTATTTAATGAGCGTTACTAGGTATTTAATGAGTGTAAAATTTTTCATTTGCATGTATGTACATGTGAATGATCTACTTCTGTTCTTGAAACCTTGGAGTTTGAATGTGCTTCCATTAATATGTTGAATTGTTTTGATTCATTACTTTCCTATATAGTGCCAGGAACAGAGTGAGTGGTTTAAAAATGCTTAGAGAGAACAGATGTGCTACCAATAAAGGGTCTGTTAGTGGCCTTGCGTTTTAATTTAACTTTTACCATATTTATGTTGTATGTCCCCTTAGTAGCTTATTCAGCTTCACTGTGGAATTCTTAAGGATCAGAACTATGTCGCTTAGAACTGGGATAAATGAGTAGGTCAAATCTATAAGAATTGGGACAGGATAATAACTAACCAAATTTTTGCATGCAATGTGTTTTTTTCATTCCATGAAATTAGGAAGAGTGGTTTGTGGTTTAGATCCTGTTCAGTGACTGTGCTAATTGGGTTAGTATAGTTACCAATCTAAGTTTTTGCATCTGTCCACCAGAGATCAGATTGAGCCTTTGTAGTTTGTTATGTGGTCCTGGCAATTCTTGATGCAACAGGTTCCACAAATAAAAATATAGTGATAATAATTGTGCTTGCCCCATAAAATTGCTGAAATGTTGACATGAGAAAGGTGTGAACCACAATAGCTGCTATCATCACTATTACTATTATTAATTATTCTTAATATCAGTTTCATCATTTGTAAATTTAGAGTTTTTATAAAAGCCAATTTTACTGTAAATAAAACACTGTAAATTGCCAAATATTACAGTATAAGGTGATACTTTCTTATTACAGGATAAAGCAATGCAGGAGAGTTTTGGAATCAGTTCTGAGTTCTCTTTCCAAGCCTATAATTTACTAGCTCTGCAAGTCACTGGAACTCTGCAGTTCAAAGAAACTCTCTTAGTTTCTTTTCCATACAATAGGGATAATAATAGTACCTATTTTATAGGGATTTCCTGAGGATAACTTTAAATAATGCATATAAAGCCAAAACAGTGCTTGATACACCATAGATGTTATTCAATAGTTGTTACCCATCTCCATTTTCATCATCACCTTGTAAGAGTATTAAAAGGATTTGAAATTAGAAAGTTTCTGAAAGATTACAGTGCTCAGCAAATAGACAATAGAAGGCATCTTAAACAAAAATTAAAACTCAACAAAACGAAACATTGACATAATAACAATGTCTTACCTCCATTCTTGCAACAGGAAAGAAAGTTCCCACAGGAAATCAAGTTAAAGGGGAAAAGAAGCAAAAATTAGTGCATTTTCATTTTATGGTTGCAAGAGATAGCTTTGATAACTCTTAATTTCTTAAATTTCTGGAAAGTTCTCTGCTTATGCTAGGAGGCCAGATACCACATTAACAAGCAGATTTGGAGAAGATTAAGGAAATATTGAGTGTCTCCAGGAATTGAATTCAAGTCAAAGTAACCATGGGAGCCATCAGCACAATCAGTGTTGTAGCTCCGAATATACCTCCGTTAGCCAACCAGGGACTTTTCATCCAGAAAACAAGTTATGGAGGGTAAGTGGGAAGAAGCAAGAGGGAGGAGAAGAGGAGAGAAGGAGAGATGAGAGAGCTGTTATTTCCATAGATCCACTAGCCTCACAGCCATGTGACCTGTGCAGCCACTCAGCGCCCTGCCTCAGAAGGACTATATTTACCGCACTAGTTTACCGTACTACTGTCTCCTTCTTAAAATACTTCATTTATTAACAAGAGACCCTGCATTTTCATTTCACACAGGGACCCATAACCTATGCCCACAGTGTGAAAGCTCAGGGCACTGAGAAAAAGGCCCCTCTCCTCAAGTGAGTTATGGGGCTAGTGGCAGAAATGGCCCCAACTTGGACTTTCCCAAGGCAGGAAGACCCTTGCAAGGGTGTAATTGACCAGCATCTCTGAATGATTTCATCTCTTTTTGTATAGGAAATCTAAAATTTCACACTCTTTACCTAATACTTGATCTCTGTCCTTCTGTGCCCCAATTCCCATCATAAAAGTAAGAAGTAAAACATATGCTTTGCCTAAATCTAATTTGCCTTAATAGAATTTCTCCTAATGTCAATGTCTAATCCTTTTTAAGGTTTCAGGTCCATTTGGGTGTTCTTCTTTTGCTGAGTTTTAGGGATTCTAAAAGGAATTCCTGCCCAGTTGGTGTGGGTTAATAGTTGTATTCTCTGTCAGGGCACATTCTGGGGATGTGGGATCAATCCCCAATAGGGGGCATGCAGGAGTCAGCTGATCAGTGAATCTCTCTTATCATTGATGTTTCTCTCTCTCTCCCCCTTCCTCTCTGAAATAAATAAAATATATTTAAAAAAATACAACGAATTCCTCTGAGAAGTCTATCTTCTTGAAAAACCACGTAAACTCAGAAGTTTGTCTTTCTAATCATCTGTTTGGCATTTGTGAGGGTTGGTGACTATGAGGTTTTTGTAACCTTGAAGTGTGTAAGTCTTGTCTTTATGGGCTTTTTATTAAATGAGTCTGCTGATGAGGCTCAGAAATCAACCTACATGAGGCACCACTATGACCCAAACCTCATTCCAGTTCTGCCACTATACAGATAGAACAGGTGGAAGGAGGCATCAGGAAATTCTTCCAGAGAAATGGTATGTAATTTAGAGAGATAGAGGCAGATTCTGAGGGCAGCTGAGCAGAGAAACCTGTTGAAACTTGAGGAGGCTAAGGTTATGTATATGTAAGAGCCCTTAATTTAAGATGTAAAAGGAGGACTCAATGCCATGGATGTGTGCCAATGCCAAGGAGAATCCAGGCATAGTACTTGGGAGGAGATAATAAGCTTATATATGCTTCTATCTCAAGGACAAGTAAGGAAGGAAAAAATGTAATTAATTAAAGGTGCATTGTTGGCTTAAGAAAATTAAGAAAATTGGAGGATGTCTTCATATTCTGGGTTTCCATGCATTTCTTATTGAAATTCTCCAGTCATATTTTCTTTGGAGGGAGCATGGGGAGTAGGGAAGGGGTCCAAGAACCTTGCAATCATAAACAAGTGCTTTTATCTCAAAACAAGTTATTTTTAAATTCCAAAAATTTCCATCAGTCATCAATATTTGTAGTATATTTTTTTAATTATCTGGGGAATTCAGTAAAAGTTTGGCTCTCTTCTAAAACATACAGCGACTTTAATATAAGCAAGCTGCCTGATTATAAAGAGTGCTTAGCTCTTATGCCTAACTGCAGAACAGCTGGTAGCAATCATTGTGGCTACTGGCTGTTACTCCTTCTTCCTTTCTCCCTTTATTAAAGACAAAAACAAAACACCTTTAATCAATGTGAAACCAGATAGCCAGGTGGGTACTGAAAATATTGGGGAAACACTTAGTAAAGTATGATTGTCTAATCACTCTGCTGTATACCTGAAACTAGTACAAAATATATTAAATACAAACTGTAATTGAAAAGTAAAATTTAAGAAAAAAAATGAAAACTTATAAAGCCACCATGAAATGCCAGGGAATAATATTCCATTGTGTATATTCACCATGTCTTCTTATGCATTTGTTTGTTGATAGACACTTAGGTTGTGTTCATATCTTGGCTAGTGTGAATAATGCTGCAAAGAACATGAGAGTGCAACTATCTCTTCAATATCCTGTTTTCATTTTCTTTTGTTTCCTTAGGTATAAATACAGAAGTGGGATTGCTGGGTTATATAGCAGTTTATTTTTAATTTCTTTATTTTTCATAGTGGTGAATCAATTTGCATTCTATCAACAGTGCTCAAGAAGTCCCTGTTTTTTCCACATCCCTGCCGACACTTTTTAATGCTTGTCTTTTTGATGATAGCGTTCTATTGAGTTTGAGGTGATATTTCATTGTCTCTTTAGAAAATATGTCTATTCAGATCCTCTGTCCATTTTTAGATCATGTTGTTTGTATTTTTACCTTTTTAAAGTTGAATGAGAGCATTTTAAAACAAATTTTGCATATTAACTCCTTACCAGATACATGATTTGCAAGTATTTTCTCTCATTCCATATGTTGCCTTTTCATTTTGTTGATGGTTTCTTTTGCTGTGCAAAAGCTTGTTGGTTTAAAACAGTGCCACTTATTTTGCTTTCGTTGCTTGTGCTTTTGGTGTCATGTCTTTAAAAATTGTTGAAAAAAGTCAATGAGGTTGCCATCTATATTGTCTTTTTAGTCCTAATCTTTGGGGAAAAGCTTTCAATCTTTGATTGTTGAGTATAATGTTGGTTGTGGGTTTGTCATATATGGCCCATATTGTGTTGAGGTATGATCCTTCTATACCCAATTTGTCGAGAATTTTTATCATGAGAACATATTGTATTTTGCTAAATGCATTTTCTGCATCTATTGAGATAATCATATAATTTTTATCTCTCATTCTGTTAATGTGGCATATCACATTCATTTATTGACTTGCATCCCTGGGATAAATCTCACTTGATCATAGTTTATGCTCCTTTTAATCTGCTATTCAGTTTACTGATGTTTTGTTTAGAAATTTTGCATCTGTATTTATCAGGGATAGTGGTCTGAAGTGTTCTTTCCTTGTAGTGTCCTTATCTGGCTTTGATATCAGAATAATGCTGGCTACTAAAATGAGTTTGGATCTCTGCCACAGGGCCCAGTATTCTGATGACAAAGAGAAGGCATCTTGCCAACTATCCTGTGATTTGAACCTCTTGGAGTTGTGACTGGAGGGGAAATGCAACTTCCTGGTTCATAGGGAGAGGTTCCAAAAGTATTTCTGACTCCTTTTGATGACTAACAACAAATGTAAACGATCAGAAAGAAGTATATCATATTTCTTAAACAATGCATAAGGATTTGGGCAAACACATGGAAGAGTTTGGGGAAAATAAATGCTGATTTTTTTTCCCTTTTCTTGTCCTTAAACAGTAGAAGTATCATTAAACTTAATCTAAGCACTAGACCAGATTTTTCCATTTCCAGTTTTCCCCGCCAGGATGAGTAAATAAACAGATGGAGAAAAAGCTAAGTGAGACACAAAGAATGTGACAAAGGGGCTGTTGACTACAGGACACTAAGGGAGGATGGGGTTGACTGAAATAAGAGAAAGAAGTTTGAGGTAAGGAAGCATTGCCAGAATGTCAAAAGGAGGCACCATATTTGACTCCAAGCTCTGGTCCTCTAGCCAGCCCCATCAGAGGCCAAAAGGAGAAGATGACCTGAAGCAGAAATAGAGAAAGCAGGTGCCATGGCCAAGCTCTGGAAGATCTGGGGAGCATAAGACCAAGCTTCTTTGAAATGGTTCTGAATTAGAGTGACTCAACAGATTCCTTTCACCAGAGTGACCTCACTTCTGTAGAACGTTGGTCTAGGGAACACTGCAATTAGAAGGTAATTTCCTCAATGATGGTAGGGGGACTTCATGAAACATCTAGCAGGTTTAACTAAAAAGAAAAAGTCAAAATGATGAAGAGAAAATGGCAGATGTCTCATGGTGTTCAGAGGTCTTATTCCGTTGTACCATTGAGACATCCTCACTGGATCTTCCTGGGGAAGTATTAGGAAAAGTAGAGGAGTTTAAAATCTCAAAGTCAGTGAGGTCCACGGGGAAAACAGATTACAGGCTGAACAAAGGGCCTTATATATTTTTATGAGTTAACTACTGTAGTGAGTTCCTCTTTCCTCATTCTTGGTAACTTTTTTCCCCATGTGCAGGAATAAAATTGATTGATTCAAGTATATACCTAACACTTGCTCAACATGCATTTTCAGGCTCATTGACTATAAAGTCAAGGCATTGCTGGTTCCATTGCCCCTACTGAGGTCACTGCTCTTCACCTGCATTCAGCTTTGCTGCTACAGCATATCTCAAGCCCTCTCTGCTTATATGTGCCAATTCATGAGTTGCTCCCACTATTCCTTTACCCACACATATTCTAGTGGTATTTTTCCAAGGCTGCTGTTGCTGCTTGCTCCCATCCTCTCTCTGGTCTAGTCTCAGCATTGAATACTCTTCCCTGCACCCTGGGACATTGCCTTTCTATGCTGCCTGTCCACACCTTAGGGCTCTTTCTACCGTCAGAAAGATGTGTGGGGGATATAGGGGGTAGGGAGAGGGAGAGTACAGCTTCGTCTGCTGGTATATTCTATTTATTAATGGGATTGAATCGGGTTCTCATTTGGGCTGAGATAGAGATGAAGGGGAAATGTTGCTGTAGATGATATGATGACAACCATGCTCTGTAGTTCTTTCATCATCAAGAAATCATGTCCATGTGATGAATCTGCCTTTTCAGGGCAAATATACCCATTTTATTAAGTTCTTCTTATTGGTCATGCCATTACCTTCTGTGTACTTATTATGGGTAGGCTCTGAAGATTGCTACACTAAAGGGGGAGTTTGTGACAAGTCCCTCCAGCTTGGTATGTTGTGAAAAGGAGGGAAATAAGGAAATTAAGAATTCAGATACACATTTTATAGATTTCTTTTTTCTGAACCAATATTTTAGAAGATAGATAGATAGGTAGGTAGGTAGGTAGGTAGGTAGATAGATAGATAGATAGATAGATAGATAGATAGATTAAGGAAAAAGCCAAAAGCATAGGGAATTTTTCCTACATTTGATTTGGCAAGCTAGAAACAAAATCTTATAAAGGTCTCTTACCCTGACATGGGATGGTCACATTAGTGTAAAAATGGTAACATGACATGGTTGGGTAGAGAGCAGGGCTAAGTTGGTAGGTCTGAATCGCTCTTGGATTTTATGTTACTTGCAAGTGATTCAGAAGTTGCATCAGGCCCCATGAGGGATAAGAAGGGCTGGGTTGGAATTCAGCAGGCCTTCCTTAGGAGGGAGATACAGGGTGACCTACTTACAGAGCCTCTAGAGGGGGGCTTAAAGAATCTGACTGAGATACAGAGGGCTGTGCTGCTACAGGAGGAACTTCAAAAGGGCTGAGCCAGCCAGGGAGGTCCTCTGGATTCTAACCAAGCCCAGAAATGAGATCATAAGTCTCCAGCTGTAGATTTCACTGGAGACCAGGGGGACCCAGAGGATACCACTGCATAAATTTAAGTCTCCTTCTCCCATGCTATCTAGGGAAGGGATGGAAAGAGGGAAGGCAGGAAGAATCCTGGCAGTGAATCGACCTTTGAATGACTTAATAACTTCCTGAAATGAGACTCTCTTAAGATTAACAATATTATTTCTTCTTTACTGCCCAGAGGAGGTGTAAGTTTAACTAAATTAAATCAGTTCATTCTCTCTCTCTCTCTCTCTCTCTCTCTCTCTCTCTCCCTCCCTCCCTCCCTCCCTCCCTCCCTCTCCCTCTCCCTCTCTCTCTCTCCCTTTTCCTCTCCCTCTCTCCTTCTCTCTCTCCTTGTCTTTCACTCTTTTCCGCACACACACACAAAGAGAGAGATTTTTTAACATTGGATCTTGATCAAATATGAAATAAAATGTAACATAATGAAACTAGAATAATATCAAGTAATTAAAAGGCATCAAAATTTTAATTATTTTATCTCACGTTTTTGTTTTTATCATTATTTGCTTAGACACTCTCCTCAAAATCTCAGACACATCTTAACTCATTCCTCTATCACATTGTCACATTCAAACACTTTCAAATTTCATAATTTCTATCCTGCTGGGTCCTATGCATCTCTTCCCTTCTATCTGTACCAATTGCTACTGTTGTTCAGACATTTATGAGTTTTCTAGACTCCTAGAATAAACTTCTTACTTCTTACCAAGCCTGCCAAACTTCTGACAACCAACATTTATCTCTTAAAATATATATATTTTTTTATTTCAGAAAGAAAGGGTGAGAGAAAGAGAGAAACATCAGTGATGAGAGAGTATCATTGTCAGGCTGCCCTCCTGCCCCCCCCCCCCCGCTACTGGGAATCAGGCCTGCAACCAAGCATGTGCCTTTGTCCAGAATCGAGCCCTGGACCATTCAGTCTGAAGGCTGATGCTCTTCCATGAGTCAAACTAGCTAGGTACCAACATTTGTTAATTTAATAAAGGATACATATGACCATAACGCTTGTCCCCTATAAAATAATTAAATGACTTCCATTGATTGAAGAATACATTCAACCTACTTAGGCTCTTCATAACCCTGTTGGAGCCCACATTTCAAACTTTTCTTTCCACTCTGCCCATCACTCCCAGTTCCCATCATGTTCTAGACTTGCTGTTTTCTGAATACACTTCCACTTTTTCATCTCATACTCATTTCTCCTGCTCCATTCCTTTAAGCACAACCTTTCTTTTTCTACTATACACTGTTTATGCATCTGCCATAGAACATAGTCTCTGCCATCAGATATATGACTGATTGACTTCCTTTCTAGATTTAATGTCCCTGAAAGTCAGAGACTCCCTTGTTAATTATCCCACTTGTTAATTAAGCTTGTATCCTTTATATAACACAATGGCCTGAATCCAGTGTATGTGATAAATGCATGTAAAAGTACTCTATAAACAACAAAGTGCTGTAACCAGTAATCCTTTTATTATTTGTTGAGTTGAATTTACTTTTAGGATTCTCACACGTTTCCTCTGGGAGAAATGTTTTCCCTTCAGTGGAAATTTTAGAATAACTGATATGATATTTCAAGACAACATAGGCTCATATATTCCCGGAGAAGACCTTAGTTTTAGAATCTTCTCTTACTTTCATGGGCATGCCTCAGAGGTCCAGCTTTGCCCAGTGCTCCCTATATATTTTTCCGTGGTCTCTGTTCACCTCATATTAAACATTACAAACGTTATTAGAAATTTCCCCATCAGGGCAGATCAAAGAAGTGGAACTGTAGTAAGAAATTCCAGGCTCTGGAAACCTGGCACTGGGCACAGGTTCTACCAATGCTTGAATTACATGTGCGCACAAGCATCTTTCTGCTGACCCCTGTGTAGTGGACATGCTATGAATATAACATGATAGGAATTTCCTGATACAGGGATTATTTTCATCTCTAGGGATTCCGCAAGTGTTCTCAGAAGCCGTTGGGACATTTAAATTTTAAAAATAAACCTTCAAAACCCAACCCAAGTATCCCAGAACTCTATGTATCAGCCCTTTTCCTTGGAACACCTGTAAGTCCTGCTATCACTTGCATGAGAAAGGAAAGGGAAAGACCACAAAGTAGGTCACATAATCTTAAGCAAAATGTCTTAAGAAATAGCCATGAAGAAATTGTCACAACCATGGTAAATACCTCCAACTTACTCTTTGAAAGTCTTGGAACGTTTGATAAACCCAAAAGAAAGAAAGAAAGGAGGAAGGGAAAAAAGAGAGAAAGAAAAGGAGAGAAAAGATGGAAAAGGAAAGATAAAAAGAATGAAAGGAAAAAAGAAAAGGAGGAAAAGGGAAGAAGGGAGGAAGAAAGGGACAAAAAGAGGAAAAAGAAGAAAGAAGGGAAGGATGGAAAGAAGAAAGGAAGGAAGGAAGCTTTTGAAAGCTGTTACCCATTACTTGAGTAGGTATCAGAGGATAACGTTTTTGAGGCAATTAATCAGCAAAATCAATAATTATGGAGTGTCCACATGGAGGATAAAATAACCAAAGATGACTGTAGTAAAATATATATAAAAAGATTTTTCCCTATATGAGATACTTGTGGAATAGAGCTAACTCTTCTCCCCTCCTGGAGCAAGCAATTGCAAAAACCCACCTTACCTCCTATACTGACAGTGGCTGCAGCCTTTGAAGTAGTGAATTTGTCTCCATGCTTATTAGTAGCTATGCATGTGTAGAGTCCAGGCTTGGTGATAAACAGCTGCAGTCTTGAGTCAATCACTCGGTCTTTCACACTTTCTTGAATGGACCCAGAAGAAACCTGATGGAGCAGGGAAAAAAACAACACATAGAATTAGGTAAAATATTTCCTAACTTCCTGTGTCAGTAGACTTGGAAGAAAATGGATTAGGATTATGATCAAAAGGCATCAAGTAGATTGCAAAAATACAGTCTTTTCTGTCTGTATGTCCTTGACCTCATAATGTGACTTTGTAACTTTTCCCTCAAAAGGAAGCATCTTCTGGTATAGATTGGCCTTGTGACATGATTTAAAAAGACAGAGAGATTTGTAAAGTTCTTGGCTTGCTATCTTGTTGCTCTTGGAACCTGAATAAGCCAGAGCTAGCCTGCTAGAAGATGAGGTACATATAGCCCAGTCATTCCCAGTGTTTCAGCTTGGAGCCAACAATAACCGCCTAATACTAGTATATGATGAAGCCATTCTAGACCAAGATCAACCAGTCCTGATCCAAATGAACAAAACTACCCAATTGAGTCCTGAACATTAATGAATGGTTATTGTTTTACGCCACTGAGCTTTGGATGGTTGTGACACAGCAATGGATAACTAATGTAATGAAGGAAAGATATGCAGTGTGCATTTCCCAAGATACACTATCTTTTGAAGATAAGAAATAATTAAGAATGAGAGGTTGTATACTTTTGGTCTTATTTTCCCATAACTCCTGTTCAGTTGCCCACACATGTACATTGGATAGTTGATGGTTACCCAGAATAATGTTTGTGCAGCTGATTCTGTTTCTGAGGCATGACATACATCATGCCTTACTACTTAAATCAGAAAATCAAATATCCTGGCAGAGGCAGGCTATCAATTCAGTATTAGCACATAATTGACAGGTTAATATACATATGTGCTTATTTATTAGTCATCATCATTTCAACTGTGTGGTTGTCACTGCCCAGTGCTTTCTGTTATGTTGCAGAGTTACAATTTGCACCCTAATCTGACCCTAAATCCTATGCTTTTCCTCTTATACTGTCTTCCCTAGTCCTCCAAGTGAGAACAAATGAAGAGTCATCAGAAAACAAGAAAAATAACAGCAATGATCTCCATGGATCAACCAACCATGAACAAAACAAATATCTGATTTGAATGTCATTGTTTAGGTGGTGGCATTAAAAAATGGTGATTTACCCTTTTAATCAGCTCTCTGCCATCATATATATATATATATATATCTATATATCTATCTATATCTATCTATATCTATATCTATCTATCTATCTATCTATCTATCTATCTATCTATCTATCTATCTATATATAGTCATCACTGCTTATGTGAGGGGGAATGCCAGTTTGAGGGAAATTTGAATGGAATGACAAATTTGGTTTGCCTTGACATTATCTTGGAGGGTGGAGATGGGTTCCAAGGGCAACTCTGCCCAGTAGAAGGGAGTGAGGATGGGAATGAGAAATTTGGAGCCAGTTATTTTGCTGTTTTGCCTGAGAGAGAATTGTAGACTATAGCAAGGGGGTTGGAAGCCCTGGGTTGAAACCAGCTTTCTTCCTTCTGCAGCTGGGTGGCTGGCTGGCCGTGGAACCAGTCACTCTCTATGGCAATCAGGCAGTGACGTTTGCCCTGTTAGCTTCTTTGTCTTTTTTTATTTTCTACTTGCATTCCTAGAGTCCATCCTTAGGATACAAACTATTTATGTGCATGCCAATTTACCTTGACTGGGAAACTTCCCAGGTCAGATCAAGTATTGTGGCATTTTCCCCAGATAAGCATACTGGACTCTATGAGAAATTAACAAGGTAGAGAGAAAAATATGTTTAAGAGTCATATGCTCAGTTGGGACTTCAAATAAAATTCATAGTTGTACTTAACAGAAGTGTAACTTCTTATGAATTCGAATGTCCAAGTTAGATCAAAAGGACTGAACAACTTGAATTACACTTTTGGTCTCTCCATAAATTTTTGTTTTGTTTTCAATTATAAAAGTGGGGGGTAGACTCCCTGTATTTTAATACAAAGCAACAATGAGAGAAAAGCTGAGGACCTCTGTGCTCAATCACTATGCTGTCTGTAAATATAATCCCTTTATAGTTTGTAGAAGTGAAATGTGTAGAAAGTTACCTTCTTCTGCAAAACTAGTGTTTTCCTTCAAGAAGTACAATGCCTTGGAAACTACTCTCAAATGAGTAATCCTCCCCTCCCTCCGGTGCTGGCTAAACTCCAACTATTTTCATGTTCACACCTAAGAAAGTCATTTCTAACATCTCCTGAAGGTTACTGAAAACATTCTCGTTAGGGAAAATAAGTGATTTTTAAACTGCTTGACCTCTCTTCTCCTGGATTTCATCCAAGTATTGAAATAGTTCAGCAAATAAATGGAGTTACGCGGCTCCTTGCTTGATCATGTTGTGCCTCCTAAACGCTTCGCCTCCTGTTTGCAGAGGCCCAGTTGATCCAGTCTGTGACTCATGCACAGCGGGCCTTGTTAGTCATAGTTCGAATTTGTTTTTCTTCCCTTCATGGATCATCCTGACCAACAGTTTAGTGTTTTTGATGACCTAAAAATATAAACAACCCTCTGTCCTCCATTTTGATCTTTCTGCCCTTCAGGTTTAAAAGATCAAAGGGATGAGTTCAGACTTTTACTGTGTTGATCAAGGTTTGGGCAAAACCAAGACCTTCATTGAGGTGACTATATCTGGTGTTTACAGTAAATACATTATTTTCTCCAAGTCACCCAGGCATGCCGACCTGAAGGAGCTGGATAAACAGCTTTCTGCTCAGTGTGTGGTATTCACTTTCTCAACAGAAGGCAAACAAGAAGCTTTATGAAGTAAGCATAGTGGTTTGTACCTGAGAAAATGGATGGGGAACCTTTTAGAACAGGTGGGGAACCCTTTTACTGCCAAGGTCCATTTAGATATTTACAACATCATTTTGGGGCCATACAAAATTATCAACTTAAATATTAGCCTGCTTTATTTGTTCACATATTTCATTAACTTGCCCCTAATGCCTTAGCAAGACCAGATGAAATGATTTTGCAGGCCTTGAATGGCCCACAGGCTGGATGTTCCCCAACCTTTAGAAGGTGGCAAGGTGGTATAGCAGACCTGTGGGATATTTTAAATATGTCATTATGTTGTTTTGAGATAATCCATCCACAGTGCTGGATAATCTCTTCATTATGCTTTGAATTTAGCATAGGAAGACCTTTGTAAGGTATTGTGGCCTCACTGGCCTTGTCCTTCAAATAGTTCCAGCCAGCTGGGATTAACTCACTGAGCTGTTAGGTGTGATCCAGGCAAGATAGGTTCAGGGACTTGTAATAATGCCTGTCTATGCATCATAGAAAAAAGAATAATACTGAGAAAATGTCCATATTGCTCTGATCGTATAGCCATAAACATTGGCCTTTTTAAATCTGGGTGCTAAAATATTCCACACACAAAATTGATATATGTAGTTATTTTTATTTACATAGCTAATAGGATGACTACATTGAACCTAACATTCTGCCTTTTAAAAATATGTGTAAAATATAGATGAGTTTTCCTTTAAGAAAATTTACAAACAATTCAATGCAGATGATTTGGCTATTTGTTTGATTACATTCTTTTAATAAATCAAAATTGTTCAACTTTTAAAATATTTTAGGAATTGTATTTATTTAGCAAAGCAAGGCAGCATGCAGTTTTTCTACATTTTTTATTGAATACCAAAATAATAAATGTTACTATAGGTATAACTTGAAATAAATCTGTTTATCACAATACAAGGATATTTTCTTTTTAAAAAGCTCTGCTCCTCCACATCAAACTACTATTTCTAATGTTATAAAACAAGAGGAATATTACAGCTCACTCTGAAGTTCATCTAAGGCTACAAATTTTCATGAAAAATAAATGCCATATCCACAGGAAGAAAGCGAAATAATTCATGAATACTTTGGGGCATGTTGCTGTCTTTTTCTTGTTCTTTGGCTGTAACTGTTTGGAGTGTTAGTTAATTGGTGTGGTCACCGAGGGAGAGAAAAGGAGCATCCACATCTTTTAAAGGACCTGTTGTACTTAGTAGTGTGTTAGCAAAGTTAGTTCACTGACTTATAGTTAGTAAAGAGCCACAGTTCAAACTCTGTTTTATTTATCCCGTGCCTAATAGCTCCCAGGTCTGCATTCACCTTCATTCAGTCCACCCAAAATGATATCAGGGCTGTGAGCTCTTTCCTGTTCTCCATAACAGACTTTCTGGTTTGCTACTTGTGCCACATTTAATGCCTGAAATTGTCTCTGTTTCCTGTGATTTGCATCAGCACAGGCAGTCATCTCAATTTTCATTTGGATTTGGAGTCTATCACCAAGAACAAAGCTTGGCTGTAAGAGCAACACTTCTCTCTGACCCTGAGAACTACAGATGTACTTAGCTTTCTTCCTGGGAGAGAGTCACTGTTATTTTATTTTATTACTGTTTTAGGATCTGGGGCAATGGGCCTATTTTGCCTTCTTCTTTTTGTGAATCACATCTTAGAGGGTTAAGTTGGGGTCTCAATAAGACCAAAACTAACTCAAACCACCGGACTTTTTTATTACTCTCAACTCCAACAGATAGAATCATACATACATTGCTCAGTTCTAAACTAATAGAGTCTTTTGAAAACACTGGATTATTTTAAAAGCATAAAGCTTTTCTTTATTACTGTTTCCAGGAGTAAGACAAATTAGTAAAGTCATGTTGTCAGCTCCCCAGTTTTCTTCCACCCAGTTTTCTTTAGTGACTTGAGATGCTTAAGACAACTATAACAGCTTCCATGGAAAAGCCACAAAATGTATTACCAAATAAGATTCAAATTTTAAATGACACAAGATTTAATTGGAGAGCTAAAGAACAGGACTATGAATTTATTTTAATTTAGCAAAATTGGAGACTGTTAGCTCTGATGTCATATTGGAGATCACCTTCTCCAGACACTTGACATCTCTGTCATTGCAGACGGGCAAATTGATGTCTGAGAGGTAAATGGATTCCCCTAAAATTTCACTAACTGGAGATGGGCATTTACAATTTAGGTCTTCTAAAGCCCCACCTCATCCTTATTCCAGCATACTTCAAGTTACAAGCTTATGACACCCATGTATCCACTTAATTTATTGTGAAGAGGTGTATGGTAGACAATTAGATAAGATGAACTAATTTTAATAACAAATTATGAGAAAGGTGGTTTTTTTCAAGTATCAGAAAAGGAAAAAAAAAAGGCCCTTCAGTAGAAACAATAGTGAAAATAAAAATAGTAAATGAATTATAAACTTTAAAGGGTGCTATAGGCAAGATGGCATTCTTCATTAGATGGGGAGGCCTTAGACTGTGGTATCTTTTCCTAATTTACAGCATCACCCAAATTTCATTCACCGACAGACTGTTTTCCACACACATCTCTCCCCTTCTTTTTTTTTTCTTTCATATCAGTGGCCTATTTCTTCTCTTTTCTTACTTCTCATTTTTCTCCCTCCCCCCTCCTTTGGAACATTCCCTTGGATTTAAAATGCTATCATTAATATATTATATTATGATAATATATGGACACTGTGGCCAAGATACCAAAAAATTGGACAGAGACTATGCCTCAAAACATGAACATGAAAATAGCTGAGAACCCCTTAGATGAGTGATTAAGGTTTGAGTTGTTCAGCTATATTGAGAGCAATCCTCACTCCTCACCATCTCCTTGAAGCATGAAAGAGTGTCCTCAATAGGACCACCTAGAGTGTAGATATATATCTCCTGCTGTAGATATATATATCCCCTGATAAATAAATTAATCATTTATTTACTAATAAATGATTAATCAATAATCATTTATTAGTCATTAATAAATGATTAATCAATAGGCTTGTTATGCTCAAACCCTGCACCACAGAAAGAAAAACTGGCTCCTGAGAGAGAGATAAGCTTATCCTTTGGAATATCCTTTCTGATAAGCATGTTTTTGTAAACCTGAGCCCTGGGGCCAAACCAGATAGTTCATGTTAACAATGTAAATTGTTCACCAAGGACCTTAGGTCATGCTTTATCAGTTCAACTTTTGGAGGGGCTGGAGATTAGTTAAAATCAGTCCTGTGACCCCTCCATGGCTCCATAACTACGCCTCAGTAAAAACTCTGGACACCAAGGTTTGAGTGACTTCCCTTGTAAGATAATTTGTACATATTGTCATACATCATTGCTGGGATCATTAAGCACTCTCCATGCAATTCCAGTGGGAGAGGACAACCGATTAATTTACTGATGTTAGCCTGATTCCTGTCATTGTAATAAACTAGAACCATATGTATAACAGCTTATCTGGGTTCTGTCTTTTTAGTGAATCATCAAACTTGAAGGTGATATTGGGGACCTTGACACACCTGCAGTTTCTTGACACAGCAGACAGGTGTCTAATTCCCATCTGTAAAATCTAAGAGGCAGAGTCAGGCTACCTATCAGCTTCAATGGATAGAGCAAAGAGGTAGCTCTGTGCAGTGGTCTGGACACAAAGGTTTGCGCATGCGAACGTTTGTAGATGATCTGAGTTGGAGTTTTTTTCAATTCTTCCAAAAGGACCTTCAGAGAGACTCCCATTAACTAACAAATTGGGGGATAAAAGGGAGACAGTGATTCTGAGGAAAATGCATCACTGCCATCATCTTGAGTATTCTCTGATTTCTGAAGAGTCAGTTTTAAACACTTGTCAGGCACAGAGTGGTAAAGCAAACGTAAAAGTCAGTTAAATTAGACTATTTCCACTCTAATGACTGCTCCTCTCTTCCTACCCCAAATGTGTTCAAGTCATAAATAGCAGTTAGGAAATGGGGGAAGAATGAATGAGTAGTTTCTGGCAGTGAACTGATTCTAAGTGATGAATTTTTAAAAATATATTTTTATTTCAGAGAGGAAGGAAGAGGGAGAAATAGATTGAAATATCAAAGATGCAAGGGAATCATTGATCAACTGCTTCCTGCATGCCCCCTACTGGGGATAGAGCCCACAACCCCGGCGTGTGCCCTGACCAGGAATCAAACTGCGACCTCCAGGTCTCTAGGTTGATGCTCAACCATCTGAGTCACACCAGCAGGGCTTAATGGGTTTTGAGAAAATTATTTTACTTGTGTGGGAAGAAATTGCTAACACTTCCCTTTTACACAAAGGCATAAATAAAGAATTATACCTCATTATACAAGGAAAGTAAACCCATGGTGTTCAATTTCTATGGCAGTGACTTCTAGCATGAAAATATTGGAAGGCTTTGAAAAGAGAGGTGCAGGTGAGACCAATGACAGAGATCAAAGTAACTACAAATACTGGGCTGATTAAAAGTAGCGCTACACTTTTGTGTATAGAAAATAATATGGTAATTAATAAATAACAATACAAGAATAAACCATATTTCAGGTATTCAACTGGAAATCTACTTTTGCCAACCCCTATATGTGGTATATACTGAAATTCACTACCAGTGAGTCTTCCCCAGGCAAGTCCCCACACAGATAGCACTCACGGCATTTCCGTTCTCAATCCAGGTGATGGTGGGGACAGGGATGCCTGTTGCCGTACAACGCAGGGTCACAAAGGAGCCAAAGGTGACATTGTGGGATTCAGGAGCCCGCAGGATTCTGGCAAATACTGTTAGGAAAACAGGAAGTGGTGAGTGCCTCTTCCCTATGAAGTGGTCAAGCTGGAGTGGTCTTTACAGAATGCAGGAAGCAGCCAATCAATGATTCTTTCTCATCATTGATACTTCTGACCCTCTGTCCCTCTCCCTTCCTGTCTCTGAAATCAATAAAACACATTTAAAAAAAAAAAAAAAGGAGGGAGTGAAGGTGGCATCTCCATTGAAGTTTCAGAACAACAAGGCTCAAAGGTGAAATGGTAAAAGGTTGCAATTATGCTGCATGGGCCCAAAGAAGTATCAGTCAGGACTATTTGACAGAGGCTGTACCCCTTGGACTTTCTAAGTTTCTCAAGAACACAAGTCAGTCAGGAGGCAGGGTATATTTCCTTCAGAGTGACTAACATGATATCTCATCTGAGCATCTAATAGGAGATTTCTCTCAAGTTAGCTCAAGTTGTGAGCCCTTGACAACTACCCTAGGCGGGCTGGCATCCTCGAAAGGGTGAGCCCAGGTAATCTTGTTTGTTTGTTTGTTTTTTCCCTAATGTTTTCTGGCAACAATAATAGAGACCTAGATTATATAGCATATTTGAATCTACATTCATCATTTGGCTGAAATAATTCTTGTAGGTTTCGGGGCTATCCTTATGTGTCATACATTTTTCGAGTGTGAGACTTTAGAAATGATCATTTAGTGGGTCCCATTGCCTTTGAGAATCTGAAAAAAGAAGGAACTCTGTAATGGGATTATTTCAATCTCATAGGTGCTATAGACGGCAGCAGCAAATACCACTGACTGTCCCCTTGAACCTAAATGAGAGCCTTTTGGCTGAAAATGAGAAGGATAAGAAATTAGAGCAGAATGAAATGTAGATTACTTTCTATTTAATTTATAAAGGCAAGAGGACTTTAAATTCTTCTTGGAAATCTAGTAATAAAGGAGAGTTTATTTTGTTGTAATTTACAGCTCCTTTTTTTCTCTTCTGACTGGCATTACATTATTTTAAATATCATTGGGGTTCATTGCAAAACCTCTGATGATCCATATTACATAACACAGCTAAGCATAGTGTGAGACTGTAAATAAAATAGTTAATTATTCTGGAATTCAATGTGGCCTTATAGTTAACTTAATATACTGCTCTGTCTAATATCAGAACCTTCTGGGAGGTTCAGTGGGACACAAGAAAGTCACAAAGGATCACTACTGGCATTGCATGCGGTTTCATGAATATGAGATTGTGCTGACAAACTGCCAGTCTCCTCATCCACAGGGGTAGATATACCCTTGGCCAACCATGAATGTGGTTGTTAAGTGAAGTGAGTTAAGAGAAAAATATCAGGAATTAAAGGAGAGGTGGTCACTTTTGTACTCTCACATTCTTGCCAAAGATAAAATAGAAACTTGCTCCCTTTTTTCAGGATTGAAAGATAGTTTCCACCCTTCCTACCAGTTTTCTTCCTCAAAGAAGATTACAAATATCTATTGGGTTTCAATTCAAATGTCTCCTTATCATAATGCTTTCTGGATCCATTGCCTTACCCTTGTTTATGTTTTGTCATAGCATTTATCATCATGTCTTAACTATTGATTTGTTTGTTTTTTTTTGCTGTCTCTTTCCCTGGAAAGTAGGCATCAAAAAGGCAGAGGATGCTTTGTTCACTTATACAGGCTGATTGATAGACATATGATAGATAGATGATAGATAGATAGATAGATAGATAGATGATAGATAGATAGATAGATAGATAGATAGATAGATAGATAGATAGATCCAGAATCCTGCATGGTATATGGTGGGCATTCATAAATATTTGTTAAATGAATAAATGACTGAATGAATGAGCTACACCTCTGATTGGTGAGACTGGGGAAAGAGACTTGTACATACTATGAGTATCTCAGCCCTCTCTGGGCCATCATTCTCCCAGCTACCCTGCAAACAAAAAGGTATGGGGTTAGCATGCAGCAGGTAAGTTCCCCAGGTCAGGGGTTCTCCATCCTACAACTCAGGGTGAAGGGTGGGAGAGTGGAGCAGAGCTGAGGAGGATGAAGAAACAGAAATTATGTTAGTCTAATTCTTGGGTGAAGGAATAGAAAGCTTTATTTTCAATCAAGTTTTATCAGCAATAACACCAATATTGCTATTACCCATCTATCCTAATAACAAAAGATAAAAATTGGGTACAAGGAATTCCATCACATTTATAAAACACTGAAAGTAAAGCCAGTTACAATTAAAAATAAATGCCAGCCTAACCTTCTTGGATAATAATATACGTGTAATGATAAACACAGACATAGTTCAATAATAAACTCCCATTATTTTAGTGGTAGCCACAAATTGAAATTACATTTGAGGTCATTCATTTTTAAAAGCAATGTGATATGTTTCATTTCATTTCATAAAGTATCCATTGGCTATTCCTGCTTGTATTTTATTTGCATGGAAGATAATATAAAAATGTTTTTACTTAATAGGAGGGGTATGACAATACTTAGTAATTTGGAACATGTCTACATCTGATTTGATATGGGTTTTTAGAGAAAAAAATGATCCAGTCTTCTTTTAATAGAGTTATCCATCAAACTTGAATCCACTGTGAGTTCTTGCCCATTTCCTTTCCTATTGTTCATCCGCAACATGGAAAATAGACATGGGCAATATCTATCCCTCCATTTTCTCTCATGATATCTAGTCATAAATTTGGGCCTTTAATTTCTCTTGGCAAAGTTTATGGTGCTAACTGAAGGTTGAGGATATCATATTCAAAATTGTGCTTAAGTAGCCAGTGCTTCCAAAGTCCTTTATAATAGAACCATATCATTTTCCTCTCGCTTTCTCTGTCTGTCTCTCCGTTTTTCAAAGCACTTTCAAATATTATTGATTCTCACTGTTACAATCTGGACTTGTAATCAGGAGTTACAGCCATTATTCACTTTGAAACTGCACTGTGGTGCTATGGAAGCCCAATGGGCAGGGGATCCAAATAAAGTCTGAAATTAACGAGCGGTTTGGCTTGAGATGAATTACCTCACTTTTTCTGGTAAGGGAATAAGACCACAGGAATGCAGTCCCATATAAATGGTGTTTGAGCAATTATTTCAGAAGACACAATGCGCTCTCATGGACTTTATTTCCTCTTGTTCTTTTCTATATAATTCTCTAGCTTCCCTTACAGAAATTTTTAAGGTTACTTGATTTAAATGAAAAGTGGCTGATAGGAGTAAATTGCAAGCAAACACAAATAAAACTAAACTAAAAAAAATTACACAGGAGCAGGTGAAATTATTTTATCTAAATTTAGTTGTAAGTAGCCTGACGTTTAGAAATAGGGACACAGCTCAAATACCATATTTGAATTACTATGATACTGAGGTGCCATTTCAAATAATACCAGCCTAATGTTGGACATAGGAAAATTTGTCCTACAATAGATTTTTTCCCCCTAAACAAATGATTTTCAGCTATTTTGCACTATATACAATTGAAAATTAATTTGTTTAATTGGTTTGGTTTGGAGCAATTGCATAATACTTATCTTCTTATGATGATAACAATAAAAACCCAACCTGGCACCTGGACACTTCTACATTTCTTCAAAAATTATAACATTCTCCTCCTCCCCAAAAGACTTTCAGGCAAAAGGTTACTTTCCATTCCAGCCTGTGTGAGACTGCTAGTCTCCTGCTGATTTATCTCATTGCACTTTGCATTTTCAGAATGTAGAATACCAAGTTTAAAATTTCTGTTGACTCAGTCTTTTCTTAATAATAATAATAGTCACCAAGTACATTATATAGAAGATTAGCCTATCTATTAAATGCTGACTTAATATTCCCCATACACTGTTTGTTATTTCCTTACAAAATAAGGCACTTATAGTTGTTTATGAGGTCAGCAGAAATAAACAATTGAATGGAGTCATACATTTTAAAAGAAGCATTGCAGAAAGAAAAAAAAAATACCTTTATTATCTTGCTCAGGTTCAGTTTCTTCTATTAATAGAAATAAGACAAAACAAACAAAAACACATAATGAAAAAGGAATATCAGTTGTGCAACGAGTAATTAGAATCTGCTTGTTCCTTATTTCAATAAAAAACAAATGCAATCAAGGGAAAGGCTGACCTTTTCAAAGCTAACTACTGCATGATGTCAAATTTCAAATGATTGCTGTTAGCCAGGCAGTACTATACAGAAAGTAAACCACAGCACACCAACAACATAGCTCACTCATGCATTTTATTTATGTTGACAATTACCTTTTCTTTCAAGGTAACAGGCTCCCTACTCTGCTCTTACAGAATGCATTTCTTCCTGTTAGCATGGCTTCTCCTCTTACAAGGCCCTGCTGTGAAGTCAGTGATGTTGAATCTGGGATCTCAGCTATCATTTCTATGGCAATAGACTCATGTTGTGGTAAACAGAGGATTAGGGGGTTTCTGCAGAACAGATCTGTCACCAGCAGAGATTCCCTCTGTTTTAACTCTCAAAGGCTGCTCAGAGCACAGAGGATGAATTCACCATCTGCTAGGAAACTGTGGGTGAAGCAAGCTACAAAGAAAATGTAAAAATGTCTGCTTTGGGTATACAGAATTGAGGATTCATTACATTAAAAAAAGTATAGAAAAGAGACAAGGCTTAATATAACCGTATCAGATACAGATCCCTTCTTTCTGGGAAGGTTTATTTGTTCATGTCAATTTAGACCTTTCTTCAAATTAGTGATAAGTTAACTGCAACATATGTTTATAATTATAAATAATCTATTATTAACTACTTTTAATGCTGAAAATACATTGCATATTTCTTCACATTATATATTATCTCATTTAACCCTGACCATATTCTTCTGATTGTACATAATGGCTATTACTCATCCGATTTTCCAGACAAGGAATCTGAGATAGATTTGCTGCAGGTGCAGAGCCAGAAATTTTTTGCATTGTATGTAGCATCATAGCGAGAAGGCCTCATTTCTACATTTAACACCCAACCCTGTTAAATGTAAATGAACTCATAATTTCCCATTTATAGTTTTCTCTGTCTGAACTTTTCCTGCCTCCACCAACCAAATCAGTGGCATGTTCTTATTTATTTTTTAAGTAGCAAGATCAAAGACTACTTAAAACTTCTGTGAACAAAAAAACTTCTGTAATAAACCTGACATGCTCAGGGAAGTTCACATGGCAGCCCTGACAAGCTCAGTGACTGGGAGTAACCATGCAGGAGGTCTGATCAGAAATTCCCAACTGGGCAGGCCATGGTGGGGAGTCACGTCCCAGGCCTGTAGCTTCCTTAGCAGAGGTCAGTCTTCACCGTAAGTGAGCCTGTCCACTGTTCTTAGGCATCTAGGATAGCATACCTTTGAAATGTCAGAGTAATTCTCTTTTCTAAACTTCTTAAAGGCACCACTGCAGGCATCGAGCACAAGATCACCAGAGCACAAGACCACTGAAATTCCTCATTGTTTTCTGGTTCCTTCTCTACCAGATCTATGTGCCATACAAAGAGAAATCCATTCCTCAGGCCCTGTTATTAAACATGGATGCTAATAAATACTGTATTCTTTGAATCAGTTCATAAAAGGCTATATTTGTCTCATCTAGCATCCTCTTTTAGACATTGGAGATTCCTGTTAGAAGACAAGCATCACAAAAAACAAAAAGGGGCATTTGACTTGTTTTTATTTTTTTTACTTAAAAAAAATCAGCCCAGGGGTGGTTGAAAAGTGATCACATTGAGGCTCTGTGGTACATGGTTTCTGAACTGAATCTTGTTTTGTTTTCTGATCATTAAAAGAAAATTGGATATACATAACAATAAACCTAAATCAATACCTGGTCTTTCTTTCCTGACTTCTTGGATGCTAAAGCAAACAAATCCGATCTTGGTGTGCCCCGCTGTTTACATTTCTCCCTTTGAAGCAGAGCTGCACTTGGGGAGGTTTATTCACGTGGCTCCATCTCTGAAGGAGTCCCAGTGCAAAGCCCTTAGAAAACATACACAGCACCGGCACAGACAGCAACTCTCTCCTCAAAGGAAGGCTCCCCTGTCTCTGTGACATCATGATCCTCTAAAGTGGCTTGGGTTGGAAACATCTCTGTGGCCTTTGACATAATAACATTTTCCGAGCTTGTAAATACGGGTGATGAATAATGACTACAGGCACGAAGTGTTTACCAGCTAATTCAAAGAGGAGCCACATGAAATTAACTTTTTTTTTTTACTTCAGTCTCAGACATAGATAGACCAACTATTAAGAGTATTTTTGTTAAAATAATTCTGAAAATATATTAGTGGTTTAAGCATAAGCCAATAAAGTTGGACTTCAGTTCTGATTCACTATTTTTATTCTTTTAAAAAGAATCCCTTTTTTTGTTTCTGGTTTTAATGGGACAACTAACCTGTGTAATTATCAGGACAGAAACCTTTCTTATTTTACCTTTTTGAAAGGTTTTGGTTTTGAAATAACTTTAGATTTATAGAAGAGTAGCAAAGATAGTATAGAGTTTCCAGCTTCCTCAAATATTAACATCTTATATAATCGTGGTACATCTGGTATCAAAATTATAGTATATTTTCTGCCCTGGCTGGTGTTTTTCAGCAGTTAGAGCAGCTTTCTGCACACCTATGGGTCGTGGGTTCGAATTCCAGACATATACTTGGGTTGCAGGTTCTATCTCCAATCCTGGCCGGGTTGTTTATGGGAGGCAACCGATCGATGTGTTTCTCTTACATCAGTGTTCCTCTCTCTCTCTCTCTCTCTCTCTCTCTCTCTCTCTCTCTCTCTCCTCACCAGCCCTTGTTCCTTCCCTTTCTTTCTAAAAACCAATGGACAAAATGTCCTCAGGTGAGACTGACAAACAAAATCCTAGTTTATTTTCAAATAACATTTTGTACTTGCTCTCATGAAATGGAAAATACTTGAGCTGTGCTAGCAGTCAAAGAAGCTAACATTTATTAAAAACCAAAATGTATTCTTTATATACCATATATGTTATTATTACTATTAAGCTAACCAGAAATTTCAACTGGGGAAAGAAGCAGGAGCTAGAACCTTAATCTTAAGTGACACCATAGCATCCTATTTATCAAAGTGTCTTGAATTAGGAACATTTCGTGACCTTTGAGAAAGGATTCTAGATGCCTAAACTGTAAGTTCCCATGCTGATGAGACAGTAGTTATATACCCACTTAAAAACTACAGTATATCCAAAAGAGGATACCACAGAGTGTAATCTCAATTTAGTCTGTGAGTCAAATTGCAGCTCACTCTGGTTTTTGTAACACCACTAATAGATCCTCTACCAAACCCTGTAGTCCGTTTACTCTCTGGTTATGAGTCAGTGTCAGCCTGTGTTTGCATGGTAAACCTGTGTTTTGCCTCCCTCATTGTGATATTATCTGTACCGTGAGCTGGTTGTGATTCATCAATCAAAGCCCTGTTGGACCTCACATTTCTGAAGCCTCCCCTTACCTCTCGCTATCTCCCTTGTCCTGTGTATGTATCCTGTACAAACTTCTATCATTGCAAATATATTAAACTTTAATTATTATAATTACTTCCTTACATGTCTATCTGCCTTACTAAATAAACCATTATTTATATCCTTAGGAATTAATTCATTACATGGAATACAGTAGGTACTCAACAAATGAATAAATTTGAAGCTATCTTCACATTTATCTTACTAATTATGGAAAGCTATTTTTCTCCTTAAAATTTTAAGCTTCAACTGGAATAAAGACATTCCAAGTAGAAATCTTGAAGTTAGTGTTTCTCAAAATGTGGTTCACAGGCTATCTGCATCAGGATCTTAGGAAATTGTTAAAAGGATTTAACACAGACCTGTCAGATCCAAAGCTCTGGAGAATGAAATGCATCCTGGAGCTGTGCCTTCTAATAAGATCTGCATTGATGTTTCAGAACTACTACCTTGAAGGAAAAGTTCCGTTAATCTATCAACTTAGTTAATTCCATCTCTTTACATAGAAGTTTTGAAGTGAGTATACCAAAAAGAAATTAAATAACTCATTAGCATCAAGGAAAAGGAGACTTTGGTTGGCTTTCTGTAACATACTAGGACTAAGCTTCAAATTGGATTCTGAGATACATGCCAGCGAAGGCAAAAAATGATGCAAAAGAAAATAAACAGTTCTCATTACAGGAAGTAAAGTAAAATGCCAGTTTCTCAAAAGAGACCATTTTGCCCCCTCCCCCGCAAGGCACTAAATTTTTAAAAGCAAATTCTCACTAGAGATTTACTTCAGAGCAGTAAGTGATGGAATGATCAATATTTTCAGCAAGATTTTTGCCAAATATCTGTTTATGTGGTAACATATGATGTAATTCACTATGTGCACTAAGGTCACCTTCACTTTCATGTTGTTACACTGTTTGTTTGTTTATAGGACAGGTTAGCTCTAAACAGCCGCTTTGCAGTTTTCCAGCAAAGGCACATCTTAACACAGCTTCTTAGATCGCTTGGCACAGTGAAGCCAAGGCAAAGTTATAATCTCTAACAAGTACTGAGAATGCAGGTACAAAGCATTGCTGCTTGAGGTAAGATTTATGTTCTTTGGAAGGAAGAGAAGCAGTTGGTAATGTTGACATTCTATTTATGAAATTTGAGAAGCCTACCCAGCAAAATTCTCTGGGTAGAAGTCCTCCAGCTCTTAAACAACAGATGATAACACCGACAACAGCCAGTGTGTATCAAAGAGCTACCAGGTAGTTGAAGGACTCTGTGCTCTTAAGTGATATGCCTCCCTTTTACAAATGAGGAAATAGACTTGCAGAAGTTAAGTAGATTATCCAACCTCGAATAACTAGTAAGTGGCAGAAACAGGATTAACACCCAGGTTTATCCGACGCTAAAGCACACGAATGCTCCAGAATACTGATCTACACAGCATAAATATAGGGAAAGGAAAGATGGGGATGGGTTAATGGAAGATGTATTGGCATCGGAATCAGGACATCCAAGTTCCTTGCTAACTTGAGCAAAGTAATATTTCTGGTCTTAAATTTCCTTGTCTGCAACGTAAAGGATTGAGTTACATGGCGTTTAGGGCCCATTCCAGATTTGAAGTCTGCTGTTATTCTGATAGGACTAAAGTCAATAAAAACCAGCTCTACTTTTTTTTTTAGTATATTATTTTATTGATTTCAGAGAGGAAGGGAGAGGGAAGGAGAGAAAAACATCAGTTATGAAAGAGAATCATTGATCGGCTGCCTCTTGCACACTCCCCACTGGGGATGGAGCTTGCAACCTGGGCATGTGCGCTGACTGGGGATCAAACCATGACCTCCTGGTTCATAGGTCAATGCTCAACCACCGGACCACTCCCACTGGGCTTGATTCTACTTAAAGTGAATTTTTTGTCTTTGCCATTGAACTTTATAATACTGCTGTCTCAAAGATAAAGATAACACACAGAATAAAGAACTATAATTGTCTTCACAAGTGTCTAAATATTTCTTTTGTTGCACAGAAGTTATATTAGCCATAGAACTAACATTGATAATAATTATTATTTGAATCATAATTCTCTGCCAAGAATTCTTATGAGAGCTTTAAATATATGTTTATCCTTCCATAACTTTGAGTTAGAGTATTATTAACCTCATTTTTGCATGTGGGAAAACTGAGGCACAGAGACTGAAGTTACACAGGTTGTAAATAATGAACCCAGGATTTGAACTTAGACAATTTGCTGTAGACTCTGGAACCAGGGTAATGTTCTCAAGAGTTTAGAGTCCAGGTTATTATCCAGTACATTAACTTCCTCCAAAAATTATGCCTTATATATATTCATGAAAACTTGTATTCATGGAAATGAATATACTAATTAAAATTTAAAAGTTATTTCTGAAGGAAACTGAATGCAATATTATTCAAATTCCATTTTGCCATAGAGTTGTAATAGCTTTCTAGGATATCTTTGCATGATTGAAATAATTAGTTACATTTTGAAATGAAGCCTGGCGAAGGCCTGGCCTTCTGTCTTGCACACTGCCTACAAATTCACTCCATGAATCTTTGTTGGATGAATTAATGCATGAAAAGACAAAGAACATTTCCTCTTTGGTGCATGTTTGCACTTGGGCATCTTATTTTAATACCTAAAAGTGGAAATAGAAAGTTTGCCTAATTAAGATATGCATATTTCAGATAGTTTCTCATTTCAAATAATATAATGTAAACATTATATTAAACATTTCAATTATCTTAAACAATTTAAGCCAAATTTTTGAAACACATTTTTTAGGCCTGCCGTTAAAAAGGGACTAACTCTTCCTTAATTTGAACTGTTGTCTTTTCAATCCTAAAATAATGATATAACTTTTTTTTTCCTTAGAGGCCTTTACTGACAACTCTTCAACTAAAGGACCACTTTACCACTGTTTCTTAAAAGCACAAGATAACTATTTAGATGAGAATACAACATAATATCACCTAAAATCAGAATGCATGGGTCAAACTCTTCTTTTAGAGCATGCACCCCATTAATCATGCAGATTTAATTTCCCCCTTGATAACTCCTAGGGATATCAAAGGTTTGTGCCCCTTTTTGTTTTTGTTTTTGTTTTTTTTGGTTTGGCATTTAAATACACAGGTACTCATGACAACAAATCAAACCTATTAGTGGCACCAAAAAGTAGAATTGATGCCAGGAACAATACCACTGCAAATTTTATTAAAATTGCAAACACCAAGAGCACAGCACACACGGGTTTTAAATACCTCTCTCTGTGGCATTTGTCATATTAAGAGCTGCAGCATAAACAAAAAAGCAAGTCAAATGTGTAAACATTACATGATTGCTTCCACTTGTCTAGATGCATAAGGAAATCTCATCTCTAGGAAAGAAGACAGCCGAAGTCTATTTCTGAAATTAGTCCTGATCTCTGATAGTTATATGTATGGACATTTTCACACACACACATATATATACACAATTTATTTTGGTCTTCTGCAACTCTACTTATTGTCTTATACACTTCCTATGTTTCAAAACTTCTTTATAAAAATGCCTTCAATAGAACTGGTCAGCCTTAAGAGTTCGTGGTGAAGCATTTCAGACTGCTGAGCAATAGAGTGACAGACTCAAGTGCCCAGATAAGTGATGGGCACTCATGCTTTGAGGCCACTTAAATTTGCCTTTTATCCTCATTCCCCATTAATACCTTCCCCAACTGTTGACACAGGGTTCTGCTTTGAGAACCTTCTGAAAATGAGTTGTTTGAGCCGCAGGAAAGCCTGCAATAACCTTCTGCCTAGAAGGCTCTGTTCTTGTTCTTGGTCTGCTTGTGGGGCTCTCAGCTTTGTCCTGATCTTAAGCCACCTCTTCCCACTAGTATTGCTGACTGAGAACCACCCCCCCTTGGTTCCAGCTTCAACTTTGCCCAATTTTTTTGGTTTTATTGGCTTAAAGCTCTGAGGGTAAACAAGGTTGTAATAGAAAATGCAATCCACAGGAACCCAAGACATTCTTACATCCATCTATTTTAATTTGGATCACACGTACTCTACACTTCACCGGTTTTTGTACCTAAAACTGGATTTGTCTGAATGCAGTAAGATCTGCACTCAGCTCTGATAAATAAGTGATTTCATAATAAGTAAGTCAAAGAAGCTAAGGGAAGTATGAGAAAATTAGATATTTGAAAATCTTTAAATGGATATTTTCTAATGATGAAAAAACTCATAACAATGACCTCGCAGGATAAAAAAGATAAAAAGAATTACATTATCATATCAAAGGCACTTAATTTCTGTGATGTAGTATTTATTAAACACATTTTTAAATGGATAATATCCCTTTGGTCAAAAACCAGAATGCTGAAGTGAGAATCTTGCACTTCAGAAGTTATCTAAAGTCGCCATGATGGAAGCCTGTCTTTGAAAACTCCACACTACCACTCAGGTCATCATATTCCAGCCACAAGTGTCTGTCTTCCTGGCCTTCAGAGTGCTGGGGAGAAAACTGTTTCAGTAAATATACATAAGAGAAACAATATATAGCGATCCTTCTTTGAATACACACCATCCCTAACAGGGAGCATGTAGCAAATTGAAGATACAGATGGACTGTTTCCTGATTTAGAAGAGAATTCCTTGTATAGAGCATTGAAAAGTCACTTTATCTTTTTTAAAGTTAACAGAACTAATAGGAAGAAAACATAAATGTTGTTGGGGGAGGAATACCTGGAATCTTGCTACTGAACAGATGCTTTTATCTAATTAAAAGAAATGATCTCAAGCAGAAGAAATATAAGGAAATCTTTGTGAGCCAGTATGATTGCTTTATCTTTGTTTCATCATTGTATATTCATCCTCATATTTGTGGAAAGCTAAGAAATGATTTTAAATGGATGACAAAACCCCAAACCAGGTGATTGCCTTTAGGACCAATAAGACAAATCTCAATTTCAGAAATATTAAAATGTACAACAAAGAAACAAATAATTAGTCAATGGTGATTATAAGAAACCAATGACTGCAGTGCCTCCCAGATATGATAAAATATTTTAAAATGAGCATCTTAGAGTCTATGAAATATATAAATTTCTCTGGCCCCCATTAAATGCTGCTATGAAATTATCCCTAAAGCCCATTGCTATATAGGTACCTCAGACAGGGGTTAGTTGTGAGGTTGACAACTCTTCTGCATTCTAGGTGACCATGGAATTTGGAAAACCAAAGAGTGCTTTCCTTTCTTCTGGGAACTTATATTTATTTTGCTTTATGAGTCAATAATACCCAACCAAGTATAGAAAATGTTCAATGAGAAATCAGAATCCAAATTGAATTCGTGTTGGACCCTCCAAGCCACTGTAAAATCATAAATTCCAGGTGTCTGCCCATAAGTCATGAAGGAGAGTAAAAGGTAGGGAGCATCCCCCAGCAGCTGTGCATCTCTGAACCCCTTCACTTCCCATTCCACCATGACAGCCCCCTGACTCCCATGTGCAGGCACTGAGCTTACTGTCTTTATGGATGGGTTCCTTCCCTAGGGAAATGGCGTGTTCTATGTTTTGTTCATCAGGACTTCACACTCAACCTCAGTTCTTCAGCCGAGTATTGTTAATCCCTAATCAACATAGGGAGCAATTGCTTTGACAATGAGTCAATATTTCTAAAGAAATAGAACAGTAACTTGCACATGGTAAGCACTGTATAAGTAATTGTTAAATGAATAATTTAAAAAGCAGCTAATTATGTGTTGTTTATATTGTGCCTATATTGATTCATGTTATCATTGCAATACCCTAAGATAATGGTCAGCAAAACTGGCTCGCCAGCCGTGGTTTGCCACTCTGTTGACTAATGAGTTTGCCAACCACTGGGATAAGGGCTTAATCACAAGGAACAACAACAGCTTGTGATTATTGGAATTGAGAGTCTAGGCCAGTGGGCAGCAAACTCATTAGTCAACAGAGCAGTAAACCACGGCTCGCAAGTTGCATGTGGCTGGTGAGCCGCAATTTGCCAACCACTGCCCTAAGAGATAGGTGCTGTTTTTACCCGTTTTAGAGATGAGGAAACTGAGGCTCAGAGATTGGAGATAGACCCAAGTCATACATCTACACTAATAAAAGATGGAAATTGACTGTACCTTTGTGATGCCCACCAGCCAATCAGGAGTGAGTATACAAATTAACCCAACAAAGATTGCAGGTTAATTTGCATATGCAGGTGCCCGAGCAGCAGGGGGCAGGGTGAGAGGCTTGGGTCATCACCATGGTGATGACGCAGGCGTTCAGCATCACCCCAGCTACTCTGGACCTCTGGGGATCATGGGAAGGCAGAAAGGCGGCTCTGGGCTGGAGCGGAGGCAATGCCAGGAGCCAGGGGAAGGAAGGTCCATTCTTGCATGAATCTTCATGCATCAGTCCTCTAGCATGGTAGATATTTTTAGAAATCAATACATACAGATCCATAAACTTTCTAATGGCTGCATGGAATTTCATCACATTTTATCAGTTTCTTATTGATGCAAATTTAAATTCTTTAAAAATATTTTCGATTATAAACAACTTTGTGATAATCTTTAACATATGCTTATTTAACTAATTCCTTTAGATAAATTATCAGAAGTTAAATTATTGAGAAAAATCAATAAACTTTTTAAAATTTGGTTTTTATCTTAAAAAAAGACTTTTACTAGGCTATAACAAATTATAATAGTTGAAAGAGCTGGCTTCTCAATACCCTTCTTGCTCATTCCAATTGTCCTTTATAAATAATGTATTTTCTTTGCTGATGTAACATCACCTCTTTGCCTTTTTTATTCACTATGATGCATCTGGGTGTGAAACTATTCATATATCTGCTTTTTATTTTTACTGACTGGAACTTAGTGTGCTTCTCATGCTTGAAGATAACTTTTTCATTCATTTTGGCAAGTTTGCAATCGTTATGCTCTTGAGGATAGCCTAATATATTTTCTCTGTTCTCTTGTTATGTAATTCATATCCCTAAGTATTTCTTAAATTCAATTTCATATTTTCTTGAACTGAAGTCTAAATTTTGAAGAACTGACTTCTAATATATAAGTTGTCTCTTTATCTCTCATATACCATTACTTATCTTTGAACTTTAATTATTTTCCATTTAAAATTATATTTTACTCTTCATCAAAACTGCCTTCCTCCCAATATACTTTTCTTTGTTTCTTGTTCCTCTTTATGTATTTAATTCATTTATTTTATTGTAGAGTCTCTATTATATTGTGTATTAATGGAATTCCCTGGGTTTTAACCCCTTGTACATTGTGTCAGCTAACTCTCAAGGCAGGTTGTTTTCTGTGGATGGTTTGACTTTGCATGGTGAACTCATCCTTAGTTGGCTTTATTATGAAAATACTATCTAACCTGAGCAGGACATATATTTTTAGAATTTTTTTGATATTTTTAGAAATGGAGGAAGAGAGAGAGAGAAACATTAATGTGAGAGAGATACCTTGATCAGTTGCCTTCCATATGCGTCCTGATCAGAGATTGAACTTGCAACCTTCCGGGACACAGGACAGTGCTCCAACCAACTGAGACCAATTGGCCAGAGAAAAATGTTTCTTTTTAGAGCTTTTTTATTGTTAAGTTTTTTACTTGGGACCAATTTTAATGTTAATTTCTCTAATGGGAATTTTTTCATCTGTGCTGGCTACATGAATTTGATATCAAACCTATGTGAGATATAATCCTGAGTATTGAATATTCGTTCATAAGCAGACCTGTTCCCCTCCCCCCCCCCCCCCCCCCCCCCCCCCGCATACCTAGAGTCCAGGTAGAGACAGACCAGCCCCTGTGTTGTCTTTCTGAGCCTATGGATGGAATTTTTTTGGCCTATCTTTTCACCTCAGTGATTCTCAGCTTTAGGTGAGGGTCTCATACTAACCTCCACTTCACAGGGTCCCAGGACCTTGTCTACTGTCCCTTAAGAGTTTAAAACCAATATTCTAGGTTGTAGAGATGGGCATGTCATCTCTCATTACCTCCAGGACAATGCAGAACCAGCTCACGAGCATATGGCTTTGTTTTAAAAATTCCTATTCATTCCTGACCTCTGAAGATTTACATTTTATTCTTGTGAGTTGTACAACCAACCCAGGTGTTTAAAGTCATAAGATTTTCATATTATCTTGTCTGTCAAATTGCTGGAGCTGTGTGTTTAATCAAGGTTTGTGTTATTTGATACGTGCATGATTCATTGCTTTGATTATTCTCTTGTAATATTCTCTCAAATTTTTTGCCCTATTTTCTTTCCTTCCTGGTAAAACTCAGATGCTTGATTCTTCTTGCCCCTGGATTTGGCTTTCTGATTTTTCTGAACTTATACCTATAATGCTGAGCAAAGCTGAGGAAATAACCTGCAACTAGGCAAGCAAACAAACAAACAAAAACAACAACAACCCCAACCAACAATAAAAAGAACCCATTCTATATTCATGTCCCATTCTCCACTTAATGTTGCCCAGGAGTCCCGGTTTCCCTTCTGAGTCATCTCTCCCATTCTCCACAGCTATTTTACACCCTTCTACTCTCCTCATCTTTCTGCCCCCCACCCCTTATAAAAGTATTTTCAGAAGATAAACTTACTTTCTACTTCCTACAGGAAGTAGGGACTATCAGAACAGAGTGTTCTCAAATTCTATCCACCAAACACATTAACTCATTTATACTGGTATACACCGCTTTTTCCTTTCTTCCTATTACAAGGAAGGAACTTTTCTCTTCCTGTCTAAGCACTGTGATCATGTAATTTATCGTTGAAGCCTGGATACTTTTGAAAGTAATAGAGAGACTCTATTAATAATTATTCCAGGACAACAGGTGTAAGCCAAAATGTCCTGGGAAAACTGGACATGTGGTCACCCTCTGTATAAAGTTCATCACATCACTTGTCCCCTGAATACACCTCTTTTGCCTTCTCAAGCGCCACCAATATTCCTTTGAATCCTCCCCCTCTCTTGCATGTTCAAAATTTCCTTCTCTCCAGACTCCTTCTCATGAACAGTTTAACGTTTTTTATCTTTCAAAAAGAGAAATTTTGCAAACCAGCACTACCTATATGCCTCCAGCTACTGCTCACTTTTTTGACTCTACCCTTTTCACTGCTAAATTTATTGAAAACGTTATACCCATTGTCTGTCTTTTTAAAAAATGTCTAGTCTCCCTTATTTACAGAATTCCAGCTTCTTCCCTAATCCCCCTTCTGACACTATTTTGGACAATCTCACACATGACTATGTTGTTCTTTAATGGAACAGACAACATCCAACATTACTTAGTTTCTTAGACACTTCTATCTGTGCAACCTAGCTATCCTCTCTGTTCCTCAGTTTCCTAAAATAGCACCATGATAACCCTTTTGTGACAGACCATTAGTGTGGATTAGATAAAATAATCCACACAAGGCATTTCGTATTTTTAAGTGCTAGACATCCCATTGCTCACCCTTTTAGAAACACATCCATGTTTGACCATACTTGAGGTGGAGTTTCATTAGTAATTTTTCATAACACAGTCTAAAGCTTGTAAGATAAGACAGGAGGGTAGAATATCTTTGTATTGCTGTTCCAGAGGCACACCGACTGAAGATGGTAATCCAGAAAGAGAGCTTTGCTTCTGTGTTGAAGGGTGTTTCTCTGTTATGGCACCTAGGTTTTAGTGAACACACTGTACCAAATCCACGGCCTCGCCTGCATAGCCTCATTAGAAGCTAGCGGTGGTGAACAAAGCCCTATCCCTACTCACTTGCAGTAAGTGTATCTCAGAATCCAATGGTACTGTGGAGTTCTTCTAATTTGCTCAAACTAATTTTCAGAGTTAATGACACAACATGTAGCAAATGCTCATCTGCCCTGACTGTCCATGGCCCAGATTCATCTTCAGCCCTCACCATTGCCAACCTAGGAGATATTTGCAGGCACTTTTGGGATTCTTCCAGTCACTTCTCAGTTGCATTTTCACCTGTTCTTAGTAGTTGGCTGAATTGGCCCTTCCTTTAAATAGGTCATGTTGCATTATATCTTGTGGAAATGCCTCAACTATTTCTGTAAGTGGAAGCCAACTTTTCAGATCTTCAAGAACCAAAACAGATTTGATGTAATTTTTATGTTCTAATAGTAATAATTATAGTTAATGCCATTAATAAATGCTTATTATGTACCAGCAACTTTGCTAAGCATGTCACAAATTTTCATATATATCAGCTATTTGGATAGGGACTCAGATGGAGTAGAAATTAGACATGTGTAATAAAAAGATCTTGCCTACTGTTAGAATAACTTAATATAATGTGATCAACACCCAATACTAGCAAGTTTAAGAAAACCTCCATCATATATTAACTTTTAAAGCAATGAGCATGACCATTTAAATGTTAGAAAGAAAGAAAAGAGTATTCAGTTTTACTGATAAGCATGATACAAAATTAAATGGTAAGGTAGGACTAAATGGTGTAATTGAACTGCAATAATTAAAGATTTTTATAATTTTTCTCTAGCCAAAGTCAAAGTGAATCATTTCAATATCTATGAAAACAATGACCTAAAAAATAGTATCATGTGTATAATGTAGAAGCTCATATATTGAAGAGGAAAATCTTTATGATAGTGTAAAAAATAGATAACATTAATCTGCATTGTTACAAATATAGTTCGAGCGAACACTAAATGCAGGCAGATATTCATTGTGTCAAAGTGTGCATCTGAATGTTTGTATGCTTATTTTTCACTATATAATTAACATCAACGGATTGTTGCATACTGAGCTTTATTAGCATTGATAATTTAGAAGATATTAAATTTTAGCAACTAGGCTGAAAATACATCCTTTTTTACATCTGACAGTCACTATTCTCACCAACTGCATTCATTTTCATGAGGAATTCATAAAAATTTTATGAGCAGTTGTTGCAATAACATAATCATGTTATCTCAAGTAGAAATAAATGTGGGAAGTGAGATCACTAGAGCTGTGATTGGAAGATCTAGCTGGGAAATAAAAATAATCTTAAAGGAGCTAATAATAGTAAACTATATGATTGAGAAGGAGGAGATGTAGGAACAACTAAATTTTGGCTTAAGGGTAGGATGAAAATCAAAGTAAGCTGTGGGGAATCCTAAACATCTTCCCCAATTGAACTAGGATATAATTGTACCAAGTATACGATAGTTCAATTACTCTAGCAATAAGATAAGATAAAAGCAGAAAAATAGGTGATGATTCTTAGTCAATATTTACTGAGTGTTTACAAAAGGCCATACATACTAAATACTATCAACACCTCACTGAATACTCACAACAAACTCCACTGTACAGATGAGAAAACTGGGGACCAGAGAGGTCAATTCAATAACTTGTAACAGGAAGAGCTGGGAAGATTTTGTATTCTCTTTGCTCACCTAGCACAGGTGTGCTGGCAACTTCTATTTTTAAGAAAAATGTGCTGTAATTTTAGATTAAGGAGGATCCAACAACCAAATGGGTAAAACAACTAGTCCTATGTGGATTCTGATTTCTCAGTGAAGAACTTTCACAGAGAAATGTTGAATTAGTTGATTATAGAACATTTTAAATATGAAAAACATATTTTAACAATGTATCTCATAGAAGTAGGACTGTTTTTGGTTATACATTCTCAGTATTTTGTTTTCTTCAATGCTTTGTAACAATACAGTTTGAAAAAAATATTTTCTTTTGGTAACATTTTCAAAGTCATGTCTACTACATATTGCATAAGGTCAAATATCTTCAAATTTATTAACCACAGAGACTTGTCCATGCCAGTCAGACATTCTAAAGTAGTGTCCTTTAGTTTTAGTATCATAGTGAATTTAATTTGTTTTGGTCAAAATTACCTGTGATTGTAGGCAGTAGGTGGAATTTGACTTACTATTCTAATGAAATTTTCTTTCTTTTTTTAACAAAAAGGAAAATATTCCTTTCACAGTCTTGATCAGTTTAGGGAACAGTTTAGGGAACTGAGCTACCTACACTTCTACTTTTGCCAGTTACATACAGGGGAGCCTTTACAGCAGAACTTGAGGCCCTCTTGATAACAAAGGGGAAGGGATGCAGCTCCTTACCCTCAACTTCCAGCTTCACCAATTTGGAATATGCCGTCCCGAGGCTGTTTTTTGCCACACACCGATAATGTCCTGCATCTTCCTTTTGCACATTATGAATCCTTAAACTCCCAGATTCAAGAACTGCAATGCGGGAATTTTCCTGCCAAGAATAGGGACATGAATTTTAAAAAACCCATGGCACTATGAAGGACACATTTGCCACATTTCATCAAGTTATTGTCATCACTGTTATCAAGAATATAATTTTGAACATTGATATTTGGCACTTACAGTGTATAATATTTGGTAGTAAATGTGATAGTATAAGATTACCTAAATTAATTTTAATAATCATCCCATAAAATTAGTTTATTTTTTCATCACATGATTACACCATGGCTTATTTGATTTCCTAAAAACCCATATCCAAGTCTGTTTTATTAAAAGCATTGCTTTTTACTACTGTATTTACTGCATACTCTACGTAAAATATAGGTCCTTTGAAAAAAATTCTAAGTTCTACAAATAATGCAGAAATTGGTTTTTGAAGTTAAAATATTTATCTTCTCTCCTAGAACTCTAAATTCGGTAACATACAGAGCCATTTCTTGCTTTTATTGTTGGAAATGCACCAATATTTATAGCAAAAGGAAAGCCAGAGAAGCATATAGATTACCATAAAATATTTAACATTATGTGTTTTATTTTAAATTCTAAAAAAGTGAATTGATTTGATACTGCATTATTTGACACATACACACACACACACACACACACATACACACACACACACACACGATAGTTCAGTTACTCCTAAGGAGCGGACAGAGAAAAGAAGATGTGTGTGTGTGTGTGTGTGTGTGTATGAATCCCCTATGGACTATTCTGCTATCATCATATCTAATAAAAGAGTAATATGCAAATTAATTACCACTCCTCTACACCCCACAAGCCACACCCACTATCCATGCCAATTAGTCAATCAGGAGTGACTATGCAAATTAACCCCAACCGAGATGGCTACGGCCATGGAGAGAGCAAGAGGGAGGCTTGTGTTTCCCTGGCGATGGAGGAAGCCAAGCTTTCCACACACTCTGGCTGGCCCAGGCCTCTGCTTAAGGCTACAAAGTTTCAATGATAGAAGATACATCAATCCCAACAGAAATGGCTGTGGCCACAGAGCGAGCAGGAGGGTTGGCTCTGCTCCAGGCTACAAAGTTTCAATTGTAGAAGATAAATAAATCCCAGATCAGGGCCTCTGTTTGGGTTGCTGGGGGGTGTGGCAGGCCTGCAAACTATCATAGGCCTCTCACCCAGACCACCCCATGCCCCAAGGGAACCCCCGCCCTGATCCGGGACACCCTTCAGGGCAAACCAGCTGGCCCACACCATATACCAGGCTTTTATCCTATCTAATAAAATAGTAATATGCAGATTGGTCATCATTCCAACACACAAGATGGCTGCTCCCATGTGGTCAAAGATCCTGCCCCCATATGAACACAAGATGGCCAGCAGGGGAGGGCAGTTGGGAAGGACCAGGCCTACAAGGTAGGGCAGTTGTGGGTGATCAGGCCAGCAGGGGAGGGTAGTTGGGAGGAACCAGGCCTGCAGGGGAGGTCAGTTGGGAGGAACCAGGCCTGCAGGGGAGGACAGTTGGGGGCGATCAAGCCTGCAGGGGAGGGCAGTGAGGACTGACCAGCCCTGCAGGGGCAGGCAGTTAGGGGTAACCAGGCTGGAAAGGGAGGGCAGTTTGGGGCAAACAGGCAGGCAGTGGAGCAGTTAGACATCAATCAGGCTGGCAGGTGAAGTGGTTAGGGGGCAATCAGAAAGGCAGGTAGGTGAGCAGTTGGGAACCAGCTGTCCTGGATTGTGAAAGTGATGTCTGACTGTCCCTTTAGGCCTTATACCACTGGTAAGGGGTCCATATTGGAGAGAGTGCAGGCTGGGCTGAGGGACACTGCCCCCACCCTGTGCACGAATTTTGTGCACCAGGCCTCTAGTGTAGGTATAAGATAGAAAAGCAGTACAAAGTAACCATGCAAATAACTTTTGTCTACTCTTTTTGACTGGGGTATTTGTCAAGATGTTTACTTGTTCACCAGAACTTGAGTCTTCATGCTCTAACTCCACTCCAGAATGTTCTCATTACTTTTCACTCTCTCCTCCCAAAAACTGTTCATCAGGTCTAAAATGTGGCTTTTAGGTTTTTTGTTGTTGTTTTTTTTTAAAGTATCTATGATCCAATGTTGAAAAGTAAATGTTCAACTAACTAACAAAAAAGTCTCTAACTTTGCTTTTGCTTTGCCTCCTTTTTTCTCCCCGACACTACAGGTACCCATCTCGTTTTTTCCCTAGCCAGCCCCAGCTTGTTTGCCTTAAATTTGCATATAAAGGAACAGATATATTTAAGTTTGGTTAAAATGCTGTATGTGGGGAAAAAATCTTATAATTGAAGTTTGTAAGTGTGTAATGGAGTTTGCTATGGATTGCTTTATTTGAAAATATGTTGTGTGTATATATGTTTTAACATAATCACTTACCCTGAGGGCACTGTCTCCTTTAATCCATGACACCGATGGCTTGGGATTGCCCATTGTAGTACACGGTAGAACTGCCTTTAATCCTTCAATTATTTTTACATTTATGGGAGGACGAATTATTTTAGGTTCTAAAGGGAAACATTCAAAATTAACAAGGCAATATGACTTTATTAAACTTAGACCTTCTTAAAATAGATATTTAGAATTAAACTTTCTATTTAATCCTAAATATCCATTTTAAGATCAATTTTAGGCATAGTAGAGTATAACGTTTACTAAGTGCTAGAGCTGACTTTTAGTGAATAATAAACAGAAGTCATTTCTAAAGTTTAGGTTATCTCTGTTTTATTAATAACTTAAAAACACAAATTTATGAAACATACTAGGATTTTGAAGTTATCATAATGCTCTTCACTTTAAAAGATAGTTAATAAAAAGTTTATTAAAATTACCTGTCACCATAACAATTCAACATAATTTAATTCATAGACACAGACATGAGAACATTTGAAAAACTATTTAAGCTTATATTTTTTACATAATTCTGAATTATGACCTCTTTTCCCTTTAGTTTCATCTTCATTTGACTATTAAACTTGATGACTAAAAAAATTAGGTACATCTATCATCTAGTAATCCAGATATTATTATATTAGTAATCAGATTCTGTCATACAATTTATGATTAATCTACTCTGCAAAGCAAACAAGGGTAATTTATCATTTTATGAAATATCCTTAAACTAATTCTTTCAGAAGAAATAGTTTATATCAGCTAATTTTTATTCTCTAAGCACTCAGAGGAAGAAGTTATTAAATGTTATATATAGAAGAATTTATAAGTTCAGGACACCAGTTATTTTACTACTTAAAATATTCATAAAATACTGAAAATTAAATTTATTTCTTTAATAACCTTATGTTACAGATACAAAACAGAGGATTGAGAAATAGATGCATTTTATTTCTCTTAGGTCATGTACCATAATCAGTTTGTTCTCTCTTGTCAGAAGAGAGCATGACATAAAGATTTTTTTCTCTTCTATTTCAATTATGTGTTTGCATGTATGTGTTGTTGTTGTTGAGGGGGAGGGGTTGGTGGTGGTTGTGAGTGATATTTGCAAAGACTTCATGGTCGATTCATTTTCAATCTAGATATTTATTGCCGTTCAGAATTGAGATGATACTGCATTGTGGCAATAATACAAGACAGGCTCTAAAACATGTTATAGGAAACTATCAAATATGTCACTTTCCCTATGATATAGCCAAAGGATCCTAAACTGATACTAGGGCAAACCTGAGTCACAGATAATATCTTAGGCATACACTCTTGGTTTAAAGCAAATAATTGCTATCTGCTCAGGGAAATAGATCTGTTGGGTGAGAGGTGGGGAGAATCCTTGTGGGAAATTGAAAATAAAGTACACTAAGAATAAATTGAGTATTAATATGGAGTCATGGATTCCCCACTCTAAAGGAACATAATCAGGTGGAGCCATGAGCATTGATGGATCAGAACTTGTCATCTTGTTGAAGCAGGATCCATACAGAAGTTAGGAGAGGGAACTCCTGGGGAAGGCCCTTGAGTAGTTGGAGTAGTGATGGGGCCAGAGCCTTTGTGTGTGGGTTTGGGGGAGGAGGGAGTTGGGGGTGGGGAGAGGCGAGGGTCTCTCAGGCAGCAGCTCTTTACCAAGCAGTGTGAAAGCATTCCAAAATTTTAGCATTTGGGATGGTCACACCAGTGTATACTCTCATGAGTGGGTGAGTTTTCTTAAGGAGAGGACAGAGAAAAGAAGAGAATAGGACTTAGGATAGAACCAATATAAAGAACATTAGTGCCAGAGAGATTGTAAGAAACAGTGAAAGGAAAGGTAGTATTACAAAGGAGTAAAATACTTAAATGGTTCTTTCTTCAGAATTGAGCCTTTATTATTCAGCAAAAGAGAAAATACCAACTTCCTTACTTAATTATTTTGCTTGGGGTTCACCCCTACCCTCTTACTCACAGAACCCCCAAAATCAGCTTCTCCACAATGTCCCCCTAAGCCCCACTAGGTACCTATTTTAACTAGTCTAGGACTTCATTTATAAGTATAACCAAACATAAAAGATTAATAGGCATTTGAGAATAGACATAAATGCAAAAGATAAGAACCAAAGTAAAATCAAACTTATTCTGAAGAAAACAGAAATAAAGCAGGAAAAAAGAAGAAAATATTTTTTTAGAAATGTTTTAATAATATCCTTACAGGGAGACTTGAGTTTATATTATATCTTACATCATGCAGAGTTGCTATCTAAAAAAGGAACAATTAGAGAAGTAATTCTTAGAATTTCAAAATAATGCATTTTTAAGATCAAAGTAATCAATGTATGAGCAGAATAACAGGATAGTCATTTTGAAGACCAAGTTCATGATATGGATCTTGAAGAAGGTAGAATATCAAGATAGAGATGTAGAAAATAGGATATTTAATATTTAATAATTAATAGTTTAAGAATGTAATAGAATGAAGAGAACAAGAACATTATTTTTACTTAAATAATGTACCTCATTTTGAAAAAAAGAAAACAACAACCTACCTTTGGTCTTTAGGTAAAAAAGGTCCACCTAAAACTAAATAGGAACAATAAAAGAAAACGCACACCTAACATATTCTTGTGAATATGAAAAAAATCTAGAAATAAAGTGAAAAATTCTAAAATTTTAAAGAAAGATTGACATCAGATTTACCTGTAAAGAAAAAAGAAAAAGATTTCTCATCTGTGGGAATGTCATATGAAAATGAATAATTGTCTAAAAAAAAAAAAAACCTAGGGAAAAGCCTTTTTAAACTCTCATTCTGTCCTGAAATTATTATCTAAAAATAAGGACAAAGTAAAGACTTCAGCCATGCAAAGATTCAGAACGTATATCTCACACATGCTCACACTGAAAAGAAGCAGCTAATGATTCCCTCCAACAAAACATAACAACAAAATAGAAAGTTATAAGGTAAAAATAAATAACGATGAAAATCAACAATAAAAACAAAAAGGTCTCTGGTGGCACTTATGGTGCCAATATGTTTTTTCATGTGGTTCCCCAGGCCCCTGTCCTCCCATCAGTAGCATGGTGTCAGATAGGAGAAAACAAAGGTTATGTTATTACAAGTTTAACAGTTTACAAGCAGTAGCACAGGAGGTCATGAGATTTGAGGATTCTGGTAAGTAAGGGAGTACTTGATAATACAACACCAGGTTGGAGAGAGAACTAAGTGTGGAAGGGATAAAGTCCCATTTGGGGTAAGTGGAGGGGGAACAGAGAGGAGTCAAGGGCAAAAGAACATGGCCATGTTGGTGACAGTGTGTAATGGGGCTAAGGGAGTGAGAGAGGTAGACTCTGTTCTCAGCTGAGAAAGTGGTGGAGTTTGTGCTTTCTATCTGGAAGCATATCATGAGTCTGGGAACCTGCTTCCCTTAGCAAGCAGAGCTGGAAATGGAAGTTTTCATGTCCAGGATGTGACATACTAGGGTCTAAGATTTTAAATACAGTTCATTTCCTGGGGGGTGGGAGGGTGTCAGGTCATTGATTGGGTAGACTGATAATGAGTTAAGGCAAACTCCACTGGACTTGTGGAAGTCAAGGAATAGTAAGGATGAAGTGGCTAGTGGTTCTGTTTCATTCCCTAGGATGACAGCAAGAGTAGAGGTGAATAGAAAGATGATAAGTATAGAATCAGTCTTTTATAAATGCAGGGAGTGCCTAGAAGTGAGTAGATGACTCGATAAGTAGAGTTGGTCAGATGGCACATATCCTCAAGATTTTGCACAGGAATACACAATATGATTGCTTGAATGATGGCTAGGAGATTAACTATGAATACTTGCTAGCCTTGTGGCCATGAAGTGTGTTTGGTGTGGGGGTGGGGGTGGGGGTGGGGGGGAAACAGCCTCCATTTAAACAGAAAACTCACTCAAGTTTGAAAAGTCACTTAAGAGAGTCAAACTTGAAATAAGACAAAAGGGTAGAAAGACTTTATTAAGAGACTAGAGATTAAAAAAAAAAAAACAAAGATGGGGGGTAGATGTTTGTAATGAAACTGTTCTAAAGGCAGAGAGTATAAAAGTAAGAGTGATTCCTTGGTGAAGGAAGTCCGGGTGGAGCAAGTAAAGAGCTGTGTGAAGGCAAGAAAATGGAGAGGACAGGGACTGAGACCTGCCTTCAGGGTGGTGGTTGATGGCAGGAATAAGAGGTGTGGAATTGCCCTAGCTGGTTTGGCTCAATGGATAAAGCATCGGCCTGCAGACTGAAGGGTCCCAGATTCGATTCCAGTCAGTTGCAGGCTTGATCCTCAGTTGGGGGCATGCAGGAGGCAGCCAGTCAATGATTCTCTCTCATCACTGGTGTTTCTATCTCTCTCTACTCTTCCTCTCTGAAATCAATAAAAATATATTTTTTAAAAAGAGGTGTGGAATTAACTGCCTCAAGGTTGTGTTTTGAACTTGAACTTGTCCAACTTCTGAACCTCTAGGTATGTGGGAGGCTCTATTTACCACCTGTTCCAAAATGTACCATGTCAATTTTAAGATCAGTAGATGAAACCAAAGAACTTGCATGCATATATGCATAACCCATGGACACAGACAGTAGGATGCTGAAGGTCTGGGCAGAGGATGTGGACAGGCTATGAGGGGTCAATGGGAGAAAAAAGGGGACATCTGTAATACTTTCAACATTAAAGATTTTTAAAAATTAAATCAATAGATGATTGGCTTTTTCACTCACTCATCTTCACTTGCAGAGCCCCGCAGCTCTCCGCAGCTCCTCCCACACCATTGTCAGCGATGCAGCAGTAAATACCATCATCGCTATCTTCCACGCTCAGGATGGTGAGGAGCTGCCCGTTCTCCCGAATGCTGTACCGGGTGTCGAAGAGCCTGCAAGCAAGTCACAGAGCAAAATGCCAGGTTAGAGCCTCACTTGTGATTTTGGGGCTACGGTGAACTGTAGGGTGAACTGATCAGAAAGATGACTTGTCAATGAGGAAATAGACTGAAGGTCAGAGGAAACTTGAGTGAAAGCTAACATTATGTTCTAATCTTTGCTGGGATCCAATAATCAAAGCACTATTGAGACCTTCAGAAATGGGGATGTTTACTGATAAGATGAAAGGTAAAGTCTACTTTATTCAGGAAAGTATATTATTACCAAGACATAGAGTCATATTCCCACAATTACTGGGAAATAGCAGCTGGATATTAAAACACACACACACACACAAATGTAACTAGCAGAAAGGGTTAAGTATTTATATAAGTAAATTAACTGAATATTTATGCACTAATTAAGCGAATATTTGGTGACTGCCAGGCATAGTTCTAGTTCAGTGGTCGGCAAACTCACTAGTCAACAGAGCCAAATATCAACAGTACGATTGAAATTTCTTCTGAGAGCCAAATTTTTTAAACTTAAACTTCTTCTAACATCACTTCTTCAAAATAGACTCACCCAGGCCGTGGTATTTTGTGGAAGAGCCACAGTCAAGGGGGCAAAGAGCCACATGTGGCTCACAAGCCGAGGTTTGCCGACTACTATTCTAGTTCTTTGGGATACAAGGAAGCAAGTAGTCCTGACTTTCCCATGTCAATTAAATCACTGTTTTGCTTTCTGCAATACCCTTAACCTTACTGAAGTTCAGGTCTTACAGTTATAAAATGAGGACATTTGCATTTTACATGTCATAGAAGGTGAACTTTAATACTGCCAAGAGCTGTGGTTGCATTCATGTCAAGATATATTGCAAGGCGGTATTGGCATTCTTACCAGAAAAGGCAGAATACTTACTTGATGAGAATTTTATTCCTAGTCCAGGAAATTTCAGGCTGGGGATAAGATTCCACTGCACACATGAAAGTAGCCACTTCTTCAACTAAGGCATCCACTGTTTCAAGAGGAGTGGTGATGACAGGAGCTAACAGGAGAGGAGAAATTACATGAGAGCTGTATTCTAACCTCTGTAAGCAGTCAGAGACCATCGCATACCTGAATAAGAATTATATTTTAGCATAGCAGAAGTTTGCCGAAAGGAAGGACAATTTTAGATAGAGAATTTTGTTTCCACTTCCAAAGTAGGTATTGGAGAATCAAAAAAAGAAGGCTCTCAAGAGAATAGGGACAGGTCCAGGTTTTATAAAGCCTAAAGATATATAATTTGGGTGCTGTTTAAGGAAGAATATATCAAATTATGGATATAAAATGTCTGTGGCCACTTCAACACTAGTCAACTTGAACAGAAGTCTGACTAAAAGGAAGAGTGGAAAGAGATGGCAATGTTAACAATTGTTTAAAAAAAATTTTCTCCACATTTTATAAAAGGTATGTTTATCTGAACACATTCCTCGAACATACTGAGGGTCTTAGAAGGGGCTCCTAAAAATGAGAGACTCTAAAGTTTAAGCTTCATCTGATTTATAGGGAATTCACATCTGCATATGACTAGATTAGAAAAAGTCCATAATATAAGATATATAACCCAAATTGTGAAAAATGGGCAAACGACCTTAATAGACATTTTTCCAAAGAATTTGTACAAATGGACAATGATAGCATGAAAAGATGCTCATCATCATTAGCTATTAAGGAAATGCAAATCAACCCACAATATGATACCACTTCACACCCTATAGAATGGCTGTACTGAAAAAGAAATAACATATGTTGGTGAGGACATGGAGAAATTGGAATACTGTGTATTGTTGGTTGGAATGTAAAAGAGTACAACCACTGAAAAACAGTATGGAGGTTCCTCATGTCATTATCCTGTGACCTAGCAATTCCACTTCTGGGTATTTAACTCAGAAAATTGAAAGCAAGGACTCAAATAGATTTTTGTACACACGTTTTAATTACAGCATTACACATAATAACCAAAAGGTGGAAGCAACCCAAGTATCTGCCAGCAAATTAATAGGTAAGCAAAATATAATTTATTCAGTACCATTTAACAATAAAAATAAATGAGGTATGATACATGTTTCAGCATAGACAGACCTTGGAAACAATATTAGTAAGCTAAGTGAAAAAAAAAAGCCAGCCACAAGGACAACATATTAAACAATCCCATTTCTATGAAATGTCCAGAGTAGACAAATCTATAGAGACAGAAAATATATTAGTTGTTGCTTAGGACTGAGGGGGAGGGTGGAGAGATGAGGGGTAATGACTGGAAACAGAAAAATGTGTCTTGTAAGGACTCACAATCTATATGACAAGGTAGGATAGATATATAAGATGATCAGCTATAATTATCAGTTATACCTGGTCTCCTGATGTAATTATCAGTAGTGTCCCCTTTACTCCCAAATTACCTGAGTTAGGACAACAAATTATATGGTCATTTTAGCTGAAACACAAATTGCCTATGAAAACCCAGTGAACATGTGGGGTGTAGTTGGTGACAGCTTCAGGAAACACCAAGAACTGGTACATTGGCCATAAAAGACATACCTACTCTATCTAAATAACTTTATTTTTTCAAACTCAAAGGCAAACTCATGGGCTGAGAGTGAAGGGAAACAGAAAATGTTAGTTGGGAGTATTTCACTTAGCTCATATCTCCCTTGTTAATATTACTCTTTTCTTAAAATCCTGTTTGAGCCTCATGTCCTCCCAATTTCCCTGATTTGTTAGCGCCAAATGCCCTTTTCTTTAACCTTAGTTCATCTTTTCTATGTTACTCTCATAGGACTTGTCTCATGGACACTATTAAAATAATTGTTCCACTCAATTATAAAAACCTTGAGCTTTAGGTCAGGGACCATGACTTAGAGCTCTTTCTCTCCTCAGGGTTAGCACATTTACTGATGTATTATTTAAATGAACCAGACTATATTTCTGAGGCCTTTATAAAAGGCATATATTTTTAGAAGGTTGAAAAAGTAGCTCAAATGAGAGAGCAAAATTTTTAGGTGAAATGACATATATAGGCATTAAGGCCACTATTTTCCATTGAAATACCATTAAAATATACAGAATGCAGTACAAAGAAATGAAAGTTAAGAAACATAAAATATAGATTGGCAGGCACTTCTAATGGATGTTCCAGGAAAATAAAACAGAGGGAATGGCCGAGAAGCAATTTGAAAAGGGATACATACCTGATCATTTTTCAAAATTGAAAAGAAAGCATGAATATTCAGATGGAAAGTTATACCAAGTGCCAAGCCAGGTAAAGAATAATAAATTCACCCCTAGATATGTTGGATTCAATCTATGAAAATTTAAAGATATAAAATCTTAAACCCTACTAGAAAGAAAAGATCAATCACCTTAATGGAAATGCCACATGAGGTTATTCAGCAACAATTGATACCAAAAATGCACCGGATTAATACCTTTAAAGGGATGAGATACAATAATGATTACCAGGAATTCTATAGTCAACTTGGATAATAATTTTTAAATGAAGACAAAATAAAGACAGGCAAATACTGAAATTATTTATCACTCACAGACCTTCTGTGAAACAGTTGGTGAAGTATATAAACTTAGTAAGAAATAACTTGTACCCAAAAGAAAGGGATGAGAGATGACAATAGTAAGCAAGGATGGTGGTAAAATATGATTTTGATTTTAATTCACTATGGAATATTTGAAAAGTAAACCACTAATTTTTGTGTTAAAAAATGAAACTAAAATTATAGATAAACAATTATAAGATGAAAGTTCAGGGAAGATTTTCAGTGGATACTTAAAATATGTTAAACTCATTACTATAAAGAGAAAGATGGCAGCAATACTGAGTAACTACAAACGTGGGGAGAAAAATGTACGGTTGAATGCATGTGTTAAAATTTTATCACTGTTTTGTTTGTTTATTTTGTTTCTTCGATTTCACATGTAAGTGTAATCATATGGTATTCATATCTAAAAAAATAAATAAATAAATGAAGAAACAAACTCTTAGATCCAGAGAAGGTACAGATGGAAGCCACATGACAGGGGTTGGGGGGATGGGCAAGATGGTGAAAGGGATGAAGAAGTACAGACTACCAGTTATAAAAATAAAAATAACACAGGGGTGAGTACAGCACAAGGAATATAGTACAAAAACTATTAATGGTTACCACTAAAAGAATAGATGCAAAACCAAACTTGCAAAGCAGCAAGAGAAAAGGAGGGACTGAAGTGTTTTAATCAAAATAAAAAGGAGGAGGAGGAAAAGAAAGAAGAAAGGAAAGAGGGAAGGAGGGAAGGAAGGAGAAAAAAAAAGGAAGGAAGGAAGGGAGGAAGAGGAAGAAAAGGAGGGAGGGAGGGAGGAAACCAGGATAAGTAAGCCAAGAAAAGGCATGGTTAACAGAAGATACAACATGAAGTAGAAGAGACATGCCTGAATATATCAGAAACCATAGTAAATGCCAATGGTACAGTGACCTATGAAAAGGTAGATATTGCCATACAGGATTTAAAAATAAATTAAAACAGAAATGTTGAAAACAGAGAAGAAAAAATATGCAAAATAAATACGACTTAAAACAAAGTGATAAAACAGTACTAATATAAGAAAAAATAAATAATAAAGTGATAAACATTTATCAAATAAAGAGAAATACTACTTATAAAGGAACAATTCAGCAGGAAGATACAACTATCAGGAAGCTTAATTACTTAAAAACTAGAGGTCTAGTGCATGGAATTTGTGCATGGAGCAGAGGGGAGCAGTCCCTCAGCCTGGCCTGCACCCTCTCCAATCCAGGAACCCGTTTGGGCCTAAACTGGCAGTCAGACATCCCTCTCACAATCTGGGACCACTGGCTCCTAACCATTTACCTGCCTACCTGCCTGCCTGATAGCTCCTAACTGCCTCTCCCTGCCTATCTGATCACCTTTAACTGCTTCTGCCTGCCTGCCTGATGCCCCTAAATACTTCCCTACTGGCCTGATGGCCCCTAACTGCTCTCCCCTGATGGCCTGATTGCCCCTGACCACCTCTGCCTTGGCCCCCACCACCATGGCTTTGTCCAGAAGGGTATTGGGAAGGACATCCAGAAGATGCCCAGTCTATTCAGTCTAATTAGCATATTACCCTTTTATCAGTATGAAGACTTAAATCCAAAGCCAAACATTAAAATGAACTTACAGGCTCCTGATTGTTTAAAGAAAATTACACACACACACACACACACACACACACACACACACAAACACACACACACACACACACACACACACACACACACCTATATATGAGAGAGAATGGAAGAAGGAATACCAAAATGTTAAAAGCATTTTCTTCTTGATGTTATATTATACATAATTATCCTATCTAATAAAAGAGTAATATGCATATTGATCATCACTCCAACACCCAAGATGGCTGCTCCCATGTGGTCAAAGATGCTGTCCCCATGTGGACACCAGATGGCCACCACAAGATGGCCAGCAGGGGAAGGCAGTTGTGGGTGATCAGGCCAGCAGGGGAGGGCAGTTGGGAGGGACCAGACCTGCAAGGGAGGGCAGTTGGGGGAGATCAAGCCTACAGGGGAGGGCAGTTAAGGGTGACTAGGCCAGCAGCGGAGGGAAGTTGGGGGCAACCGGGCCTGCAGGAGAGGGCATTTAGGGACAAACAAGCTGACAGGGGAGCAGTTAGACATCAATCAAGCTGGCAGGGGAGTGGTTAGGGGGTGATCAGGCTGGCAGGCAGAAGCAGTTAGGGGCAATCAGAAAGACAGGCAGGCAAGCAGTTCGGAGTCAGCAGTCCTGGATTGTGAGAGGGATGTCCGATGGCCTGTTTAAGCCTGATCACCCAATAGGATCAGGCCTGAACAGGTAGTCGGACATCCCTCGAGAGGTCCCAGATTGAAGAGAGTGCAGGCTGGGCTGAGGGACATCCCCTTCCCCCCATGCATGAATTTTGTGCACCAGGCCTCTAGTATTATACATAATTTTTCTAGCATTATGTATAATTTTATATTTTTGTTTGCTGCATCTTACATTGTTACAAATGAATACATATTATCTTTGTAGCAAAAAGTTATAACAAATCCAAATGCTGCAGAAATGTTCATTTCCCAATGCAATGGAAGCAAACTTATGATTGATAAATTTTGAAAAAGTCAATCTCTTAAGGAAAAAAAGTATATATTTGCTAAACATGCAACAAATAAAATAATCGATTGTATAATATAGATATTAAGATATAAAAACAAAAAAATATTAAGTTTGTGGAATTCAAGTATTAGTGGGCCAAAGGTTAATTGATAATATTGAATGCTTTCATTTCTTAAAGAGAAAGGCTACTGAGCAACCAGGCTAGCACAAGGTTTGAGTTCAAATCCCCACCGCATCCTTCCCTGCCCCACCAAGTCACCTAACTAGTGCCTCTTCAGCTGCAGATGGAGATGATAATAAAACCACCACATAGGCTTGTCATGAGAATTAAATAAATGAATATACATAAAGCACTTAAAATCGTCCTTAGCCCTCATGAAACCCTGTGCATTATTTGATGCTGTAATTTAAAAACAGAAACCTGAAAACCTGAACTGTTCAATTGTTCACCTGGTCTCTGGATTATATGCAGATTTACCATTAATATTTACTTCTGGGAACCTATCCCAAGGAAATAATATCAAAACAGAAAGATATGTAGGTGACTTTCACTGCACAAAACAGGTTAATTGTACTAAATCATACTAACTGTACAAAACTGGGAGAAGAGTTAAGCACAAAATTTTGTCTTCTAACTGTGGTCTGATGGAGCTGGCTTGAATTTTATGAGACAATCATTAAATACAGACATTATTAAATATGAGGTCATATAAATTTATAATTGAATTATGTTAAAAACAAAGTAATAATACTGAAAATGTATCACTTCCTAATTATTTTACTATTATCCATGTTCTTGAGGTTATTTACATCTAACGTTCTATATGGTAGAAGTAGTACATAAAGGCATGCTTTTGAACATCTCATTAATTTAGTGTTGGTAGCTTGAAATTAACTGTGATTGGAGTATCTATACTACAGAAATCAACAAATGCAGCAAATCAGGGCTTTTATTTTAGAGAAGCAGATATCTAACAGAGACCAGCAAATCTTATCTAACAAGAATGCTACTTATAGTCACTGCAAATGGCATTTTGAGGAATATTGATAATATAGAATGTGTGCATGATCTAGTGTTCAGTAAAAGTGACAGGAAGCAGAACTGAATAAATAGTTTTATCATGATACATATTTTAAAGAGTATGTAGAAAAATGGAATAAAATATATAATATAAATATAAAAACAGCATTCTCATTCTCATTTGCAGATGAGAAATAATGGAAGCTATGAATGGTTATTAACTTACCTAAATATAAGAAAAGTACAAATGGATAGAGCTGAATTTCGAGGTTAAAATTGATGTTTTGTTCCCATCTTTTAACTCTAAACCATACTATGTCTTCATGTCTTCAGCATATTACTAGTTAGAGAGATTGGGAAGGGGTCGTAAGATTTACATCGGTATCAGTTTCTTTCAGCAAAATGGTTAAGTCCATTTTGTCTGTACTCCAAAATTATCTAACCAAATCTGCTTTCAAAATTTTACTGACACTATCACATAGTTGTATTTAATGGTACTCGTTGACTCAGCAGACTCTCTTGTTTACTTTCATTCTAATATTCAGTTTTTATCTCAGCCAGAGCCTGTTTATAATAGAGCAGTATTTTTCCCCTCAATACAAGGACCACATGATTAGTAAATACATGACAATGACTACAACCCTTTCCCGGACCCAAAGAGCAACTTAACTTGAATACTAGGTGCTAGATGAGAAGGGCATTATGTTACCCTTTCGTGGGCTCTAGCACCTTGGTCACTGACATACCAGCTTCTGCCAGAATAGTTGCTGATTAACGTGACCGAGTGATTGAGTCAACAAAGAAGTCAGGTGTATTTGCTCCCTTCTGTTTTAGTAAAATTTGGGCTCAGACTTGGAAAATACTCAGGTTTTTTTAACGTCATAAATACAGTATTGTTTTATCACTATGAGAAAACGCTTTGGGATTGGAAATTTTCCAAAGCCCCCAAAGAAAGAGAGTATGCAGTTTTGCTCATCACTTGGCATATCTTGGAAACTAACTCACTTATTTTACTGGTGATGTAATAACATAAGTTATTTTTTTATTATTATGTTTTGGAATTTCTAAGATTTATGGATAATCTCAATCACTTATTAATGCTGTATCATTAATTCTTTGTCTCAGAATACACTCTCGATCTTTCAGGAATGACATTGGACACAGGCAGGTAAGAGTTCTGGCTCAGCCCGTTAGAATTTCTCAAGTTGCTTCTCCTGGGGGCTTTCATTTAGGTGAAGACCTGGTCTCATAGGGATCAAATGTGCATGTACTCAGGAGTGACCCTTTTAACAGTCACTGTGAATCCTTAGCATAGTACCTAATATTATATGTTGAGCACTGGTAAACACTTCTCTGGGTCTTAAAGGTCCTTGTTTCACTTTCTTCATTATTCAACCTATACTCCATGGTGTGTTGCCATAGAATTGCAACTGTCTTACTCTATAGTCCTTTGGCTGCGTTGACCCTGGAGCACCAACCATGTACTAATCCAGCCAGCTGTCCTTGCAGCTCCTATGTTCATATGTGATTGTCAGATAAAGTGAAACCATGGTGTAGGTCAGAGCCACATAACGGTGCTGTCCCCAGCTCCAGCTAGATTCTCAGCATGGTCCAAGTAGTCCTACATTCTCTAGTGGACTCCACTCATCTTCCTGAGTGGAATCACTTCCTTTGAGTCCTCTACTCCCTTGCCACTTTTCCCCAATGACCACCAAGTCCTATTTCATTGCTAAGTTGCCTACTTTACCTTTGGAAATACAGTAGAAATCTTGACATTTCTGCTTTTTTTTCTGTTCTTTGAGGTGAGATAAGAAATATCTAAAGCAACTTGTGTTTCCCCAAACATGCAATGAGTTACTCTGACAATGCACGTCACTATTAAACATTCATCCAGGACTTAGTGTTCTGGATTTTAATGACAGCTGTGCCCCTCTGAATTAGTCATATGTCAGATCTGTGAATCCTATCCCTGTATACATATGATTCAGAAGAGGAGGTTACTCAAATATCTTTAAAGCAAACCACTCAGACTAAAATATTTCTAAGTATGCTAGTCATGGGATAATATTAAGAATGGAGTGTAAACAGGAGCTCTTTGTGCATGTTACTCAAATTCAGTGCTGCTTATGTGAATTCCTGTACTCCCACACTTTAAATTCTGCACTTAATACTTCATGATAAAGCATTAAATATTGTTGAAGTATGTGGTTAAGGTAAGCAATTCAGTGAAATATTGGCTACTTTCATACATGATGGTTTAGAAAGTTCTCCTACTTGTGGGTTATGATATTGAGTTCATCATCGAAGGTATCACTAGTCAACATGATTCAGAAAGGTAGTGACTTTTTTTTCTTGTCTTTGAATGTTAGGAATCTTGGTTAAACTGAAACAAAACAGTAAGCTATTAATTCTACAAAGTTGGTTATTACTTTCGTTGAGTAAATGGCATGCTGACAGAAAAGAATCCACTGAATACCCTTGCACTATTTTAAATCTGTCAGTCTATTTTGTAAAATACTATTAGGCAGAGTCCCTGATTCATTCATGAGAAAGGTCTTAGGAAAAATGGATTCAGTCTAAAAACCTTCCTTAAAAGTTGCCTTCTGCCAAGAATAAAAGTGCCAACTGTGAAATAGTTTATGTAGAATATTTTACTATGTTAAATAATATTAAAATAATAGCACATTATTGTGTTTTGTTTGTACCAACATATTCTATGCATTTAACATTAATAACTTAAGGGCTGTGTTTTCATGATAATGTTTATTCTCAGAACTGGGGTATGTAGTTAATACATCTCTGCTCTGCTAGGTTTGGTGTTTTTGACTAAGGTTGATATTTTGAAGTTTTCAAAATAGAGATAAGTGTGCATTAAGGGCTTTATCTGTAAAATTTGGAAACTGAAAATCATTTATTTCTAAAATATAAATTAGGAGTTGCTCATATAAAGAGGTTGGGGATTTTTTTGTGTGTGCACTTAATTCTAATTTGAAACATCAAAATCAAATGTCCTGCTTCTTACAAGACTGAATTTTACTAAATTTTAGCATTTCACCATGTCATTCTATATAACTTTGGGGTTTAGAATAGCACAGATAAAATATAATCCGTAAGTCCTAACATCCAGGTGCCATCTTACTGAACATCTGTTGTATGAAAGGAAGTATTAAAATAATCTGAAGCCAATGCTAAATCTTTCTGGCTATTATTAGCTATTTGAAAAGATTGAGGTTATCTTTTATCTGGAGATACCTCAGCATATTAATTGGCAAGTAATGTTTAAATGCATTTGAAGATATCATTCTGCTTATGTAAAATAGAAAACAAAACAAAATAAGCATATGAAATCAGGCTGTGATAAAACCTATATTGCATTGGCATGTGAATCTTAACATTGTGGCTCCAGAAATTTTAGTGAACCATAAAAATCTAAAGCTACATTTCCCATCTACATACAGATACTACCTTCACTTATCTATACAATCCAAGCATGTCCAGTTCTTTGATAAAGTGGTATATAAAGGGAAAATAATTCATGTGAGAGTGTTATAAATCACAGCAGTCTTTTTGTGCTACTGTAATATATTTAATTTGAAAAATCTTTAATTGATACCATTCAAACTGCTTTCTCATGAAAAAAGATTTCAGTGCAGCCCTCAGACCCTTTGCAAATTACAAAAATTTTCAGTCTTTCTTCCTGATTTGAAATTCACTAATCTCAGTTTCATAATACACTGGCCAGAACCCATATCACTGTGGACATTCTTGCTACTGCAACAGGTGTTTGTCAGTTTCTTAAGTTGCTTTCCTTTCCCCTGAGGTGGTGTTATTTCCGGTACATTCCAAAGGCTCTGAAAAAAAACGTTCACAGTGTCTTGCCAAGCCAAATCATTACTGGGCCTCAAAGTTATTGAGGATCCATTGTCTTTAGGCTTTTATTATGTAGGTAAATTGTGTGTATCTTTCTCTAATTCTGATTTTTTTAGTAACTAAAATATTTAGGAAGTGTTTTGTAAAATTAAAAGTGAAAATGGAAATGATTTTTTCATTCAGGAGTGAACACTCTGGATGTCTGGGAGTAGAGTTGATTATATTCCCGAGTTTAAAGGTTTTCATCATCCATTTAGACCACCCTGAAGTTTGACATAAACATAAACAAAACAGATCTTGATAATGTGCAGTCTAAGGTTTCTTCTACCTGCTAATGTTTCCTCTACGAGTGAGGGCTCTGCAGGCTAAAGGTTTTACTGCAGACCTTAAGGCAGGGAAGGAAATGGCTAGAAAGGAGACCATCAATCAATTGCTTATTTATATAGCTTTCTCCCTCTCTACACACTCCACCCCTACTTTACCAACTAAAACTTAGATCTACCATTATGTGAATCAGTCGTGATCAGAGCACATGCGCAAGCACACACCCACACCCACACAGTTTAGAACTATGACAAGGCAACAAGAAGATAAGAGTTTTCACACCAACCTTTTGGAAGTTTCTCAGTCCCGCTGAAGGCAACCAGGGTAAGAATATGTACCAGTGGAATGTTGACGAGCTCTCTCATGATTAATCCAGGCTCAGGCAGGAGAAAGTTTCTTCTGGACAATGCAAGCAGAATGCCCCACAGTTTACATTTTAAAGCATAGTTTGTTACAAAAGGGTCATCTGCTAATGACCGTTTGTGTCAGCAGCTCCACAGGCTCTAAGTATAATCAGGAATTCTCAGACTTGGCTGTAATGATGGACATGGCCAGCTGGTGAGTATCCACTTAGGCCAGTAATGCAAGTGTAGGGCTGGAGGAACAAGGGAAAGAAAATCCCTTTAGAATCCTTTTTAAGACAGTGGCAGAAGGACAATTCCAGATGCCATTTGCAACCATCACTGTATTCTCTGAGGTATAGTTGGCCTGATCTTCTGATTCATCTCTCCACCTCTCCTGCACTCACACCAGAGCCCTGGGTATATCTAATCGTGACTCCTCCCCGTCTCATGCCACCTCCCACACCAACCCATTACCAATACCCACAGATTGTACCAACTCGGTATTCCTTGATTTCTTCCCCTTTTAGGATTCCAACTAGTGACATGCTATTCCAACCTCTTTTTTTAGATATTCATCTTCTCTGAACGACAGTGATAGCCTCCTGCCTATTCTCTCTCCCTTGTGTCTTACCATCCTCTAAAATCTTTTCAGATAGCCGCTCCTGTTCAAAAGCCTTTAGTATCTCCTCATCTCATAAAATCATTTTCAAACCTCCCTAATATTATGTAAGAGGTTTTGCTAGACTGCCTATCTTGTTAGCCTCCTCATCTTTTACAATCCATCCCTACCTCTTATTTTAATACTTAGTAACCCACTGGTGATTCCCTGTATATGCAGTTTTATTACCTTTATAAATTTCTCATTCAGTTTCAGTCTCTGGAATGCTTTTTCTTTCCTCTCCACCCAGTTAGCACCTAGCTCAGCTTGATCATCATCTCCTTCTGGGAGCCATCCCAGACCCCAAATTATGTATCTTCCCAAAGTTGGGTTAGGTAGCCTCCACTGGGCCTCCATAAAATATTGTACACATCTCTAACATTGCATTTACTGCATTGCTTTAAGATTTGTTTCCTCTTGCCTTAGTGGCATCTTCATTCTTTGGCCTCATGAATCCACTGAGTTGGCAGCTGTGGGCTGTCAGCATATTGCACTCCTTGCTGCATTTGAAAGCCACCTTCAATGGCTTTTAAAATTGCCACTTGAGAATTACCTTTTCATATTGATCAAGTCTTGGAGACTTTCCTAAGTTAATATATACAGCACTACCTCATTATTTCTATTGGCTACATGGTCTTTTAATCATCACGGATATATAATGCTATATTTAACTACTTCCCATCAGTGAGAGACCCACTCATCAACACTTACTTTTGAATAAAATAAAATTGGCATTTCATTGTTTTAATTTATGTTTAGTATACTGAACTAGAGGATTGGTACATGAAATTTGTGCATGGGGGCAGAGCGTGTCCCTCTGCCCAGCCTGCACCCTCTCCAATCTGGGACCCCTTGAGGGATGTCGGACATCCCTCTCACAATCCAGGACTACTGGCTGCCAACTGCTTGCCTGCCTGCCTTCCTGATTGCCCCTAATCGCTTCTGCCTGCCAGCCTGATCACCCTCTAACCACTCCCCTGCCAGCCTGATTGATGCCTAACTGCTCCCTTACCAGCCTGTTTGCCCCTAACTGGCTTCCCCTGCAGGCCTGGTCTCCCCCAACTGCTCTCTCCTGCAGGCCTGGGCCCCTCCAAATGCCCTTCCCTGCAGGCTCGGTTGCCTTCAACTTCTCTCCTCTGCTGGTCTGGTCACCCCTAACTGCCCTCCCCTGCAGGCTTGATTGCTCATAACTGCCCTTCCTTGCAGGTCTGGTCCCTCCCAACTGTTCTACCTTGCTGGCCTTTTTGTGGTAGCCATCTTTGGCCACACAGGCAGGATCTTTGACTACATGGGGGAAGCCATCTTGTGTGTTGGAGTGATGATCAATCTGCATATTACTCTTTTATTAGATAGGATAGAGGCCTGGTGTATGGGTGGGGGCCAGCTGGTTTGGCCAGATCAGGATGGGGTTCCCTTGGGGCATTGGGCCACCTGGGTCAGGGGCCTGTAGTGGTTTCCAGGCCTGCCACACCCCCCAGAGACCCAAGCAGAAGCCCTGGTATCTGACAGTTATTTATCTTCTACAATTCAAACTTTGTAGCCTGGAGTGGAGTCAAGCCTTCTGCTCGCTCCATGGCCACAGCCATTTCTCTTGGGATATTTACCTTCTATAATTGAAACTTTGTAGCCTTAAGCAGAAGCCAAGGCAGTCCATGGCTGCGGAAAGCTTGGCTTCCTCCATTGCCAGAAATACTGGCAGCCATGGAGCTGGCGAGAGGAGGAGACTATAATTGAAACCTTGTAACATTGAGTGGAGGCCTGGGCCCACCAGGGTGTATGGAAAGCTTGGCTTCCTCCATCGCCAGGAAAACCCAAGCCTCCCTTCTGCTCTCTGTGGCCTACCCGTCTTGGTTGGGTGTTAATTTGCATATCACTCCTGATTGGCTGGTGGGCATGGCTTGTGGGCGTAGCGGAGGTACAGTCAATTTGCCTATTGCTCTTTTATTACATAGAATACTGTTAGAAATGAGAATTTTTCATATATTTATTGTTATTAATTTTTCTCTCTATGGCTTTTGTCTAGTTTCCTCTTAGGTCATTTTTTATTATTAATTTATAGGTGATTCTTTAATACTCTGGATATAAATAATTTATATCATTTGTCTACATAAAATACTTCTACTACTTAGCTATAATGATTGGTTCAGAAATGAGTTTATGGCTGAAACCGGTTTGGCTCAGTGGATAGAGCGTCAGACTGCAGACTGAAGGGTTCCAGGTTCGATTCCGGTCAAGGGCATGTACCGTGGCTGTGGGCACATCCCCAGCAGGGGGCGTGCAAGAGGCAGCTGATCAATGTTTCTGACTTTCTATCCCTCTCCCTTCAGCTCTATAAAAAAAATATATTTTTTAAAAAAGAAAAATAAAGAAATGGGTTTATGGCTTGGGCTGGTCAGTTCAAGGTCTACCTGGTATATTATTGAACCTATTGCAAAATACAAAAAATGCTTCTCTGAGAAAATGTCACTAAAGTTATATCCTGCAGGATAAATAAAAGTCAGATAGCCAAACTAGGGGGAGGTCTTGGAGTGGACTGTAGCAGGTAGTGGTGGGAGAATGTGGAAATGACCAGGAGGTGAAGGAACACAATGATGTGATGAAATGAAAGAAGTTCAGTGTGTTTGGAATGCAGAAAGTGAGGGCAAACACTGCGAGGCAGGTAGGAGAAGTGGTTTAGGATCTTGTATTTCTCAGGAAGAACTTCATTCTAACAGCAGTGAAAAGCCATGGGAGTGGAGATTGCAGTTAAAACTATGAAAATGAATGACCTGAGATATGCTAAAGAGAGTGTTTAAAAGAAGAGGAAGCCCTAGAAATGAGCCATAAAACATTCCAAGCTTTAAAAGTCAATAATAGATAAAGAGCTAGAAAAAGAGATTGCCAAGAAGCAACTAGTGAGATTAAAAAAAAAAAAAGAGCATTTCACAAAAATACAGGGTGGGAGGAGAGCATTGCCAGGAGCGCGTGCTTCCCAGGATGCAGCATGTTGAATGCTACTGAGAGGTTCACTAAGAAAGAACTGAAAGGCTGCCATTGAACTTAGCCACTTAGATGTGATTTATGACCTTGCAAAAGGGCAGTCTCAGGAAACAGAAGGACATAAGATCAGAAAACAGAGTGGTATATATAGATTTAAGAGTGGATGAGAAGTGAGGAAAAGTAGACAGTGTGTGAATATTATTCTCTCAAGAAGAGTAATTATGAATGCAAGAAAGTAAGTTAAGTATTAGCTAAAGGGAGAGGTTGGGTGGAGACAGAAATTACTTATTTTTTTTATTTGTTTTGAAGATGTTGCAAAGGATCCTATAGAGAAAAAGAGGTTAAATACACAGGAGGGAAAAGAGACAATAGTTCAAGGTCTCAAGGAAGGTGGGAGGAACTGAAGTGTTGAGCATAGGATTTTGGAAGATGTATAGAAGAGGATAAGGAAGGGCTGAGTAGGGAAATTTTACAAAGTGGAAGGTGAAGTCAAAGAGAATTGAATAGTTATTTTGAAAAATAAGAGAGCACATAGTTGAGACTGTTCACTCTGAAGTTAATGCTGATACTTATACACTTGGTGTAATTTTTTTTTTCTCTCCAGCACTTCTCGGATTCTCAAATGACAGTTGTTGAATGGCTAGGGTTATTTGTGATATATTAGTCTAAAGAAGCAGCATTCCTGAAGAGAGAGTGAAATGTGATGGTAGGAAACAAAGTGGATGTGTCAAAAACAGAGATGGTCAATAAACAGATGATGTTACTGGTATGACAAAGGTAGGAAAATGGCCAGTGACAGCAAGGACTGTCAAGGGAAGGATTCAGTGATGTGGTTAGGTTTAAGCCAGTCTAGGAGTTCACTTCAGGAGCATAGCTCAGGACCCGGGGCCATTTGGCTTTTGTGTAGCAGAGCTTATTTCTCAGAGTAGAAATTAGCTCCGAGGCTAGTGTTATTGCACAAGAAAAACAGTGAGGTTGTAATAGTGTGGATGGAGAGGAAAGGATATATAGAGTTGAGACAAGTATGGAAAAGATTTAGTCATAAAGTCAGGATGAATACCAGATTTCCAACGTGAAAAATTAAGTAGAGCCCAGCTGGTATGGCCTAGTGGTTGCGTGTCGACCCATGAAACAGAGGTCACCCGTTGGATTCCCAGTCAGGGCACATACCCAGGTTATGGGCTCTATCCCCAGTAAGGGTTATGCAGGAGGCAGCCAGTCAATAATGTTTCCTCTCTCATTGATGTTTCTCTCACCCTCTCCCTCTTCTCTTTCTAAAAAAAATCAATAAAAACATATTTTTAAAAAATAGAGTAGGGCTGCTGGAGTGTGGCACCTCTATGGGGCCTGGGAGAATCCAGGAGTGGGAAAACTGGAGACGGTGGAGGTGGAGAGAAGAAAAATTGAGTGAATGTAGAAAGTGGAGTTTTTAATTATATGCTAGCAGGAACTTCCAAAAGGAAAAATTATCTACTGAAGTGGTCAATGCTGTGTCCTAGGTATCTTGAGCTGCTGGCTGGGTTTCAAAAGGAAATAGCTGGCTTACTCAAATAGATTAAAGGGAGATATACAAAGGGATAAATGGTGGGGAAATCACAAGACTTAGTGCAGAAGCTATGAACCACAAACAGTTTGTTTTTGCCATCTCTAGGCCTGAGGGCCAAAGCAGTTACTGGAATATATACTAGTAGACAGAGATAACTATATGGAGAGAAAACTTAGATCTTTAGGTGAGGGACTCCACCAGCTCATGAATATACCTTTGATTTCTGGCAAATTCTCACCATTAGCCAAACTCAACAGGACACTGGAGGGCAAGAAAGACCAGTGATAGAGTTCATAGAAGCCATTTCCACAGACATAAAGCAGGAGAGAAGTGGACAAAGGGAAGGCCACCCTGCTGGATTCTTTAAGGAGTTCCAGCTTTTCCCAGAGAACAAAGGATACCAGTCAATGGAGGCAGGCAAGTACTTCCATTCATTGGATCAATTACTTTTTGAATCGTTCAATCAACATGTCACACTCTCGCCCACTTCTCTGCTTGTCCCAAAAGATGACTACACTGCTTCTGTATCATACCATCCCCTTGCCAAAATTCATCTTCGATACTCCACCTTGTTACAGGGGCTTTTCCAGACCATGGAACAAAACTGTTCTGAGACTTCTAACCTGTTGGTCATTATCCCTGAATTCATGATTCATCCAGTCCCACTGGCAACATCAAGATAACAGTCCAAAAACCCTATGGAAAATTCTAATGTGGCTCCAGTTTAAAGACTTTGAAGTTCTCACATCTGGTTTAAATAGTATTGAGGCAAGAAGCTTTCCACATTGTGCTGGGCTGGGCTGGAGATACCAATTTCATTTGCCACCTGCTAGATGAAACTGTGGAATGGTAGATATTCTTGTAGGCTTTGTCTACTTTGTTTCAATTTCCTGCTACAGGCTGTTTATACTCTTAATGATGCCAGAAAATTTTTCAAGTAATTTTAAAAATTATCCACCAGCCGAAACCGGTTTGGCTCAGTGGATAGAGCATCAGCCTGCAGATTGAAAGGTCCAAGTTCAATTCTGGTCAAGGGCATGTACCTTGGTTGTGGGCACATCCCCAGTAGGGGGTGTGCAAGAGGCAGCTGATCGATGTTTCACTCTCATTGATGTTTCTGACTTTCTATCCCTCTCCCTTCCTCTCTGTAAAAAATCAATAAATATATTTTTTAAAAATTATCCACTACACATCCATCAATGGCCACGTCTGGAATATCAAATGCTGGTGAGGATGTGGAGCAACAGGAACACACACATATTGCTGGTGGAATTGCAAAATAGTACAGCTATTTTGGAAGATAGTTTGTGGTTTCTTACAAAACTAAACATACTCTTACCATACACCTTGGTATTTAACCAAAGGAGTTAAAAATGAAGGTACACAAAAGCTGCACACAGGTGTTTATAGCAGCTTTCTTTACAATTACCAATATTTGGAAGCAACCAAGGTAAATGGATAAATAAATATAATATTCAGTGTTAAAAAGAAATGAGCTATCAAAATATTAAAAGACATTAAGGAACATTAAATGCATGGTATTAAGAGGAAGAAGCCAATATGAAAAGGCTACATACTGTATGATTCCAACTATGTGATATTCTGGAAAAGGGGAAAAAATTATGGAGACAGTAAAAAGATCAGTGCTTGCCAGGGTCTGGAGGTGTTGGGGAGAAGAGTTGAATAGGCAGAACAAAGGGGTTTTCAAAGTAATAAAAGTACTCAGTATGCTGTATATGCTATATATATAAAAGCCTAAGTGACCATCACACCTGAACAGATGACCAAACAGACTGTGTGGGGTGAACAGGTTGGCAGGGGCATTATTGAGGGGCAACCAAATGACCGAGCAGCAGGCTGCATGGTGAGACCAACCAGCAGGGAGGGCAGTAAGGGGCAACCAGTGGAGGAGGTAGTTAGGGGGACCAGGCCGGTGAGGGGGACAGCTGGGGGTAAGCAGGCAGGCAGGCAGGTGAGCTGTTAGGAGCCAGTGGTCCTGTATTGTGAGAGGGATGTCTGACTGCTGGTTTAGGTCCAGAAGGTCCCAGACTGGAGAGGGTGCTGGCTGGGCTGAGGGAACACCCCCCACCCCCACCCTGTGTGCGAATTTCATGCACCAGGCCTTTAGTAGATATATATCATTGTACATTTGTTCAGACCCATAGAATGTACAACACCAAGAGTGAACCCTAAGGTAAACTACAAATGTGGGTGATTGTGATCTGTCAATGTATGTTCATGCTTACTAAAAATGTACCATTCTGGTGAGTGATGTTAATAATGGAAGAGGTATAGTTTTACAGGGGTAGGATGATACATGGGAAATCTCTCTATGTCTTTCTCAATTATAAAACTAAAAATGCTCTTAAAAAACTCTTAAAAATTTATGTAAATGGTCAAGTATAATGATGTTATTCAATTCATGTTTTGATTTAAGTCTTTATAAATATTTTAAAAATTGTGACAACTACAGATATCATTTTATGACCAAATACAAATCATAAGAAACTTCTTTGCAAGAAAGGCATTATCTTGTAGAGTGGAGATTTTTAAAAATTCAATATTTGAACCTTTTTCTGTGTTTGAGTGAGTTTGATAGGAGGCAGGTCCCTGCTCTTTCTACAAAATCCAAGAGAGGTGTATACATACTCTTGTGAACCCTGGTTGCTGGATATGGATAAGTGACCTAAGCTCAGGTAATCAGACACCTTTGCTGGGCTTCTGAATCTGGAACAAGTGACGCAAAGAAGACGGTAGTTAGGATTCATTCCAGTAGTAGTGGCATCAAATGTTCAGTGGCATTGGTGCCAAGAGCAGTGTGCAACCATGGCAGTGCTTCCGCAATATCCAATATCCAGTGGTGGCAATGCCAGTGGCTGTGTCCCATGCCCAGCAGCAAAGCTGTGTCACCCTGACAGTGCTGTTCCTCTGCTGAGATCTTGGCAATAGTGCTTGTCACCTGACTACCTTTGGTTCCAGCCTGGATCTCCAGCATTCCCCAGGATTCCATAAGCTTCCTAATATTCTTCCAATAAATTCCCTTTCTCCTAGCTTAAGCAGGAGAATCATTCTCTGTTGGTTGAAACAAAAATTTCTCTCTTTTTTAAACAAGAAAATTAAAGCTCTAAAAGGTTAAGAAAGGAGTCCAGCATCTTATAACTAGTAAATGATGGATGCAAAATTCTAATTCAGGTCTGTCTGACTTCTGAGTATGATTTCCCGCAAAACTATTTGTGTCTACATTGCAGATATTCATTTATAGGTTTTGAAATGTCCAATCAAGCTTAGAGGTTAAACTGGTCAGGATAAGTAGTAATCTTACCTTCTTTTTCAATGAGTACAAGTGAGAAATCAGGGAAACAGAAAACATGATTATCCAGTGACTCTGGAAGAAGAATGGGAATGGAAAATGGGAGACATTAATACTGTCAACAATAAAAGAAAAGAAAATGCTATCTCAAGATCACATGGGACATAGCCAGCCATATATGGATGAGTCATCCAGGATTTTTTACAATTTGGTGTGAACAACCTTGGCAAGCAGCCTGGCTTAGATGGTGACCCAATATGTATGCATATCCACTAATGAGATCAGTTCGGGTTCTGGTGGGACTTAATCTAAGGAACCTGAGAAGTATAAGACTTCTTCTCTCTGGCACAATTAACTTCCTCAGCAGACACAACTGAGATATTCCTAAACTTCTAGGCGATCAGACAGTTCATGCAGAGTTTTCGTCTAAGTCACTGCCCCCGACATCCTTCTACTTCCTGGTGCCTAGGAAAAGAGAAACCTCAGGACTTACTACCTTCAAAATCAACCTTGTTCCCCCAAATATTTCAGTTGTTGTTGGAGATGTGGAAGGTAATAATTTCTCTGCAAGAATAGGAGATGATAGCATCAGAAACTATTGGCCCTAGAAACCAGAGAATTTCTCCATTGAATTACTATAAGCCACTGCTTTTGCCACTCATTGAATTACGAATGGCACAGTTGATTACTGGATTTATATACTCATCTTATTGCCATCAAATAAATTATGAACTGTTTTTGGTATTACCTGTCTTGGTGTATTAATACCTAAATGTTGCAAGTGATGGGTAGATTTTGGATTTTGTTTTCTTCTTAACATAAAGAAGAGTATGCTTCCCCCTCTATTGAGACCTTAATTTCACATCAATCCTGTGCATGTAGCCTTAGTTCATGTAACCTACCTTAGAGCTAGAGATCTAGGCACTAAAAGAAAGCTGCTTGTACTAGGATTTTATTTATACTTTAGCTTCTTCAAGAAAAGTCCTAGTGCAGTTTGTGAAGAAGAAAAGTGTCAAACCACAGTTTTAGCAGAACCATTGCTTCCTGAGATAGTATAATCTTTATAATTAAGGTAAACCTAATAAAATTCCAGTAGTATATTTGGGATTAGAATAAATGACTTAAATAATAATTTATTTAATAATTATTCAATAAGAAACTAAACAAAAATTATTGAAAAATACAGTAACAAGAGGGAATTTGCCTACCAAATGCTAAAATCTACTATAAAGCTATAATATAGTTAAAATAGTGTTCCACTGGACTACAAATAGGCATATCAATAAATATTGAAAAAGTTTTAAAGATGACATTTTAAATTAGTGGGAAAAGATGATTATTAGTTCAACTGTGTAGCCATCTAAAAATTATTTATATCGAGAGAACCAAGATGGCGGCATAGGTAAACACCTATTGTTCTGCCCCGCGCAGCAATTCAAAAACTACAACATAACAACAAAACAAACATCACCCAGAATCACCAGAAAGCTGGCTGAGTGAAAACTCCAAAGATAAAAGTAAAGGTGGGACACTGAGACTCAGAAGAGCGGCGGGAGCGCAGCCGTGAAGACAGAAACAGGTTAGGAGCCGTCCTGGTCGCGCGCGTGGGCTGTAGGGCTGGAGCAGCAACCCGGCTGGAGTTCTCCAATGGGGAGGGCGGAGACGTCCCACTACACGGATTCCCCAGCACCAGGCGAGGTCCGAGATCCGGGGTACATGGAGATGTCCCACTGCACAGATTCCCCAGTGCCAGGTGAGGTCCGAGGTCTGGGGGACCCACCCTGGAAGCCGGGCACGGCAGAGGTCTCCTAGTCTGCGGAAAAAACGGGAAGCTGGGAAAAGAAGTTTGCGCGCAAGTAAACTGTGCGACAGCACAGACGCACGACTTGCTCCCTGGAAAATTGTCTCCTGGTCCCAGAAACCACCTATTTTACAACCCTGGGCGAGACTTTGGGTGTGCAGACTCATTTGGGGAGAGGCAGAGTTGTCTGGCAAGGGAAAGAGAATAGCGGCTTTCTCTTGGAGGTGCCTGCAGCCATCCCCATCCAACAGAGACTCGCGCGCGTGCGAGCGCCTCATAGGACATAGCTGACACTGAGGCTGCCTGCTCAGCTCAGAGACTCCGCCCATCCAACCTGAACACAGTCTCCCTTCACAGCCAATTGGCCTGGAGGTCAAACCCTCCTAGGGCTAACAACAACAAGCTGGGTTTAAATTCAAAAATACTGTACAACCCATAAAGGATTGCAGTAAGAATACCCACCTCAAGTAACTGGGGAGGCTGTGCCACTGACCCTTAGAGGACATCTACCACATAAAGCAGCCACCATGCAGAGATATGGAAAGAAATCAGGTGTGAAAGAAATGGAGGAAAAAAGACGACTAGACATAGAGTTCAAAACCACGGTTATAAGGCTTTTCAAGAGGCTCCTAGAAAAGGCCAATGAACTTAATGAGAACTACGAGGAAATAAACAAGACCAACCAGGAAATGAATGAGACTTACAAGGAAATGAATGAGACCCTCAAGGAAATGAACAAAACCTCCAAGAATATGAACGAGACCCTCACGGATATGAAAAAGGACCAACTAGAAATCAAGCATACATAGACTGAAATAAAAAATATTACACAAAGTCCTAAAAGCAGTCCAGAGGGCCACAAGAACCAAGTCAAAGATTTGAAATACAAAGAAGCAAAATCCACTCGGCTGGAAAAGCAAGAAACAAAAAGAATTCAGATAATTGAAGATAGTGTAAGGGGCCTCTGGGACAACCTCAAGCATGCCAACATCCGAATTATCGGGGTGCCAGAAAAAGAGAGAGAGCAAGTTAATGAAAACCTACTTGAAGAAATAGTGACTGAAAACTTCTCCCACCTGGTGAAAGAAACTGACTTAAAAGCCCAAGAAGTACACAGAACCCCAAAATATAGGAATCTAAAGAGGACCACACCAAGACATATAAATAAAATGCCAAGAGCAAAAGATAAAGAGAGAATATTAAAAGCAGCAAGAGAAAAACAGTTGGTCACCTACAGTGGAGCACCCATACGATTGTCAGCAGATTTCTCAACAGAAATGATGCAGGCCAGACGGGAGTGGCAAGAAATATTCAAAATAATGAATAGCAAGAATCTACAACTAAGATTACTCTATCCAGCAAAGCTATCATTCAGAATTGAAGGCCAGATAAAGTGCTTCGCAGACAAGAAAAAGCTAAAGGAGTTCATCACCACCAAACCAATATTATTTGAAATGCTGAAAGATATTCTTTAAGAAGAGGAAGAAGAAAAAGGTAAAAATATAAATTATGAACAACAAATACACATCTATCAACAAATGAACATAAAAATCAAGTGAATTGATAGGCTGATGAACAGGATAAACTGGTGACTATAACAGAAACATAGACATAGAGAGGGAATGGACTGACAATTCTTGGGGAGAAAAGGGTTGTGGGAAGTACAGCAAGAGACTGGACAAAAATCTTGCAACAATGGGAGAGGACAGTGGGGAGGGGGAGGGGAGGGTGTAGGTGGAGGGGAGCTATAGGGGGATAAAAAAGGGGAAACAATGTAATTAATAAACTGAACAATAAAGATTAAAAATAAATAAAAATAAAAACCAACAAAAACAGAAAAAAAATTATTTATATCTGTACCTCATATTACACCAAAGTAAAATTCCAGATCAATTAAAAGTACTAATATTAATTAGTACTTTCCCACAAAACAATATTCTTGTGGGAAAAGCCTTTCATCTGAAAGAAAATCTGGAAGTCACATAAAGATGAATACATTTGACTATGTAAAGTTTTTTAATCTGCCTGAGGAAACATGTTGACAAAAATAAAATATCAATATGAAAGCATTGCTTAGCTAATAGATATCTTAATATGTATCTTATTTGAATTTTTCTCAACATATGACAATATTGGCCAGTTATTTTTACTTTAAGTTCTTTTACATTTTTATAGTGCTCTTTCCCGTTTTCCTGTCATTTTTATTGTCTTCATAAAATCCTCTTTTTTCTATGTAGAATTTAAAATTTATTTTTTCTAAATTTAAGTTCTTGGCACTCGCCTTTTAACTGTGCACACACTCTAGTTTTAGTCATTTTACAGTATAAGACACCATTTATGAATGTGTGACTCCTACTGTAGCTCTGATTTAAATCCTTCTTTTGAAAACACAGGTATATCAGGTCAACTATATGGCTGTCTCACAAGCAACTGAAATCAAACAGTTGAGACAAAATATTGTTAATCTTAAAAATGTTTACTACATTAACCTAGAGTTAATGAGATCAGAAAGGACAGAAAACATTGAAGTTTTGCTTCCTCTCCCCATCACTGTAAGGGGCTCTTTAGGACAATATGCCCTTCACAGGCCATCCTATCTAATAAAAGAGTAATATGCAAATTAACTATACCTTTGGTACACCCACCAGCCACGCCCACTAGTCAATCAGGAGCTGGGGCAGAGCCAGCCAGCAAGCGCGTGGCCCAGGCCAGGAGGTGGGGCCGAGGTGGCCAGGGCTGCTGGGGTTCGCAGGGGGGCAGGGCTGAGGTGGCCTGGGCCTCAGGGTGTGGGGCCAAGGCGGCCTGAGCCATGGAGGGCAGGGCCAAGGCGTCCCGGGTTGGGGGGGCAGGGCCAAGGCAGCCCAGGCCATGGGGGGCGGAGCCGAGGTGGCCAGCATGTGCTGGCCAGGTAGAAGTCTGGGCTGGGGGGATGGGCCAAGGCCCGTGCTAGCTGGGCGCAAGCTGGCTGGGGCGAAGGCCCTGGGCCAAGGCAGGGGGGGGCGAGGCTGTGATGGATCCACCCATCGGCCCCATTGCAGGGCGATGGTTGGGTGCACAAGGCCTAAAGCCTCAGCTAGAGGATTTAGGCCTTGGGCAGGCTGGGGGTGAGTGGTCAGTAGGACATCACCTGAGGGTTCCCAGTATGTGTGAAGGGCCACGAATTTTGTGCACTGGGCCCCTAGTCTACACTAATAAAAGAGAAACATGCAAATTGACCATACCTCGCTATGCCCACAAGCCAATAAGGAGCAAGTATGCAAATTAACCCAACCAAGATGGCTGCGGCCATGGAGAGAGCAGGAGGCTTGGGTTTCCCTGGTACAAACTTTTAATCATAGAAGATAAATCCCCCCAAAAATGGAAGTGGCCATGGAGCTGAAGCAAGCAGGAAGCTTGGGTTTCCTTGGTGATAGAGGAAGCCAAGCTTCCTGGTCAGCCCTGGTCTCAGCTCAAGGCTATAAAATTTCAATTATAGAAGATAAATAAATCCCAGATACCAGGGCCTCTGACTAGATCACCAGGGGTTGTGGCTGGTCTGCAAACCACCACAGGCCTCTCGCCCAAGCCACCCTATGCCCCAAGTGAACTCCCACCCTGATCCAGGACACTGTTCAGGGCAAACCAGCGAGCCCCCAGCCATGCACCAGGCCTCTATCCTATCTAATAAAAGAGTAATATGCAGATTGACCATTACTCCAACACACAAGATGGCTGCCCCCATGTGATCAAAGATGGCTGCCCACATGTGGACACATGATGGCTACCACAAGATAGCCATTGGGGGACAGCAGTTGGGAGGGACCAGGCCTGCAAGGGAGGGCAGTGGTGGGTGATCAGGCCAGCAGGGGAGGGCAGCTGGAGGTGATCAAGCCTGCAAGGGAGGGCAGTTAGGGGTGACTAACATGCAGGGGAGGGCAGTAAGGGGCAGTCAGGCAGGGGAGCAGTTAGGCATCAATCAAGCTAGCAGGGGAGTGGTTAGGTTGGCAGACAGAAGCAGTTAGGGGCAGTCAGGAAGGCAAGCAGGCGAGCAGATGGGAGCCAGCAATCCTGGATTGTGTGAGGGTTTGTCCGACTGCCATTTAGGCCCGATCCCACCTGAGAGGGATGTTTGACTGCCCGTTTAGGCCCGATCACTGGGCAAACCAGCCACCCCCACCCTTGCACTGGGCCTCTAGTAGCTCCATAATGGCTTTCTATTGTTCTCCTTGAGATAAAATATTTCTGGAAATCAAAATGCCTTCCAGAAACTAACCCAGTTCTGAACTCCTGGTAAAGTTGGAGAATATCTGTTTCCTCTTATTGTTGAGTTGTATGAAAACAATTACTTTAGAATAGTGACTGGCATATGGAATGTGTTTAATGAATAAGAGTTTAGTATAAATTCAAATTTTTTTAAGAAAACATGGCTCTAAGTTGACCTATACATGATTTTCAGTGTTAAAGTGCCCTTAGGGATTAGAGTGTCAGACAAAGAGCTAATCTTATACAGCTAGTCAAACAGGGCATCCTCCATTGTTTGTTCCCCCATCTGCCTCATTCCCTATATGGTCGTGGGACGTTATTATGAGAAGCTGTGGGAGAAAGCTTAGGAAGGTGTTATGATTTCAGAGTTAATAAAATCTGATTCAAAACCTTTCCCTAAGGCAATCAAGACCTAGAGTTTAAATTTCAACTGCCAGTCTGTCCTAATTTAAATAAATGTAAAATCCTAGCAACAGGGAAAATTGGTCTTAAGTTCCTTTAACATTAACACTCATCTTCTCTGAAACCTGGGGATTCCTTCATCTCTTGTTTCAGAGATTGTCCCCATCTTTTAAAAAAAATATATATTTTTATTGATTTTTTACACAGAGGAAGGGAAAGGGATAGAAAGTCAGAAACATCAGTGAGAGAGAAACATTGATCAGCTGCCTCCTGCACATCCCCTACTGGGGATGTGCCCACAACCATGGTACATGGTTGGAACCTGGGACCTTTTGGTCCGCAGGCCACTGAGCCAAATCGGTTTCGTCAAATGTTCCCATCTTCTACTCAGTTCCCCAAGCCATTAAGCTGTGAATCATCCCTGACAGCCTTCTTTTTCCTTAACTCTATACTAATCTGAGTCTTATCAGATACACATTCTGAAAGCCTTTTCAATTTACCTCTTTCTCACTACCCTCATTCCCTTACTTTAAGCTCCCTCTAATTCATTACCTACTTACTACAGCAGCTCCCTAGTGAGTCCCCTGACAATCATTTCTCTACACTGATGACAGAGAGCTCCTTCTAGGATATAAATTTGGCCACATTGTTCTTCTGCTTGGAATGTTTTATGGCTTTTCACTTTTAAAAAATATATATACACTCTATACTCCCAATCATGACACCCTCTGTTCACCTCTCCTCCCACTTCTCACATCTTCCCTTCCTCACACTCTTTGTTCAAGGCATAGCTCTAGTAACTGGAAACCACCATGCTCTTTCTGGCTTCCAGGCTTTCCTTTCTCCGGGAATGTTACTTCCCTGTTTCTTTTCAGCCAACGACCTTCCCCTGGCCTTACTTCTCTGAGAAGCTCATTTGCTGACCCAGACCAAGTAGGATATCTTCTCTGCTCTCATTGGGAGCTCCTCTATGTTTACCTCTCTCTTAACTCACAACACACTGTACAACTGAATTATTCTCTGCTCATGAGTCTCTCTCTCCACAGGAATGTGAGCTTATGGGTGGCTGGTTTTTATGTCTCTTCTCTCTGTGATTCCTGCACCTGGCAGTTTCTGATGTAGCTAGCACCTGGTACGTATTTAATGATGAAAGCATGAATAAATGAAGCCATATCCTCCTTTCTCCCTAGGAATTTTAGGCTGTGATGGTGGATTCTTTTTGTTTAATTTTTTATTTTTCAATTACAGTTGACATGCAACATTATATTAATTTCAGTTATATAACCCAGTGATTGGACTTGCTAAGTAGTCACCCTAATAAAAATCTAGTACCCATCTGACACCATACATAGTTATTACAATATTATTGACTATATTCCCTAAGCTGTACTTTACATTTCCATGACTATTCCATAACTACCAATTTGTACGTCATAATCCCTTCACATTTTTAATCTATCCCCCCCAGCCCACCTTCCATCTTTCACCCAGTCCTCGAAATCCACTCCTTTCTAGCAACCACCAGTTCTCTCTGTGTCTATAAGTCTGGTTTTTGTTTGTTTGAATATATTTTTTAAATTTATCTTTATTGTTGAGGGAAATAAGCCAGTCAGAGAAAGAGAAGTATCATATGATCTCACTTATGTGTGGAATCTAATGAACAAAATTAACAGATGAGCAAAAAAGATCCAGAGATAAGCATGCAACAGACTGACGTATTTCAGCATCTGTTTTAATTTATCATTTCTTTTGGCCTTTAGATGACACATATCAGTGAAATTATACAGCATTTGCCTTTCTTGGACTGACTTATTTTACTGAATTTAATACTCTGTTAGGTCCATCCATGCTGTTGCAAATGATAAGATTTCCTTTTGTTTTTGTTTTTTTTTTTCATCCTTTTTGTCTTTATTGTTCAGTTTATTAATTACATTGCTCCCTTTTTTTTTTCACCCTAATGTTCCCCTCCATCTGGTACCCATCCCACCCTCCGCCCTCACCCCCATCCTCTGTCCTCTCCCATAGTTGCATGATTTTTGTCCAGTCTCTTGCTGCACTTCCCACACCCCCTTTCTCCCCAAGAGTTGTCAGTCCATTCCCTCTCTATGTCCGTGATTCTGTTACATTCACCAGTTTATCCTGTTCATCAGCTTAATTCACTTGCTTTTTAGATTCATTTGTTGATAGATGTGTATTTGTTGTTCCTAATTTACACTTTTATCTTTTTCTTCTTCCTCTTCTTAAAGAATATCTTTCAGCATTTCATATAATATTGGTTTGGTGGTGATGAACTCCTTTAGTTTTTTCTTGTCTGCGAAGCACTTTATCTGACCTTCAATTCTGCATGATAGCTTTGCTGGATAGAGTAATCTTGGTTGTAGATTCTTGCTGTTCATCACTTTGAATATTTCTTGCCACTCCCATCTGGCCTGCATCGTTTCTGTTGAAAATCTGCTGACAATCGTATGGCTGCTCCCTTATAGGTAACCATCTGTTTTTCTCTTGCTGCTTTTAATATTCTCTCTTTGTCTTTTGCTCTTGGCATTTTAATTATGATGTGCCTTGGTGTGGTCCTCTTAGGGTTCCTATATACTGGGGTTCGGTGCGCTTCTTGGACTCCTAAGTCAATTTCTTTCACCAGGTGTGGGAAGTTTTCGGTCACTATTTCTTCAAATAGGTTTTCATTGTCTTGGTCTCTCTCTTTTTCTGGCACCCCTATAATTCGGATGTTGGTATGCTTGAGGTTGTCCCAGAGGCCCCTTACACTATCTTCAATTTTTTGGATTCTTTTGGTTTCTTGCTTTTTCAGCCGAGTGGCTTTTACTTCTTTGTATTTCAAATCTTTAACTTGGTTCTTGGGGTGCTCCAGAGCACTTTTAGGTCTTTGTATAATATTTTTTATTTCAGTCAGTGTATGCTTAATTTCTGGTTGGTCTTTTTTCATATCCTTGAGAGTCTCCTTTATATCCTTGAGGGTCTCCTTCATTTCCTTGTAGGACTCATTCATTTCCTTTGTGGTCTTGCTTAATTCCTTATAGGCCTCGACCTTTTGTTGGAGCCTCTTGAAAAACCCTATAACCGTGGTTTTGAATTCCATGTCCAGTCGGGTTTTTTTCCTCCATTTCTTTCACATCTGATTTCTTTCCATGTCTCTGCATGGTGGCTGCTTCCCTAAGTTGGTCAATTAGCTTTGTGTGGTAGACTTCCTACTAGGGACAGTGGCTCAGCCTTCCCAGTTACCTGAGGTGGATATGGGCTGCACAGTCTTGCTGAAGTTAAGCTCAGGTTATTCGTTGCTAGCACTTGGAGGGTTGACCTCCAGGCCAATTGTCTGTGAAGCTCAGCTGTGCTCAGGTTGAATGGGCGGGGTCTCCGGGCCAAGCAGACAGCATTAGCTCTGCCCTATGTGGCCCCAGGGACTCAGTGCTGGGGGCAATGGCTGCCAGCACCTCTGAGAGAGAGCCGCTGCCAAGCTGCACCGGCTGCCGGGGAATTCAGACTCTCCCCAAATGAGTCTGCATGCCCAATGTCTCATCCAGGGTCGTAAAACAAAGCAGTCTGACGGTTTCCCGAATGAGATAGCAAGTCGCAGAGCGCTCTCTGCGCGGTCACACAGCTGAGCTGTTCGAGCAAGCTGCCTTCTCCACAAGCTCGGAGACCCCTGCAGCATCTGAGCTTCGGCGTGCCCTCCCACTGTCCAGTTTTCACCCCGTATGATAGTGGGTTCCCTGGACTTCGCCCAAAGCTGGAGAATCAGCCCAGTGGGACGTCTTTGTCTCCCCGTTCGAGAAAACTGGCCCGTTTTCAGCCGCCCACCCTCTCCGCTGGTGCTCGCTCCAAACCTCTCTCCGCGCGAATCTTTCAACGCTGTCCGCCGCAGCTCCTCCGAGTCACAATGTCGAATTTTCACTCGGCCAGCTTTCTGGTGATTCTGGAAGGTGTTTGTTCTTTTGTTAAGTTGTACTATTAAAATTGCTGAGTATGTCGGCAAGATAGGTGTTTTACCTATGCCGCCATCTTGGTTCTCCCTCCTTTTGTTTTATGGTTGAGTAGTATTGCATTGTATATACGTTGGTTTTGGATTCCTTTGGTAGGAGAGTGAAGCATTAAAAGGGATTTCCCTGGCTTTCCCCGCTTTCCCTTTAGGGTAGCAGGTTGAGTGTAAAGTCATGCAGAATTGTGTTTTGCATCTTAGGGAAGAGATTGGAGGCACACTTAGTGTTGGAGAAAACCAGAACTGGAATTGCATAATGCTGGATACATAAAGCCTAAGCCTTGGGCAGAAAAGAAAGTCTATGTTATTTATCCAGCTCAGTAGGGGGAACTGGTGGTCAGGAATTCTGGACCTATTCTGTGTACAGGAAAAGGGTGAATTTTATTTGAGCATTCCCTGGCTGTTGTCATTTGGGAACCTGAAGGTGGTGGTGAGCAAATGTCCTACCTTGGTTTCCTTATAATAAATCTGATACTTGAGTGCTCTGCAAACCTCCCTCCTGTATCCTCGTATCGTCTACTTTGCTTCAGTTGTAAATCTCATCCAGATTCTCCTGAGACATGAAGAGACACAGAAAAAACTAAAGTCATTAATTGGGCCTCTTCTGGGATGACAGATTCTTTCCAGCTCCTCACTGCCTGTCTCCTTCCTCCTTCTTTATTGTAATACCTGGAGTGTTCCAAATTTGTACCACATGCTCCTCAAAAATATTGTGGAAAGGATAGGAAAACACTAAACTAAGTCTCCAAAGGAAACATTCTGTCTTATGAGCTGTATTTCTCAGGGTAGTCCCAACCATCAGCACTGTTTATATGTTCTGACCATGGCTGAGAAACATACAATTCAATTGAGTTCAGTAGGTCATTGCAGGCCCTATGCCAAGCCCTGAAATCCAAAAGAAACATTGACAACTGCTTCCACCAGGCCATTTGGCAGTGTAAGGAGAAAGGCTCTTGGCGGGGCTGGGAGCACTGCAGAAGGGTCAGAGCAGTCCTTGCCAACCTGCCCTATCAGTGGTGGGGTGATTAGGCAGCCTCTAAGGTGGTCCTCAAATGTGGAATGCTTTTGTGTTGTATCCTTTCCTTGAGTGTGGTCTGGATTTAATGATTCACTTTAATGAGTAAAATACTGCAAAAGTGATGGTGTGTCACTTCTAATATAGGGGTATAGAAAGACTGCTTCTTCGTTTGGGGTATTAGAACAATAGGACTTAGGGAGGCAAATGGAGGTGAAAATAATGAAGATTGGATTAAAAAACAGTTTAAGGAGGAAAATGTTCTTAATCATGATTTTGGATTTGGATGTGAAGTTTGAGACTATATGATAATCAGCTAAAACTGTCTGCTAAGGAGGTTGGATTTAGGTCGAGCTCAGAAGAGAACTTTGGGCTTGAGTATCAGTGTGGGAGTTTACAGCGTGTTAATGATGATTAATGAATCACGAGACAGCAGAGATGGTCATTCGCGAGTGTAGACGGAGCTAAATTGAGATCCAGGGATGAGCTCTAGTAATGCCAATCTTTGGAGGCTGTATTGAGGAAGAAGAGGGAAGTTAGCAAGTTAATAGAGCAGAAGAGAGTGAGAAACATTTGTCAGAGAAGTTGGAGGAAATCAAGACATGTGCATTCCTGTGGGAAGGAAAGGAAGTTCCTCCAGCAGGAAGAAGTGGTCAGCTTGGTCAAAGGCTGCTGAGAGGGGAGGGGGAAGGAATTTAGGAATGGGAATAGCCATCTAATTTAGCCACTGGTGGTTACTGGTGACCTTGACAAGAACAGCTCCGACTTGCAGATTTAAGAAATGACGTGAGCACCAAAACACAAGATTACAGACAACATCTCACCTGATGAATGTTTAGATCTTTGCATCTACTAAACTTCAGTTTGATTTAATTTGATTTATGGAATACTCATTTCAGAAAACTAAAGCCATTTTTATTTTTTTATTTTTTTTTTTTTAAAATATATTTTATTGATTTTTTACAGAGCGGAAGGGAGAGGGATAGAAAGTCAGAAACATCGATGAGAGAGAGACATCGATCAGCTGCCTCTTGCACGCCCCCCACTGGGGATGTGCCCACAACCAAGGCACATGCCCTTGCCGGAATCGAACCCGGGACCCTTCAGTCCGCAGTCCGACGCTCTATCCACTGAGCCAAACCGGTCTTGGCAAACTAAAGCCATTTTTAAAGTAAATAGTGCATTGTATATGTGTTGGTTTTGGATTCCTTTGATAGGGGAGTGAAGCATTTGCAAATTACTTCCTCAAATGACTTGCCCTCATTTTAGCCATGTGATTGGAAGATCAGAAAATGAATACTATCAGCTCTCTCTTCTCCTTACCTAGAAATAATTGCTATTTGCACACATGGATTATGAAAATGCTTCTTTATATTGAATTCAACCATCTTGAATAACTCCAGATGATCCTCGATGCTTCTGTAAATAGCACAGTACACTTATATGACTATGCTGGATAAATAAGGGTTCAGGCAGTATGTACTAATGTGAATGCTGCCTGGAAAAGAATTTCCCAGTTTTGAAAATATACCGCCTCAGGAAAAGAGTATACTTAATTTAGTCCCTCAGCAGCTCAGCAACTCAACAGTGTAAAATAACACTAGGAAAATTAGACTACACACTGAGTCAGTATGACGTGGTCCATTTATTCATAGTCTATTTTTGCAGTGATGTCGTTGAGTTATGCAAAGATTAATAAATATGGTTTATGCATAACTCTGACACTCTTAGGAGATTTAATTTAATAAAAATATAAACCCACAGATAAGTGTTATTTTTGTAATGTCCTGGTAATCACCAGGATTAGGATAGGCAAAACAACTGTGGTTCTGGCCCTTTCTCAATGCTTGTGTGTGTGGCCCAGGGCAAGGCCTAGACTGAACTGTGCTGACTCAGGAAAGTAGTAGAGATTTGAGCTGAAATTTACACAGGCCTTTATGTATTACTAGAGGCCCAGCGTACAATATCGCGCCAGACCCAGACCTGCCGCACTGGTGGGATCCAGACTGACTCCCACCCCACTGGGCAGGATCCAGAGTCAAGTCCCCACCCACCCATGTGCGCCTCACCAAGCACGCAGACCTGTGGTGACCAGTCTTTGGTTGTTCCACCATTAAAGCAGGTCTTTTATATGTACTCAAGGAGACATTGTCTGTGGTTTTCCATCTTCAGGAGTGAAGTACAATTTTGGAGATGTTTCTTTGGCAATAATCTGATAAAAGTTATTGTTTGCCTTTCTCTGGATTAGGAAATATTTGCGGGTTGTAATAACAGGTATGATTTTTAAGCACTCTTTGTTCCCTGATACTTTCTTTTTAAAAATCTTTTTCTGATTTTAGCCATTCATTGTAAAAAATAGTAACAAGACAATCATAAAATAGTGAGAACAATAAAAACAAGTCAATCATTTAACAATACCCAAACTTAGAAAGCAAACATTATCACCATGTTTGTACATTTCTTAACTTACTTCATATTAAATGTATAGAAAATATATGTTGAGCAAACTTTGAATTACACTGTAAATGGTTTTGTGTTCATTTCTACCTTCATTAACCATTATAAATTTTATTTTAATATACAGATATACTATTATCTGTGTAATCATTCACCTGTTTTAGTTATTTCTGATTTCTGACCATTAGAAATAAACTGTCAGGTTCTCATTAATTCTATTTCATGTAATCTTTTAATTATGGCTTTCCGAGAAATATGTATGGAATTGCTGAGTCAAAGTATGAATATTTATAAGGCCTCTGGTGTGTCTTTCCAAATTTTCTTCCATGTACTTTCACTATCATGGCATTACCATTTTTTTAAACTATCTATGATAATTTAATGGATTAAAAATTATCTTGTGTTATTTTGTTTTTAGTGTGAAATGTAACCTTTTGCAATATGAGTTTTTGCCATTAATACTTATCAATTTTATGAATTTGTTCTCAATCTTTTTCCTCTAGCATGTTTGTCTTTTTCTTACTTATAGTATATTATCTTTGTGTTTTAAGAACTTTGAATGTCATATACATTGCTAACTTTTTTCTTGTTCAATTTGTTTTTTATGACTAAAAAACATATCATTTTTATCTCACCTAATCTTTCAGGCTTTTTCTTATGAACGCTTCCTAGCCCCAGCCTTTACAATAGATTGTGAGAAAAGACAATATTTACCTCTTGTAGACCATCCAGGAATTTGTCATTTTTGCATTTAAAACTTTCAATCAATTCATAATTATTCTTAGCATATGATAAAAAGTAGAAATACAACATTCTTTTTAAGGTATCAATTGTTCCAGCAGAATTTATTGAATAATCTATTATTCATTCCATTGATCTGAAATCTTAATAAGCATGGGAATACAGACATCTCTTCAATATCTCAAATATAGTGATTTTGTTTCCTTTGGCTATGTGCCGAGGTAGGATTGCTGCATCATATGGTAATTCAGTTAATTTCTCAAGGAAGAGCAATACTGTTGTTAATAGTATGCATCAATTTACATTCCCACTAGCAATGGGTTCCCTTTTGTTCACATTCTTATCAATAGCTGTCATTTTTATGATAGCCATTCTAACAGGTGTGAGGTTATATCTCATTTGGTTTTAATTTGAATTTCCCTGGTGATTAATGATGTTGAGTACCTTTTCATGTACCTATTGGCCATTTGTATCTTTTCTTTGGGACAATGTCTATTAAGATCTTCTGCCCATTTTTAAATTGGAATTTGGGTGTGTGTTTTTCAGAGGCTATTGAATTGTATGTGTTCTTTATATATTTTGGATATTAATTCTTTATAATACATATGATTTGCAAATATTTTCTTATATCTCATAGGCCTTTTTATTTTTATGATTGTTTTCTCTGCTGTGTAAAGACTTATTAATTTGATGTAGTTTCATTTGTTTATTTTTTGTTGTTGTTGCCTTTGCAACAACATTGGCAAACTAATGTCAAGAACCACTTCTCTTATGCTTTATTCTAGGAGTTTTATAGTTTTAGGATCTTAAAACCATTTTCAGTTGATTTTTTAGTATGGGTCCAGTTTCATTCTTTTGCATATGTCTATCCAGTTTTCCTAAAACCATTTGTTGAAAAGACTATATTTGCACTCTTGTGTATTCTTAGAGCCTTTGTGAAAAATTAGTTGAGTGTATATGCATAGATTATTTTGTCCCATTGATCTGTGTGTCTCTCTTTTTTTTAAAATGTATTTTATTGATTTTTTACAGAGAGGAAGGAAGAGGGAGAGAGAGCCAGAAACATCCATGAGAGAGAAACATCTATCAATGAGGTTTCTGCCTCCTGCACACTCCCCACTGGGGATGTGCCCACAACCAAGGCACATGCCCTTGACCAGAATCAAACCCGGGACCTTTCAATCTGTAGGCCAACGCTCTATCCACTGAGCCAAATCGGTTTCGGCTGTGTGTCTCTTTTTATGCCAATACCATACCTTTTATTACTACAGCTTTGTAATATAGTTTGAAATTAAGAAATGTGATATCTCCACCTTTGCTATTCTTGCTCAACTTTGCTTTAAATATTTAGGGTCTTTTGTGGTTCTATACAGATGTTAGGATTGTTTCTTCTATTTCTGTGAAAAATGCCATTGGAATTTTGACAGAGATTAAATTGAATCTGTAGATTGCTTTGGGTAGTATGGACATTTTAATATATTGATTCTTCCAGCCCATAAACATGAGATTTTCCCCCCATTTATTTGTGTTTTCAGTTTCTTTCACTAATGGTTTTGTTTGTTTGTTTTTATAAGGACAAATTCAGCAATGATGTGTAATTGAATAAAATCTTTTAGTTTGGTCCAATTCTGAGATTCAGAGCATTGGTTTGTTCTATAGGATATTCATATCGACACAAGCTAAAATCTAGTTTTATGGCAGAGCTCTTACATGAGAGAGTAAGTTGGGGATTCCAAACAGAAAGAAGATAGACAAGTTCAGCCTCAACATAGAAAGACATATTAGAAAGGCTTAATTTGGGGTTTAATATCACAGTATCCTTAAAGGTAGGGAAGAGGTACGTTTTGACATAAATGTTTTTTAATTTCAAGTAAAAATGCTCAGTTGTGCATAAAAATGGACTCTTTGAATAGCAGCTACAATTAATGATTGAAGGACATACTTGATGTGCATATAGTGAGGAAAAATCACTGTTTTGGTGCTTGCTTACTTTGTCCCAGTAACTGTTCCAAGTATTTTACATCCATTAACTGTTTCATCCTCATTAGAATGTTTTGAGGCAGGCACTATCACTGTCCTCATTTTACAGATAAGGAGTCTTCTTTTGTTTTTTGTTTGTTTTTTTGCTTAAGTTCACATAATTATTACTAGAGGCCTGGTGCATGAAATTCATGAACATAGGGAGGGTCCCTCAGCCTGGCTTGCATTCTTTCAGGGATCAGGCCTAAGCCAGCAGTCCGACATCCCTCTCACTGTCTAGGACCCCTCACTCCTTTCCACCCACCTATGGTAGAGGCAGAAGAAGCTCCTGCCACCACTGCAACACTTGTCAGTCATGAGCCCAGCTTCTGGCTGAGTGGCACTTCCCCTATGGGAGCACACTGACCACCAGGGGGCAGTGCCTACATTGAGCGTCTGCCCCCTGGTGGTCAATGTGTGTCATAGTGACTGCTCTTTCCACCCTTTCGCCCATTTGCATATTAGAGTTTTATTATATAGGATGGGGCACAGCCAGGATTTTCATTGAGGAGGCCTGAAACCAGGACCTGTGTTCTCAGCCTCTACCTCCTACAGCTCCTGGATGAGCATTCATTTATTCATTTAGCAAATGTGTACTGGATGCTTGCAGGTGTGCCAGGCACTGTGTTTGGTACTGAGAACCTAGTGGAACTCAAAACAAACATGGTGCCTTCTCTCCTGGAACTTACAGTCTAAAGAGTAACAGATAAATATATAAGTATAAATTGAAGTAAGTGCCATAAAGGGAAATTACAGCATTCTCTCGAGTGTACAGTCAGGGCCCTTTCCTAAATCAGAAGACCAGATGAGGTCTCTCTTAAGAAAGTGATAATTAATCTAAGATTAGATGGATTAGTGAAAGTTAGTGGAGAATGGGAAAAGAATGTACCAGTCTTTGGGAAGAGCATGGCCAAGTGTTTCTAATCCCTTTGACAAGACCTCACAGGAAGATGGACATATCACGCTGCCAGTGCCATGAAAAATAAATTTTCTTGTGTCCCCTTGTTATGACTTCATGCTCACTAAACAATCTTACTATAATCTAGCTTCATATGCAGTTTAAGAATGTGAAGAGAATATGCTGATTGTGCAGACTTCTAGTATTATGGTCATGATGAGAGTCCTTTCTCCTTGTCAATTAATAAATTCACACTTATATCAATCTCCAGTACATTCTCGTCTTGTTACCAAATTTGTCAGCCTCAGACTCTGAGTCTTCAAAGCAGAAGATCAAATCCTCAAATGGCATGACCTGGATTCCAAGTTAAGTTCCCACCCAGCTCCAACCTGCTTTTCCTTTGACACTGTAAATGGTTATGTCTGATCCCACTTGTTCGTGAAGTTGTATTAATATGCAGTACTGGGTAAAGTAAGAGAAAGATGAGTGCTTTGAGAAAAAGTTGAAACATAGATCTAGTGAGCACATGATCCATGATTATTCTGGTTAATTTTACTGAAAAGAAAGCCCATCTGGAAGAGAGTCTGAATGAAATTCTGTTTTGAATATTTAGGGAATAAGACACCATCTTGTCTTAGCAGTCACGTGCTGAGTGAGTAATGCTGGTATTCTTTTACTAGATTGTTTAAGTATAAAACTGTAGTAAATTGTGCTAGTTAGTGTTTCCCCACTACAAGCATGGAAACAAGACTTACTCATAATATTTATTTCTTCTCCGAGTGCCTTTGCAGACCTGAAACATCTGACCCAACAAAAGGCCTCCAACTTTTAATATAACACAGCTGCTCTGAGGATAGCGTGCATGCATATGTGTGTGTGCAATGGGAGGGGATTTCCTAATATTTATTCATTTACGTGCCCTCTGGAGAAGGGGCAAGTTTAGTCCAACAGGAATTCTAAGTGCCTTTTACTGGGCATTTGTTAGATGTAAAAAGCTGTCTTATGTCAAAAGTATCTTCCAGGCAGTTTGCAGCTGGGAGCCATAAAAGACAAGATTGTACATTGTTTAGGATCAGTAATGCTAATGGGTTGCATTTTACAGTGAACAATTAGTTTTTCTACCAATGCAGAATGGTGCATTGATTATGAAGAAATGGGAATTATATAGAAACTCTTATCAAAGATGTCTTTATTTAGTTATTTGCTATTAATAATTATTTATAATGAATTAGTTAACTTCCAACACATGCACTATGTGTTTTTTTCATCACCAATTATCCCCCCATACCCTCTTCCATCTCCACCCACCCCAGCCCACACAATAACCGCACTGTTGTCTGGTTCCATGAGTTCTTTCTCTTTTTGTTCTTTTTTGCTCAATCCCTCTACACACACACACCCAGTACCTCATCCCACCCACACTAGGGCTGTCTGTCTGCTTTCTATGAGGCTGTCTCTGTTTTTCTTGCTCATAAATTCCACATATGAGTGAAATCATATGGTATTTATCTTTCTCTGACTGGCTTATTTCACTTAGTATGATGTTCTGTAGGTTAATTCATGTTGTCGAAAAGGGTAAATTTTTCTTGCTTTTTATGGCAGAGTAGTATTCCAGTGTAAATGTACCATAGCTCTTTTATCCACTCACCTCACACCTGTCAGAATGGTATCATCAATAAATCAACAAACAAGTGTTGATGAGGATGGTGAGAAGAGGGAACCCTTGTGTCCTGTTGGTGGGAATGCTGATTTGTGCAGCCACTGTGAAAAGAAGTGTGCAGTTACCTCAAAAAAAAAAAAAAGTAAGTGCTTTATGACCCAGCAATTCCACATCTGGGAATATATCCAAAGAACCCAAAACACTAATTTTAAAGGCTTTATGCACCCCTATGTTGATTGCAGCATTATTTACAATAGCCAAGATCTGGAAGCAGCCTAAGTGTCCATGCATTGCACTTTCAAAAGAGCATAAACAACAATGGTGATCAGCTCAATAATCCAGTTTTTTCTTTATTCTTCACATTTGTCCTCCCAAATTGGTGGAACAAAGCATGAGACATCTTAAATATTATTAATTTAGGAACAATCTAGAAGTTCTAAGGAAACTTTCCTTCTTATCTTCTGTATCTCTTTTCCAAACCTGTTCATTCATTTAACTAACTGAACTTGACTCTAAGGAAACAGTGATGAGTAAATCTCCATCAGAGAATTCAGAGTCTGGCTAGGGATATGGGTGAGTACATCAACAATTATGATGAGTGCAGTAAGTGATAGAGAGACATGTTTAGAGCACTCTGGGGGAATAGAGTATGGGCCCTTATAGGGGTCAGGCTAATGGTGAGGGCAGTCTGAGATGACTCCCCAGAGTGCATTTGAGCTGAGCAGTTAAATATGCAAATGTTAGAGCAGGAAAAGAGTCTATTGAAGATATGGGGAGATGAGGAAAATGTGCTATTTCTTTTCTTGCCTGTTTCATTTTTGCCTCAGACCTTTCTATGAATGCCAAGAGAAAGTAATAAGACAAGATCAGATGAAGAGGTGAAATAAAGCATGAAAAGAACAATTGCAGATCATGTTGCCTTGTGGGAAGGTGGTTACTTGACAACAGATGTCTAGCATTTCCCTTCTTAGTAACTCGTGATATCCACCCAAAAATGGAAGAACAATGGCATTCATATGGAAAAGTAGGGAAGGGTACCATCCAAATGCTGGAATTTCTGTTAATCACAGGGCACATAGGACCTATTTAAGAAGGTTAATCAGAATTGACTTGCAAATCATTTTCCTTAGAAATTAGAGCCTTTCAAAAATGTAGAAGAAATTATAAATGCCATAAACATGTCAGTTTATCTGGTCTAGGGCTTGAGCTGGAAATGGATCATCAGGTCATAGGAAAGCCCTCCTCCTGAAGGGCCTTTGGCAGCTACTGCTCATGAGACTTTCATAGTATAGGTGCCTCAGGTGAGTCCAACAGGGTTCAAGAATAGCTACCCTGAGAGGTCTGAGCCACAGATGACTTTATCAAGCACTGGTTGCTGGCAATGAGGACATTATAAAGCTTTTGTCAGGCCTAAGGCTGCTAACTGTTCAGAGTATTAAATAGGAGTGAGAGGCAGCGGTGGGAATGGATTCCTGAAGGTGACACATTTATATCACATTTCTGTGGTTTTTGCCACACCATGAATGGAGTCCAGCCATATAAGATGTGGCATCTGATATATATATAAGTTTTGAGAGATACAGATGTAAAACTCTCCAGAAAAGAGATTTACTTGTTAGGACTGCCCACTCTTCCAGATGCTTTTTCACTCTATTTGGGCTATTAGGTCACAGAGCCAGAGATCAGTCTTCCTTAGGGAAATCCAAGGGGATCCAAATACCTTATGTCTCCTTTTCCCTCTCCCTCTCCATCTCCCTCTCTCCTCTTTCTTCTCCCTTCTCCCTCTCCCTCTCCCTCTCCCTTTCCCTTTCCCTCTTCCTCTTCCTTTCCCTCTCTGAAATCAATAAAAATATTTTTTTAAAGAAGAAACCCAAGTTTCTAGATTCTTCCCAAAATGCCTTCAAACCCAGGACTAGTCAATTAGATGCTTCTAAGTCTTTGCATCTTGAGTGAGTCAGGGAAAACCAAAGGCACTTCAGAATTCATTCACTAGCCAAGACCAGGATTGAATTGCTGGTGCCAAGATGTGCCCAGAGCCCAGCTGCTCCTGGAGCATGAATTTCCATGGTTTTTATCCATTTTTAAGTTTGAGGCTCTAGTCTTCCTATTGATTCTGTGAACTCCATGATATTCTTCCAATAATTACTTTTCAGCCTAAAGTAGGCAGATCTGGGATCAATTTGCCATCTAATATAACAGATCAAGTTTTTTTTTTAAAGCTTTGACCTCTCTTATGGTCATTTAGAGTTTTCACAGATATAAGAATGTAAAAATTTATTGTCATCACTCATGAAGGTTCAGTGCTGGGATTTCCCCCCAAGGTAATGAATATACTAACAATTATTGTTCAGTTTCCCTGTATTGTTCGTGCCTATCCAAAAACAGATCTCCTAGATCAAACATGTCAAACCCAAAGGCCAACATGGGCCAAATAAACAAGGTTTAAGTTTATGTGGGTTGCAAAAAAACACACAAAACCTTCCATTTTCATAGAAACGTAGGTTTATTTTGATAGGGACATGCTGAATACAAAGGGCTGAAATAAGGGAGTAATCTTTAACATAAAATAATAGAACACTTTAATAAAATTAATATTTTCTTCTTGAACATTAACATTTTCTTGAACATCAGACATTGAATAACTGTACAAATTAATAAGCATCATGCAAATAAACCTATTCTTCTTGTTCTTCAAAAGCAAAATATTTCTTGTTGCACACACCAAACATGTCAGTATAAGACTAATGACGTGGCAACTGGCTGCTAAAATATTCGTTGCTAGTATTAGTGGAGAGAAATGGAGTGCCTGGGCATAAGGCACGTAAGGAAAATGAATGCAACACAATTATAGTAGTCATTAGCAGACATTGCAGCTCATTATTAATAATTATGTATAACAGAATATTGTAAAAATTAAGTTATGAAATTTTTATTAAAACATGTCTTACATACCGTTCTATTGGCTGGGCCACAAAAATATTTGTTGTGGGCCGTATGTAGCTTATGGGCCATGAGTTTGACATGCTTATCCTAGATAGTATCTGCTCTCTCAACATACTCCTTGGTGTCAACCACTTCTGCATTCTTAGTTGATGCTGTGTTCCTCTTATGTGTTTAAAAAGCCTAGTTCCAGCAGTTTTCATCATCATGACTTAAATACTAGGCCCTCGGCTACACCTCACAGTTCAACCAGATTAAAAGTGTGACCTCATTAATGTGTGGAACAGGCAAGTCTAAATTCTCTTCCTGAATACAAGCCAACTGTGCCTCTCCCAAATGCATTTCATAAAAGCTTTAGCAAGACCTGTTCATGGCTTAAAAAGAGACATGCCTGATTTATGATTTCTTGATAGCACTTAACATTTTATTTGGATTTAGAGATAACTCTAGATACATCAATCAAGCAAGCTGTTTTCAAATCTTTCTTCTCAGCTGTTCCCGGTCCCAGATTGTCTAACAAATAGAAGCTTAAACACATGTGATTTGTGATTGGTGGAGACCATTCTCAGTCACGCAACAGGCCAGCTGGTAGCACAATCCACAGTTTATTCTATGGCCTCACACACATGCAATAGGTTACCTCTCCTCACACACATGAACATGTTTAAATATCACACTTATAAGATAATGGGAGTGTATGGTGGAAAATTAATTTAAATATTTGCTTACAAATTTGATAGTTGAATTGTGTCTTTTATTATACATATATTCATATAATCAGATCGCTCAGAGTAGAACTTTCCTTACCCAATTAAAAGAAAATATATGTAGCAATTGTAATTAAAAAATAGAACTTTGACAAAAGAAGCTATAGAATGTATAATTGACAATCCATAGACATGACATATATTAATATGTATGTAAACACACATGTATACATACATAACATGTATGTGTATATAGTATGTATATATATGTACATACGTATATATATATATACACACACACAAATATACATATTTGGTATATGATAAAGTTGTTGTAATTTTGTAAAAAAGTATTTGAAAAAGTTGTGCCAGAGTTTTTTCTTAATTATTTGGAAAAAGAGATCTTTAGTTCACACCATGTACATAACCTAATTTCAAATGGATTTAAGTAACATATGAAAAGCTGGATAAAACATGTAATAGCAGGATAAAAATATAGATAACTCTGAATGGCCTTAGCATGGGAAAAGATTTTCTAAGAATAAAACAATGTAAGAAATAAAGTAAAGCATAATAATTTGACTTCACAAAAATTTTGAAGTATTTCACTAAAAATCAAACACCAAATTATTGGAATTCAAAGGTCTATTCTATTTAACTTCTGAACCAATTGAAAGATAAAGGAAATGAGTCCATAGAAGGAAAACAAAATATCCTCTTTATTATTAAGTGAATGTTGGAGATAGTTGTTGGACTATGATAGACGATGAATTTCCTAACACAGAGCCTTGAATAATGCAGATATGCCCATGTACCCACATGGAGCATGCCCCTGTTAAATTTACAGCATGAAAGAGCTAAACAGAACTTGTCTCTCTTGTCTTATGAGAAGTTTCTCCCAAACTAAAAGATACTTAAAGTTAGTGCTAGGCTATGTCCTAATTTTCCTCCCCAAACTCAACAGTTGGATCATGATGCTTTTTCTTCTTCAGAAAGAAGTGATAATAATGTTTAGAAAATGCTCAGCAATCTTATGCAAATTAATTTTACACATAAACATTTAAGGATAAGGTAGGACCATTCTCTACATAACAAAAATTAGGAGTAGGCATTTGTTATAGAGATTGCAATTGATTACTAACTATAGTGCAAAAAGAGCTTATATCCTATCTAATGAAAGAGTAACATGCAAATTTGACCATACCTTCATCACACCCACAAGCCACGCCCACCAGCCATGCCCACCAGCCAATTAAGAGCGGATTATGCAAATAAACCCCAACCAAGATGGCTGCCACCACTGAGAGCAGTAGGAAGGCTTGGGTTTCCTCACCAACAGAGGAAGCCAAGCTTTCCACTTGCCATTGCTGGCCTAGGCCTCCACTCAATGTTACAAAGTTTAAATTATAAAAGATACAGAAATGGCGGAAGCCACTGAGCTGGAGAGAACAGAGGCTTGAGTTTCCCTGGCAATGGAAGAAGCCAAACTTTCAGCCTGCCGTTGCTGGCCTAGACCTCCACTCTAGGTTACAAAGTTTCAAACAGAAATGGCTGCCACCCTGGAGTGAGCAGAAGGCTTGACTCCACTCTAGGCTAAAAAGTTTCAATTGTAGACATAGATTAATCCCAGATACCAGGGCCTCAGCTTGGGTCACTGGGGGGCGTGGCTGGCCTGCAAACCTCCACAGGCCCTTTGCCCAGGCCGCCCCTTGCCCCAAGGGAACCCCCATCCTGATCTGGACACTCTTCAGGGCAAACCAGCTGGTCCCCACTCATGCACCAGGCCTCTATCCTAACTAATAAAAGAGAAATTTTCAGATTGACCATCACTCCAACCCACAAGAGGGCTGCCCCCATGTGGTCAAAGATCCTGCCCCCATGTGGACACAAGTTGGCCGCTACAAGATGGCCAGCAGGGAAGGGCCGTTGGGAGGTTCCAGGCCCTGCAAGAGAGGGCTGTTGTGGGCAATCAGTCCAGCAGGGGAGGGCAGTTGGGAAGGACCAGGCCTGCAAGGGAGGGCAGTTGGGAGCGATCAAGCCTGCAGGGGAGGGCAGTTAGGGGTGACCAGGCCAGCAGAGGAGGGAAGTTGGGGGTAAACAGGCTGGCAGGGGAGCAGTTAGACATCAATTAGGCTGGTAGGTAGTGGTTAGCAGGTGATCAGGCTGGCAGGCAGAAGTGGTTAGGGGCATTCAGGGAGGCAGGCAGGTGAGCAGTTTGGAGCCAGCAGTCCTGGATTGTGAGAAGGATGTCTGATTTCCCGTTTAGGCCTGATCCTACCAGGATCCGACCTAAACAGGCAATCAGACATCCTTTGAAGGGTCCCACATTGGAGAGGGTGCAGCCTGGGCTAAAGAACATCCCCCACCCCCTGTGCATGAATTTCGTGCACCGGGCCTCTAGTAAACTAATAAGAAAAAATTCCAAAAAATGCAACAAAGAACATAAAAAATTAAAGCATTACAAATACCTAATAAAATTACATAAAAACTTTCAAAATCATTAGTTTTCAAAGAGATACAAATAATAAATGTAAATATGAATATAAAGTTTCTTAGAGTTATTCTATCTTGAGAAATGAGGAGAGAAAAGCAGGTCTAGTAGCTTGTGTGCAGCTTGTATTGTCACAATAAAGTACAAGCAACAATTTGATACCAGTCTGCCACCGGTAACTATAATAACACATTAATTCCTAATGTTATTAAGCTTTATATAATCAAGGAGTTCATCAAATGCACCAGAAATAATTGGTTTTGTTTCAAATTTGCAAATTATAGAAGAACGTTAGTTAATGAGCAGCATTACTATACCATGCTCCTAACTCAAATCCCAACTTGCTTTTTTCTAATCTATATGGTGAATAGTGTGATGATGTGACATGTGCTCAAGGCCAGAAAGATAAACGAAGTCAAGGGAGAGTGGTGGATGAGATGGTAGAATACAGGGCTGGTTTGGTGGAGGGGTATGTGCAGTTCGGATGTAGACAGTTTATTTAGATACTAGAGGCCCAGAGCATGAACACTGTGCATGGGGGAAGGAGGGTCCCTCAGCCTGGCCTGCACTCTCTTGCAGTCCAGGAGCCCTCTCTCCTTAATGCCTGCTTTCTCGCTGCTCCTTACTGCTCAACTCACTGCTCCTCAGGGCTGCCATAGAGGTGGGAGAGGCTCCCGCAACCGCTGCTGCACTTGCCAGCCATGAGCCTGGCTTATGGCTGAGCAGCACTTCCCCTGTGGGAGCACACTGACCACCAGGGGGCATCTCCTGCATTGAGCATCTGCCCCCTGGTGGTTAGTATGCATCATAGTGACTGGTTGTTTCGCCATTTGGTCGATTTCCATATTAGGCTTTTATTATGTAGGATTGTGTTAACATAGAACCTGACTCTTTGTCTCCTTAATCAGCTACCTCTATTCCAGGGAGAATGCCACAGTCTTAATTTCTGTAGATGATACAAGGCCTAAATAGAATAAAATATGATGTCATCATTTGCCTTTAAAATTGGAAAATTGTATTTTCTAAGAGTAATTATTGCTACTGATGGCAGAGATGGACACTCATACACAAATAGTGGTTGTATCAATTAACTGGAAATTTTTATCAAAGGCTTCAAAAAGACAATATCTTTTGACCCACTAATCCCACATTCAGAATTCTATCCAAGGGAGAGCTATAAAATATATTACATCTATGTCTTATATATAATATCCCTAAAAGTAGAAATGAAAATATTTGAAATTCTAGGATATCTATAGAATATAATGTTATGTAGATAGATTTTAAAAAATAACTCTTTTAGAAATTAAGATTATATTGAGTTTTTAAATATAAAAATAACACACTAAGTGCCCAGTCAGTCACCGGTGACTGACACTATACTTTTCGTCCAGAAACAAAACAAGCTGGCACTTAACATGTTAAAACTTGCCTATATAACATGGATTGCAACATGCATATATATAACAAGAGGAAATACATGAAAATAAGATTTTTTCCCTGTAGGTAGAATTACAAATAATTTTTTCCTTATAGCTTTTTTACTTCTAAAACTATCTGCCATGATTCTGTGTTCAGATATATGTATACCTAATTTTATAAACGTATTTAATGTTTATGTTTATGTTTGGTTTTATAGCTATGTTTACAAGATTTTTTTTGATAACTGTATACATTACTCACGTGCTCATCAGTTCTTATTGTAAATGAAACCAAGGCTCAACTGCCTGCCCTGAGGAAAGCCAAACCTATGAGACAGGTGCTTGTGAAAAGGAAAGAGGTTTATTTCAGTTTCAGCAACCTGAGAAGATGGGGGACTTTTTTTTAAATTGATTTCAGAGAGAAGGGAGAGGGAGAGAGAGATAGAAACATCAGTGATGAGAATCATTAATTGGCTGCCTCCTGCACATCCCATACTGGGGATTGTGCCAGCAACCCAGGCATGTGCCCTGACTGGGAATGAAACCATGACCTCCTGGTTCATAGGTCAATGATCAACCAACGAGCCACACCAGCTGAGCAGGATGCAGGGAGCTTTTGTGGCAAAACCAATCTCCACATCTCAGTGCAGGCAGAGATTTTTACAAGGAAAGATAAGGAAAGCAGAATAAAGAGATCAAGGGGACTGGATTGCAGAGTTCTCTATGTACAGACCAACACAGTCCATTCTGATAGGGACCTTGAAAGAAGCCAAGTGATGATCTGCCATGTGTCATCCTGATTTTCATCATCCTGATATGGTTGAAGTTCAGCAATTCTCCTAGAGCTTGGATGACTGAAGGTCAGGGTCTGTGTCTTCTAAATTTAGTTCCTAGAATTCTTATTAAAACATGCTGTGTTTCTACAAGCTACATATTAGTCATAGTCAGCATTTTCAGGAACAATATCAAAAGAATGGTGGGTTGGGTTACAATTCCCCTGTTACACTATGTCTCAAAATCACTTTAACTTGTGAATGTTGATTCACTTCTCTATTGAGTAAAATATTTTTCTTCCTTCTCAAGAAGGGAACATTATAAGTATGTTTTCTGAAGCTTTGTATAGTCAAGGATTTCCTACTGAAGGCTCAATGTGTAAAAGACAATGGATTGAGTGTAGACTATCCTTTATTGTTGTCTGATAGTCTTAAATGGAAGTTTCAGACAAATATAATTTTTGTGCCATTGAAAGTTATCCATTTTATCTTGTTTTGCTTTGCCTAGGTACTCTAACAGAATTTTATTATCATCAAAATTCAAAAATCTCTAGGCCCATTTGTCACTAATTTTACTCATAAGACAAGCCATCAAAAAGCATCGCAGACCAAGTATGAACTATGGCTGTGCAAACCAATTCTTTAATTTTGTAATATCACCAAGTGGGTTACATTGCCTTTGCCTGCTCAGTTCAGCTTCCCCTTCAAGGTAGAAGAATTCTTTATTTTCCCAGCCCATATTAGCAGATAAGTAAAAGTAGGGTTATTTTTCAAGAAATAAGCGAACACTTTTGCTTTCAAGTCTACCCTGTCATGTGGCATCTATTATGTTCATTCAATGTCCCCATGGTGTGTATGTGTGTATGTGTGGGGTGGGTTTACATTGAATTCACAGCTGAGTCTAGTTGATTACCCTCACATTTGCTATTATCTTTTGTACTTGCACCAGCCCTTCAATAAGGCACCTTGCCAAACCTCAGTTGTAAGAGCCGCTCATCACTCACTGCTTCTATTGCTAGCTATGATAATGTCAGCGGGCCTGCCAAACGAACTGTCTCTAATACTCCCTAAGCTGTCAAAACAATCTCCACAGTGGTTGCCTAGGTGCTGCACTGGGCACCACAGCTACAGGGCTCCAAGCAATACTGTGTCACTCATAATCATCGTACAGAGTTTTAAATAAGACCAGCACTTTCAGTTCTTATTTGCAGGCCTCACTTTCTCTGGCTTGGTAGCGGAAATAAAACCACGAGCTCAGCCCTAGCTAGTATGGCTCAGTGGATAGAGTGTCAGCCTGCAGACTGAAGGGTCTTCCTGGGTTCGATTCCAGTCAAGGGCACATGCCTGGGTTACAGGCTCAATCCCCAGTGGGGTGTGTGCAAGAGATAGCCAATCAATGATTCTCTCTGATCATTGATGTTTCTGACTTTCTGTCCTTCTCCCTTCCTCTCTTAAATCAATAAAAATATATGTTTATAAATAAATAAGTAAACAAACAAACAAACCCCCACAAACGTAGATGTTTTTGTTGAGATTGAATCCTGGGTGTCTTACCTTAAGCAAGTAACTTAATCTCTCTGTTTCCTCATTTCTAAAATGTTGTAATAATAACAATGATAATAATAATAATAGTAATAATAATTACCTACTTCATTTAAGTTTTTATGGGTAAACAGACTTATTCTTTGCTCAAAAATTTTAAATTATTTCTGAAAATGTCATTAAGTGAATGAACATTATATATTTTTAATCCATTAATTTAAATGGGAAATAGTCTATTTCAACTAGGCAGCTCCTTAAACACTAAGCACATAAAAGACACTCAACATCATCTTTTATAGCAGTTATATTATGGCACTAAAGCTCTATTAATCTACAATATGTGATGACATGGACTTGTACTCGGCTACAATTTGAAGGAAGCCATTGAAGAAACATAGGAAACACTGTGAGTAAAATATTTAAAGCTACCGAAAAATCAAACATTTTGATATATTAATAATGTACTATTAATATATTCATTAGGAAGCATACTAAGTATAATTTGAATTTTAAAAAGGAAGAAACAACTGAAATAGGGTAAAGAACTTTTTTTAAGCAAAATTCAAAGTCCACAATGAATATATGAGCCATAAGCTTTTATGCATCAAATATACACTAATAAAATAGAAATATACAAATTGACCATACCTCCTTGATGCCCACCAGTCAATCAGGAGTGAGTATGCAAATTAACCCAACAAAGATGGCTGGTTAATTTGCATACACAGGCACTGAGCAAAGACTGAAGGCTCTGGGCTTAGTGAAGACTGAAGATGACTAAAGACTGAAGACTGAACAGGCTTGGCTTCTCCCCTGTGGCCAGAGTGAAGGCCTGGGTCCCAGGTACCTGAGGAAAACTGGTGTTAGTAGCCTGGGGAAGGAAGGCCTATTGCACAAATCTTCATGCAACAGGCTTCTAGTAATATAATAATGAAATATATAAATAAGAAACAAGTATAAATGAAAAGAAACAATTGTAAGAAATTTCAGCATCTCTTCAAGAAAAAATCAAGTGGACAAAAATAAGTAACATTATACAGAAAATTTGAGAAATATAATAGAATTGTAAAATCCTGTCATAGGCCTGGCCAGCACGCCAGGCTTACTCCCAGTGTGGGGTATGCACAAGGCAGCCAATCAATGATTCTAATCATTAATATTTCTAACTTTTCCTCTCCCTCCTCCCTGAAATCAATAAAAATTTATATTAAAAAATCTACCCCTTTCCTAGCCCCTTTGAAACATTCATGAGAATCATAAGTACTCAAAGGAAAAGTTCAAAAAATTTTCAAAAGAAGAAATAAAATATATTATTTCTAAAGTAACATAATGTTCTCCTAAATAGTTATTGGGTTAATGGCATTCGGATGTATAAAATAACCTTATTGGTGATGACAACCTTAATTTATAAATAGTGCTTACAAAATAAGTAGAAGAATCAAAAGTTAATTTTGTTTTTAAAATGGAGTAAAAGAAATTCACAGAGAGGAACCAAGATGGTGGCATAGGCAAACACCTATCTTCCTGCCCCACACAACAATTTCAAAAATACAACTTAACAACAGAACAAACATCATCCAGAATCACTGGGAAGCTGGCTGAGTGGAAACTCCACAAATAAAGTAAAGATAGGACACTGTGACTCGGAGGAGCGGCAGAGGGCGGGGTTGAGGATACGCTGGAGTCAGAGGTTTGGAACCATGCGCACGCGCGCGAGTGGATAGGTGGGCGGCTGGATACCCGGCTGGTTTTCTCGAACGGGGAGGGAGACAAAGGCGTCCCATTGCACTGATTCCCCAGTTCCGGGCGAGGTCCGGGGAACCCACTCTCATATGGGGTGAAACTGGACAGTAAAGAGGAAGCATGCTGAAACTCGGGCGCTACAGAGGCCTGGGAGCTTGTGGAGAGGGCGAGTAAACTTGGGAACTGCGGAAGCGTGCAAGCGCTCAGAGAGGACTCGTGATTTGCTCTCTCGTTTGGGAGAAGAAAAAGAGAGAAGGGAAACCACCAGACTGCATTGTTTTACAACCCTGGGTGAGACTTTGGGTGTGCAGACTCATTTGGAGAGAGGCTGAATTGTCCAGCAGCGGGTAGAGCTTGGTGGCAGCTTTCTCTCAGAGGTGCGTGAAACCATTATCACCAGGCACAGAGACCCAGATGCCACATAGGGCGGAGCTGATGGGAAATCAAGGCTGCCTGCTCAGCGCAGAGACTCCACCCATCCAACCTGAGCACAGCTGATCCTCACAGCCAATTGGCCTGGAAGTCAAACCCTCCTAGGGCTAACAACAATAATGTAGGCTTAACTTCAACAAGACTGTGCAACCCATAAAGGGCTGCACCAAGAGTATCCACCTCAGGTAATTGGGGGGGCTGAGCCACTGTCCCTTCAAGGACGTCTACCATACAAAGCTAATTGACCAACTCAGGGAAGCAGCCACAATGCAGAGACATGGAAAGAAATCACATGTGAAAGAAATGGAGGAAACAAAACGACTGGACATAGAGTTCAAAACCATGGTTATAAGGTTTTTCAAGAGGCTCCTGGAAAAGGCCGATGAACTTAATGATATCTTCGAGGACATGAACGAGGCCTTCAAGGATATGAATGAGACTCTTGAGGATATGAAGGAGACCCTCGAGGATATGAAAAGGGACCAACTAGAAATTAAGCATACATTGACTAAAATAAAAAATATTATACAAAGACCTAAAAGCAGTCTAGAGGACCACAAGAATCAAGTTAAATATTTGAAATACTAAGGAGCAAAATCCACTCAGATGGAAAAGCAAGAAGCAAAAAGAATCCCAAAAATTGAAGATAGTGTAAGGAGCCTTTGGGACAACCTCAAGCATATCAACATCTGAATTATAGGGGTGCCAGAAAAAGAGAGAGAGCAAGATAATGAAAACCTACTTGAAGAAATAGTGACTGAAAACTTCCCCCACCTGGTGAAAGAAATTGACTTAAAAGTCCAAGAAGCGCACAGAACCCCAAACTATAAGAATCCAAAAAGGACCACACCAAGACACATCATAATTAAAATGCCAAGAACAGAAGACAAAGAGAGAATATTAAAAGCAGCAGGAGAAAAACAGTTAGTTACCTATAAGGGAGCACTCATATGACTGTCAGTGGATTTCTCAACAGAAACTATGCAGGCCAGATGGGAGAGGCAAGAAATATTCAAAGTGATGAATAGCAAGAATCTACAACCAAGATTATTCTACCCAGCAAAGCTATCATGCAGAATTGAAGGTCAGATAAAGTTCTTCGCAGATAAGAAAAAGCTAAAGGAGTTCATCACCACCAAACCAATATTATATGAAGTCCTGAAAGGTATTCTTTAAGCAGAGGAAGAAGAGCCGAAGCCAGTTTGGCTCAGTGGATAGAACGTCGGCCTGCGGAATGAAGGGTCCCAGGTTTGATTCCGGTCAAGGGCATGTACCGTGGCTGCGGGCACATCCCCAGCAAGGGGTGTGCAAGAGGCAGCTGATCGATGTTTCTCTCTCATTGATGTTTCTGACTTTCTATCCCTCTCTCTTCCTCTCTGTGAAAAATCAATAAAATATATTTAAAAAAATAAGAGGAAGAAGAAAAAGGTAAAAATAAAAATTATAAACAATAAATATAGATCTATCAACAAATGAATCTAAAAATCAAGTGAATTAATAAGCTGATGAACAGGATAAACTGGTGAATGTAACAGAATCACGGACATAGAGAGGGAATGGACTGACAATTCTTGGGGTGAAAAGGGGTGTGGGAGGTACAGCAAGAGACTGGACAAAAATAATACACCTATGGGAGAGGACAGTGTGGGGAAGGTAAGGGCAGAGGGTGGGATGGGTACCGGGTGGAGAAGAGCTATAGGGGGAACAATGTAATTAATAAATTGTCCAATAAAGTTAAAATATAAAAAAAGAAACACAAAAATCAAGCTTATAACCTGTAAAAATGTTTGAAAGTATTTAATCATTTTAAAAAATATTTTGCACCTATTTTGAAGCAAATAATTTTTTGATACAATATCAAATATATAAAAATCAAATAAAAAAGGGGAGTGGCAAATAGTATATCTTTCTTGGGAACAATTTTAGAATAAAACATATATATATTAAAAGTTCTACTTCTAGGAATTTATCCTCTGCAGGCAATTAAGTATATGACCCCATAACTAAGGAAGTAGTCATATGGATGTTTATGACAGTATTATTTATGAGAATAAGAAATTGGAAATAACAAATTTCAGACCGTGTTACTAGCTAACTAAGTTATGCTATACTTTTAGAGTCATAAATAATAATTTTGCTGAGAAAGAATTAATTATATGACATTTTGTTTATAATATGTTTTGAAAGCCATGTTACTATGTTCTTATAAAATATTAGAGATTCGTGCACTTGGGGGGATCCCTTAGCCTGGCCTGTGCCCTCCTGCAGTCTGGAAGCCTTTGAGGGTTGTTTGCCCACCTTCAATCCCCGCCCCCAGGGGTAGGGTTAAGCTGGCAGTCAGACACGGCTCTCGCAGTCCAGGGCTTGCGCAATCCGGGCTCTCGCAGTCCGGGACCCCTTGCTCCTTAGCGCCCGCCCACCTGCAGCAGAGGTGGGGGAGGCTCCTGCCACCACCACTGAGCTCACTAGCGGTGAGCCTGGGCTTCTGGCTGAGTGGTGCTGCCCCTGCATTAAGCGTCTGTCCTCTGGTGGTCAGTGCATGTCATAGCGACCATTCGTTCCACTGTTCAGATGATTTGCATATTGGCCTTTTATTATATAGGATATCTCATTTTTGTTAAATGTGAATATAAAATTTGGCTATGCACTGAATGTTAATAGTAATTTTATCTGCAATTATGGGTAATTTGAAATTTATTACATCTGCCTTATTTTCTCTTTGTTTTTGCAATACACATGTGCAATGAAAAAACAGTGACTCTTAATAATTTTTAAAAGTTGTCTCCATTTCCTTCTTTTTAAACATATATAGGAACTGGTTCTTCAAGTTAGCAGTGCCATCTGCTGATTGTTTGGGAGTGTTACTTCAGAACCAAAAAAAAAAAAAAAAAAAAAACCCAACTCCAAAAACAATTCAGATATTAGGTATGTCAATAATTACCAAAATTAAACAATTATAAAATGGTTAAGAAAAAAGAGAAATAGATGAAAAGAAATCATGTGAAATTTACTTAATTTAACACTTATGTATAGTGCCATTAAAAAGGTTATCCAAATCTGAATATGAATTTAACCATTCTTTTACCATTCCATTATAGTTTTATCATCTTCAATTTATAAGCATCCTTTTCATAGGAACAATAAAAAAATATAAATTCTAGCCAAGTGTATCCAGCAAATGGTAATGAGTAATAGTTCCAAGGTTCAAAGTAAAGGCATAAATGGAAAAATAAATCAGATCAGAAGTTGGAATGAAAATAACCATGAAAGAAAGAAGAACGAATGTTTAGGATATGGTCATGAAAAATAATGCTCTGATGGCCCTCTCTCACATGGAGGGGCGAATATCTGACGGAGATAGGTTTAACAGCTTGGAGGAAATAATAAACGGACGATTTTATAATACAGCCTATATTTTTCCATTTTGTTCAAAAGGATATAAAGATTTGCCAAATGTCTTCTCAGTCTTGATACATTATATCTATAATAATTTCCAAGTCTATCTACCCTGTCTACAAAAATAGTCTAGATAAACCTGATAGTATTTCTTCACGGTGAATGTGTGTTCAACTACTAGTTAATCTTAGCAGTTGCAAACTACTTTTTAAATAACCATTCCACAATCCTGTTTAGGCTCATTATCAGATTTTCTGTGATTATCTTACATAATCCATCTTGCACTTTGTGAAAATTTCAATATTATTTACCTACTTGGCAGTATCTTTTTATTTTCTTTCTTGCAGTATCTTTACAACTGTATCATGTCTCCTTAATATCTCGAAGACCATTAGTGATTAATAGTGGAGCTGGTATCTCAATTGAAATTTCTCTTTGAACACAGGCCTGATCTACCAAGGTAGTTAAGTTCAAGAAAAATACCAAGACTGAACCTTCAGATAGTAAGGATCTGTGAATGGAGGAGGCACTTGATTTTTCTCATTTGAGGAGTTTCAGAATTAAGCATGTGAGCCACTGGAGGGCAGCAGAGACAGGATTTTAACACACAAACATTTAACATTCATTGACTAATTAGTGAATTTATTCATTTAACACATAATGAGAACCTAGTATGTGCCAGACATTCACCCTTTCCTCTGACCAAAGTTATATGTAAGCTTGTTTATTAATTATTTATATTATGAAAGAAAATTTGGCCTATATTTCAACTTGGATACCTACTATATACGATATAGATTGAAATCAACATATTTTTGCATAGTACAATTGAGAAGTCATAAAATTATAGCAATAAATTTATAGATCACTCATATCTATTGATCTGTCTCTTGAACAATGTCATTATATCATATGTGTGCAAAAAATGTTTATTAGTTTTCTTTTTGACCTGCTCATTCTTAAAATTTAGGAAAATAGAGATAAGCAAAAAAAGAAAATAGAATATATCCAGAGATAACTATTATTAGCTTTTTATAGTCAAAGTAGTGGCCAGGTGTACGAAATTCATGCACATGGGGGGTTAGGGGCTGTCTCTCAGTCCAGCCTGCATCCTTTCCAATCTGAAACCCCCTGTGGGATCAGGCCTAAACTGGCACTTGGACAACCCCCTCGCAATCCACTCCTAACTGCTCACCAGCCTGACTGCTTGATCACCTCTAACCACTCTGCTTGCTGGCCTGATTGCCCCAACTGATCCCTTCTGCCGGCCTGCTGGGCTCCAACTGCCCCCCACCACCAGTCTGATCACCCTGAACTGCCTTCCCCTCCTGGCCTGATCACCCCTAACGGCCTCTGCCTTGGCCCCAGGGCTTTGTTTTCTGGGGCTGGGCTGCGATCTGGGACCCCGGTGCCAGCAGTGAAGCACGGCAGTGTCCAGCCTTATCTGCGGGCCACGGTCGGGGGGGGGAGCCCAGATTGCCCACTGGGCTGGGTCTGGCTGTGATCTGGGACCCCCAGCGCCCGCAGCAAAGTGCTCGCATGGCTGGCCTTCGCTGGGGACTGTGGGGACGCTGGATCGCCTGCTGGAGGGACGGAACGGGCACCACAGGCCAGCTGGGACTGCTAGCACAGCATCCACTCCCCAGGCCAGGCCCTGTGGAGCAGTGGGTGGTGGCATGAGGAGTAGGGACCCCAACCCCCACTCCTGATTGGCTGGTAGCTTAGCAAAGGTACGGTCAAATTTGCATATTACTCTTTTATTAGATAGGATATGCTTTATTTAGTTTACAAGTTTGATCTTGGAATTAATAGACATAGTTGTGCCATAATACTAGAATGTCATATCCATATCAATGAATATGTAAAGACACCAATGAAATAAAACTTGTTTAGCAGTTCAGTTCTTTTTTTGTTATACTCTCCTAACCAAAACAAGTTATCCACAAAGTTCTCATCTTTCTACTAAGAGCATACTTATTTCTGTAGCTTATTAGTTAATTTTAAAAATGTACACTACTTTAAAAAAAAAGATTTTAGTTGACTTTGGAGATAGCTTCTATTTTAATTCATCGTAATACATCAAAGCAGAAGTGAGCTTTGCTTAATCTTCTCCAAAGGACAGATTGGGACCTTACTGATTTCAGCACAAAACATTTTAATAATGACTTGGAAATAAAATGTGTGAAAAAAGAGAATATGCTTATGTGTGTGCATTTACCATCAAACATTTCAATCAAATAGCAAGAATAAGGATAATTTCCTTTTCCTCACGAACTTGCTGCTATAAAATGACCTCTCCATACTTAACCTGGCAGGGGAGATACTGCGATCATAAAATGAGTTCTCCAAAATAAATCGGAGGAATGCATGGTTCAGTTTTCCACTTATTCAACAAATTATCACAGAGATGTGCCTGGGCACAGTCCACATAATGAGATTTTCAGAGCAACCTAGGCATGTCTCCTGTCCTCAAGGTGTATACAGTCTAGTAGGAGAGGCAGAAAAGTAAGTCACTTTCTATAATAGGCACTACATAGAAAGATCAAGTGTTATTTGGTTCCTCAGAGGCTCACCTGGAAGGCGGTGGCGGGGAGGGAGAAAAAGAGGGAGTGTAGTTCAGAGGTAGAACATTGCGTAAGAGGCTCACACCTGACCAGGCCTTACAGCAGTCTTAGCTAAGTTGATGCTTAGGCCAAAAACTAAAGGGCAAGTTGAACGAATCAAACCAAGAGGAGGAAAAGGATTTGGGCAGTGGAAACAGCATGTGAAGGCCTGCCTTCTGTGGTGAACACTTAGTAGTGTGGCCAGAGAGTGAGGTGTACCATCAGGCCAGAGAAGTGAGCAAGAGTGAAATGCAAAGGTCTTTGTAAGCTATGTTAGTCTGAACTTTAATATAATATAATTGTAATTTTACAAAGTTAATTTTCATTAGTATATGGGAGATAAAATAGAATAGAAAATACTGGAGGGAGGGAGTCCAGTTATATCCATAAGACGATGGCTAGATTTTAATTTATTAAGAAAATTATTGATTCATTACAGAATCTAATATGGAATCCATAGGCTTGATGTCTTTTGAGTAATGACTGAAATGAATGAATATATAGGTAAACAATTCAACATCTCTATTGGACTTCCCTAAGGAGACTGACTATTGGCCTATGGTTCACAATTCCGGCATCATTATCCTTTTTGTTGTTAATCCTCACTCAAGGATATTGTTTCCATTGATTTTTAGAGAGAGTAGAAGAAAGGGAGGGAGGAAGGAAGAGAGAGAGAGAGAGAGAGAGAGAGAGAGAGAGAGAGAGAGAGAGAGAGAACTATGTGAGAGAGATACATGGATTGGCTGCCTCATACATGTGCCCTGGCCTGGATTAGGGATCCAACCTGCAACCCAGGTACATGCCCTTGACCAGATTCAAACCTTCAGTGCACAGGCCAATGCTCTAACCATTGAGAATACTGGCCAAGGCAGCATCACTGTCTTAATACCACTTATTTATGTTTTCCAGTCAATAGCAAACTGGGAGTATATAAATTGAAAAGGCGAGCCACTTAATCCTCAATTTCTGATGTCAAAACTTGGAAAAAGTCTGATGTATCTCTGGGTGTATGCTTTAATCTTATAGAGAAAGAATCTATTTACTTTATTGGATTTCTTTTACTGGTATTGCTAGTCTATCAACTTCCCTTGGAGAAATTATTTTGGCAGCCTAATCATTTGTTTCATGATTATCCATAAAATAGATGAGACAACATGAAAAGTCATCATTTTGTAATTCAAATTATAAACTGGATCTGCCTATTTTAAAGGAAAATTGTTGCTCAAATTATTTCAGATTATGCACATGGGCCATCAATATTGTTTCCTTAGGCCCAATGTAGCCATAGGCTCAGAGGAGAATGCCTGATGATAATAAAGCACTTATGCAGCTCTGTGTTTCTTCAGTATTCGCCTGCTGCTTGTTAAAAAACAAGCTAGGAGGAATGAAAATTCCTTTTCCAATTTAAGAAACTTTCATGGCGGTATTTCAAAAGTATAGTCTGGAAGTGGAATGTTTTAAGCATGCCAGAGCATTTTAGGAACAGATGGTACTAAAGAATTTTTTCAAAATATGAAAGAAAATCACATCAAAACAGAAGACAAATCAAGGAAACATTTGAGTCATCTACAGCTCTTAATATTTTAGTTTGATTATTTGACATTGGTGATGTTCACTTGGGAATGCTTAAATACAGGCCTTCAAGATTTTTCCTTTTGAATTGCAAGTGAGTTGTAATCTACTGCCTGAAAAATAGAAAGGAAAACAAATTTAGTAAATAGCAATTCCTTAAATAATTTTTTAAAAAATCAAAAAATAGTTTTCATCTGTAATTATAAAAAACACGGTATAGCTCCAAAACCCAGGTGGTTTGAGCATAAATGTGAATGTGTTCTAAGCCAAACTTGTTGGTAATGTCTCAAAAATTATGGGATTTTTTAATATGTATTTGTGTAATGATAATGTAATTACAGTTGAAAACATCCTTCAAATTGGTGCTTTGGTACTATGTTTTTCTCACTGTTTTTACAGAATCATATTTTATTTAATTAACTAGAGGTTTGTTGCACAAAATTTGTGCACTTGAAGAAGGGTCCCTCAGCCTGGATTGCAAGAGGGCACAAGCCAGGCTGAGGGACACCACTGGTACATAGTTGGGGCCGGGGAGGGACGCAAGAGGTTGGCCTGCCAGGGAGGGACCGCAGGAGGGCTCCAGGATGTGTCTGACTTGTCTCACTCAGTCCTGATCTGCTAGGCCCTAGCATCAAGCTAACCTAATGGTTGAAGCGTCTGTCCCCTGGTGGTCAGTGCACATTATAGTGAGCGGTTGAGCATCCTTAGCATATCATTACCATATTACACTTTGATTGTTTGAGTGGCCTACCAGACACTTAGCATATTAGGCTTTTATTATATAGGATTCCTTTCTCTTAATAGTGCTCTAATCTTTTGCTGTATGAAGTGTGATCCATGGATCAGCAGTGTTGGTATCACCTGAGAGCTTATTAGAAATGCAGAATCTCAGGTCCAAGTCCATGTGTACTAAGGCAGCCCTGCCTTTGAACAATCACATGCACACGAAGGTATCCTGCAGTGAAGTATGGCCTCCAGAGCAATTGTCTCATCTGTTAGAAATGGAACTCATCAGGCCCTATCCAACCCTACTGAATCAGAAACTCTAGCCACCTGTGTTATCAAACTTGTGTTTCTGATCATGCTAAAGTTTGCTGCATGAAAGAGTAACTTTGTTACACAATAGTCACCCGAGGGAAAGTTTTTGAGCTCAGGTTGCATCTCATATATGTTAAATCAGAGTCTGTGTGGGTGAGATGTAGATATTGACATTTTATAAATTTCCTGGGTGATGCCAATGTACATTCAAATCAGTGTTCTTCAGAAGAAAGACTATGCAAATTCCCTTTATCGATTACAGGTATACCCCATTTTAGTGTGCCTCACATTACTGTGTTTTTTACAAATTGAAGTCAAGACCTCCAGCACAAAGATACTGTCTTGCTTTATTGTGCTGCTCACTTTATTGCAGTGGTCCTGAACCCAATGCGCAATATCTCCGAGGCATGTATGTACTCAAACTGGCTATAGTTCTCAGAATTACTATAAATTAATGGATGCTCTTGTGTTTATCAAAAAATACTCATTGACTGGCATTTTGATTTATCTGTTATAGGAGAGTTTTTTCAGTCTTCATTGCATACTCTGTCTTCCTCTTCAAGTAATCTATCAATCCTCAGGTGACATTTATGGCACAAATGTGGAAAACATTTACAGTGAAAATTACGCCCTAAAGTTAAGATTCCTAGGGACTTAGAAAGGGAAACAAGAAAACAAAAATGAAAATACCTCTTTAGAATCTAAAACAAAATAATATTGAAGGTAAACTATAATTGAAAAATAAAATTTAAAAAAGAATAACAGGGTAATAAAATATTCTCAGATGAAGAAAAATTCAAAAAAGAAAATATTTGCCTAGAGAAAGGGTAAAGCATAAAGAAAGTGGTAATTATGTGAAAGAGGCCAGGGTGCGCAGTGCCTGCTAGCTGCTGAAAGGTAGGGAAAAGGGGAGTAGGAATTACATGTTCTTACAGAAGCAAGGTTAGCACACACCATATGTTCTGGTTCTGTAAGGAAAAATAAGAGCAAGAGGCAAGGGCTCAGCTCAGAGAAAGGTTGGTGCCAGCATTGCTATGTTTCTGCAAAGATGGGGTCACTTCAATGAGGAACTAGTGGCTGACATGTAACTATGATGAGAAGTCCAGTTTGGGAGAGACCATAAACATCATAGCCTCCAGGTCTTGGTGAGAGGGAAGGTCTTGGACGGGAGTCAGAATTCCCAGGGAATGCGGGAAGGGAAGAATGCCCAGCTTTGGTGGTTTAAAGAAATTCCTGTTAATTGTGGGGTGTCTCTTGGAGGTTCAAATAGTGTAACTTTTTGGCTTAATTAGTCAGTCTATTGCACATGCCACTGCTTTTGTATTGTCTCAAAGTATTACCTGGAATGTATCTTGCCATACCTATCACAATACTGGCAAATGCTTCCTGGAAGTATGTATATATTTGTCCCTTACAAGCAGTATTAGTTTGCGGATACCACTCCAGAAGTATAAGAAATTGGTTAAAAAAAAAAAAACACGACTTAATCACTTTCAGACAGAGATGAGAACTATGTTTTTGGGGTATGCGTTTTCCTTCTTATAAACACAAACTAACTGGAAAACTGACAAGAGAGGCGGGGCGCTAGATGTTAATCCATAAACCAGAATCTATGGACAAAAGCTGTACAAAACACATTGAGATCTTCCTCGAATTAGAAGTGAGAGCTATAGCAGATGTCCCTTTAGCGGCCTGACCTTGCCATTGTTGTTTGGTCAAGGATCTTAGTGCCTCTTGAGGACTCAGTCGGTCCTTTAAAGCAGGAAGTAAAGCTTACATAACAAGCCACATGCTACTGAACGCTGGTTGAATTGGGGAGTAGTGTTGCTGGTTGAAGAAAGGCCCTTGATGAAGGGCTTGGCCATAGAGAGCGCAGCAGGCAAGTGCTTTGACTCTTTCTGGATGTGCACAAACACTAAGTACACAAATCCTGCTGAGAAGGTGGTGTTGGAGGGCAATGGGAGAGGGGATCCTGAGAAGAGCGGCTAATCAGACACTAAAATTTTTCTGCAGAAGCCCAAGCTGTCCAAGGTTCTTGAAGATTATACCAATTCTCCTCTCAACTAAGATGGTCTGGGAAGGGGGAAGAGGATGGAATTCTAGATTTATAGGAAAAAGAGTAGACCAAAGAATCCCCAAAAGTTTGATTTGGGGTGACTTTTGATACTTGATAGTTTTCAAGGAATTGATCCATCTCATCTAAGTTATGGAATTTTTGTGATGGAGTTGTTTGTAATATTCCTTTATTCTCTCCCTCCACCCTGCCCCTTTGTTGTTCTTGTAATGTCAGTGAGGTCTATAGTGGTGATATGTCGACAACTTGCATCTATTTCTGCCCATGGTCTGTCTGGCTAGAGTCTTAATCAGACAACCATTCTTTGGTTTCATTGATTTTCTTTATTCTTTTTCTGTTTTCTTCTTTACATATTTCTGTTCATTTATTTAGGGTTTATGTGCACCTTATAATATATACATTATATATTTTTAGATTTAATTTGTTGTCCTTCACTAATTTATAAATATAAGGTTAAATGATTAGCTTGAGACCTTTTTAAATATAAGCATTTAATGCTGTAAATTTCTCACTAAGTACTGTTTTAGTCACATTGCATAAATTATGATGTGTTGTATTTTCGTTTTCATTCAGTTAAAAATATTTTCTAATTCCTCTTGAGATTTTTCTTTGGCCCATAGGTTTAATTTCCAAACGTTTTTGAGATTTTTCCAGATCTCTTTCTGTTATTGATTTCCAGTTTAATTCCATTATAGTGAGCACATACATTGTGTTATTTTAATTCTTCTATATTGACTCATGCTTACTTTATAGCCCAGGATCCGATCTATCTTGGTGAGTATTTATTTGAAAGGAATGTGTATTTGGTATTATTGGGTGGAGTATTCTATAAATGATAATTAGTGTTTAAGCCTTCTATACCATTGCTAATTTCTGTCTAGTTCTATGGATTACTGATTATAGATATCTCCAATTATATTTGTTAATTTACTTAGTTCTTATTTCAGTTTTCTCAGTTTTTGCTTCATGCAATTTGGTCCTTGTTGTTAGGATCTTACACATTTAGGGCTATGTCTTCTTGGGGGAATTCACTTTTCCAGTGTTTAATAACTAATTTACTGTTCCTTGTTATCTCTGACAATGTTTTCTTATTCTGATGTCAACTCTGTCTGATATTAAATAGCAACAGTATTGTCTGATATTAATATAGCAACTCTTTTTATTGGTGTTTTTATGATACATATTTTGCCTTTTACTTTCATTCATATTTAAAGTGGATTTACATAGTTGAGTCCTTTTTATTTATTTATTTATTTATTTATTTATTTTCATTTATTTATTTTTCATTGAGCCTTTAAAAAAATCTCTTTTTTAATTGGGAACATGTGAAAATGTAGAAAACTTACATCCACATAGGTCCTTTTGCACTCCCTTCTTTATATTACAGTTGTAAATTATATTCGTACACTCATATTGAAAATCAGACAATATTACAGTTGTTGCATTTAATAGTTATACTTATTTGAATTTTTTAAATAAAAAAAGAATGTTATTTATTGATCTTGATATTTACCATTTCTGTTACTCTTCTCTTATTTCTGAAATTCCATGTTTCCATCAGGTATCATTTTTCTTCATCTTTTAAAGCTGCCTATACTATTCCTTTCAGAGTAGACCTGCTGGTTTCAAATTATTCCAGCCTTTCATCAGCTAAAAAGTTATTTATCTTGCTATCATTCATGTAGAACATTTTACTGAGTCTAGAATTTGGGATTGATAAGTACTTTCTTTCAGAAATTGGAAGTTGTTATTTCACTGTATTTGTCCTCCATGGATTTTGATGAGAAATCCTTGGTCATTCAAAAGATTATTTCTGTGTATGTAATGTATAATTTGTTTCTGACTGAAATATATATACATATACTGATATAAATAAATATATATACTGATATGTATATATGCACAAATATATACTGACATATATTCAAATATATACTGATATGTATATATATCTGCAAATGCATTATATTTATATATATTTAAATATAATGTACATTTGAATCTTTGATTTTCAGTAGTTTGACTATGATGTATCTAGGCATAGTTGTTTGTTGTTGTTTTTTTAGTTTATCATGTATAGGGCTCTCAGAACCTGTTAAATTTGCAAATTTATGTCTTTCACTAAATTTAAGAAGTCTTTAGTTGTTATTCTTTCAAATATTTATATACTAGAGGCCCAGTGAACAAAATTCATGCCTGAGGGTGTGTGTCCCTCAGCCCAGCCTGCACACTCTCCAATCTGGGACATCCCTCTCATAATCCAGGACTGCTGGCTATCAACTGCTTGCCTGCCTGCCTTCCTGATTTCTCCTAACCACTCTCCTGCCAGCCTGTTGATGCCTAACTGCTCCCCTGCTAGCCTGTTTGCCCCTAACTGCCCTCCCCTGCTGGCCATCTTGTGGTGGCTATCTTGGGTACACATGGGGGCAGCCATTATTGACCACATGGGGGTAGCAATTTTGTGTGTTGGAGTGATGGTCAATTTGCATATTATTAAATAGGATAGAGACCTGTGGCATGGGTGGAGGCCAGCTGGTTTTCTCTGAAATGTGTCCTGGATCAGCTTGGGGGTTCCCTTGGGGCATGGGGCGGCCTGGGCGAGAGGCCTGTGGTGGTTTGCAGGCCAGCCATGCCCCCCAGTGACCCAAGCAGAGGTCCTGGTAATGGGGCTTATTTATCTTCTATAATTGAAACTTTATAACCTTGAGTGGAGGCCTAGGGCAGCTAGCATGTGCAGAAAACTTGGCTTCCTCTATTACCAGGGAAACCCAAACCTCCTGCTAACTCTGTGGCCACAGCCTTCTTTGTTGGGTTAATTTGCATACTCACCCCTGATTGGCTGGTGGGTGTGGCTTGTGTGTTGGAGGTATGGTCAATTTGCATATTACTCTTTCATTAGATAGGCTTTTTATTTTTTTAAATAATATTTTAATTGATTTTTTACAGAGAGGAAGAGAGAGGGATAGAAAGTCAGAAACATCGATGAGAGAGATTGATAAGCTGCCTCTTACCTACCCCCTACTAGGGATGTGCCCACAACCAAGGTACATGCCCTTGATCAGAATTGAACCTGGGACCTTTCAGTATGCAGGCTGACGCTCTATCCACTGAGCCAAACCGGTTTCAGCTAGATAGGATATTTATATTTGCACCAATACATTTCTCCTCTTCTCTGGAACTCCAGTGACACAAATATTAGAAGTTACATATTTTGTCACAGATGACAAAGAATTTGTCCTTTTTTTGTTTTCAATTTTTTCTTTTCTTCAGATTGGATAATTTTAACAGATATATTCTCAAGTTCACTGAGTATTTCCCTTTTGCCATTGAGCTCCTCCAGTAATTTTTTAAATTTTAGTTATTGAATTTTTCAGTTTTTAAATTTCCATTTGATTCATTTTTATAGCTTCTCTGCTCAAAATTTCTACTTTTCTGTACATTTTAAGAGTGTTCACCTTTACCTTTTGGAGCATATTTATAATAGCTGCTTTAATATCTTTTTCTGATAATTCAAATACTAGGCCATCTTAGGGTCTGCCTTTATTAATGGTCTCTCCCCAATCAAAAGTGATCAGGTTTTCCTTTCTTTCTTTTTTTTTTTTAATGTAATTTTGAGTGGTATCCTGAACATTTTGAATATTACATTGTAAGAGTCCAGGTCTATTAAAATCATCTGGAGGTGTCAATTTCTTTAGTTTTGTTTGATTTCAACAGTCGATCAAGCCAGTTAAGTTCAGACCACAAATTTTGTCTCTCCTTCTGTGGATGTCAATTCCAATGTAAACTCAGTTTTCCAAGCCCTTTCTGTGCTGTTTGAGCTTTCTCTATGGGATTCAGGAACTCATGTTGCTGCTGTCATGGCAAATTACCCTAAAGCTTAGTGGCTTAACACAGCAAACGTTTAGTATCTGACATTTTCTATGGGTCAGAATTCCAGGTGCTGCTAAGCTGGGCTTTCTGGCTCAGAGTATCTCATAAGGTTGCAGTCATGGTATTGCCCTGGGCTGCAATCATCTCAAGGCTCGACATTGGGAGGGTCTGCTTCCCAGCTCACTCATGTGGCTATTGACAGCTTCAGAGTTCCACTTCAAAGCTCACTCCTGGCCTGTTGACAGGCTGCAAGTCCTTGCTGGCTGCTGGCCAGAGATATCATTCCTTGCCCTGTGAGCCTCTCCATGGGGCATCTCACAACACAAGCGAGTGAGTGAAAGAGAGTGAGTAAAACAGAAAACAGATATCGTGTAACCTAATTTTGAAAGTGACTTCCCAACCTTTTTGCCATATTTTATGTGTTGGAAGTTAGTCATTAAGGGCAACCCACATTCAAAGGGAAAGAATAGTAAAAGAGCATGAATATCAGTAGACAGAATCATCAGAGGACATTTCAGAAGTTGCCTACTACTTTTGCAACTAAACGCCCATATGTACATGGTTTTTAAGAGCATCTGTAATAATAAAAGGGTAATATGATAATTAGACCAGCTGTCCTTCTGGCATGATTCCAGACGTCCTTCCTGACGAAGCCGGGGTGGAGGGAAGCCGGTGCTGGTAGCCTGGGGAAGGAAGGTCTATGCTTGCATGGATTTCCATACATGTGGCCTCTAGTGTTATGTATCTTCAGACCTTTCCCATATAATATGGAAGAGTATAAAATACTGTCACATGTTTTGTTTTCTCAGCAAATGTAGGTTCCATCTGGGTTCAATAGGAATTAAGGATGTTGGAAAATGGAGGGCAGATCTGGAAAGAGCCAAGGGTCTGGGAAATAAATGCGGGTCCGTTTGGTGCATCGTTTTAATGCTAGGACGATTTCCTACTCTGAATATTGTTAGGCAAATTAAGCATAAGAAACATCTGTCTGAAGGAAAACAGCACAAATTAACTGGATGAACAGAAGTTAGTAGAGTATGTTACCTCATTTTATTATTATTTTTTAAAATCTTCACTGGAGGATATTGTTTTTCCATTGATTTCTTGAAAGAGAGTGGAAGGAAGAAAAGAGGGGGAGAAAGAGAGAAACATTGAGGTGAGAGAGAGACACAGCGATTGGTTGCCTGCAGTATGCACCCCTACCAAGGTTGGGGAACCTGCATCTCAACCAAGATATGTGTTCTTTACTAGAAATGGAACCTGCGACCCTTTAGTCTGTGGGGTGATGCTCTAACCACTGAGAGAACAGCCATGGCTGTTACCTCATTTTAAACACTTTGCAAACACTGTAAGTCTGAGATCAACTTCCATTCCATAAGGGATCCATTAGGCTAATGCAAATTGGTCCTTTATCAAGTAGTAAAATAAAAGTAATTTTTAGCTTTTATATCAGCTTCAGACCCAATGAGTACATTAAAGCTCTATAAAGAATTAGAATCCTTGGATATAAGCCTGGCAAGTTGAAGAACAGGTGGGAGAATCCTAAAAGTGACAAATTTGCTTCTAATATTGAATCATAGAGAGTATTTTCCAAAGAAGTCCACAGTAATATTTTTCATTCCACATGATTGTCTGCAATGTGATCTCATTAATTCACTATAAAGAGATAAATCTATTTCCTCATCCCCTTGAATATAGGTAGGCTTTGTATCTGCTTTAACCATTAGAATGTGGCAGAAGTGATGCTATACCATCTCCAGGTATCACTCTTAACAGAGCCAGCAGCTTGTGCTTCTTGCCTCTTGGAGCTGTGGACACTGTATTAGACATCTGGGCTATTCTCTTAGAGAACCACATGGAGATGCTTTGAGTTTCATACATATGAGCAAAGAAGCCATCCTGGACGTGCTGCTCAATTGAGCCCCTAGGTGACTCTAGCCATGGCCTCCATCTAACTGCAATCACATGAGAGCCAAGTGAAACCCAGTCAGTCAGCTGATCCCAGTTAACCCACAGAATCATGTTTTAAGTTATTATTTTGTAAGGAGGTTTGTACACCACAATAAATATTTGAAAACCATTGTTCACATAAAGCCAGAATTTGGAAAAAAAAAAACACCTTCCTATTATACAAACACATTTTAGAAAGTTTATAATATTAAACTATTTAACCATGGAATACTATTGATAAATATGTGTCTCATAATGTGTATCTTGTGGATTCACAAACTCAGGAATTTCCTGGGTGAAATATGAAACTGACTCCCATACGTGGAGTACAAAGAGAGACTATAGGAAGAGACAGACCACTCTAGATTAGTAGGTAGCAGGTGTAATAAGCAAGGGGACTCCATCTGATGCTTGTCTGGGGTGGCTGCAAGACAGGAAAATCCTACACCTCTTGGCCAGAATTTTAAGTTTATACAGAGGCTTTAATGAAGGGTCAGTCACATATACTGTCCTGATGGTCTCAATAACACATTTTCTCTCAAGGTTCATCTGTGCAAACAGTTCCTACTGTGAGGATGGTGGGTAGAAGAACATTCCAAGAACAGGAGAGGGTGGAGAGCCTCTGAATGCTTGGGTCCAGCTTGCGAATCACTTGGTGGTCTCATTCTCTCAATGATCACGCCCAACACTACTTAGATATGGATACAAAGGTATATTCTGTAGCTTAAAGTATAATGAATAGGTAATAATCTATAGCAATTGCTCCACCCTAAGATAAACATATTATTACACATTTATGATTTTTTTCTAGTGCATTTTGAAAAAAATCATGTTACCTGAGTAATATGAACAACATACTTGTTTTTTCCTCCCCTCACAATTTAACAAGGGTGTATTGAGTATGTTCATAGCATTAAGTATTTTTGAAAACAAGCATAATGACTATGTAAATATTTGTATGCATTTATTATGCTTTATCCAACCATTTTCTTAGGATATGTTAAAAATGTCTCCAATATGTTTTGCTTTTGTATTTAGTACTGTAAATTCCAGCCTCATACATAAATGTGTGCTCATCTTTGATGATCTCCTTAGAAAGGATTCCTCGCTAAAGGATAAATCATTATCAGACCTTTAAAAAAATCATATTACTTGATCAAGCTGCCAAGGACTAACCATGTAGAACAGTTCCACTTTTATCAAACTTTAGAGATGGCAAATAGATTCCATCTGGAGTACCAACCCCGATTAATTAGTGGTGGTGACCTGGTACTCCCTGATGAGAAGGCCTGCAAGACCACATCTGGGTCCAGCAGCAAAGAATGCTAAGATGAATTAGTAATGTTGAACCATAATGAGGATGGAAGAATGGAAGCACATGTGCTTTGTGTCTGCCAACCCAGCCTTAGGCAGTTCTGGGGCTGAAGATATATTCATAAATTTTTGCAAACATGAAATGCAAAAAAGAAAGTTTCTTGTTTTGGTTATATGCATATTTCCATAATTACACTTGTGGTTGAATGTTTTTCTGCTTGGTGTCCATCTACATTTATTCTTTTGTGAATTGCTTTTCCATTGCCCTTTGTCCATATTTTCAATTGTCTTGCTAACGTAGACTACTTACAAAAGTTCTTTATATATAAGGATAATAAGGTTTTTTTTCTGCCATTTTCCAATTTGTCATTTTTATTTTGTTTGTAATGTTTTATGATGAATAAAAGTGTTCATTGCTACATGGTCAAATTAATGTTTCTCTTCATGGTTTCTTTGTTTGTATGCTCACAACATTCTTCCTTACCTTATCATCTCATAAATTTTCATCTATATGTTCATCTGATTTATTATCATTTAATTTATATTTATCAGAAATCTAATCTAATGCATCTCAAAGAGAGACATATTGAAAGGGGGAATAAAAACACTGAGCATGGAAGTATCAAATTGAAAATAGTGATGCTGATGGTGATGCTTATATTAATAATTATTATTATAATTAAGTTGAAGTGCCTCCCAGACACAGTAAAATTCAAAATAACTATATTAAATAAAGGCTAATATTATGCTGTTGAAATTATGACAGTACTTTATTAATAAGTGGATCTTTATATTTATAGAGAATATACAACTATTATGAACATTTATGCATAGAATTTAATGTATTAAAAATTATAAGCAAACCCTAAAAGTAAAAATATAAATTGTCAAAGAATAACTTTACCAGAATTAAACATACTTTCAGTCTTGAACAGATGGAATAGATTAAAGATGGAATAGAGCATTTGGCTAATGTATACAATAAAGTTGATTTATAAGATAGAAGAATTTATATCTTACAACCAAAAATGCTTACTTTTCTAAAAAATCTAATGGTATGTTTCACGTTATTCATATATTAGGTCACAAGACATTTCAGTAAGAATAGTTCTATTCTTTGACTTCCATAAAATAAACTTGGGAATTAATTTAAAAATAGGTTAAGCCCTAACCGGTTTGGCTCAGTGGGATAGAGCATCGGCCTGTGGACTGAAAGGTCCCAGGTTTGATTCTAGTCAAGGGCATGTACCTTGGTTACAGGCACATCTCCAGTAGGAGGTGTGCAGAAGGCAGCTGATCAATGTTTCTCTCTCATTGATGTTTTTAACTCTCTAACCCTTTCCCTTCCTCTCTATAAAAATCAATAAAATATATATTTTTAAAAATAAGTTAACAAAACATGCAAGCACTGAAGTTAAAATAACAATATAAAAATAAAATAAATCACCGGCTTCAATAATTTCTGGGTCAGAGCAGAAATAAAAGTCCAGCTATAGGTTGTTTAGAAAATAATAATGACACTAAAGCTAATACTCATGTGTAGATAGAAAATTATATCTGCAACAGTTTTATATAAAAAGCAAATTAAAGGAAAATAAATGAACAAAGGTTTCAAGGTAAGGAACTACAATATAAATTGTCAGTATAAAAGTTTAAATTAATGTATCAGAAAACAAAGAGTCTAAGTGTTGGTTCTCTAAAAAACATAAAATAAATAAAATGTCCATAACACTAATCAAAAGAAAAAAAACTAAAATTGCCAATATATAATATAGAAGGAAATTAACACCTTACATATGGAGGAGCACATAATAATTAAAAATGTAAGCTACTTAAATACTTATGCTAATAAATGTTAAAATCTATATTTAAATTAACAATTTTCTAAAAAATGTAAATCACTAAAACGTTCTTCAGAAATATAAAACTTCAAGTGAACAGAAAACCTTGGAAGAGTAGTGGAGGAAAATAAAATTATTTGAAATATAAAGTAATGATTCTAATTCTAAGTAAGATGGAGTAAGTATTCTCTAGCCTCTCCTATGGAATACAACTATAAAATCTGTACAGGGTGCATGGAGCCACTATTTGAGAACTCAGGACAGTTAATAGTAGCAGGTAGTGTGGGGAAGAAGATCAGAATTTAAAATACCATTGAACCAGCAGTGAATTTATCATTTTCTTCCTCTGTAAGATCATTAGAGCTTAATGCAACAGTCCAAAACCCAAAAGTGGACAGAGGTGCAGACAGAGTGCTCCAGAAGAGGCATGTAAGTTCAGGCTTAGAGAGTGGGAAGGAGATAGTGTTTGTGTTTGTTTTTCCTCTCACTGTCTCCACACTTTCCAAACTTCAGGCAATTTCTTGGCAGCAGCAGTGATTGGCAGAGGTTGCAAAGTGACAGGTTTCTTCAGGAAGCAGAACTTGGAGGAAGAACTATTCTCAGCAGTATAAATTGTAAATCCAGGAAGATGAGGCAAAGCTTCCTTCCCCAAAGCTATTCGATCACAAACTCTTGCTAGAATCAGGCACCATCACTCACTATGGTTATATGTAAGAATAGCATGGTTACATAGTCAATATAAATGTATTGTCCCAAACTAAAGATCAGTAAGTTCTTGTAGAAACTGATTTCTAAATCTTTCTGTAGGAACCTCCTAACCCGTAGGCCAGACTTAGCTTACAAGGGTTTTGCCTCTATGCTTTTTGAACTCAACTGTCTTCCCATTGTCATGTGACTCAATATGGTAATTATTTGTGGCATTCACCAAATATTTCTAGCTTTTTGCTTCCTGGGAATATGGTAGGATTGTTGTTTCCTACTTCCTTTGGGGTTAGTCATGGCCATGCAGTTTTCTTTGGTCAGTAAAATGGAACAGAAGTGATCTGTGTCACCTTCGGGGGTAACTTGAGGAGACAGTGAGAAACTATGTCCCTTTTGCTCTGCTGTAGCATTCATGAAAGCATATATTGAGAGGGTACCCTTCATGGCTACAGATGTGGGTTTATTAGTCAGGATCAAGTTTGGCTGAATGTGACAGTAAAACTCAAAATAAAAGGGGTAGATTGGCAATCTGAGATGAGTCTAGTGGTTCAGCTCTCTGAAGTCTGCAGGAACCAAAGCTCTTTCCAGTTTATTACCCATCCCTAGAATGTGATCTTCAGTCTCAGGGTCCAAAATAGCTGCTAGCGTTCTGCACCACCCTCAAGTTCCGGGTGGAAAGATCAAGTAAGGGGGGAAAGGAAGAGACAACAGATAAAAGATAGCAGCTGCCTTTTACAGGGATTTTCTGGAAGCTGCCACACCAAACCAGCACTTAAATGTCATGGCCCAGAACCTCGCTCCATGACCACATCCATCTGCAGGGGTGGCTGAGATACGCAGTTTTTCTTTCAGGCGCCACTGTGCCCAGCTAAAACTTAGGAGTTCTATTGCTGTTCAAGGAGGGGAAATCAGATGTGGTAGGTGGGTGACTCGGTGTCTCTGCCAAGGTGAGTGTCTGACCTAAATTAGGACAATTATAATGCCCCATCCCCTCAACCCCAGTCTGGGTTAAGGAATAGGCATACAGCCCATGCCTGCTCTAGTGAGGATTCTTTAAGGTGGTGGTGGTGGTGGTGCTGCTGCTGCTGCTGGTGATGGTAGTTTGTGTTAATATTTTTTAACTTGACCTCGTGAGAAAGAATCTCTCCTCAGATCATAAATTTGAAGACAGAGACTAAATCTAACATGCAAAGAAAAGCAGAAGCAAGAGAAAAATACAAGATCTAAGTAGTTCTTGATTTCCTTTTCTAAGCCTTAAAAAAAAAAGTTTTTATTGTTTAAAGTATTACAAGTAGTAGTGCATCTCTCTCTCTCTCTCTCTCTTTTTTTCTCCATTGGCATTTTTGAGATCATTCTATCCCTGCCCTTTCTCCAGTGTTTTTCTTTTTTCAAGTCTTAGCTCAAATGAGATCTCACTTATTCCCCAGGAAGATTTAGACCTTGCTTCCCTTTTTCCATGCTTGCAGCCATCCTACTGCTTTGTAATTGCTTGCAAATAGATGTTTTGTTATGACAGCTCTTGAACTTCAGGAGGGCTGGAACTGAGTCTTACTCATCTTTAAATTGTCAGTATTTGACTTTCTGGCACAGTAGATACTCTATAAGTATTGTTAGAAACAATAAGGATTTGAAGAGTATTCATGATTAAAGGTGGCAAAATAGCAGCCAGCACTGTCCTAAGAACTTCGTTTTTATGATTAAATCCTCACAATAACTCTTAATATACTATTAATCCATTTTATAGATGAGCAAACCGATGTCACGTTCATACAACTAGTTAATGGCAGAGCTCAGATTTCATCCCAGGCAAAGAAATTCCAGAACCCTAACATTTCAACCAATACACTGTGCTATCCCTTCACTGAAGGTATTTCATTAAATATAGATGGAATTAAATCATCTTATATTAGAGACAGGAAACTGAGATCAGTGAATTCCATCAAGAAGTTGAGGTGGTTTTTATGGCTGCACAGGCTCTTCTGCACATGACTTCTGACTCAGCTGGAATCTCTTAACCAAAGACTCCACCTCTTACGCAAAGTGTGCTCCTTCTTGCCGCACTCCCAGGTGCAACTTGTTTCAAAGTAGCTACTTGCTGAGTATCATTTAAAGGCATCTCACATGTTGAAACAAACCGCCAGCACCTGAAGGGGGCTGGGGAAAAGTGACGCCGCTCATTCTTCAGATAGCAGCACAAACTTCATGTCCTTGGAGAAGGCCTTCCGGGCTTCTCCAAGGTCAAGTTTGTCTACCTAAACTTTCCTCCATAGCACGTATACATTGGCTGTCACATTCCAGGCGCTCTCTGATGCTCTCTATATATTATTTGTGGAATATCTGTCTAATGGCCATCTTGCTCATTGCCCTATAAATTCTGTGAGGACGAGATCCATGTCAATTTTTGTTCCTCCTTCTATACCCAGTGTCCTGGCACATAATAGGCATTCAAAAATATATGTCGACTTTGGGTAGTGAGCACACAGTGCAATATATGTATCAGAGAAATGTACACAGGGCAATATATGTGTCATAGAAATGTACACTTGGTCCTATTAGCCAATATCACCCCAATAAAATTTAAAAATATATTTGTTGAATGGGAAAAAAAGGATGAATAAGTAAATGCATGACTGAAGCACCAGGACAAATCATCCCAGTAGGGCAGAGAGACACCCCATATATGGTGTGAGCTGAGGGCGCCCTCAAGAGTCTGCACTCACACACACCAAGGCCCAGACACCCCCACCAGGAAAGTCAAACATGCATTTGGTGAAGACTTTGGGGCACTGAAGGGGAGAAAAAAGACGCAAAAGGTGAGCAAGCCGTTTTCAAAGGATGCTTTCAATTCGCTGGCCGGTCCGTGTGTGTGTTTTCCTCTACAAAGTGTTTCCAATTACTGTGGCACTCTCGGTATCTGGATCCCTCTCCAGCGAATTCCTCTGCGGCCCCTGCCAGACATGTGGGATCAATCAGGCCCTGGGCGCTGGTGCGCTTGCTGCGGGAATGTTGACAGCCTGACAGACGCGCGGGGTTCTGGTGTCATGGAATCTCCTAGCCTTTGGCTGCATCCCGGGAGAAGAGCCGGAGGGGGAGGAGAGAGACCGAGGCAGAGATAGAGGCAGGAGAGGGCAGGGGGTGGGGGCGAGAGAGCGCCAGAGGGAGAGAAGGAGGCAAGCGGGAGATTTTTCTTGACTGCCCCCTTTCCTTCAAACGTTTTACAGGCTTCAGGGAGAGAAAAGAGGAGGAGAGAGGAGAAAAAAGCCTGGAGGGGGGTAAAGAGGGCGCGCCGTTTCCTCCCGAGGCCCCCCGCTGCCTGCCGGAGGAGTCTGGATTGTGTCCCCGGTGTCAGATAAAAGGGCGGTAAGGCTCCCGGCCGCCGCGCACGCCCCTCCACGAGCCCGGCCGCCGAGCGTGTCCGCGCCGGGGTCGCCGCCTGAGCTGCGGGGCAGCCGCTCCGTCTGCAGCGCGATGTGGCCGCGCCTGGCCCTTTGTTGCTGGGGTCTGGCGCTCGTTTCGGGCTGGTCGACCTTTCAGCAGGCGTCCCCGTCCCGCAATTTCAGCTTCCGCCTCTTCCCCGAGACCGCCGCGGGGGCCCCGGGGAGGCTGCCCGCGCCCCCCGCGCCCCCCGCGCCCGGCGAGGACGCGCCAGAGGGCAAAGTGGAGCGGCTGGGCCAGGCGTTCCGGCGGCGCGTGCGGCGGCTGCGGGAGCTCAGCGAGCGCCTGGAGCTCGTCTTCCTGGTGGACGAGTCGTCCAGCGTGGGTCAAGCCAACTTCCTCAGCGAGCTCAGATTCGTCCGCAAACTGCTGTCCGACTTCCCGGTGGTGGCCACGGCCACGCGCGTGGCCATCGTGACTTTCTCGTCCAAGAACAACGTGGTGCCGCGCGTTGACTACATCTCCGCCCGCCGTGCGCACCAGCACAAGTGCGCACTGCTCAGCCGCGAGATCCCCGCCATCACCTACCGGGGTGGTGGCACCTACACCAAGGGCGCCTTCCAGCAAGCCGCGGTAAGGCACCCGCCCCTCTGCGGAACCCAGCCTCCGCGTCCCCGCTTCCCGGCTCCCCCGCTCCCCTCATCCCGGGCCCTTGCCACCCACCGCCGCCTGCCGAGCTGTTTGTTATCTTGGGCAAGCCACAGGTCACCTAAGTCTAGTGTTCCCCTGCACAAAATCAGTCCTACTACCTTCCTGTTGTTGTGGGGGTCCCATGGGATAACGGATTTTAAATGCTTGCCTGGATGTCAGGTCCTCATCTTTGAGGACCCCATTGGGAAGGTGTCTTTAAGATGCTATCCTATTCACACTTGTAAGAACAGACCGTGCTTCAGCTGGAACAGGTGAGTGTGCCTTGTGAAATATCTCTAAAGATCAGACAAGGAGTGCTTATTTCCCCAGTTTTTTTATGTGCTGTTTATGCTTTCAGTATGCATGTCATTGCATACCCTCTGCCACCTTTGCAGGATTCTTAGTATCTGGAAGAGGCAGTCAGGCTTAGAGGATGGGCTTTTACAAAATGTAACTCTGACTACAAAGTAATACAGTCAGTTGAAGAAAATTTGAAGTATATAGAAGTGTTTGACACATGATAGCAAGCCAGTGTTTGTGGAAGTCATGAAAAAGAAAGGAAGGAAAGAAGAAAAAAAAAAGCCTGTAATCCCATCACCCTTAAAAAGCCACTGTTTACATAGTGTTGAACATTTGCCCAGTATCACATCTGTACATACTTCTAACCAAATTGGTGTCTGGCTGTGCTGTAGCCTACAGTTTTCATTTGTTATATCATGAAGTGCTATACATTTTACTATGTATATACTATAGATAGGTATGTTGTTTGTCTGTGTTAGTTTCATACTATTTTATTGAATACCCGTGTCATAACTTATTTTACCTGTCACTATTGTTGGACACAGATTTCTTTTATTTGCTAAGTCATAGTAAACACGATATTTTTGGACACCTTTTACTCCTTTAGGAAGAATTTCTATAAAGTTTCTGAATAAAAGGATATGAAAATGTATGAATTTCTTGATACATACTGCCCATTCACCCTTGGAGGGCTGTATAAATGTTCATTACCACCAGTACAGTATCACAGCAGTAAGTTTGCCACATGGTCACCAATATAACATGTACTATTATTTTTAATATTTTTGCCAATTTGGTAGGAGAATAAAAGTACCATTTTAGCAAAATCATTTTTTAAAATTTTATTGAGGATGAACATTTTTCAGTACATTTATTGGGCATTTGCATTTTTTCTGCTCATAAGTTTTGCCCATTTTACAATAAGGGAATGTGTTTTTGTCCTTAATGATTTGTGGAAGCTCTTTGAGTCAGACTGGTAACGTTTTTGTATATCATGTACATGTTTTTCCAGTTTACTGTCTTTCACTTTGGTTCATTGCAGTGTTGTTAGATAGATGATTTGAGTTTTTATATATTTAAATCTATCAAACTTTGTTAAGAATCTATATTCGCTTATATTCTTAGAATGGCATTCCCATTTCCCAAATTGCAGAAGTAGTTTTCCATATAACAGTTTAAGTCACCTAAAACTTATTTTAGTATATAGTATGACAAATATGTCTAATATTATATTTTAATAAGTGGTTGACCAGTTGTCTCAGCACCATTTGTTTAATAGCCATTCATCCTTTTCCAATTTAATTGAGTAGCACTTTTATCATACTCTAACTACTTACGGGGAATTTTATTTCCTCCTGGTATGCTATTAACTTTAGGTTATCTATTATTTTTCAGCTTTGCAGATATGATTTAATTATAACTTTATAGTATTCTTAATTTCTGGTATTGAAAATTTTCTTTTTCTCATCTATTTTTAAAAAATCAACTCTTATGTATTTATTTACTCAATAGAATTTTCAACTCATTTTCACATATTCCAAATGAAACCATCCAGGATTTTAATTTCAATATAAAAATTCTTAACTTGGGGATTCCTTATATTTTACAATAGTAGTCTTTCCACATCAAAAATATGGCTTATCCACTTATAACCAGTTTATACCCTTCAATAAAGTTATAGATTTCTAATAATTAAGTTCTGCATATATTTTCAAAATTCAGACCTAAAAATATTGTATATACATGATGTTTACCAAAAAGGATTGCATTGTATGTCCTCTTTTGTAATTTTATTTTCTTTCCACCATATTTTCAGTCTTTTTTCCATAATAAGAAATGCACATTTACTTTATCACTTTTTCATAGTCACACAGAATTTCACTGTGGAATTGTATTTATTTTTATCATGCAATTACTGATTATTAGGATATATTTAGGCTGTTAACAAACAATGCTGTGTGACTAAATCTTTGTCTAAGTCTCTAAAAATTTCCATAATGCAAATTTCTAAAGTGGTAGGTATTATTGCATTGAAGGGTATGCCCATTTTTTAAGGGCTTTGATACATGTGCCAAGTTTCTCTACAAAAAATTGGTACCAAATTGTACTCTTAGGATCAGTACCTAGACAGAACAGATTAGTATCACTTAAATATGCCTCCTCAACATTATAGGTAAAAAAATTGAGTCACATTAAAAAAAATACTCAGAGAGAGAAACCAACAACATCAGTGTGAAGTGAGAGAGAAACACTGATCAGTTGCCTTCTGTGCATTCCCCAACGGGATCAAACCTGCAGCCCAGGTATGTACCCTGACTGGGAATTGAACCCTCAACCTTTCGGTGCATGGACCACACCTCCACAAACTGGGCCACTCTGGCTGGGCAAGTGAGTCCTATTATAAGTTACATTTCTTTACCAGTGAGGCTGAATACATTTTTTTATGTATTATTTGTCACATAGAACTCTTTTTTGGATACTCATTAAAATATTTGGAGATTATTATCTATTTTTGAATTCAAAGGTGGTTATTTTTCTTACTGATTTGCAAATGCTCTTTAAATCTTCGTAATATCAACCATCAAATGCTACATCTGAGGGAAATATCTTTTCTCCGTGTTTCACTTGCCTTTTAATTTTGTTTGTGATAGCATCTATCCTTTCATCCATCTATTGAATCTAACACTCTTTTTATCTGTTCTTTTCTGGACTCTTACCAAGTTTTAAAGGTTTTTGTTTTTAAAAGCTGAACTAATTCCTGAAAGGTACTCGCTGTTTATTGAAGTAGTTGTGCCAGGCCGGGTTCAGTTCTGCAGACCCGGTTCTCTGTTGGTGTCTACTCAAAGAACTCCTGAGGTCCCCAGGGCTGGCTTTCCTCCTGGTGTCTCTGCCCACTCCATCAGAGAACCTCTGCATCGGGGGAAAACTTGCCATATACCACTCGCTCTGTTTGCCTTGGCCAGGTTTGTCGGGGGGCCTCCGAGTACTGTTGATCCAAAACAGTGAAATGGGTAATGAGTCGGGTACACACTGCTCGCTTCAAGACCTACTCTGTCTTCAGCCTCCTCCTTCCAAATATCACATCCTGTCTTGGAAAGTGGAACTTCCAGCAAGGTTCCCAGTGTCTTTCTTTCGTCTGGATCCATGTGTAATCTAACAAGCGAAGACTTCTCAGAAGTTTGTGTGAACTGAACTTGCCCTGGGTTTTATTTTGCTTTTCTCATTTTGGTTGGGTTCTGAGCAGATGCAGCTGGACTCAGTCCCTGTCTAACCTGGAAGCTGACATGTCTTTATTGTAACTTTTCCAAACACGCTTGAGCACGCTTAGGAATAACTAAAATATGCTTGGAGAAAATTGATAGAAGATGACCAGTGTTTAGGAATGGCGTTGGTTGAGGTTTGAATATGGATTTTTCTATAGAGATCAGGCAAGCATGTTTCATTGCAGAATCCGTTTGAGAATGGTAAGCTATATACCTAGTTCGGGTTTGAATATGAAACCCTATATATTATGGAAGTGAGGCAGTTCATCAGATTCCCACGTGTGGGCAGAATGCTAATATTGGAACTGACTGTGATCTGGCCTTTAGGTGAAATGGAAAACCACAGAGACATTCTTGAGGCTATTAATTAATTTCTCCAAAAAATTAGTTTCTCAGATGTTTTCCATTTGTAATTGAATACCCCCACAGTTATGCACAGATACAAACACAGGCAGACAGACATTCAAACACATAAAAGTGCATAGACACATGCTTGCAGATTCACAGTACTCATCACAATTTAGAGTCCTTACTCCTCCGATGTAAAATCTCAAGATGTAGAGTTTCCTTTACCCATGTGAAAGTTACTGTTATCTTTCAGCACATGTGAGAAACTAAAGGGATATCCGTGTTGCTTTACTTCTTATTTAGTGTCGGGATTGTACCACTTGATGGAGAGTATATGTGTGGACACTATTATCACACTTTATTTGAATAGATAAATGCAGTGTAGACCTTTTCTTTTTAGACATCATCCCAGCATTCATCAAAGGTGCAAAGACTATAGAATAAATCTGTAGTCGGCAAAGAGATACAATCAATATAATGAGGGGGAAATTTAGCACCTGGAACTTAATTACGTGAAAAACTTATACAAAATTAACAGAAAGTCCTTTAGGGCTTCCTTCCCAGGGAATGAGTGTTTTGTAATGCCTATCTTCTTGGCTTTTCTCCCAAACATGAATTTATAAATTGCCTTCCTAAAGAGCATACTTTACGTTGGGCACTATGAATGCTTCTTCCAGGCCCAGAAAGGAGGAACCAGCAAAGGCGGTCACATCCTTCTTTAAGGAGGCTCTCTGGCAATCACACAATACTTCCATGTAGATCTCATTGGAGAAAAATCGGTCTCATCCCAACCGTTAGTTCCATGGAGCTTTATGGTAAAGAGAAACACAGGATGGATGCTGCTGAGGAAGTGAAGAGTGGCCCTTACCACACCAGTGTGTCAGGAAGAACATCTGTCTAACCAAGGAAATGTCTGGAAATCCCACCTCATTTCTTCCATCAAGGGCGGCAGCTTGAGCCTACTCAAGATGGAAGGGCCAGGCTTCGCCTAAGTAAAAAAAAAAAAAAAAAACCTTAGTCCTTGTGCTGTATTATACTTCTTTAGTAAAACTATCCAAGTTCCAGAGTAATCCACTTTAACTTGGCAACAGAGGCTTCCTGTGTTAGTTTCGAAGAAGCCAGAAGCTTCTAAATAACAAGGCATTCACTCCTGAATGAGAGAGTATACTGGTAGGGATGGGGGAGATACAGGCTACGACATAAAATCGATGCTTCATTGCTAATCACGCAAAGCCACATGACATTTTTCAGGGCAACCTGGTTCTCTGGCTTTTCCTGAGTAAGTGCTAAAGTTAGGAGACCTCTGCAGTAAAAGCAATTTCCAGATTTTGTTGTCTCCGTTTTTCCCGTAAGTTTTAAAGATTGTTCTCTTGCCTGGCCGGTGAGACTTAGTCATTGAGCATCAACCTATGAACCAGGAGGTCACGGTTTGATTCCCGGTCAGGGCACATGCCCGGGTTGTGGGCTCCATCTCCAGTGTGGAGATTGGCAGGAGGCAGCCGACCGATGACTCTCTTATTTTAAAAAATAACTCTCTATCAGGCCATATGAAGAGTGGACTTCTGACAGAGAGTCTGCTTATACACAGTCACCTGCTCTAGGTTTGGAGGCCAGTTGTGAATAGGAATGTTCTGTGAGAGCTGTTGTCCTCCACGTGTGTGGTTACAATATTTCCCTTGATGTGAATGACAGTGGGGAAAATATCTGTAATACAGGAGTAAGTGAATTGTCTTATCAATCTTCGTAAAAAGATTTAGAAAGAATTCATCTTCTTTGCTATCTGTGTTTCCCATAAGGTAATTCAAGCAGTTGCTGTTTTATTGGCGTAAAGAGCTAAGCAACAGAGATTTTTCAAATCCAGGGCACATTTCTTTCATAGCTCAAGCATGTGTGGAAGCTTTGAAGATCAGGATAGGTTATAATTACTACATCTGTTAAATTAGTGATAGCTACCTTCTTTCATGTGAAGATGCCATTCAAAATTAAGGAAAAATAACTTCCAATAAGATTAATGTAAACATTTCAAAGAAAGTTTTTTAGCAGGACATACTACATCATTGAGTCATTTATTAAATAAGGTTAATTATTTAATAAATTTACTTAGTCATTTACGAAGCAAAGTCCAAGGTGGATATTTTTCAAGTTGTAAGTTCCTGATGGATTATATAAGACTAGGGTCCCAGTGCACGAAATGCGTGCACTGGGGGTAGGTGATCCCTTAGCCCAACCCCCTCACACATACTGGGAGCCTTCAGGGGATGTCCTACTGACCACTCACCCCCAGTCTGCCCAAAGCCTAAAGCCTCTGGCCAAAGCTTTAGGCCTTGGGCACCCAGCCATCGCCCTGCAATGGGGCCGCTGGCTGGCTTCGTCCCAGCCATGCCCCCCCTCCCCCACCAGCCCAGGCCTTGGTCCCAGCCAGCTTGCACCCAGGTAGCACTGGCCTTGCTCTCCCCCCCACCCCCAGGCCTAAGCCTTCTTCCTGGCCAGCGCATGCTGGCCACCTCGGCCCCACCCAACCAGGGCCCTGGCTGCCTCAGCACTACCCCCTGGCCCTGGCTACCGCAGCTCCACCCCAGCTCCTGATTGGCTGGTGGGCATGGCTTGTGGGCATGGCTTATGGGTATAGTGAAGTTATGGTCAATTTGCACATTACTCTTTTATTAGATAGGATGTATTTTGAGGGTTATGAGTTCTATGCACTATTTTCTTAATTCCTGCTGAAACGCTCCTAATTGCTTTTATTGTCTAATCCCCACCATACTGTACCTGGTTATTGGATATACTGTTGCTAATGCAGAATACAGATTTTTAAGAAATCAATGATGATATTGGTGATGGAGAATGTGGCTTTTGTTGCACAGCTTCCTAATACTGACTCTGTAAATGAGAGTGACCGGCCTTCCCAGGAACAGGCCGTGCTGGGCACATTGGAGCCTCACTCCGTGAAACAGGCTCTTTGGGCAGCGAAAGGCCAAAGAGAAGGGAAGCGGGACGGCTGAGGAAGTCCTCCTCTGCAGGACATGAGTGAGAAAAGGAAGAGTAGGGGTTAGAGGATGAAAGGGTAACTCCCCCAAAATAGAAGCAGCAACTACAAGTTCCAACTTTAATCCAATAAAGATATATCCATACTGGCATATGTTGTACTCAATAAAATCAGATTCTAAAAACTATTTAATGACATAGTAAATTGTCCAAATGGCATATTCAGTGAGCTGAAACTGTGTGTGTTTACTATCAGTATGTAAAACTGTATCCATAGAAGTCCAGTTTCATAACATAAAATATATGCACTCAAACTGGGAAGAAAATTTTCAAAATGTTAATGGTAGTTATCTATAGGCAGTATATTTACCTATTTAAGTATATCCATTTCTTCTGCTAATAACTGATTTGGAAAATTAGTTGTAATGACCATGTGTTGTCTACTAGGAAGTGAAGCATTGCTGTCTGTCTGGGCAGGTGATTGAAGACATATCTTTGGGGCACCTGAAGGCATAGCCTGAAGCTACTGGTCTCCAGTATAACAATCCTTTTACATCTCAGGTTTTATCTTAAATATTCATGAGAACTTTTGAATTCTTTTCCACAATACAGCTCTGTTTGGGAAATAAAATGGTGCTTTAGTTTCTTATCAGGAAATGGAAATGAAACAATTTCAACCTTTTTTTGTTCAATGCCAAGGGCTGTACCATTGAGTCCTCCAGGATGTGAAAAATGTGTGCTGAGAAATCACTCACCCCCTACCCCCTGGTACTCACCGTCCTCCTCTCTTCTAGTGTCACCCTGGTTCTTGAGAATTTAGTTACATAAAAAGCTGCGTGAGCGCACAGACACACACACACACACACACACACACACACACACACACACACACCACACAGTTGGTAGTGATTGTTTCACTGCTTGCCAAGCTACCTGTGGGTGTTCACTGAGGAGAGGAGTCCAGACAGCTGGCCAGGAGGAGACACAGAGGCTGAAGAGGGTGGAAATAACTGACTCTATCACCTTGATAAGCGGTCAGGAGCACATGGCTTCCTTTGGCTTGTCTCACAGAGAGCGATGCTCACTCACCCAGTGGTTTCTCAGTCTCTCTCACTCCCCTGGTAATACTCATCTGAGAACAATCTTGGGGAAGAAAGATGTGCTCTAACCCACTGATGTTAGCACGTGTAAATGAAATAATTGCCGTAAAGGATCCATTTCTGTAATTAATTCATCTGAAGCATTCAAGCTTCATTTCTTAGTGTGACCTTTGCCCTCAGCAGTAAAAGGCAGCCTCTTTGCTGTTGTTGATCGAGAGGGCTCAGGGACATCCCAGTGTGTTGTTTGATAGTGTATTTTGATTTCGGCATCTCTTTCAACTAGACTCACTCATTTTGACGTACACCATTTGAGTCATACCTGCAAGTAAGGCCTCATTTTAACCCAATTTTATAGGCTTTACCTTTCCAGATGAATCTAATATGGGCTTTGAAAGCAATTTTCATTTGTTTATCTGTTTGTGTTTTTCACAGTGCTATTTCCAGCCAGGATTTCTCTCTTTTTAGTCACAATTTCCTACAAAATATGCATGCCTGGCTTTTAAACGTTGCTCCAAAAGTGATGGCTTCAGACAGTTATTGTTGGAATGTCCTAGCAATAAAGATACCAAAGTGTAGGCTGTTGGCATCTAATCAGCAATAAAAATTTGCATGTTAAACACTCATCTGTAACAGGATGTTACATGTGACTTTCTCTGTTGCCCCAGACTTGGCACCAGGACCCATGGCTTCAACTGAGAAGCACTGAGTAGCGCACATTTAAAGAGAGCCGCCAACAACTGAGACTGTGCGTTCCCTCCACGGTCACAGACACTGTGCAGAACAGGCCCACCCCCGCCCCATCATCCTACTCTAGTTCATACCACCCCATGTCTGGGGAGCAAGAGGCAGAGACAAAGAAGCAGAGCAAGCATTGGGATCTCTGGGGAGAGCAGTGCTCATACTGAAGGGTGAATCCCTCTCGAATCTTCAAGAGAGCTTTCCTCTTCCAGCAGCTAAGCAGTGGGAGATGAGCTATCTCTATACTGGTTGGCAGTTTTTTAGCGGAAGACTTGGTTTGCCCCTGTGCCTATGTAATGGAGATAAAGCCAGCCAGAGACAGAGCCAGTGTCCCCCCCTTTGGATTCTTCTAGAAGTAGAGCCCAAGACGAGGATTCAAGTCCAAGTACTTTATTTGGGAGGTTAACCCACTAAACATTGATAGGACAGTGAGACAAGAGAACCAAAAGCAGAAAAAGTAACTGGTGTTTAACCCCAAAGGGGAAGATGGGAAACCAGTCTGGAATTCAAGCTTTAGAATTATGACAACTGAGAGGAGTTTGGGTTTATTTAGAGACTAACTTCCATCAGTCACTGTTGAGAGTTGCTCTCTGGAGGGCATTCATTCTCTGTCTCACCCACCTCCCCTTCAAGTGGAATGAATGTTCTCTAGGCACACACACAAAAAAGTCCTCAAACAAAGAGACACAGATGCTGAGATATGGGGATGGGACATCATCAGTGTATGCTATTGTAGGCAGAAAGGGGGAAGCCTGTACTACCAACTTTTGGCAAAGCCAGGGTTTTCTATGGGTGAAGGAGAACCATGGGGAATAGTTGGAATTTATCACCCACTACGTGGGACAGCTCCAGAAATAAGAAGTTGTTGTGTGTACTGCTAGACATGGGATCTGAGAAAGGTGGTGAATTCTCCAAAGAACACACACATGGACCAGCATTGGGTAGTCCACAAACACAGAGAGCACCAGTAACGTTTCTGCATTTCCTTTCACTTTTTGCTCTTTTGAAATTTCCTCTTTTATAATTTTAAGACATAGGACCCAATATCAGAATTTAGTAGACAGAAGTGTAGTTAATTCTGAATCTGTATTCATGTATTTGCTATTTTCCCAAAGAGTTTATTAATACTGTGGAGAAATAGTTACTTATATAAGGAAATGGGGTGCATAGCTCTTTCACAGCACTTATTGTTCAGGTGAAGTGTCTCCCCTCTGCTTGTTGAAGGTAGAGATCAAATCTTATTTGACATTCTGTTTGCTACAAGATCTAGAAATGGGTATGCATTATAACTTTGAAGTTCTTGAAAAGATACATGTTTATTTAGTGTTTTTATTTTACTTCTCTGATTTCTTTGTACTTCCCTGATTTCTTTTCTAACTAAAACAAGGATATATCTTCTCAAAGGACCATGCAGTGAATGCTTGACTTTTTAAATGATAGATTATAACAAGGGTGAATAGTAATTCACACTTGAAAGCACTTTTTCATGGGGGCAATATAAAATATTGAGTAGAATCTCAGATAGGTGTGAATCCCTGCTTCCCCCCCCCCCCCCGCCCCTAAATCTGGTCAAGGAAGCACACACCACCTCTAAAAAGAACTCTGTCCAGCGTGTTCAGAGGGAATCTGCAGACATCTGTTTTTAATAATGTTCTCTCTCCATATTATTGTCAGTGCTGTCCTTTAACCGCTCATAATGTTATCCTCCCAACAGCATAGCATCGAGTAGGTACTGTTCTGTTCCTCTCCCCAGGACATTATCACCCCCTTCGTGCCTCAGATAGAGTTATGTGCTTATTAGTTATAGGTCACAATTTTCCCGAATCCCCTGTCCTATCTTCTTAGCTTCTGCAAAGATGATGACCTGTTTTAATTCACAGCTCAGACTGACATGTTGAAATTTATTATAATTGGTTTACCCATTTGACAGACATATTCTAGAAACGTGCTAAAAGTTCCTTGAATTCATCCTGATAAGGGTAATGAGTAATTACTACTTGTCAGGTGCCATTCTAAGCATTTTCCCTATATGAATTCACTAAATATTTGCAGCAGAGCCCTGACTGGTTTGACCCATTGGATAGAGCTTCAGCCTGCAAACTGAAGGGTCCGGGTTTGATTCCAGACAAGGGCCTGTACCTTGGTTGTGGGCACATCCCTCCTAGGGGGTGTGCAGGGGGAGCTGATCGATGTTTCTCTCTCGGTGATGTTTCTAACTCTATCCCTCTCCCTTCCTCTTTGTGAAAAATCCATAAAAATTTTTAAAAGATTTAAAAAATATATTTGCCGCAGAAAAACCTGCTCAATTAGGTTATTATTATTATCTGCAAAGTACATATGAGGAAATTGAGGCACAAAAAATGTAGATAACTTGACCAAAGTTGCACTGCTAGTAAGTCAAGGTATTAGAATTCAAATTCAGACAGCCTGGGCCGAAGTCTAAATTCTTAACCACCATGAAATACTGCCTCTGGGCTATATTGTCAGAATATCTAGTAGATGCAAGACCCACTGATACATACTCACTAGTGAAGTCTACTGAAAAGACATGAGGCAGAGAGAGCAGCCATGAGCCAGACTTAGATATGTAAATGACGAAGCAGAAGGCCAAATGGAACAGTTATAGGACTAAGACAGTGGTCGCCAAACTCATTAGTCAACAGAGCCAAATATCAACAGTACAACGATTGAAATTTCTTTTGAGAGCCAACATTTTTAAACTTAAACTTCTCCTAACACCACTTCTTCAAAATAGACCTGCCCAGGCTGTGGTATTTTGTGGACAGGCCACAATCAAGGGGCCAAAGAACTGCATGTGGCTTGCAAGCTGCAGTTTGCCAACCACTGAACTAAGACATATGGTGATTGTTAATTTGAGTAGACACTCTTTAAAGTACCTAATAATCCCAAGTGATCACCCTTATCTTTCACTCCTCTATCCAATCAATCTGGGGAATTACCTCTCACATGTCATTTTATGCAGCATAATTGCATTGACTAGCACCTGCCCCTTCTCCCCCCCCACACACACCACCTCATGTACCTCAATAGATGTATCTACCAGTCATTGCAGATACCAAGCCACTGAAGCAGCTGGTAATACCTTCTCCTTGCAACACATCTGGCATCTCATTTACCTAGTTTCTGAATTCTTAGATTCCTCTAATCCAAGATCAATACTCAACCTCAGACCCTTTGTTAAAATAGAAATATGACACAAATAAAATCAGTTTTTCTAGTCTAGTCTCTGTCTCAAAATATAAGCCAGTGTAAACTTAAGTTTATAAATTTATATGCCAGACTTCAGTATAAAACTTGGTCTTACACCTTAATTCAGTTTATCCCAATCTGGGAGACCCTGTATTCCCCTCCATCATAATATTCTTCTTTTTTCCATATGCCATCCCATTTCATAGAAGAAGAAAAATATCTTCTTATGAGTATTTTAGTAGTTTCTTCATGTAAAAACAAAACAAAACTCTTTTTAGCAATCAGCTCTATGATCATTAATGCTTAGAAAAATATTTTGTCAAGTACTTGAGCTGATGAACTAGATTTATTTAATACCCAATACATATTTAAGAACCACTGTCACTATTTTAACTGTGTGTAATTAAATTGTAAGAATGGGTTAATTAAAGAGACTATATTATATTCAAAGGAATTTTAAAAGTCAACACCTTTGAATGATGACATATATAAGTATTACTAGAGTCATTGATTGATAACTTAAGCATATAATATATATAATAAAAGTCTAATCTCTGAAAATTCAACCATTAATCATTTGGGGTTTAAAAGATATGAAATGCAAAGTTTTTTCTCCATAATAGTAATTGATGTGGTCATTCATATAATTTAAAATACAAAACAAGAAAAGAAACACAAGACAAACTCCAAATCTCATTTCTTTGGAATGCTAATAAATGTCACAATTAAATGTGTTTTTTTTTTATAAATTTACAATAACTATAAAAAATAAAATACATGATAAGTTCATGAACTTAAAATCTCCCCTCAACCCTCATGCATATGTGAATACAATTAATTTGAAATATATCTGACTTTTAGAGAGTTTTAGAGCTGTGATGTTGCTGAAACTCAAATATTTGCAATATAAGGATTTGATTCTCTGTATCTTGCATGTATTCTAAACTCCTGCTAAACTTTTTCTTCATACTTACTATTAAAATACAGCTTTGAATCACAAATTGCATGAATATTATTATACTTGTATTCTCCAGTCTCAACACCATGTTTCCTGGTATTTGGCACTTTTTTGGAAACACAATTTGACCTGATAAATTTCCAAAACAATTTTTCTACTGGATAAGTGTAGGCATAGCATTAAATTCGTTCTTTTCTTTGAAGCTCTTTTCTCATGTAGTCCCTGTCTGTCAACAACTACTTTTACCAAGAGCAGTACCCATTCTCTTTCTAAACTACTTGCTCACCCATGGGTGTCATCCCTTTCTATGTGGGTTGAAGTAGCAATGCAGAGATTCAGATGGATCACTTACATTCTTTTTCCTGGAATCTGGACTAGGGCACAAAGAGTTAGTTCTGAGAGGGTATTGGACTGTAGTTTTGTTTTGGGAGGAGGGGTGTTTTTTGTCAGTAGGTAGGGAATATAGTGTTACAACTGCACAGAAACCAGAGAAATCCTGTCAATGCAAGGAGTAAATGAAGATGTGCAGACAGAAGCTGAGAAAAGGAAACAGATGGAAAGCTAGAGGGAGTAGCCACTATGTTCCTGTGCTTTGGTTGTTCCTATTTCAGTCCCTCTTGAAGCTCAGTTCTTCTTTCCACTCCTTGAGAGAGATTCCTATATGCTCCCCAAAATATCTCCCACTTTGGTTAAGCTAATTAAGTAGATAACGTTTCTTGACTTATTTTGTTGCCTAGACTTCCCACCTACAAGTGATGGTGCATTTTCCCCTTGTACGTGAATTTAGTGAGATTGCTTCAAGTATGATTTTGCCCATTGGTTTATGATAGCTCTCTTTGTCACATTGAGGGGCTCTCTATTCTTTGCCTAAGTCAGTGGTCGGCAAACTGCGGCTTGTGAGCCACATGGGGCTCGCAAGCTGTGGTTTGCCGCTCTGTTGATTAATAAGTTTGCCAACCACTGACCCAAACCCTCGATTCCAGTAATTACAGGCTGTTGTTGTTCCTTGTGATTAAGCCCCTATCCCAGTGGTCGGCAAACTCATTAGTCAACAGAGTGGCAAATGGCGGCTCGTGAGCCTCAGTTTGCCGACCATTGGCCTAAGTGATTTATAAAACTAGTATCCAAATATCATCTGAGGTTATTTTACTTACTTTTTCCTTTGACCTCTTGATGTGAAGCATATGAATAAATTTTCTTCTTTGACTTTATGAGCTAACTGCCACTTGGTCATATTGTATAGGCATTGAGTATGTCAACTGAAATAATTATATATATTTATTCATAACAATATTAATAGTGCCTTTGTTACCTTGTAGTAAATCAGCAGTTTTTTTAAGAATGGTATGTTAGTTAGCCCTCATTAATTTTTATTTGACTTTTTGCTATCCAGAACTCTACTCCTTGCATGTTTATAGAATGGGAGATGGAATTTGGCATTATTAGAAAGTTGATCTGTCTTTTGCATGTTTGTTCTGTTGTGTTTTTGTAGTCTGGGTTAAGTCTGCTACTCATCAATCCTTGTGCACACCATTTCACAATTTGATGTACTGTCCCTATGGGTCCATTTCAAAATGATCTGTGTCCATGTTTAATAACTAAAGCATGTATGTGGGTGGAAAATTCTGCATATAAATCTGAGATTAAGTTCTTTTTTGACCCTCTGGTTCTTCTGTGATTTAGCTAGACTATAATAAATAGCCTAAATGTTACTTGAGCCAACGTTGTTTTTTTTATTCTCAAATTTCAGTCTATGAAGCCTGAGTAAGTACTTAAAATAAGTGAGACATACTAAATATGATTGATTTGATGGTAAAGAATTAATAAGAAACCTTAGTTATGACAAAAATATTCTTCCCAGTTATATATTTGCCATTGTTCTATTTTATTGCTTGTTTCATTAATATTTTTATTGTAGCATCAAATACAATAATGAAAAATCCCTAGGACAGTGCCTGGTATATAACAGAGGGTCAATACGGATTTAGTGAAACACGTTTAAATATTATATTTATGAGAATTTTCATTCCGCAATTGTAGAACTCACTGTAACAACAATGTTGGGCCTAAATTTATTGGTTTATTCTGTATATTGGACATATAGCTAGTGGAAATTAAGACATTTGTTTATTCTTTCATCCACTATTTCAGAGTTGTTTTTTGTTAATTTTTGAAAATACAAGGGTCAATTCTTGTAGTATAGTATCTTGCAATCTAATTTGAGATACAGCCAGATATATATGCATTAACTATAAATATGATGGAATTAGTATAATGCAATGTAGTGGATACTATTGGCGATGATTTAGTATTTTCTGCAGAGCAGAAGAATATAGGATAGCTTCAAAAAGGAGATGAACTTTGATCTTGATTATGAGGAACTGGTAAAAAGAGAGGGTAGACATATGGGGAGATGAGAAAGAGTTGTTCAGAATTTCCGGCGGACCCCGTAGGTTTCACTCTAATTCGCAGCGACATGGCTAAACGCACAAAGGTCAGAATTATCCGTCAATATGAGGAAAAAGGGGGAAATAACCTTCCAAGTGGCTTCCTGGAAAATTTTCTGCTAAAAAAATATTGAGTGTAAGATACAGATAGAAGGTTCAATAATCCACTATGAAAAACAGCCCTACACACTAGGAAGTGTTTGTTATATACACAATGTTATATAAAACATTGAAGTGGAGATGAGATACGAGGAGATGAAGAAAGGAGTGGAAGGGCCGAGACCAGTTTGGCTCAGTGGATAGAGCATCGGACTGCGGACTGAAGGGTCCTGGGTTCAATTCTGGCAAGGGCATGTACTTTGGCTGCGGGCAGATCCCCAGTAGGGGGCGTGCAAGAGGCAGCTGATCGATGTCTCTCTCTCATCGATGTTTCTGACTTTCTATCCCTCTCCCTTCTGCTCTATAAAAAAAAATCAATAAAATATATTTTTTTAAAAAAAGAAAGGAGTGAAAGGACAACAGAAGTGGCTGAGAAGCTCAAAGGAATACAGAGAACTGTGTACAATGAAGAAATATTGTAATGTCCTCATAGGAAACGTCCAGACCTATAGAGAATATTTATGAGTTTGAGCCAAAAATGACAACAGATGTCAGGAGTGAAAATCTCAAGGGATTGAGAAAATGTTCCTGAGAACGGCAGTTTTGAAGCTTATTTTATACATTAGAATCAAGGAGGAGACATAAGCAGGGTTATAGGAAATTGTTTGGTGGTAGATTAAGGGGGTGGGAGAAAGCAAAGAGGGGAAATCTTTAAAATTGGACAAAAGGCAAAGCAGAGAGACAAATCATTCTTTCACATCGGTGGGTATAGAATAGTGAATTAGCACTTACAGCCCATAGAGATGGTACGTGGGCAACAAGCTAGCAATGAGGGGACCATGGTCACATACTCTGGTGCTGGCAGTTGTGCCTTGGAATAAGAGATTACTCTGACATTTCAGAGGTATGTAAATTTTAGATGCAAAATAGACAGGATCGCTTAAGCAAAGATGGACCTTTGTCAAAGAAGCTACAGGCCTAGGGTAGCACTGCCATGTATGACCTGCTTTTACTTAGGAATTTCTGTGTTCAGACCGTCCATGTTGTTCAGACCATTGCTCTCTGAGTTTGTAGGGCCTGTCATCTGGTCTCCCCTGCGCTTGTTAGATTCAGTACATGGCCCCTCTTTCATCCACAGTAGCAAGGAAAATAAATGCAATGCCAAGATTAATTCTTCATTAGAGGGAAAAGAACCAACACTGCATAAAACCAAACAGTGACATGGAAGAAAAACTTGAGACATTTCCACCAAATCCAGAGGAAGTAAGATGAGATAAAAATGAGAAAAAGGAATAGAAGATATGAAGTCCAGGCAATGAGGAGCCAATAGAGGCATACATAACTTTTTTTTCCCAGAAATACGATTCAAAAATATTAAACAATAAACATTTCTTAAACTGGAGACTATTTAACTATTAAAATATTAACTAACAGACAAAGCTTGGTGAAAGTTTAGAATTTGAAGGATGAGACAAGTATTATATGTATCTTGTGGTGTCTTGTTTATTGTTTCCTAACAAAGAAAAAAATGTGGAAAACAAGTTGGAACCCTGGCATCATTTACTAGTTTTCTGCTCCCTGGAGGAAAATGGCTCTGATATAATCACAATAGGTGACAGTTCATGGCGTCCAATTTTTAACATATTTTATTGACTTTTTACAGAGCAGAAGGGAGAGGGATAGAAAGTCAGAAACATCAATGGGAGAGAGACATCGATCAGCCACCCCCTGTACTTCCCCTACTGGGGATGTGCCCGGAGCCAAGGTACATGCCCTTGACTGGAATCAAACCCGGGACCCTTCAGTCCGCAGTCCGACGCTCTATCCACTGAGCCAAACCGGTCTCGGCTCATGGCATCCAATTTTTAAAAAGATGACCTATGAGCCTGTCTAGCGTGGATCAGTGGTAGAGCCTTGACCTATGAACCAGAAGGTCATGGTTCAATGCCTGGTCAGGACATACTATGCCTGGGTTGCGGTCTCCATCCCTGGTGTGGGGCAGGAAGTGGGTAGCTGATCAATGATTCACTCTTATCATTGATGTTTCAAGTCTCTCCCTCTCCCTTCCTCTCTGAAATCAATACAAATATATTTAAAAAATATAAAAAATAAAAGATGACCTATGAAGTTCTCTGTCTTGAGTTATCCTCACTCAAGGCTGGCGGTTTATCATGGCTGAGGTTGGGTTGCTCTTGGAATTATATCCACATGTATTTAATTACCGGAGCCCAAGGGCAAATATTGTCCCCAAGTCAGATATTTTGTGACCTCTATTTTTCTTTCAAGACCGTTTTTCAACATAGTTCTCTTGTGGCCTGACTTTTGGGGGTAAGGGGGGAGGGTTGCAGTCTTGTGTAATGGTGATGGATCTCGGGTGTTAGAACGATGTTACACAATCCTGCATTTTTATCATTCTGGTGACTATTGCTGGACAAGGGGAGCTTACTTCCCTGCCAGAGATTTATACAAGCTAATCAGAGGCTTGATACAATACAGATGGCGATAACCTTTTACCATACAAAGTTCACGCTGAGTTTTTCTTTGGCAGCAAAGGGTTTGCCTCATTCAATATCCTGGACCCAAAAAATCCTATTTCTTAAATGCCTTACAGAGTATAGCAGATGATGTAACTATTTCAGGAACACTGCAAGGAGAATCACGTGCGAGGCCTCCGCCACATTCCACAGAAGTCACCACAGACCCATTTGCTTCTTAGAACTGTGGGATGGAAAATGTTGTGTGCTTTTTAATTATGTTTTTTATTCAAGTACAATAAAGCACAAAGATTGGGGAGGGGGACAGACGATTTTCAGTAAGTTCTTCACTCCTTCTCTGAAAGACATTCCAAACCCAGATCTTGTGTAATTCTTTGCTTGAACTACTAGTCCTGCTATTCTTACTATTTTAAGCTTAATATATTGCCTTGCCAACAGATGTAATGGTTCCTGTAAAAATTCACTCATTCCCCGCAAGAAGAGAAGAAAAATAGAATTACACCTTAAAGTGTTGTTTATGTAAGGAGCAGTATAGCAAGAAATCCCTGTTAAATCCTTTTCCTGGATGTGAGGAATGTTGTTGACAATGAACTAAGATTGATATTACAAGATAGGATTTTTTTTTATGTCAGAACAATAAAGGGACAAAAAGGAAACATTTTGGTACAAGCTGTACAAAACACAGTGTGTGTGTATGTATGCACACACACACAGATATTCCATACATGCCGACTGCTCTCTCAAGGCCAACATGAGTTAACAGTTACGTAACTCTCTGTAGAGTATCCTAGAGTTCATCCATTCCACTCATTCATGGATTAGTTCATTGAGTAAATATTGATGAGCACATACTAGTACTCTAGGCCAGGCACTGTCAAGAATAGCACACTGGGGGGAAAAACAATTGGCTTGCTCTTTCTCCTTTCCATCAACATTCCCACTTGTTTTGTGTCTTGTTTACAGTGAACTGCCATGGTCTTGCTGGAGGAAAGAGTAATCAAAATGAGCAAAAGCTTAGGGGAGTTGAGTTATGATTTCAGAGTGGAAGAGCTCAGAAAGAAAGTGTTTATAGCTTAGTCAAGAGCACGAGTGTCGTACACAACCTGCCACAACTTGGAGGGCTGGAGCTAAGAGGTCTCCTTTGAATACTGACACACAACTTTTGGGACAAATAAAGTAATATCTAGCTTCATGCCATCCATAACAGATGGTTGAATTTTTCCTCAGAGGTGGTGCTGAATGAAAAAGAGTGTGTGTGTGTGTGTGTGTGTGTGTGTGTGTGTGTGTATGTGTAAATTGCTAGGGCTTTTGCCTAGGATGTGTACTAACTAAAAATGTTTATACCAGTAAATATGTGTGTGTGTGTGTGTGTGTGTGTATGTGTGTATGCATGTGAATATATGTATATGTATATGTATATATTCCTATACATATATACAATTCACTAGAGGCCCAGTGCATGAAATTCATGCACGGGGGGAGGGGTGATGTCCCTTAGCACTCTCTCCAATCTGGGACCCCTCGAGGGATGTCTGATTGCCTGTTTAGGCCCGATCCCGATAGGATTGGTCCTAAAAGGGCAGTCAGACATCCTTCTCACAATCCAGGACTGCTGGCTCCAATCTGCTCACCTGCCTGCCTCCCTAATTGCCCCTAACAGCTTCTGCCTGCCAGCCTGATCACCCACTAACCACTACCCTGCCAGCCTAATTGATGTCTAACTGCTCCCCTGACAGCTTGTTTGCCCCCAACTTCCCTCCTCTGCCGGCCTGGTCACCCCTAACTGCCCTCCCCTGCAGGCTTGATCACCCCCAACTGTCCTCCCTTGTAGGCCTAGTCCCTCCCAACTGCCCCCCCCCCCGAGCCTGATCGCCCACAACTGCTCTCCCTTGCAGGGCCTGGAACCTCCCAATGGCCCTCCTTTGCTGGCCATCTTCTGGTGGCCATCTTGTGTCCACATGGGGGCAGGATATTTGACCACATGGGGGCAGCCCTTTTGTGTGTTGGAGTGATGGTCAATTTTCAAATTACTCTTTTATTAAATAGGATAGAGGCTTGGTGCATGGGTGGGGGCCAGCTGGTTTGCCCTGAAGAGTGTCCCAGATCATGATGGGAGTTCCCTTGGGGTGAGGGGCGGCCTGGGCGAGGGGCCTTTGGAGGTTTGTAGGCTGGCCACGCCCCCCCCCCCCCCCCACACTGACCCAAGCTGAGGCCCTGGTATTGAAACTTTGTAGCCTGGAGCAGAGCCAAGCCTTCTGCTTGCTTCATGGTAGCAGCCATTTCTGTTTGAAACATTGTAGCCTAGAATGGAGGCCTAGGCCGGCAATGGCAGGCAGAAAGCTTGGCTTCCTCCATTGCCAGGGAAACCCAAGCCTCTGTTCTCTCCAGCTCTGTGGCTGCCACCATTTCTGTATCTTTTATAATTGAAACTTTGTAAACATTGAGTGGAGGCTTAGGCAGGCAACGCCAGGCGGAAAGCTTGGCTTCCTCTGTTGCCGGGGAAACCCAAGCCTCCCTCCTGCTCTCAGTGTCGGCAGCCATCTTGGTTGAGGTTTATTTGCATAATCTGCACCTGACTTTGTGGGCATGTCAACACAAAGGTACAGTCAAATTTTCATATTACTCTTTTATTAGATAGGATACTTTTCAAGCCCCATTTCACTTATTATTTTTATTAATACTCAAATTATCCTTTATTCAACTAGAAGGAGTTTCAGATAGTTTCTGGTTCTCTTTGGTGTGCCCTTACTAGCCTTTAATAGCCTATATAGTAGGCTTTTGAGAAGGAGTAGCCAAAACTGGTTTGGCTCAGTGGATAGAATGTCGGCCTGCAGATTGAAAGGTCCCAGGTTCGATTCCGGTTAAGGGCATGTACCTTGGTCGCAGGCACATCCCTAGTATATCTTTCTCATTGATGTTTCTGACTTTCTATCCCTCTCCCTTCCTCTCTGTGAAAAACCAATAAAAAATACACACACACACACACACACACACACACATATATATATATATATTTTTTTTTTTTTAAGAGGAGTAGATAAAGTATTTGACTTTCTCTTCTCAATTGCTGGCTTTCCAGAGTAATTTTTTTAAAGTTTAATTTGCCTCTAAATTCAGATTTAATGGTTTTATCTCTAGCTCACAAATACTAACAAATTTGGTAAGGATTTTGGATTATAATCAATACCTAATGATCATATATTTATGAAGCATGCTTTGTATAAGCATGACTTTTGTAATCTTAAGAGAATCTGGATCTTATGGCTGAATCTGCCCCTTAAAGTGAATTGAGACAAAGTTATTATTTAAATTATATCATCACTTTTTAACTAAAACAAAATCTAGGATATCATTGCTGTTCCTCCAGACTACTTTCTGAATGTAGTGTTTCTTGAATTACTGTCTAATAAGCATTGAATGCCTTCTAAAAACTTGCCAGAAAATGTACTCTGGCACTTTATTACCTTTCTTATCCAATGATAATGAAAAGCAACAAGAGGCCATTTGTTACAATGCCAGACTCACCCCTGGGTTTTTTGTGCCTTTTCAGTTTGATGTTACAAAGCATCAGTGGCAATAAATAGATGCCTTTTTCAAAAGTTTCATTTTCTTCTTCTATCTATAGAGAAGAAATAGCATAGAACATTTATAAAGCAGAACTCACTGAAGCTAAAATAATAAAGCCCAGGTGTCAGGTTGAGTAAATCAGTATTTTCTCATGAAGATAGGACACTACCACCAACAGCTGATTTTGTGCTAATACTGGGTGGTCCCAGTAAGAAAGATGAAGTATTGAATCCATTCTACAGTATTGGAGGAGCAGTGGAAAAACAAATATAGAAGGCAGGCTAGCCATTATTAACTCTGAAAAACACGTATTCACTTACATTTTCCTCTGGTTAGGCTTTTAGTGCATGATCATGAGGTGGAGGGAGATAAACAAACAAGCAGGTGATTATGCTTGGAAGTAGATTGATGGGACTCAGATTTGGTTCATGTTTTAAGAGCTTGAAAATTAAAAAAATAAAGTTTAACAATAGTGATACTATTAATAACTCATGCTAACTTTCTCTGTTTCATTACAGCAAATTCTTCATCATTCTAGAGAAAATGCGACAAAAGTTATATTTCTCATCACTGATGGCTATTCCAATGGAGGAGATCCTAGACCAGTGGCAGCAATGCTGCGAGAGTTTGGTGTGGAGATCTTCACTTTTGGCATATGGCAGGGAAACATTCGAGAACTGAATGACATGGCTTCTCCCCCAAAGGAGGAGCACTGCTACCTGCTCCACAGTTTCGAAGAATTTGAGGCTTTAGCTCGCCGGGCATTGCATGAAGGTAATGGAAACCTGAAGCATAGGATGATGCATTTAAATGGGGTTTCTGTATCTCTTACTGCCTAAAACCCACTAGAGCGTAATATCAAACGCTATGAAGTCCTCACCAAGCATGATGCCCAGGTGGCCTTGGTGTGTTATGAGATATGTTGAACTTCATACACAGAGATGGCATTCTGAACTTGCAACAATAGTATCTGTTCTGTTTTTTAACAGCTGTGATATATTTCCACTAAAATATCCATATGCTCCCACCAGGAACTGTTAGAATCAATGGAATGCATTTAGGTGTGTGTCGAGGCCACACACAGAGTGGGAAGCCTTGACTTAGGTCCCATTTGCAGTTACCCTGAGAGATGAAGTAAACATTCAGGGGTACGCCTAGTGAATCTCACCAGAATGTTTTCAGAAACACACATGAAGATACTGGGACAGTAAGTGCTTAATGCATACTCCTTGACCTGACAGTTTGAAGATACATGAGCTACGTAAAAGCTGAAGACCATTGCCCCAACAGAGAATAAAATCAGCAAATCCATTCATTAGAACTCTTTGTACACATTTATAAAGATGTTTAGTTGTGTGGGTTAAGTTAGAAGAACTTCTAGGCAAAACATGGGCATGGGTCTTGGTGAACCACAAGAGAAAGTGCAGACTCTGAGGAAATGACAGATCTGGCCTCACATCGAAGCCGTGTGGCGCATAAGCATGATCCTGGCAGGTATCCGTGTGAAAGATTCGCTTTGATGGGAAAAATCATGGCATCATGAGACTTTAAACAATTAAGGATGTTTATAATGAGCACGTCAGCCCCACTGTCATTCCCAGGGAGGAGTCCGGGGCACGACCTCAGGCTAGCTGTGGACACGGCAAAACGTCCCACTTAGCCAGCCACTGGTTGAGTGGCGTTTGGCCAATTATTTCACTTCTCAACTCCTTAAGTTTCTCCTTACAAACTAGGGGATGAGAATAGTACCTACCACATCAGATTACTGCAAAATCTAAATGGGTTAATGCATATGAAATGATTTTTAATGATACTGAGGACTTAGGACACTAAGCCCTCAATAACTATCCTTTATTATTATCTTAATTTATCTAATATCTATGAGCTTCAGTTTTCTCTATTTTTAAAATACTATAATATATAACAATTTTATCAAGAGGATTGCATAAACTATTTAAAATTTCTTCAAGGATAGTGTTCAGCACATGGCAGTTCTGTAACTGGGGTGTTTTTCTTCATGTCAATTTTACATAAAACTTAATGATTTACTTAAAGTTGAGAAGCAAACCAGATCCTCCTTTTATTATTCAACTTGTGGGGTGCCGTTATTTAAATCTTTAATCCAATGACTATATAAGTGGTGGGATTAATCATTTAGTCAGTAGCTCACAGCAACACCCTTATGCAGCCATCAGGATTGTAGTTCATGTATTTGGACAAGAATTTTGGAAATACTGAAGCAGATGAGCACTGCTGGTGTGGACCGACTGCCTTACTTCCTGCCACATCTGGAGTTTACTCCCCGAAGTACTTAATATCTGCCTGACCCCGTGTGGCCTCCAGAACTTGTGATGAGGTCTCAGACTGAAATAACTGGCTGAAACAAATCCCCAGTCTGTAGTAGTGCAAGTAATGCAATTTCATATTTGGGTGGAAATGGGTAGCAGTTGGGGAATTAGATATGGAAAGGTATTTTCTTCAGCTTGCACTTACAGTAACTAGAGCTGTAGCATTCAACCATTAATTCATTTTTTATTACCCTCTGTTTTGGGTAGATCTGCCTTCTGGGAGTTTCATTCAAGAGGATATGTCCCATTGCTCACATCTGTGTGAAGCCGGCAGAGACTGCTGTGACCGAATGGCAAGCTGCAAATGTGGGACACACACAGGTCAATTTGAATGCGTCTGTGAAAAGGGATATTACGGGGAAGGTCTACAGTCTGAGTGCACAGGTGAGTCTCCAGTTTGTGTTTAACTCTCAGTTATCTGTTGCCATGTAAACAATAATCCAAAAACTCAAAGGTTTCAGTACTTATTGCTCATGAGTCAGCTAGACAGCTCTTTGGTCTCAGCGTGTCAACTCATGCATCTGTCATGAGCTGTGAGTAGGCTGTGTGGCTGATCTTAGCTGGGTTCTCTTAGCGGGCTGGAGTCTGGTCTCAAATGGCTTTGTCTAGGACTGCTAGGTGGTGCTTTATATGGCCCTTCAGACTCCATCCGGCCGGCCTGGGTGTGTCCATGTGCTGGCAGAATTCCAAGGGGAAGAATGGAAGCTTGCAAAGCCCCTTGAAGCCTAGGTTCAGAACTGGGAAGGGAGGATATGGAGTGTCTTGTCTATAATCAGTCAACAGCCAAATCTGTCCTCAAAGCACATAAACAAAAATATGCCTCAGTCTCTATGAGATGGAAGCCCGTGGGATTCTTGTCTTCAGGCCCCATGAACTCGTGGGATTGTCACAGAAAAGCGTAACATTCACTTGATGGTACTTTAGCTCTTCACAAGCCTCTGTAGAGGGATTTCAGAAAGCTCTAAAAGTGCTATCACTTCTACATGGAATTCACTTCATCAATATTTATAATTTTACCTCCTCTAGCTTTCTTTACCAAAGGCTCTTGATATTTTAAATATTTTCTTAAAAAGGCAAGAAGAGCAATGTAGGATCTGAGTGTCCTTCATTATATTTTAGGAAATACCTAGTATTTAGAAGCAGTATCTAATTTTTCTATGATAGCATTTTGTCTGTTCTTCTTTTTTTTTTTTTAACCTAAAAAGCAACATGATTTTTTTTAATAAGTCGCACTTCTTCCATGATTTGAAGAAAATCATGGGAAAAATGTATTCCCATGGAAATGAACATGCACCAGGAACACAGTAGGTTCACTTTATACTGTACTATGTTGTCTGTCATTGCTTGGGTCATGTGGACATTGCTCTGACATCTGGAGGGTAGGCCTTCTGCCACCCAGAAGCGTGATCCTCCCTGTCTACCTGACCTGCTTTCTCTTTCCTCTTCTCCTCCTAGGCTGTTTCCTCTTATGCTCTTCTTTTCCTCTCTTTAATCTTGCTGTCCCTCTTCTTCCCTCAATTTCCCCTCCCTTCCCTGGGCCTGATCCCAGCTGGCAGACACATCCTTCCTGGGTCCACCATCCTTTCCCCCCTGGCAAAGTCACTCCTAACTTGGCCCGGCTCCCACTCAACCCAGCAGGATTTCTCATTTAAGCTGAAAAAAAGAGGGAAATCAGCCTAACTGCCTCTGAGTTGGCAATATGCCTCCCCTTGAGTCTTCCCACACTTCCATCAACAGCCCTGCTTGGCACTGTCCCCAACACCCCTACTTTCTTCCTCCCATCCTCGCCCACCAAACACAGGCAGAAGCGCTCATTTTCTTGCTCCGTGCTGCAGTCAGCATGTCTGCCTCCCGTGTGGTCCCAGGCTGGACTGTTCCCTGCCAACAAGCCACTGCCGAATGGCCGCCCTGAAGCTTTGGCCACGCTGGGCGGCAGCCCCCTCTGCTCCACGGCTTTGTAATCTTGCATCCCAGGGGAGCAGCTGCAGGAAGAGAGGGGGTGGCTCACAAACCCACTGCCCCCAATTACCCAAGTAGCCTTGGCTGTTGCAGAGTCGTACTTTCTCAGCCGAGAGACACAGCAGTCTGTGAAATGTGAGGGGCAGGCCTGTCAGTAGAGCCTCAGTAGAGGGCACAGGAGCACTTTTACTGCTGCCTCTAGCCAAGGACACCACGCACAGAAGAAATCGGTTATCCACCCCTTTTTAAATTAGGAAGTAAGCCTCAGCTTTATACTTTCTCCCTTGTAATGTATAAACTAGACATAGTTGCATTGATATAAATGTGCATATTGTCATCTTCAAGATATTGGGAAAAGTGGTATGGGAACTCCTAGATGTGCATGGTGACTGTATAGAGTTGTAAGAGGCAGGGCTCATCCAGGGCTTCTCCTGCATGCCAGAAACTAAGAAAAATAAATGAAGTTGCCAGGAACTAAGAAAAATAAATAAAGTATGTCCTCCCTGTGGCATGAAAGACTCCTGATCAAGCTCTTTTCTCCCGGAAAGACAGAAAGAAATAATAGCTTGAAATCATACAGTACTCAAAACCTGGAAGCCGTGAGCCCTTTAAAATCTGTTTCAGTCGACAGATGTAAATGGAGTCCCTTCTCCATGCCAAGTCCACGCAGGGTTTCAATGGTGAGCAGACAAATGAACTTGTAAATGCAAACTGTGATGTGTGCTGTTAAGTAAAAATGCTCACAGTATGAAGAGGGGCCTAGAGGGAAGGGTAGACTAAGATCATGCCTTCTAAGCTAAGATCGGAAGGATGACTAGGCCATAGGTATTTATTGCTGAATGAGAGAATGTTACCTTTCATTCGAATAGTTGGAATTCTGAGTATTTATCCTCATTGTAGAAATGATGCCTTTCAGAAGCAAATCACTCCTCTTGGGAGCCAAAAGAAACCTTTGAGATTATCTACTCTAAACCCCTCATTCTGCAAGAGGAAATTGAGGTCTCAGAAAATATGAGTATTTCTCTCAAGATGGCATATCCAGCCATCAGCAGGACCTGGGAAGGGTCCCAGGACACGTTTTTCTAAAGTCCTATGTTTTTTCCAAGATAACATACCACAGTTTTGAAAATAGCTTCTTGTGTACATTGCTTTTTTGTAGACACTGAACTGTGCTCAACAAAGACCTGGCTCAAATGCAACCTCTGCTGACTACAAAACTATGTGGCTTTGGATGATTAATTTCTTCTGATTCTCAGTTTCTTTTGTAAAATGTGCTAAATGATGGTGTAATTTCACATATATACACGCACACACACATGTATATGTACAGATATCTGTGTACATAGAAGTATATAGATATGTGTGTGCATATGTGGAGTGGGCAAAGGTAGGTTATAGTTGTAAGTATGCAAAACAAAATTCTTTAAAAATTTGTTATTTATTGTTTTGAGAGAGAGAGAAAGGGAAAAAAGCATATAAAATATTGATTTGTTCCAATTATTTATGCATTTATTGGTTGATTCTTGTATAGTGCTCTGACCTGGGATTGAACCCACAACCTTGGTGTATCAGGAAGACTCTTAACCTACTGAGCTGTCTGGCTAGGGCCAGAGTTTACACTTTCATTATTATTTATTAATCATTGTAATATTTACCTATAAGTCTACTTTTTATCACCCTATATATATATTCTTCTATCTAATAAAGAGAGGATATGCTAATTGACTGCCACACCCTCAAAGATTGTGGTGCCCACAGCCACAAGATGGTAGCACCCAGTACCCTCAGCCCCGCCAGGGGCGCAGGCATGCCATATGACCAGGCCTGCCTCCAGGGGGTCCCGGCTGCTCTGCGTGCCTGCCTAAGAAGTCTCCCCATCTCCTTAGCCCCGCAGCCACCCAGGGCTGGCCCAAGGAGTGGGCAAGCCTCCGATGGCAGCTGCCCAGCTGACCAGGGCTGGCCTGAGGCACAGATAACCAGGGCTGGCCAAGGCATGCACTGTCGGCAATGGCAGCAGCAAAGGTGTGATGGGGGTGACACCTTCCCCTGATTGCTGGGTCGCCTCCTGCCCCTGAGGACTCTTGGACTGTGAGAGGGGGCAGGCCGGGCCAAGGGACCCCCCTCCAGTGCATGAATTTTCATGTACTGGGCCTCTAGTATGTATATAAAGACATATATATATATAAATCTATAACAATAATATGATAATTAGACCATACATGCTTCCTGACAAAGCCAGGGTCAGAGGGAACCCAGCTCGGGTCCCAGGTGTCTGTGGGAAGCTGGAGGAAAGCCAGCCTCGGGCCCAGGTGGCTGCAGGTGGCCCAAGAGAAGCCAGCCTGAGGGCAGCCGCAGGGAAGCCATCCCAGGTCCTGGTGCCTGTGGGTGGCCGGAGGAGGCAACCAGCCTGGGTCCTGGGTGCCTGAGGGCAGCCGCAGGGAAGCCATCCCAGGTCCTGGTGCCTGTGGGTGGCCGGAGGAGGCAACCAGCCTGGGTCCTGGGTGTCAGAAGGAAGCCAGTGCCGGCATCCAGGGAAAGTAAGACCTACTCTCGCACGAATTTGCATGCATCAGGCCCCTAGTATATATATAATTATGAAATTTAGAGAATATATACTTAGAGTGCTTTGGAAAATATCTGCCATATCAATTCTCAATGGTAGCTTTTGATCATTGTGAAATAATATAAATATAAGAAAGCTGATAGATGAACCTTAAGATAATTATCTCAAAAATGATACTTAAAGATAGCCGACACCATATATTTTATAAATTTTACTTTTTTTAATTCTCACTTGAGGATCTTTTTCCATTGATTTTTAATTTATTTTAAATTCTTTAGTTTAAAGTTTTTAATGTTTATTTTATTTACTTAATCTATTTTTATTTTTCTCTTTATTGATTAAGGTATTAATCACAAACACATTCATGCCCTAACCCCCCTGGTGTCTGGGTCCATTGGTTAGGCTTATATGCTTGCATATAAGTCCTTTGGTTGATCTCTCCCCCTTACCCCCTCCCTCCCCTACCTTCCCTCTGAGGTCTGGTGGTCTGATAGATGCTTGTCTGTCTCTGGGTCTGTTTTTGTTCATCAGTTTATGTTATTCATTATATTCCACAAATGAGTGAGATCATATAATATCTATCTTTCTCTGACTGGCTTATTTCACTTACCATAATGCTCTCCAGTTCCATCCATGTTGTTGCATATGGTAAAAGTATTACACAAGTCTCCTTTTTCTCCTTTCCAGTGGTTTTTAGAGTGAGTGGAAGAGAGGGGGAGAGACAGAGAAAAATATCGATGTGAAAGAAACACATCTATTGGTTGCCTTCTGCACACACCCAACCAGGGCCCAGGCCAGGGAGGAGTCTGCCATAGGAATCGAACCTGGGACCTTTGGTTCGAAGTCTGATGCTCTATCCACTGAGCCAAACTGGCGAGGATGTAAATTTTACTCTTCTAAGTTAGACAAGCAGTTGTGCTCTGGAGAGGAGAAGGGAGAACTGTGCATGCAGGTGAATACCATCAAGAAACCTTGCATCTACTTGAGTCTCCAATGAAAATCAGGAACACTGAGGAAAGGCAGTGAGATAACGTGCCATTGGCTGTTGAAAAAAAGTAAACCATTTACCTTGATTAGGGGGAAAGTATATGGTGAGGCAAATTGTATTTGTTAATGACTTTTACAGAAGATTAGAATACTAGAGCTAGCTGTAAGGATTTCTCATCATTCTGGGACATTAGTAAACTCTGTCCCATGACCATATAGGAAATTTGACCAGAAATAGAATTAAGGTTTTTAAATTCCTAGTCTGGAGTCCTTTCTTTATATTAGACTACTTTGAAGGGTGCCTGGGAGACCTTAAGTAAAGGTGATCACCATAATTTTCTGGGGCCCTGGTTGGCAAACTGCGGCTCGCGAGCCACATGCGGCTCTTTGCCCCTTAAGTGTGGCTCTTCCACAAAATACCACGGCCTGGGTGAGTCTATTTTGAAGAAGTGACGTTAGAAGAAGTTTAAGTTTAAAAAATTTGGCTCTCAAAAGAAATTTCAATCTTTGCACTGTTGATATTTGGCTCTGTTGACTAATGAGTTTGCTGACCACTGTTCTGGGGGATTGGCAATCTGGGTTACACAGGTACTCCCAATCCTGTCCAAAGCAGTGGCTTTACTTGAAATGGCCTGAGCACCATCATCATCACCAGGAAGCAGCTGCTCATGGACAAGACCCTGATGCACACAAAAATTTTAATGATTGTGGATTTGTTCCATATCATAAACATCTTCACTTCAGTGCAAGCCTGAAGATACTTGTTAGAAATTACTAACAAGTAATACTTTGCCAAAAAGTTCAATTTTGTAGAACATCAGTATGTTTGAACTGGTTTGTAATTTCCCTTGGCTCAAAACTTTTGAGTTGGTTTCAAAGTAATCATGTTCTTTTAGCTGGTGGTCTTGAAGAGAGTGTGGTAATAGGTTTTACAGAAGCAGTGATCATAGAATAAATAGGTAATTCAAGGTAGAATGATGCTTTATTCATGTATGTGTCTTTTAAAAATATATATTGATTTCAGAGAGGAAGGGAGAGGGAAAGAGAGATAGAAACATGAATTATGAGAGAGAATCATTGATTGATGCCTCCTGCACACCCTCTACTGGGGATCGAGCCTGCAGCCAGGCATGCGCCCTGACCAGGAATGGAACTGTGACTTCCTGTAACATAGATCAATGTTCAACCACTGAGCCATACTGGCAGGGCTGTTCATGTATGTCTCAATTGCTTATATAATGGCACTGAACATAGACACCATATTTAACAGAATATAACACTGAAAATCTGCTAGGAAAAGAGAATTTGAAACACAGTTGTAATACTTAGAAAGCCACCCACCGTGAGGTCCAGTCTAAGAGAGGCATTGCAATGAAAGAAATCCAGTTCAGCACCCAAGATAAACTTCAAAATAGTGTAAGTCCTTCACTTAGTTTTTTCTAGCTCCATTTCTTAAAATCTGCCTTTTCTCATCATTGTTTCTCTTAGAAACCATAACTTGTTCGCACACATTTCTTCAAATCCTCCCCCACCCACACACACACACATACACATACACACTCACCTCCCAACCTTAGCTCAAATCTATTTTCTTTGCTCTTTCTTCTTGATTTTACATCACTCCTCAGGGAATTAGAAATGGAGAAAGGCCAGGAACACTTGCATATCAATTTTTGTTGTTGTTTTAAATCAATGCTTTACAAAAGGCCTATGATTAAAAAAAGAAAATCCCACATAACTCAGTTTCATTTCCTGCAAATATTTTGTATGATTCAGAAATTGTGTGGGACTTTAATACTACATTAGAAAGTTTAAAGGGTTGAGAAAATATCTTTCTAGGATTAGTCATTTAACTTGAGCTAAGGGAAGATTACTGAAAAAGTATAACATCTGATCAAAAGATGGTGCTTCCATTTCTAGTGCTAGTATTTTCTTCATCCTTCACATTTAACATAGGCTTTTGGACAGTGATGATGATAATGATGATGATGATAATTAATATTAAAATAGTGCTCACTCTATTCCAGATACTTTCCAAGCATTAATGTATATTAGCTTGTTTAATGTTCACAGTAACTCTCTGGAGTATTGTTCCATTAGAGACAAGGAAAGTAAAAGTTTGAGGTTAAGTAACTTGTCCAGGGTTATGCAGCTATTAGAACTGGTTTATAAACCCAAATTGTCTGGCTCCAGTGTCTACAGTCTAGCCATAGAGATAAACATTCAACATATAAACACAATTAAAAATATAATTTCAAATTATATTAAGTATTAGTTTGACCCTTAGGAGATCATCAGTATTTCTTTTCAACCCATGAAATAGCAGCGTCACATGGTTCAAACTAATACTAGGAAGGTAAAGAAGAAACTGGATTATATAAAATGCAAATCTGCTTAATGTTTTTCAGTTGTGACTCATTCATAAAATAAACTTAAGCTCCTTAGCATGTAATAGAGGCTTTGCATGATTTGATCTCTCTTTACCCTTTGAGCTAAAAGCTGGAACTAGTTGTAGCTTCCCCTAAATAACACATTGTTTCATTCCTCAGACATTTTTTCATGCTTCTTCTGGCTCCTTTTCCCACCACACCAACTATTGTCTTTATTCCTAGTTCATCAGACTAGTGATTCTAACAGGCAGGGACTGGCTAATTCATTTTGTATCCCCACTGCCTGCTTTCAGTGCCCCATAGTAAGTGCTCAGGAAAAAGAGTTGGGTAAGACATCAACCTGAATATCAGAATCTTAGATGGATAAGAGCTCATGGTTGAAATCTGAGGCCATTGCATGGTTTCCACCTCTTGCCTTGGGAAACACAGGATCCCTAGCAAAAAGGCACATGGTAAGAAGTTTTTAAAAATGTACTTAATTCATTTAAATGTAAAATATTTACATGTGGTTTAACTTTGTCAACAAATAAATCACATTCAGTGAACCATGGATGCACTGGATTGGTCATTTTTAAATGGCTGGATCATCCCATCAGTTGTGAATAGTCTGTGGACTCCTTTTGTAAATCCAAGTGGTTGCAGCTGTTCTGAGTTTCCCCTGAAGGGATTTGAGAGACAGAGCAAGGAGACAATAGGCATTTGAGGACACTCACTGCTCTTTGCAGATATGGACTCCATTTCAGTGAGTTTGGAATAATTAGCAGATTGAAAATTATAGCTAGATGGGGGCCAAGCCTGAGGGCTAGATTTGAGCCAAAGCCCCAGTTCTATTGTGTTTTTTAATAAAAGGAGGATAACTAGGAAATAGAAACACTTGAATATTTACTTGGGAATATCTTATTATATATGTAAACATATGCAGACAGATCCCCACTTCCAGCCTACACAACACACACACACACACACACACACACACACACACACACTTTTCTTTCTAAGTATTATTATATTTCTTTGGAAAGAGAGAGGACAGAGAGCTCTATAAATTCTTGAATGAAAACCAAAACATTTGGAAATCTTGTTCTCTGAGCAGAGTTTAGTTGATTTCCCCAAAAAAACATCCCCAGAGGTGACTAATAATGGATTTGTAAGGTGTAAGGAATTTGTAGAATGTATTCCTACTTGCTTTTTATGAGGAAATATTGTTAGCATGTTGACATGGGTTTCCATCAACTTAAGGACCAGAATGGTTAACTGCTGCCTAGAGGAGGCTAGTTTGCTCAGATATTGCAGTCCTGGGAGTATATTTTCCAGTCATCATGATTTTGTAATAGGAAAACACATAGAATTAGATCATAAATGTGAAATATCACTAAAACCCGAAGTCAGTCCATTGTTCTTCAGCTCTCTGACTTGAATTTGGTACTTTCTTGTATTCTCTTTCTTTATTGAAGTTCTCAGTGTGTACACCTAGTCTGCTTCCAAATTCTATGAAAATCTGTATGACCACACCTTTGAACTCTTTATCAGGTAAATTACATATCTCCATTTCCTTAGGGTTTTTTCCCCTCGAGGTTATATCTTGTTACTTTGTTTGGAATCTATTCCTTGTTCCTTCGTTCTGCTCTCTCTGTTGGTCTCTGTGCAGCAGATGAAACAGCCACCTCTCCCAATCTTGAAGGAATGGCCTCCTATGGGAGATGAACCATGATTCAACCCGACCTTGGTTCTTGGTTGTCTTTCAAACCTTTGTGATTGCTGTAGGAACCCATTTTATTTTTAATGTCTCCTAGGGGTTGAGGGTATGCCAAGACCCTCAGGCAGAAGCTTTTGAAGTATACAAATATATACATTCCTATGGGACCATAAGCCTAAGAGCTAGGCAATGTGGAGGTCTCTCCTAGTCAGCAGTCATATATATTGGGGCTCCAGACAAATGTATAAGCTCCTTTCTGGGACATATCAGTGAGTTGCAAGGAGGTGGAAGGAGAAAGCAAAGATGGCATCCATCTGCCTTTGTTACCTGAGAGCACCTGCAGCCCCTGGTTGTGTGCCAAGCCTGAAGCCTGCCCCCAGGCCAGAGCTTCAGGACAAGCACATAGGAGGCCTCTTAAGCAGAAGGGCTGTTTCTCTCCACCGTCTGTGCAGTGCCCTGGGGTGGTAGCTTGCCTTGCTGACAACTGTCTCTCCAATTGTTACAGCACTTTGGCACCAAAGCACACAGCTCCCTGCCCACTACAGCCAGGCGATCGTAGCATATCCCCTGGGCGGTAGCAGCAAAAACCAGATGTGTGTCAAAGCCCCCAGCAGGGGGATATTGGCCCTTTGGAGGGTAGCAAAGGGAGAGAGCATCTAGATGGTGTCTGCCAGGACAAAGAAGGGGGAAAAAAGCAAGATGGTGCCCACCGGCTAAAGCGAGGCAGAGAGAGAGCATGAATATGCTGCCCACCTGCCCATGGCCCTTAGATGAACCATGTCATTCAACCCTAGATGTTAGATGTCTGCCCCTCAGGCTCATGCTTTCAGGAGCAAATGAGCTTCATTCACCTAAGTCTGGGCACCTGCGGACCGGCTGTCTCTGTGCCGAGCCCTGGTGCCAGTAAGCAGCCCTTTAAGAGACGTTTCTCAGTTTGTTGTAGTCTTGTGGATGTTATGGGAGCTCATCTCTCAGGTGCAGGGCTTTCAGTTGGGCTGCCAAGTGTGAGGTTCAAAGCTTTTGCTCTTTAGGGAGAAGCTTTCTTTGGGTTTTGAGTTCCCTCCCAAATGTGGGGTTCCATGCCAGGGATGGGATTTGGGATGAGACTGTGTCTCAGCCTCTTCTACCTGCTTCCACCTGGGCCTTCTTTTCTTCGCCTGATGCTCAGACTGTTTTTAGGTGTGTGTCTTTCAGAGGCAGTTGTTCCATATGAAGGTACGTGTTTGGTGTGTTCTTGGGAGGGGATGACCCAAGATCTTCCTAGATCACCGTCTTGAACTGAAACCTCCCAAAGTCAGAATACAGTGTTCTTTAGAAATACATACAAAGATTTACCCAATATTCTGAAATTGTCAAAACCAGTATTATGACCAAATCCTGCTTATTACTGTAAAATTTTCCTTTTTTCTTTTTCTTTATCCCATCCCCACTATTGGTAACTCTTTCCAGTAATAATTAAAAGGACACACAGGAAAACATCATCTGCCAAATCAATAGTCTTCAAGGGTCTCTGCTCATGTAACTCCCCCCAAAAATAAAAAATGCATGTACCCGTGAGCCATCTAAATTTTGGGGGGCAGGATTTTAAAAGATGGCATCTCCATAGTACTGTTTTGACATTTTAAAATGAAACTATTTATCACTTTGGGATGTACCCACTGAAATTAAAATACCATAGCAAATTGGATTCCTTCTAGAAGTATGGATTTGTGAACAAGCGAGAAACTTGACATGGCTTCTTTTCTTAAATCTCTTCCATTCTACTTCCATCACATGATTCTATTTGCATGCAATATATTTTTATGTCTTAAAGCCTTTTATTGAACACAGCATTCTACTTCTCTGCTACAGAAATTGAAAATATAAATTGAAACTAATTTTTAAATTTTCTGTGACAAAATTGCTATTAGACTGAGTTATTATTATAATTGTGATTTGTATATAATTTATCAAAGTGTACATTTTGATACTTATTACACATAAAAAATAAGATACTATTGGAGATTCATCTTTTAATAAGATGGATTATTAATTCATGTATCCATGGATTTTTTTTCTTTATTGATTAAGGTATTACATATGTGTCCTTATGCCCCCTTCCTGCCCATGGCTCTTAGATAAACCATGTCATTCAACTAGGCGGCCCCCTCTCCTCCCCTACTTATGACCTCAACCCCCTGGTGTCTGTGTCCACTGATTAGGCTTATATGCATGCATACAAGTCCTCTGGTTGATCTCTTCCCCTTACCCACACCCTCCTCTACCTTCCCTCTGAGGTTTGATGGTGTTATTGCTGTTAGAATGAGAGCATACTGCATCAATTTTATTTCTATTTTTATAGGTTTTAGTGCTGACACACTTCTTCATACAAATATGTAGATGGGACTTGAAAGAGTCGTGATAAACTGATGTCACTAAATTCTCTGAGTTCCTCTTGAGTTTCATGCCAAAAACAACATGAGTTATCTGTCATCAAAAAAGTATTATAAATGATCTATTAGGTGATGATTCCCTTAGGTCCTTTTTCAATTTGATTGAAACTGAAGAATTAGAAAACTTACAGCTTGCAAAAGGAGTTGTTACCCAATCATTACAATCATTCACTTTCTCCAGTTTCTGGAAGGTCCACCAGATAGACTTTAAAAGGAATTAAGACTACTCGTTACTATTTCTCTTGGAAGCAGTTCATTCAAATGAATCATGTTTTGGGGGAAATTAAAGTATTGCAGTTTTTATAAAAATTTACAATTCAACAAGTTTTGATTAAATTATTTTATGTATTTTTACCCAAATCTTGGATAGATTGCATCTTCAAGCTTCTTAGAGGACCTGCTTATTGTGCCTTATTTAAAGAGAGGTGTGATTGGTTGGAGGTCAGGGATATTTTTTAATGCCTAACCACTGCCTTATGGACACCTTGGTACATGGGACAGAATATGATAAATAGTATATATGAGTATTAGAATGACTGGAGAGGTATATTCCTCCAACATAAATTTATAAATTGCTCTTCTTATTCATATAACAGTTTCAGTAAAATTTTACACTACTCTCCTTCAAATTATTCTTAGCAATATATAGTTTTCTTATAAAAGGGATTTCATTGCATTTTTTAAACATAATATTTTTCTATAAAAAATTACTGATTTTGAAGTATTTACCTTGCCACCATATATATATATATATATATATATATATATATATATATATGCCTAAGTGACCATTATGACTGGTCAACTGAATGACGGGTCACTATGATGTGTACTGACCATCAGGGGGCAGACACTCAATGCAGGAGCTTCCCCCCCCCCCCCCCCGGTGGTCAGTGCGTTCCCACTGCCAACTTCCCATGGCCCAGGCAAGTCAACTTCCCATAGTCCCTCCCCCAGGCTGGTCGATCCCAATCAGCCCAGATCACTGGCCAGGCTGAGGGGCCCCATGCACGAATTCATGCACTGGGCCTCTAGTCTGTCTTATAACTTTTTCCATGGTTAATGATTTATTTTCATTTAACTGCTTTCAAAATTTAACAAAATTTATAAATATCAGGTAACAGAAAATGTCCCAACCACTAACATTATGCTACATATAGTATAGTAGTACTGGTTTACTTTACATATTTATTAAATAATTACTTAAGTCTAAAAATCCATAATACCTTGGAATGCTATCTTGCATTATTAACTGAATTAAAACACTACCCCACACCCTTAATCATCAGCACATGCAAATAGCTTTGCACAGATGCACATACACACATGCAAATACCATGGGTTTGGGGCTAAATGTCAAAAATAATCTCAGTAACTGGAGAACATGAAAGAAAGAAATGTGTGATTAGCCACTTCCTATTGCTGAACTCGGCCTGCCAGATGGCTGCCTTTGATTCTAAGCCAGTGCTTCTCAGGGTCAGTAGACTTGTTCACCTTTGCTTCTCCAAAAAAGGAGTGGAAAATTTCCAGGAAGTTGGGAACCAAGCAGAGTTTCCATATGCTGTGTTCTAGTATCTAAACATGCACTTTGCTTTATTTATTTACTTATTCATTCACTCAAAATTTATTAATGCTTACTCCAAGTCCATGTGCTGTGTAGTGGAGCTATAAAAAAAATACCCCAGTCCCCAAGATGCAGTTTCTATCTCTTAACTATTTCTGAAATTCTTAGAAATTGTGCTTTTTTGCCTTTTGCTTTTTGTTTTTCATTACACCCTTTCTTTTGAGATCATTATAGTGTCACGAACAATAAGAAATAATACAGAGAGATCCCCTATGTCACTTTCCTAGTTTCTCCCAAAGCTAACATTTTGCTACATTATAGTGTAATATCCCAATAAGGATATTGTCACTGATGCAAGTGAGATACAGAACTGCTCCATCACAACAAAGACCCATAATATGCTCTTTCCTCCTACCCCTCCTCGTGTCCTTTACCTCTTGCAACTGCTAATCTATTCTCCATTTCCATAATTTTGGAGAATTTTAAGATGTTACATAAACATTCCTCTAAGCAGAGGAAGAGGAATGAAGAATACTGCCTTGTTTCTGCCAGGTGACGTAAAATTCAGGTACCTCATTTTGCCCCCCTTGATAAGGATGTGTATCCGGGGTCCTAATTACCACTGGATGTGGATGGAAGTTCTGGCTCCTTGCTAAGCTGCCACTGATAGCATCCTGGCTGGGAGGGCTAGGAGGGCCTCTGTGGCTCCTCACATGGCCTCCACTAACACTGCAAGGTGGTGACCTCTTTGTTGGTTGGTGATGGAAGTCCTGACTCTCCTAGCATAGCACCACTATAGTGGGACCCCTTGCTACTTCTGGGTGAGTGTGAAAATGAGACACAATCCTCACCCCTGTGGTCTCCATTAGCATAAAGGACCCCTCTGTCTACTTAATCTTCTCTGATAGCACTGGGGCAGAGTCACTGGCGTGCTCACTAGAGCTTTGTAAGAGTAGAAGTCTAGGTTCCACTTAACCTCTGCCTGGTATGGCTGAGGTTGGACCACAGTTTTTCTGTGGTGTTTAGCTAGAGGAGAAGAGTTCAGTGGTTATTGTCTAAATGTGTTCTATCTTGCGAGGCTGCTATTTTCTTCATCCTTTTGTTGTTTGGTTTTTGGGGTGTTTTCCCCATTCCCATTCATGCTTTGAGATTGCCAACTTCTTCTCTGAGTCTGGGATATGCAAGGAAGAAGGAAGATCAAGGATCACACCCTCATGAAGGTTCTTGGATCTCTAGTTCCCTCAGTGGTCTGCCTTCTTTTATGCCCCTTTCTGTTTATTTTATATATAACATATAGGGTTTTTAATTGTACTTAGTAGGAAGACTAAGAAAAGTTTATCTACTTCATCTTTCTGAGAACAGACTCCTCTGCTTTTGTGTGCACCATTTCTTCTCTGTGGACAGGTTTTCCTGGTGCTATCAATCCAACAGCGACACTGCACTGTGTATGCTAATTAGGAATAGCTTTTGTGGAAGCATAGTGAGCTCCATTTATCACATATCTTATGCCCCATGATGACTTTTGTAAGAATTACAGAGGAAAACATAAACACAATTAAGCAAAACATTACTTAATCATAGCTCAAAGTTTTTAAATCATCCTTATCTGTAGGGATATATGGGAGTAAGTGAAGCATACCACATACTTGAAAATGAAAAAATTATATCCTTCAAAATATTTCTCCAGAAAGTAATCAAAATTATCTTGACACACACCCTAAATGAAAACATTGTCATTGTTCTTACTGTTTTAAGGATAAACGCGAAGCTTTTGAATGTGACGTCTGGCACTCAATCACTTTTCTAGGCTCACTCCTCTGCACTCAGCCAAAGTGAACTCTTATTTTTTCAAGCATTCTCTCTCTTGCCTTTGGGTCTACACATATTGATCCCTCAGTCTGGAATGTCATCACCCTGCTTCTACACCTCCCTTCTATTCATGGTTCTGGTCTCACCTCTGAAATCATAATAAAAAAAAGCTTATCTGATCACCTGCACCTGCCTCAAATCTGGATCACATCCCTCTTATCTGTTGTGATCTAACATGGTACTTTCTTTTTAATCATCTATTTAAGATTAGAATGGCCTTAAGGATACAGACAAAGTTCTATCTTATTCTTGTCTGTATCTTTATCACATCTTTACCCGTCATATCCTTTTCATCCCTACAGAGGGTCATGAAATTTTAGTTTTACAACAACTTGGATACAAACATAATCATCCATGTTGTCGTGATGGAAAATCCAATTCTCCAATTGGTTACACAATTTGGAGAAGGTAAGACAGTGTCAGAGCTAGGAATAATTAGCAGAATTCCCATCTGAGGATTCTCACTCCATCCTTAGTACCACACCCTACTTTAATGAACGAAAGGGGAGAAAGGTGGTGGCCTGGTAAAATTTAATATGTTGAGAGCATTACAGTTGCCAAAGTAAAATAATTGCAATTTTATTTACACACACATTATTCAGAAAATAATCCAAACATTTTAATATGGGAATACGGAAGGAAAAAAAATTACTAGCTGAGTGGAGTGCTTCAAGGTGCAATAGATTAGACCACACAGAATGGATCATTTTGAGTCAGGTTTTGTGTACTACAAAAGGCAGTCATTTAAATATGTTCGTTTGCTCCTTTAACTATTTATCAAAGATCTTTTAGGTACTTTGGAAAATATTATTGCTGTATAGTACTTGCTTTAAAGTAGCTTATTATGAAAAAAAAAGCTGTGATTACTAAAAAGAAGTCAGAATGTGTGTCATGAACTAAGAACCGTGGTTAATCCAGTTCTAAGCAACTGATGTTAAACAAAAATAAAAGTGATGTGGAATATATGATATACAGAATGCTATCTATAGCTGTTCAAAAATATTGACATTTACTTATGGAGGTGATGGGATTTGAACTGAGCTTGAAAGATAGAATTTGGACAGTTAGAAATGGGATGTAGTATTGTGTAGAAAGGAAGGTGCAGACTTGTGATGGGGACTAGAGGTAGCTTCTATAAATGGAAAAACAGGCTAATATATGAACATGATGGTATTGGGGGCAAGAAAGGAAAGGGGTAGGGATCAGGCTGTGCTGGGACTTAAATTCCAGGTTACAGAGATGGCCTTTGGTTAATGGGCAACTGCAAACCATTGAAGATGTTTGAGCAGGGAAGTGCCATGATCAGAGCCTTGTTATAGGAAATACAATTTCGCGTCTGTGGCCAGAAAAAGAAGAGGATGTAGGTATGGAGGTTACAGAATCAATCAAGTCATAAAATAATGTTTTAAATTAGTGTAGCAACAAAGGACACGGGAAATAGCAACTGATAGAATCTATATTTCCAAACCCCAAAGACCTTAAAGTCTTACGGAAGTGAGGTGGGAGTGATGAGGAAAGGAAATACCAAAGGCAACTAGGGCCTGAAACTTTACTCATAACTTACCACTCTTTTTTGTTTTTTAATAAAATGTTTTCACACTATCCTTTGAGCAACCACAAGGAATAGACTTCCAAGAGAAGTTGTGGACTCTTGTTTGAATGTTTTTAATATATGTTATTGATTTTTCACAGAGAGGAAGGGAGAGGGATAGAAAGTCAGAAACATCGATGGGAGAGAAACATCGATCTGCTGCCTCCTGCACACCTCCAACTGGGGATGTGCCCACAGCCAAGGTACATGCCCTTGACTGGAATCGAACCTGGGACCTTTCAGTCCTCAGGCCGACGCTTTATCCACTGAGCCAAACCGGTTTGGCTCACTCTTTATTTTGTTTTTAAAATAATTCTTTTTAAAATATATTTTTATTGATTTCAGAGAGGGAAGGAGAGAGACAGAGAGAGACAGAGACAGAGAGAGAGAGAGAGAGAGAGAGAGAGAGAGAGAGAGAGAGAGAGAGATGAGGAGAGAGAGTTGACTTCTGTATGTTCCATACCAGGAATCAAGCCCACAACTCAGGCCTGTGTGTGCCCCAACTAGGAATCAAACAGTGACCGTCTGGTTCTTAGGTCAGTGCTCAACCATTGGTCCACACAGGCTGGGTATAACTTACCACTCTTTAAATTAAGATCCACAGGGAAACAAACGTGTCAACACCAAACTATACTTAGAACCTTCCTTTCTTTCTGACTGCTAAGTTCAAGTGTTATTAGATGCAATGTGCAGCAGTCTTCTTGTTCCTTAGGACAGACTGATAGTCAGCAGATATGCATCAGTACACTTGTAAAAATTGATACAATGTTGAAATACTTATGTACTGGTGGTAAGGAGCTGCTGCCCTGAGCCCCTTGAATGCCCCTGTACTGACCCAACCCCTTTTCCAGGTTCCTTGGCAGTCCAGTGCATTTAGCAGATAGGCGGGCTTGCAGAACTCTGCTCAGTGCCACCACTGTGTCCGTTTCTCACTGATCAAAGGTCATGCCACTCTGGGCTATAGCACTCTGAGTATTACTCCTACTATGGTGGAAGTTTTCTCCCATAAGGCTCTCAAGTCCTTTTTGCCAATAAACTTCTGTCGGGCCTACACACATCTGAATCTCCACTCTGGGTTTAAGTAGAAACGCTGTTACCCTGAAATTCACAGAACTACACACTTAAATAATTATCAGTTGGTAGTTTTAAAAACTGTGCTAATGCCCAGTGCTAATGAGAGTACAGTAAAACGTGTACTTTTATTCCTGGTGATGGGAATGTAAGATAATATGAGAATAAGCTAGGGAGTTAAAAATTTTTTTCATGTATTAATTCTTAACATATGACAGTTAACTGCTGATGAATCTTCTTTTGGACACAGTCTTCTGAGGGTTTTGGTTTTTGGTTTTTGATAGACTCATCCTAATCCATCTAGTGTGAGCAGATGGGTTTGCAACATGGTATCCTGCAGCTAGGGCCATTGGCTGCTATGGCACCACACAGTTGCTCAAATTCAGTTTTCTCCCAGTAGTCTGTATTCCAGCCAAATGAGCTAGGCAGTTTCAGAGTGATTGGCAGGATGCTAATTCATTTCACACAGATTTGGATATGCAGAATCCAGGACAGTTACAAGTCTCCTCACCTAATTCGTTGATGAAAATAGAAAGCATCTTGTCTGTCTAATAAAATAAAAAATAAAACACACAAAAAACCTCCTTGTATGTATGTCTAGGTTCTTGTCTCATACTCTTACTAGAGGCCCGATGCACGAAATTCACACAAGAGTTGGCCTTCCTTCCCCCAGCTGCCGGCACCAGCTTCCCTCTGGTACCCGGGACCCAGGCTTCCCTCACAGCCCCAGCTTTGTCTGGAAGGTCGTCTGGAAGGACATCTAGTCTAATTAGCATATTACACTTTTATTATTATAGACATTTATGAACATATTGGCTCAGCTTTGGAGAAATTGTTTCTCTTCTATTGCAGTGGATTCCTGTGCTCAAAATAGTGCCAGAGGGAAGGAGATGGTTGACTAGATAAAGAAGGTGAAGGGATTAGTAAAGAACATTTATTTAGAGCCCATGGACAGAGACAGCAGTGTGGCGAAGGCCAAGAGAAGGGAGGCAGAGTGGGTGGAGGTGGGCAAAAGGGGTGGAAATGGCGGACGTCTACAATAGTATCAATATTTTAAAAATTTAATAAAAAACAAAAATCCTAGCACAACTATTTGAAGGAACAAATTCCTTATTCAGAACAAATCCACAAGGTTGAGAAGCATAATATGGTAATAATAAAGAGCCTTTCTCTGGGGGCCCAGGAACTTGTTTGGTGCCTTACTTAGGTAAAAGGAACTAGGACTTTTAAGTTGCACAACTCCTGGATACTTTTGTCATCTACATGAATGAGCACCCTTGGAATTGTGTAGGGCACTGCCTATAGGATGCCACTGGTCCATTATGCAAGGAACAGGCTATTAATATTTATAACGATTTTTTGAAAAATGAATCTTAAATTATGAATAGGAAAGAATTTAATGAAATGTAAGTTATTGTATGATGTAATTAATATGAACTAAAATAGTCACTTAAGAAATTGATATTTAGTGGGTAGGCTAGATTACAGAGAATGAAGACATTTTTGTATTTTACATGTTTCAAACTTACTGATGTTTTAATTTACTACCGCCAAAGAACTGAGTTATCAGTTGAAGAAAAACCTAATGTTAGCTTCAAGAATCACACTTCCAGCAATAGTAGCTGGTAACCGCCAAGATGTTTCTGAAAAGAGAAAGTGCTTATTTTAACAACAACAAAAACAGCAATTAAGAAATAATATTTGGTTCATTTCCAGGAAGGAAACATTTCATATTAAAAAGAAAAAAACATACCCCAGCCATTTACCATCACTTGTGGAACTTGTTCAAACCACAGTCTGTTTCATCTTTTCACTTTTGCCTGGTTTTAGATGAGGAATTTACCCCCTTGGGAATCAGAGAGTTTGATTGCACCTCTCCACCAGAATTGTGCAATGCCTTTAAATAGTTCTCAAATCTGTTTTCCATTATCATTGTGAATTTCACAATATATTTCCAAATGTGCTTTGTATATTTTTATCCAAAACACTGTTCTCCAGTGTTGTAAATTCTTGATTACTCAAAAGGTTTTGGAGAGTAATAGAGTAAGATTAGTTCCTTTTTGTGTAATATTATTTTAAAATAAATTATAAAGTCTGTACACATAATCTGACTGCTAATATGAAAGGTATTTTTAACTTACTTTTCAGTCTTTTTCTATTTATAGAATCACCAAATGTTAGCATTGGAAATGTCACAGACATCACTAGTTGTGACTTCTGTATTTTGTAGGAAAAGAAAACAAAGTCACTTGCCAGTGACCCTCAGCTTGTTAGTGGGAGAGCCAAGATTGCAACTCAGTTGTCTTGACTCCAACCCTAATGTTCTTTCACTTCACCCTGTTTGTTACTTTCTCTGACTTCAGTCCTCCTTCCAACTATACCCACCTCCACCTTCCCACAGAGCTTGTTCTCATCCCCTCCTTTAATTGATTAACTGCTGACTCAAGCTAACGGATGGGTAATGGTTGGGGTCAGAAAACTGGAAGACTTAACTTCTAAGAGCATGTTGGCCACTAAAAGAGAGAGACAAGTGCTTATGTTACAGACAGCATGACATGTGCCAGACCAGAGGTATGGGGACAGACAAGTTTGATACTCTTCCTTCACCTTTGTTTCTAATGCTTTTTTATATTTCTTCTAGTTTCCCGTGTTTTTTACCTTTGTCCTTTTTTCCCCTCCCCCGATTTGGAGGTTATGCATTCTTTTTCTGTTTGTGCTCATGTGTATTTTTATGTGCAAATTTGAAGCTATGATTTTCTTTCAGTTTTATCACATTGATGTATATGAAAAGAAATGAGAACACCACCTTCTTCATCTTCTCACCCATCTCCGAGTTTCTCTCATGTTTTAAACCTTTCTTCTGTATATTATACAAGGATCATTATTTTCTTTCTTGGAGCATATGCCCTTCTTTATAACAATGGGCTTTATTTGACATTCATTTTCACAGTTAGTAAGACATTTGGCAATAGATTATATGTTCCACTAGTTGCTTAATCTCAAGCAATTTATTGTTATTTCCCCCATACCTGAGTTCTTTATTTTCAATCAGTGAAATACATCTTTATTTCCAGAAATCATACATATCCTTGAATGTCTTTCTCTTTCTCATATTTACCAATAATTTGCTCAGATATGGAATTGGGGTTTATAATATTCTCCCCATGTAAGCTGTATATCTTTTTCCTGGCATTTGTTTTTGCACAGGAAAAATGAAATATCAGTTTGTCCCATTTGTAAGTAACTTGTTTTTCTTACATAGATGCTTGTAATACTTTTCTTTATCCTGGGTGTGAATCACTTTTTATGTGAAACACTTTTTATTTTGCCTGGAATTTGATGAGGCATTATTTTCTCTTAAGCTTCAGGTAAGGAATAAATACTTGCATTAATATCACAACTATTACTTCTCCTGAGTCTACTCAGTTCTGTTGTTCTGGAGTTTTACAACTTCTTTTTATTGCATCCAGTGGCAATTTTAATTTGCTATTACAGTGTATATTTTCTTTTCCATTTGTGCATTTACAGTTTAATCATTTTCTCCTATAGCTACTGATTTCTGTTTAAAGGAGACCATGTGGTTTTGCATCTTCTTGAAGGTCTGCATAAATATTTATTGAACTTTTTCTAGAAAAAATATTCAGTAATATGAATAATTCAATCCTATCTAATAGAAGAGTAATATGCAAATTGACCATACCTCTGATCAAGTCACGCCCACCAGCCAATCAGGAGCAAATTATACAAATAAACCCAACCAAAATGGCTGCGGCCAATGAGAGCAGGAGGGAAGCTTGGGTTTCCCCAGCAACGGAGGAAGCCAAACTTTCCACCTGCCATTACCAGTCTAGGCCTTGACTCAATGCTAAAAAGTTTCAATTATAGAAGATACATAATCCCAACAGAAATGGCAGCAGCCACAGAGCTGGAGAGAGAGGCTAGGGTTGCCAGGGTGATGGAGGAAACTGTTGCCAGGGAGTGAACAGAGAAGGCTTGGCTCCTCTCCAGGCTACAAAGTCTCAATTGTAGAACATAAATTAACCCCAGATCCCAGGGCCTCCAGTTGAGTCACTGGGGGGGGGGGGGGGGCATGGCCAGCCTGCAAACCTCCATAGGCCCCTCGCCCAGGCCACCCCACACCCCAAAAGAAACACCACTCTGATCCAGGACACCCTTCAGGGCAAACCAGCCAGTCCCCACCCATGCACCAGGCCTCTATCCTTTCCAATAAAAGAGAATACGCAGATTGACCATCACTCCAACACACAAGAGGGCTGCCCCCATGTGGACACAAGATGGCCACAAAGATGGCCAGCAGGGGAAGACAGTGGGAGGTTCCAGGCCTGCAAGAGAGGGCAATTGGGGCCAATCAAGCCTTCAGGGGAGGGCAGTTAGGGGTGACCAGGCCAGCAGAGGAGGGAAGTTGGGGGCAAACAGGCCGGCAAGGGAGCAGTTAGACATCAATTAGGCTGTCAGGGTAGTGGTTAGGAGGTAATAGGCTGGCAGGCAGAAGCGGTTGAGGCCATCAGAGAGGCAGGCAGGCAAGCAGTTGGGAGCCAGCAGTCCTGGATTGTGAGAAGGATGTCCAACTGCTCATTTAGGCCTGATCCCAGTAGGCCTAAAAGGGCAGTCAGACATCCCTCGAGAGGTTCCAGATTAGAGAGGGTGCAGGCCAGGCTGAGGGACATCCCCTGCGCCCCCTGTGCACGAATTTCATGCACCGAGCCTTTAGTCCTCTTATCTAATAAAAGAGTAATATACAAATTGACCATGCCTCTGATCAAGCCACACCCACAGCTATGCCCATCAGCCAATCAGGAGCAAATTATGTAAGTAAACCCCAACCAAGATGCTACGGCCACTGAGAGCAGGAGGGAGGCTTGGGTTTCTCCAGCACCCGAGGAAGCCAAGCTTTCCACCTGCCGTTGCTGGCCTAGGCCTCTACTCAATGCTACAAAGTTTCAATTATAGAAGATATATCCGGAGCTGCAGAGAGCAGAGGCTAGCATTGCCCAGGCGATGGAGGAAGCAGGGAGGAGTACTGTAGCCCTAGCACCTAGGCCTCCACTCCAGGCTACAAAGTTTTAACTGTAGAACATAAATTAATTTCAGATCCCAGGGCCTCCGCTTGGGTCACTGGGGGTTGTCGCTGGCATGCAAACCACCACAGGCCCCTCACCCAGGCCTCAAGGGAACCCCCACCCTGATCCAGGACACCCTTCATGGCAAACCAGCTGGCTCCCACCAATGCACCAGGCCTCTATCCTATCTAATAAAAGAGTAATTTGCAGATTGACTATCACTCTAACACATAAGAGGACTGCCCCCATGTGGTCAAAGATCCTGCCCCCATATGGACACAAGATGGCCAGCAGGGCAGGGCAGTTGGGAGGGACCAGGCCTGCAAGGGAGGGCAGTTGGGAGTGATCAAGCCTTCAGGGAGGGCAGTTAGGGGTGACCAGGCCAGCAGAGGAGGGAAGTTGGGGGTAAACAGGCTAGCAGGGGAGCAGTTAGAAATCAATTAGGCTGTCAGGGTAGTGGTTAGCAGGTGATCAGGCTGGCAGGCAGAAGTGGTTAGGGACAATCAGGGAGGCAGGCAGGTGAGCAGTTTGGAGCCAGCAGTCCTGGATTGTGAGAAAGATGTCGGACTGCCCATTTAGGCCCAATCCTACCGGGATCGGGCCTAAACTGGCAGTCGGACATCTCTTGAGGGGCCCCAGGCTGGGCTGAGGGAAATCCCCCACCCTCCATGCACGAATTTCAATTACCGAGCCTCTAGTATTTAATAATATGCTTTTCAACAGTGTTTCCTTTCTGCTGAAGCATTTAGCATGTTATTATAATTGTTTTTAAGATGTTTCTTATTCTTAAATAATAATAAATTGATCTAATTCTAGAATTTTCTACTATATGTCATGCAAAAATATTATCTTCTGTTTTAAAATATAATCAAGAATTTTAGAATGTTATTTTTCTAATAATTAAACCTTGTCTATCAAAAGTGATAATTTATGTTTTTAGCACATTGTAATGGTTAAGACAGGCAATCTTGGTTTAAGGCACAGTACATGTCATGGTAAAGAACATGCCCTTGGGCCTTAGCTGGTGTGGCTCAGTGGACGGAGCACTGGCCCTCAGACTGAAGTGTCCCAGGTTCAGTTCTGCTCAGGGACATGTGCCTCTCAATCCCCAGCCCTGATTGGGACTGTGTGTGTGGGAATCAATGAATGTGTCTCTTTCACATCGGTGTTTCTCTCTCGCTGTTTCTCCCTCTCCCTTCCACTTTAAAATTCAGGTGAGGATTACAAAAAAAAAAGAAGAACATGGCCTCTGGATCTAGATGATCTGAGTTCAAATTCCAACTCTTCTACTTACTCATTGTGCAACTTTGGCAGTGATTTAACCTCTTGGTGCCTTACTTCTCTCATCTATAAAATGAGATTAATCATATTAGTTACTTCATAGGTCCTTAAGAAGATTAAAAAGATAATACATAGAATAGTCCTTGGGACATAATAAATGTTGCATAAATATTTTCTTTAAATTAAACTGCATCCTTTATTTCAATTTTATTGTAAACCTTAAAAAAATAAAGTTTTTTAAAAAGTAAATAAGCCAGATCTTATTACCCAGGCCTTAAACAAATAGCGAGAGAGAGAGAGAGAGAGAGAGAGAGAGAGAGAGAGAGAGAGAGAGAGAAGGCTACCATTTAAAAATATTTGACTTGCTAATTAAGAGCAAGGTCCATGTAATTTTGAATTTTTGTCATGAAAATTCACCAATAAATCAATGTTATGATCTAAACAAAAATTCTAGTTCTGTCACTTACTAATTGAGTAACATTAGTCAAGTCTTCACATCCCTTTAAGCTTCTATTTTCTCATCTCTAAAATTGTCATAAAACTATTAATGCATTCAGTAATAACATATTGCAATTATTAATATTGCTTACTAAAACTGTGAGGATTAATTGAGTTTATATAAGATATTGTCATAGTTGCCATTGTTTTAAAATAATCCAATGCATACTTGACTGAGCTAAATCTAATTGACTTAACTGAGCACTGCCGGTCCCTTTATGCCACAATTTCTTCATTATTGAATTCTCAACTTTGAGTTATTTTACAGATATGTAACTCCAGAGAGAGTAAGTGACAAATTCAAAGCCATGTTGTTAGTACAAAGGGAGGCTATGAAGCAAGGTCAATAAAATCTTGCCTTTAATCTTTTTTCTTTATCTTTAGCCTGGAAAAGCAAGGTTCTAACGCTTGTTTCTTCAAAGGTCCTATTTCCCATCAATTGAATTATCTTCCTCAAGCCCTTCACTTTCTCCTGTCCTTTGTCAAGGGCTCAGAACAAAAAGTATGGGCTTAGTGCCTTTCGCATATCTGCTGGGAGAGGGTACTGGGGGTGCAATGGGGAAGATGAAGCTACACAGGTTGGGGGGCGGGCAGAGATGGAATATGGAGCATACCTATTATGATGATATCTTTATGCATCCCGTGTCATCATTTCTTTTAGTCCCTTTATGTGCATTGCTATTTGGAGTTTCCCCACAAAAAAGCTCAGACAGACATGCTGTGCTGTGTTGCAATTGTAACTGATTGTGGGACAGAAGAGGCCTGAAAATAACGAACTCTATCATTCTTTAAAAAACCAAACCAGGCAACAACAACAAAAAGTGGCAACTGTCCTTTTCTGAATTATATGATTTTTACTATGAAAAGCTATTGTTTGGTTTTTCTTCTCTAATTAGTCTCAAAAATGTTGCTAATTATCAACTGATGCACCACATAAAACGGACTTCTCTGGCCTGCCCACAGCTTGCCCGCCCGGGACATTCAAACCAGAAGGTGTGCCAGGGGGCATCAGCACTTGCCTCCCGTGTCCTGATGAAAATCACACCTCTCCACCCGGAAGTACATCCCCCGAGGACTGCGTCTGCAAGGAGGGCTACCGGGCATCCGGCCAGACCTGCGAGGGTAAGCCTGCCCCCACTGGCAAACAGGAAATAAAAAAGTGGGTCTCTTGGAGGGATACGATGCTGGTATTTTCATCCAATTCATTTAAAAATGATCGTTAGTATTTCTTTCTCTAATCATATCTGGGGTTTGGGGTGAGTCCTTGCTCTTATTAAGTAGCATTTCTTATCACTGAACACACCCATTTCTTGCTCCAGAGAAAGGAGATCTGAGCCAGGAGTGACATGACTATGAAACCAGAAAGATTCACCCACTTGGAAAAGTTCTAAAATGAATCTAAAAGGAAAAAGCCAAAACTTTTTAACAATTTTAGTAACAAAAGAACAAGTTTGGGCCCTGGTGATAGTTAAATCCATTTAAAGAAAGTATTTTTTATAAGTAAATGTCTTCGTGCTATTCATATCAAAAGTTAAAAACATTTAATTAGCCTATGACATATACAAGAAGCTGTGAATCTTGGGATTGAAGCAGACACCCCTTTGCTGGCCTTATCTGGTTTTTATTTCATGCCATCTTTTTTTTTTTTTTTTTTTAAATATATTTTATTGATTTTTTACGAGCAGAAGGGAGAGGGATAGAAAGTCAGAAACATCGATGAGAGAGACATCGATCAGCTGCCTCTTGCACACCCCCTACTGGGGATGTGCCCGCAGCCAAGGTACATGCCCTTGCCGGAATCGAACCCGGGACCCTTCAGTCTGCAGTCCGACGCTCTATCCACTGAGCCAAACCGGTCTCGGCTATTTCATGCCATCTTAATTAAGAAAGAAAATAACTAATGGCATAGGAAAGCTAAGAACTAGAAAATTTTGTATCCACGTATATCAAAATAAAAAACGTTTAAAGCATACCAAATAGTATTTAATTTGTTTTTAGATTTTAAGTGGGAGTAAATACCTAGTGGAAGTGACATATATGGGTTCTTCCAGATACAGTACACACTTAGAAATCCAAATGCGGGTGGGAATTCTGTGGGTAAATTAGCCGTATCTATAAACTTTCCTCTTAAACTAAAGAAGTGTGTGGAGTCTGACATCATCCTAGATTTGCCCCCCCAAAATAGTGGATGCTTCATAGACAAAGACTAACTTTGCTTTTTCATTTGACTTTTGTAAATGTTAGTTGTGCACTGCCCTGCCCTGAAGCCTCCAGAAAACGGTTACTTTATCCAGAACACTTGCCACAACCACTTCAATGCAGCCTGTGGGGTCCGATGTCACCCCGGATTTGACCTCGTGGGAAGCAGCATCCTCTTGTGTCAACCCAATGGCTTGTGGTCTGGTTCAGAGAGCTCCTGCAAAGGTATGCAGATTGCCAGTTCACATTGTTTGTTGATTGTCTTGCTTGAGTTTCTTGACTTAAACTCTAATGGACCAGTAAGTTCTTTGCTTCTTTTAATTTCATAGACCACAGACCACAGAAAGAAAAAAAATTATAGGAAGTTTGAAGTTAGAACTACTAAGTTCAATTGACCACATCATTATGAATCATGCCTTTTATAATTCTTCTGTGAACGAGCAAAGGAAGGGCCTGTCTGGAAGGCAATGGACAGGTTACCCCAAAACTCAGATTTTAAGCAGCCAAGACTGGGTACCAGGGGAAGTTTGGGGATAATGAGAGAGGGGATTTTGATGCCTGCTGTGATTGCAGGACTTAGGGAACCACAGCAATAGCCTGCAGTAGGAGCAATGAGCTAACTTATCCATCTCTAACCGAGGCAAAGTGGGATTTTGCTAAAGTGAAACCTCAAAGAACATAGTCAGGCCCATAGAAAAGGGGACAGTAATTCAGGTAAAACCTGAGGATCCCACGTTAAATACGGGGAAATGACAAACAGAATGGTACCTCAGTTCACTTCCAACCTTGCCATCTCTGTGATCAACTTCCCTACTTCTTACAACTGTTGCACAGGCACCGTCCTGAGGTTTCACCTGTAGGGTTGGAAGAGAAAGCTGTCAAAGAGAAGGTAAGAGGGGAGCAAGGTGCAGGGCTTGGGAATTCCTTCCGTGAAGCTGCTGAAGACAGCATTCACCCCTCTCTAGGGCTGCCAGGTGAGTACCGGACCCTCAGTTAAGTGGGAATTTTAGATAAACAGCAAATAACTTTAAGTATAAATCTAATACCAAATTTGGGACTTACTCATACTAAAAGTTACTAGTATAAGTTATTGATTTTTGTGAAATACACATTTAACTAGATATCCTAATTTGTTTGTGGTGTTTGTTGCTGTTTTCTGAATCTGGCAACCTGTTCCCATCCCCTGGGCATCCTTTGGCAATACGCTTTGCTGAGGATTTGACTGTGCCCAGCTCACTGGATTAGGGTACGGAGTTCTGTCTTCTGATCTTCTCTTGGCTCCAGCACCCAAAAGGGAAGCCCATCGCCGAAGATCATATGTGAACTTCGGGAGACCTCCTCTTTTTATTTTTGTCAGCTACTGATAGGAACCCATCTATAAATGTGGATTTGCCTAATCAGGTCCCAGTCCACACTCTCATTTACATCTACATTCCAAGGAAAAAATGAAGAGAATCAGAAAATTGAGCAGGAAGATCTGAAAGAAAGGGGGAAAACATGGAATCTCTGAGATTCAAAGGCAATTACATTACTAAAATAAGACCAGAATTCCAAGAAATGGAAATAATCTGAACGCAAAAATCTTTCTTAGGAAACAAACAAAAATGTTGCTGACATAGTTAGGAGTCAAATTAATAATTAGAAAATCAACTCATGATTGAAAATAGGGCAAAATTTCAAAGTTTAAAATGCTATCTAGTAAAAGAGTAATATGCAAATTGACCACATCTCTGCTACACCCATAAGCCACGCCCCACACACCATGCCCAGAAGCCACACCCACAAGCCAATCAGAAGCAAATATGCAAATAAACCCCAACCAAGATGGCAGGAGGAAGGCTTGGTTTTCTCTGACAATGGTGGAAGCCAAGCTTTCCACTTGCTCTTGCTGGCCTAGACCTCCATTTGATGCTACAAAGTTTCAATTATAGAAGATACATAAATCCAAACAGAAATGGCGACATGGAGCTGGAGAGAGCAGAGGCTAGGGTTGCCACGGTGATGGAGAAAGCCAAGCTTCTGCAGCTTTGGCCAGCCTAGGCCTCTACTCTAGGCTACAAAGTTTCAATTATTGAAGGTAAATAAACCCAAACAGAAATGGCTGCAGCCATGGAGTGAGCAGAAGGCTTGGCTCCACTCCAGGCTACAAAGTTTCAATTATAGAACATAAATAAAACCCAGATACCAGGGCCTCTGCTTGGGTCACTAGGGGGCATGGCCAGCCTGCAAACCACCACAGGCTCCTCACCCAGGCCACCCCATGCCCTAAGGAAACCCCAATCCTAATCCGGGACACACTTCAGGGCAAACCAGCTGGCCTCCACCCATGCACCAGACCTCTATCCTATCTAATAAAAGAGTAATATGCAAATTGACCATCACTCCAACATACAAGATGACTGCCCCCTTGTGATAAAAGATGGCTGCCCCCATGTGGACACAAGATGACCACCATAAGGTGGCCATCAGGGTAGGGCAGCTGGGAGGGACCAGGCCTGCAAGTGAGGGCAGTTGGGGGTGACCAGGCCAGCAAAGGAGAGAAGTTGAGGGCAAACAGGCTGGCAGGGGAGCAATTAGAGATCAATCAGGTTGGCAGGAGAGTGGTTAGGGGGTGATCAGGCTGGCAGGCAGAAGTGGTTAGTTAGGGGCAGTCAGGGAGGTAGGCAGATGAGCAGCTGGGAACCAGCAGTCCTGGATTGTGAGAGGGATGTCCAAAGGTCCATTGAACATTCCTTGAAGGGTCTCATATTGGAGAGAGTGCAGGCTGGACTGAGGAACAACCCCTTTCTCCCCCATGCATGAATTTCATGCACCAGGCCTCTAGTAAATATATAAAAGTCTAAAGAGACATGAGAATAGTCACAGGAAATAGACTCTTCTTGTATTAGGAATCCAGAAAAAGAATGGAGTGGAGAAGATACCCTAACAGGTTACATAATATATCCTTAATCAGAAATCTTAAAAATATACACAATTAAAAATCTTTGATGTTCAGTTTAAAATCACTTGCAATGTGCCAGAAAAAAAAAATCTTAAAATCAGATCCATGTCTGGAAATAATCTTAGTGAAATTTCTGAATGCCCTGGAAAAAATAGAAACTTTTGCCCCTTACTAGCCATTCCAAATTTTAGAGACCAAGCAAAACAGTAGGCTCTAGATCTCTAAACTCAGACAAGCTGCCTTTTATGTGGGAAGACATTTTCAGTCGCATGATTTCTAACGGTAAAAAGTCACATCCCATTACTGAAAAAGTTAATCATAGAAAATCCCCCATCAATAATATAACTATGTATGGTGCCAGGCAGGGACTGGGAATATCAGGAGGAATACTTTGTAAAGTATGTGATCGTCTAACCACTATGCTATACACTCAATACTAATACAAAATAATATTGAATGCAAACTGTAATGGGGAGGGGGAGAAAAAGACATTTACATTTAAAAGAAATATTTTTGTACAGTAAACAGTTAAAATCTCTACCCCTTTTTCCCAAGACCTCATTGTAGAGGGTGGAAAACATGACATTTTAACTTTTCACTTACTGGCCTGTGAGAAAAGCAGATGGACAACCCCCTTAGAATAAGGACAGAGTCCTTTTTCTTGATCTCCCATGATCCACATTCTACCCTGGAATCCAGAAAACATGGCCAGGCCCTCTCAGGAAGCCACCCCTTGTTCCCACAGCTTTGATTGTTTAATCATCCTGCTTTTGCTCTTGGTTCCTATGTAGAAACCCTCCCCGTTGCTAACCTCCTCGGCTTAAAGGGCCCTGTCCTCCACTCATTCTAGCCCTTGTGCTCTGTGAGCCAGAGTCAGGCAGGAAAGCACAGGAAACACATCATGCATGTTGGGGGATAAGAGACTACTTTAGGAATCAGACTTCACACAATTTTGGAAGGAGCTGGAAAATGGAAGTTCCAGAAGAAAAGTTGGAGTATCAGAGAATTTAACTGCCAGTCCAGTATGAGAATCCAAGCCGTACAGCTGCTGAAAAGGAACCACAAGGGAGAAATGTGTTGGAGATTCTAAGAGAAGCTTTGCCTCTGTGTAGCCAGATCCTGATGCTCTACAGCCACGAACCTGACCAGCCATGAACTTGGGCCACCTTTGGTTAATAGGGTTAGCAGTCAGTATGAGGGATGGAGATGAACAAAGACAAGCTGGGACCCATAGGACATGTCTGCATTTGTCTATCATTGAGTCTAGATACAATGGCCACTCTTCCTCCCACCTTCCAAATCTAGTGAAAGTTTTTTGATCAACCCTTACCTGATCCATATAAGGGGACTCTGACAAGGTGTTTCTCAGCTGAGCCAACTTGTTACAATACAGCCCACCACACTTACTTTTATTACTTAACTTGTCTAGATGGAGTTCATTGTGAACACAGAATATCCCTTTTCCCCTCCAATTCTTGTTTATACCTCTGGTGAATGACTGAAAACTTGAACAAATACACATATTGATAAGTATATTGATAAACAAGCACTTTGATGATCTGCTTGTGTCACTTCCTAATATGGCATTTACATTGTTTAAATGCAGGCTTGTTCTCTTTAATATTATTTGAATTGATATCCTATCCTATCTAATAAAAGAGTAATATGCAAATTGACTGCACATCTGCTACACACACAAGCCACTCCTATCAGCCAATCAGGAGAGACCAAGATGGCAGTTATTTGCATATCCAGGCACAGAGCGAAGATTCAAGACAGTGCAGAAGGAAGCCAAGCACTGCAGAAGGGAGCAAAGCTGCAGAGAAGCAAGCAAGCAGGGCTGCAGAGAAGGGAGGGAAGCAGACAGGGCGGGGGAGAAGTATGGGAACAAGCTAGAGATGGGAGGGAGCGAGGCAGTGGAGAAGAGAGGGAGTGAGGAAGCAGAGAAGGGAGGGAGCTTAGCTCAGGCCACAGGAAGTCCTATTCTTGCAGGAATCTTCCTGCAATGGGCCTCTAGTTATTAAATAAAAGAATGCTAATCAAAGAAGGAGATATGGTACAGGACCATGGATCTTCTTAAGATGCCTTCAATTTCACTCTCAAACACTACCTAACTTTCCAGTGTAAAAAGTTGTCCTGAATGGAGATATTTCGTATTCAGACTCTTCCTCTGGCTCATCATTAGTGGATTTAATTACTTTCTCTTCTATGAAACAGCATATTTCATTAATTCTAACACACTTTCCTCCCACATTTAAATATCTCTAAAACTGGAATGCATCTTATAGTGGCATTGTTTATAGATATTATCATTTCTTTATTAATGGCTCAAAATTATGGTGTGCCTTACAATTGGGGCATCTGGAATTCAATGAACAGTGGCCATTGTGTGGCCATTCACTTCTTTTCAGGCTGGGTAGTATGGAGAGAGTAATATTTTAAAGATCTAATTTAAATCTAATTATAAGGACAGAATAGTTTTAGTGTATTTAACTGTTGACTTTAGTGTATTTTTTCTTGAGGCTGAAATGAAAGATCAGTGTAAAATATAAAACTTTTTACACATTTAATGTTATATCATTAATATTTTATAGTGTTAGATACTGATTGACTCTTATTCCTCTTATATACTCTTCATAAAGACTTAAACTCTTTTTCAGTTTTATCTGAATTACGCATTTCATTACCAACTTGTAAAGATTCTTTTGTGGCTTCTCAATAATAACTGGCTATACCACAACATCACAGTACATCAAATTTTGTGGAGGTTTTTTTTTTTTTTTCCTGAGAAAAAGGTTCAAATAACAATGAGAGTCCTACACTTCACATCAGATTTATTTTATTTTTAGTAGGGATACTATCACAATTTGATATTTACAGAAAGTATGTGTCTGGGATTATCTTTTAAATGAGAATCAGAGCAAGTTCTTACATTACCTACTACATAATAGACTATTTAAAAGACTATATTTCTGTTTTCTAAAAAGACTGTATTTAAGGGTTGCTTTAACATGAACATAAGTCAACAAACATTTGTAGAGTTTTTCAGCTGTTTAAATAAGAAAATATAAATGGAAACTAATAAATAAGCATGTACCTATTAAGAATGATAATAAATGACCATTCTTGATTGACAAGGAGTATAAAATGTTGATGACTAGGAATTATTGAATCCTTTGTTTTCCCTGAGGAGCAATGAAAACTTATTGAAACCAACATTTGAGAAGCAATATAATTTGCATGTGTATGAAACCCCAAATGTAATTTACTCTCAATACTCTTGAGAGATGTAAATCCATCTTGTCTCCGCTTAGGAAGTCAGAGTGATTTAAGCAGTATATTGACTCCAAAATCAGTTGTTTAATATGTTTTTTCAGATTTTATGTATCATGATCATAGGAATTTATATATTTTTAATTGATTTCAGAGAGGAAGGGAGAAGGAAAGAGAGAGAAAGAAACCCCAGTGATGCCTCTGAATGCTCCTTAATGGGGACTGAGCCCACAACCTGGGCATGTGCCCTGACCAGGAGCTGATCAACCCTCTTAGTTCATGGGTCAACGCTCAACCACTGAGCCACACCAGCTGGGCAGGAATTTATCTTATTCATCTTTTAATCCTTCTGGCGTTATGGCATTATGCTACACATGATGGACACACTCCGTGAAAGTCAGAATGTGGAAGGCAAAACAACCATGACATACACATTTAGTAAAGATTCTACTTATGTGATGGACACACTTAATAAAAATCCAGTGTGGAAGGCAAAAGATTTCTATTCTGTTGTCATTGATAATTGACTTTTTTCAAACCATCCCAGGAACTGTAAAGCTAGGCTTTATGGCTTCAACTAACATCTAATTCTTGAATTTTCTCTAAGGAGCAATCAATCCTAAACATATATTTAATGCACCCAGTATTTATGCTCTGTGACTAATATCATTTGACTGGATTACTTCAGAGTATATTTTATTTTTAAAATGACTTCGGTTGAATATACACTGAATATTTGCCCCAGTTTTCTTCCCTATTATTTTAAAATTAAGCTTTCATTATTTATGTGTTTGATATTTAAAAATTGGAAAATGCAGAAAAGTTAAAGAAAGAAAAAATACATCTTATCCAGAGTCCCAGTAAAATTGAATCCAAATAATTTTGTTCAAAAATGTCTAGGGATTGCTGTGTCACCTTCTGGCCTTTTGTGTTGCAGTAGTGCTATCTGAGAGCAAACTGAACTTTCTTCCTTTGCAGGAGTTGTCTTTTGTATAATTCCTGATGCTATAAGACAGTGGTCAGCTCTTTGGCCCCTTGAGAATGGCTCTTCCACAAAATACCATGTGTGGGCGCGCACGTACAGTGCGATTGAAACTTCGTTGCCCATGCCCAGAAATCAGTTTTCGGCTCCGAAAAGAAATTTCAATCATTGTACTGTTGATATTTGGCTCAGTTGACTAAGTTTGCCTACCACTGCCATAGGATTATATCTGTAAACTATTAAAATGATTATATGTACCCACCCTTTGATATACTCAACAGGAATCCACTCTCTTTTCCTTCTCATATCTCTGTGTATGACAGGGAGTCACATGCCTGTACTTACACTATAATATGCTGGAGTACTATCCCTCATGACTGTATTTTAAGACAAAAAAAGGAGAAGGAGGGGGAAGGCAAAAAAGTACTCTCTCAATTAAAAAACTTGTCCAGAAGTCCCACACAACGTCAGCTTTTATCTCATTGACAGTCATTCCTTGTGATGGAGGCGGGGAATTGTCCTCTAGCTGTGAATATTATTATGCTGAAGAAACTAGGAAGAACGGTTCTGGGGTGGGCAAGTAGCATTCTTCGCCAGAGTAGCAAAAAAACAAACACAATTCTTTGCCTACATCAAGATCAGCATCATGAACCAGGATTTACAGTAAATGTCTGGGAAAAGGGAGTGAAAATGCTGAAAGGACAAGAGTTGTCATCAGAGAATAGAATACTGGAATTTAAGATTGCAAAGGTTGGACTGCTTTGCAGATCCTGGGATCATTAAAAGACCCAGGACATGCCCATGAGATCTGAGAACTGAACTGCTCATCAACCTGGAATCCCTGTCCCCTTCCTTTTGTTGGAGTACAGTCTGGAAAAGCACAGCCAAGGCCTTTTTCAAGCACCCCCTGTCTGTAGGCATCATCACCCATTTAGGTTAGGGGTGGGGAATGTTGGGCCCTCGAAATAATCTGGTCTGGCCCTGCCAAGGCGTTAGGGGTGAGTAAACTAAATGTCTGACCAAATATAATAGGCTAATTTTTAAGTTGATAATTTTGTATAGTCTGCAGTAATGTTATAAATATCCAAATGGTCCTTGGCAGAAAAAGGCTCCCCACCCCTGATTTAGGACCAGACTCCTTAAAGACAGTTTCAGTTTCCCACCTATGGGTAGATGGCTGAATGCGGTGAGATTGCTTGGGCAATGCATTTGGTAAAACACAGGCTATTGTCTAGCACTAACGCAAAAAATAATGGTATGTTTTACTCTTTGCCATTTTAAGAAAAGGAGAAAAGGGCCTTTTCTTGCATGCAATGTGTCAGCGTTATTAAACTTATAATTGTCATTTTTGTCCCTTATTCAGTAACGTGTGATCTAATAGTTTCCTTTTTATATAGTAAGAACGTGCCCTCGTCTCCGCCAACCGAGACATGGCCACCTGAGCTGCTCCACGGGGGAAATGACCTACAGGACGACGTGTTTGGTGACCTGCATTGAGGGGTACAGACTAGAAGGAAGTGCCAGGCTGACCTGTCAAGGAAACGCCCAGTGGGATAGTTTAGAACCTCGCTGTGTGGGTGAGTTTCCGGAAGACATGGTGCCTTTCGTGATTCATGGCTCTTGCTCTCTGATTCCCCTGCTTTCTGTGAAGACCTAGAACTAAAAATGGACTCATAATGACTATGAATACAAAACCATATATATAGATGCACAGAGATATAGTCATATAAATAAATGTTGTTTTATTCCCCTCCACTGGTGAAATTCTAATTTTCCAAGTCACTGAAGTTTATAGCTTTAAATCCTTAAAAAAAAAAAAATGGGGCCAATTTTGATGTGTGGTTTTAAAGGAAATGCTATATAATTCCATCACTTTGTTAAGCACAATTTACTTTTATCTTGTTGATGAGAGGACTGAATTATGAACCAATGAATCTTAAGATGGACCTTAAAACTCATCCTATATTCTGCCTTGTCCTTCACTAAGAGCTGTGACATTACGCTACTGCAGTTGGGTCCCAAGTGAATAAAGTCAGTAGCTTTTTCAGTTTTCTGCTCTTTATACACTGTAGATACAAATAACAATGGTAATGATAATATGATGAGATGTTGATAATTGCTATTTAGTGAAACCTTACTGTGTGTCTGATACAGTAACCTAGGAGCATTAGCAGGTATGTAATGAAATATACAACTTGCCAAAAAGGGAGAAGAAGGACTACATGTATGGGAAAAAGTGAGATGTACCAGGACCTAAGATGGGAAAACTAAATACTATAAATTTGCCAGGTTGTTCAAAATTGATTTACTGCTTTGTTCTAGTATAATCTGTGTAATCATAAGGGAGGGTGTGACCAGGAAGGACATTGGACTTACTAGGGGATTCATTTATAGTCGACCCTCACTATGCAGGCTCAGAAACATTGATATCATCATACCGAGAAAAGATTATCTCTCTGATACAGAAGAATAAAATTTACTATTAAACAAAGATTCAGTGCAGTAACAACGCCATACCTACTGTTATAAGTACTGAAAGACATTGGCATGACCAGCATTGTCAGTACTTTGGTTCCGTAAAGAGAATGTGTGGCATTTGCAATTTGTGAGAACTCGAAGGACATTCTCTCGTTTCCTTCTTCCTTACCGTAGAGCGCCAGTGTTCCACATTTCAGACACCCAAAGGTGTCATTGTATCCCCCGCCAGCTGTGGCAGGCAGCCAGCCAAACCTGGGACAATTTGTCAGCTAAGTTGCCACGAAGGATTCATTTTAGCTGGAGCCAGAGAAGAATTGCGATGTACCACCTCTGGAAAGTGGAGTGCCAGAGTTCAGACAGCTGTTTGTAAAGGTAGGTCTTCTATGTTGATCAGATTAAAAGCCAAATTCCAAGGTAATTACAAATTGGTGGGTGGTGGGACTGTCCTTTGCAACTTCTGCTGCAAACCCATGATAAATGGTGGATTTACAAAATCCAATTGCAACATGCCAGGCAATGACAGAAAACATATGAAAATAAGGATAATATAGAAACTGGAAGTCGGGTAAGTTTTACATCAGTAAATGCAGAAATTCTTTGAGGAATTTCTGACCCATATGAAGAAGGTGAGACTAAATGCATTTTGAGACCTGCATCCATTATTCACAGGAGAACATTGCCATCTTCCTTACAGCTATGAAGGGGTGGGTGTTGAAAACAAGAGTTCTTAAAAATAAAAGTACACATATCTCTAAGAGAAGGGAAAAACATGAAACAGATGTTGTTGAAAACAATATTTGTGATTTGAACAACCAAGTTGGGTGTTCCTTCAGAATCAGAACTAATAAAGAACTTGACTATTCCAACTGATGAAACTGAACAGATGGAAATTAAGAGATACTAATGATCAATTTAGAAACCCAATATCCATTTAATAAAGAGTTCCAGAAAGACAGAGAAAAGGGGAGTGGAGGAGAAGAATTTTCCTATCAGTAAAAGAAAGTTTCCCTGAGATACATAGAAAAGCTTGAACCTTTGGATCAAAAATAGCCCCTGAATATAAGGCAGCCATGTTTCCACTACTTCTGGTGAAGTTTCTGAGGTCCAAAGTTAATGACAAAATATTAAATAAATAAGTTTCCAGTGAGAAGAGAAATTGAGAAAAAGAAACAAGAATCAAATTGCTTCTCTTTTAGAACTCTAAATGCTAGAAGGAAATGTAGCAATGTCCAACGAATATGGAGAGAGAAATGGCTGTAAACTTTAAATTCCAAATCCAGTCAAACCATTATTCAAGTATGAATGAAAAGTCAAATACTTTTTTAAAATTTTCAGAGGCAATATGCTAATATATATTTGTGAGTGGAAATTTTCAAACAATTATCGGAGAAAATATAAATTGAATAAAATTGCAAAGAAACAAGAAAACTAATTAAATCAATTTGGATATAAGTATTCCACTGCAAGTTACAGAAGACCTAATTTAATATAACTTCAAATGAGGGGATTTAAAATATATATATATATATATATATATTAAGAACTTAGCTCTACAGTAATTAATGTGGATATGTATAATGTTACCACTTCTAATTCAGTGTTTGTACTGCAAAGTTTCACACTGCAAAAAAAATTTCATTAACTGTAATTTGTTGTTTGTTTTGACAGTACCTTTTCCCACTAATTCATCCTACTTGATAGCCCTTATTTTAAAGTGTATTTCCTTCCTGCCAGTGAACATTCATTTTTCTGTTTATTTCTTTATTTCATTCAAAAAGTATTTTTCAATATATATGTCAAATATATATATATATGTATATGTATGTGTGTGTATATATATATATATACACACACACACATACACACACACACACACACACACACACACACACACACACATATATGTGTGTGTGTGTGTATAACAGTCGGACAAGAGATACCCTGGCATTCAAAGACCTTAAATTCTTTTGGGGGAGACAATTTCACTTCAAACTGGCATGATGAATTTTATGGTTAGGAAGGACAGAGAGTTGTGGGAACTTGAGTGAGCACCTAAAATGGACCAGGGGAGTCAGAGAGCTTTCTGAGGAGCTTGTGTCCAACTGAGAATTAAAGGACAAGTAGTAGTTACCTGGGTAAAGGGAGAAGGGGGTATTGATTCAGGTAAACAAAAGAACATAGGCAAAGGTTCCAGAAAGACCATGGAGCTTTCATGGGACTGAGTGTATTCATTGTGGAGAGTGAGTTCCAGTAGGGGATCTCTAAAGGCGAGGCTGAAGTCAGCAGGTACTAGCTCTTAAAGGTCCTAGGAAGCTATGCTGAGATCAGTTATGCTGAAGGCAGTTGTGCATTTCAAATCAATCAGGAATCGATATGGAAATGATGAGACACAAAGTATTAATATATTCTTATCTAATTCTTAAGTGATGTAGACTTAACATAACAACTGATTTGTGTATTTTCTGAGTCAGATGTAGAGGCTCCTCAAATCAGCTGTCCTCAGGATATAGAGGCTAAAACGCAAGAACAGCAAGACTCTGCTAATATCACCTGGCAAGTCCCAACAGCTAAAGACAACTCTGGAGAAAAGGTAAGGTTTATGCAAACATGTGCATCCTTTTCAAATGAACTCTAAGTACACTATAAATATGTGTGATAATGAAGATTTACTAATACTCTAATGACATCAATCTCTCTATATACATGTAAACATTGATACTATCAAATATTAACAGTGAGAATGCAAATTAGTACTATGCTTTGGGAAATAAATTTTGAGGTAGCTACATTAAATGTTAACAACTTTGAGGTTAATAATTCCATCCAGGGAAATTTATTTTAAGGATATAATAAAAATATTTTTAAGTTCTTTATGCAAAACTTTTCATCCCAGTGCTGTTTATGCTAGTAAAATTCAGGAGCAATTTAAGTGTCTTTCAACAGATTTTTCTTAAATTATCATATATTTATTCTATAGAACATTATGGCTACAATCAAGTCATCTTAAGTTCTAAAGACTAGGCAACAGCATAAAAGGTGTTTTAAGATATGTTCAAAAAACAAGAAATAACATTTCATATTATGCCAATGCTATATACTATGCAAATAGAATAGTCTAGAAAGAAATACACCAAAAGATTGCCTGTTTTTTTTTCCTTTTTGTTATATATATATATATATTTTATATATAAATTTTATTGATTTTTTACAGAGAGGAAGGGAGAGGAATAGAAAGTCAGAAACATCAATGAGAGAGAAACTTCGATCAGCTGCCTCCTGCACACCCCCCATTGGGGATGTGCCCGCAACCAAGATACATACCCTTGACCGGAATCGAACCTGGGACCTTTCAGTCCACAGGCCGATGCTTTATCCACTGAGCCAAACCGGTTTTGGCCCTTTTCGTTATATATTAAATATTATGTCACTTTACAAATAGTATATAAATAACAAAGAATAAATGTACTATTGATACTAACTTTAAATTTCAAAATATTATCTCCACAAGCTGTCAATCCATGTTCATCCAGCTTTTACCCCACCTTACCTTTTCCCAATTGGAGAGGTTGCTATCACGTACACGGCAACTGACCTATCCAGCAACCAAGCCAGCTGCACTTTCCATATCAAGGTCATCGGTAAGTCTTCAAATTACTTGGGTCAGTTTGTGAAAATAATCCAGTTCCTCTAAGACTTTGCTTCTTTGGCTTCCACAGCTCCCTTTCTATTAATTCTTCCTACTGGCATTAAAACCTGCTCATGCCGCTCTTTTGAAACATACATACTCTTTAACTATCACTGTTTTCCTTTGATTTCCTCCCATCCAAGCCTTTTCAAAAGCTCCCAATGGTTGTCACCTCTTTTGACTTAACTGCTATTTATTCTCAAAGTCACTCAAGTCTGGCTTCAGTCTCCTTCACTCATGTAAACTACTCTCATCAAGGTCACCAATGATCTCTAAAGTCATTCCTCCCACATACTTTTTAGTCCTTATCCTATCTGATAAAAGAGTAATATGCAAATTGATCATACCTCCGCTATACCCACAAGCCAAACCCACCAGCCATTCAGGAGTGAAATATGCAAACTAACCCAACCAAGATGCCTGTGGCCATGGAGCCAGCAGGAGGCTTGGGTTTCCCCCATCAATGAAGGAAGCCAAACTTTCCAGAAATCCTAGTGGACTCTAGACTCCACTCAAGGCTACAAAGATTCAATTATAGAAGATAAATAAATCTCAACAAAAATGAGTGCAGCCATGGAGCAAGCCAGAGGCTTGGCTCTGCTCAAGGCTACAAAGTTTCAATTATAGAAGATAAATAAATCCCAGATACCAGGGCCTCTGCTTGCAAACCAACACAGGCCCCTCGCCCATGCTGCCCCATGCCCAAAGGGAACTACCACCCTGATCTGGGACATACCCTTCAGGGCAAACCAGTTGGCCCCCACCCATGCACCAGGCCTCTATTTTCCTATCTAATAAAAGAGTTCTATGCAAATTGACCATCCCTTTAACATACAAATGGCTGCCCCATGTGGTCAAAAATGGCTGTCACAAGATGGCCAGCAGGGGAGGGCAGTTGGGAGGGACCAGGCCTGCAAGGGAGGGCAGTTGACGACAATCAAGCCCGGAGGGGAGGCTCGTAGGGGTGACTAGACTGGCAGAGGAGGGAAGTTGGGGGCGACTGGGCCTGCAGGGAAGGGCAGTTGGGGGGGACTCAGGCCTGCAGGGGAGGGCAGATAGGGGTGACCAGGCCTATAGGAGAGAGCAGTTAGGGGCAAACAGGCTGGCAGGGGAGCAGTTAGGCATCAATCAGGCTGGCAGGGGAGTGGTTAGGGGGTGATCAGGCTGGCAGGCAGAAGTTGTTAGGGGCAATCAGGAAGGCAGGCAAGCAAACAGTGGGGAACCAGCAGTCGTGGATTGTGAAAGGGATGTCCGACTAAACGAGCAGTCAGACCTCCCTTGAGGGTTCCCAGATTGGAAAGGGTGCAGGCTGAGCTGAGGAACACACACTCTGTGCTTGAATTTCATGCACTGGACCGCTAGTTTTACATAATCTTTCATTAGATTTTACATTATGAACCGTACTCTCCTTATTAAAACTGTCTCTTTCCCAGCTTCTATGACACCAGTATTTTCTTTTTTCCCCCCATTTTTCTCATTTACCCTTCATTATTGCTTTCCTGGACTTCTCTTCTTCAAAACAACTCCCAAATGTTTAATATTCCCCAGGATTTCAGCTTTGGTTCTCCTGTCTTTCTCTTTATAGTTTACCTGGGGACTTTGTTAACTTACAAGTCCCAGATTTCCATCTCCAGATTAGATCTTTTTTTCTGAAATTCATATCACTGTATAAAACTGTCTACGATGAATGTCTCATGTGGATGTCCCACAGGCAATTCAAATTCACCCAAACATAATATATTTCTCAACTCAGAAAATGGTACAACCAACAACCTGACCACCAAGCATACATCTGAAAGTTATCCTCGACTCTTCTTCCTCCATCACCAGCACCCAATAAGTTTTCATTTACTGGTTTCATCTACTTAATATCTTTGAAATCTCTCCCAGTCTCTTATATTCTCCCAACTACTACTACAGATAAGTCCTTTATTTTTATTTTTTGGCCTGGTTTACTGTTTCATTACCCAATCGGTCATTGTGACTTCAGTCAATTTGGTTGATATTCAATAGCTATCAAATACCAAAACGTACTACAAGGAGAAGTAGGACGTATAGCCATCTACAATGGTCAAGACCACAGACTCTTAACCCAAACTGTTTGACTCCTTATCCAGCTTTGCCATTTAAAAGCAGTGTGACTATCACATCTCTGTGCCTCAATTTCCTTACCCAAAAAGTAGAGTTAATAAATATATTACCTCATAGATATAGTGAGGTTTTTATTTAGTTAGGTTGTATAAATTCCTTGAATAGTGCTTGACACATTAAGTGCTATATAAATATTAACATTTTGTGACATTTGTCTCTGATATATCTTAATGTGTTTATTTTAAAGCTCAATATATTAAACTTATTTTAAGAATTCTACATAAGCTCTTGAAATAACTAATGTATATAAAACTGGCTTTTTACCCTCAGAATTATAAATTTTTGGCAAAAGCAGATAAAAAGACTCAAGTAAAAATTCAAATTCATTTCATAGTAGTGTTTTTTAATTACTTTTTCAATGTTTTCAACGTAAACTTTAGCTGAAACATGGAAAATACACTGGATTTGTGATTCAAAAAGTTGTGAGGTTCTAATTTTTCACAACCAAGAGCATGTTGAAAGGTAAAATGTATAACTCAAGTGTCTAGCTAGATACTAGCTGAATTTTCAAATTAGAAAGAGAGAAAATGGGAAGGAAGAGGAAGCAGAAGAAAGAAAGGGGTTGAGAAAGAGAGAGAAGGAGGGGGAGGCTAGGAGAGAAAGACAGAAAGACAAAGTCAGAGAGAAAATATTCCAAAGCCTGCCTTTTCTTGTTTACCTCAGTTGACAGGGTCTTGGTGTCTTACTGATAAAAGAGAAGAAGCAGGATTGCTTTTGCTTAATGTTCCACAGTTGCCTCACTTGCTTAGAAAATTGTCTCTCTTTTGGAGACAGTGCGTCTGCTGTTCCTCCCCTTCTTTTGACAGTATTTTACTAGTCTGCCTGAGGCTTTAATTCAGCTTTAAAATGTGTGGCTAAAATCAGATTTTAGAAAATCTTATAAATATCACTGTGCAATTTCTTTGGGAAAATAATAAATACTGCCATATTTTTCAATTGAACTATGAATTGACTTGATTCATCAACCTCAAAGTGCACTGACCTCCTATGAGCATTCCTTTACTCTTTTCTTCATTCATCAACGTTTTCTGAGCACCGATTATGGGCCAAGTTCTGTGGAGACCTAACCATGTGCAAAAGAGACTGCATCTCTGATTACCAAAGTTTGCAGCCCAGGAGGGTAGTAACCCAAGGGATAGTACTGATGAAATGATAAGCATGAAGGAAAGAGAGAAATTGAACATTCATAAGACGTAAAACAGATATGTATATGTTCTCACAGGTATAGCTCATTTAATTTTAGAGTGTGTGTGTGTTCATATATTATAGATAAAAATACTCTAGACTTGATGCCTGTAACAGTCTCTTTCAAAGACATGTGATTTTGGATATAAGAACATTTCAAGTGTGTAAAATAATTAAAATTACCTTCTATGTGCCTTCTTTGTTGTTATTTACTGATATCCTAAAAATCCTACCACATCCAATCAGAGCTTTGAAACCTGGCTCACCCAGGCCACCTCAAACTACTCCTTCATTGTGGATTACAGTGCTCAGCAATACCCATTCATAATTTATTGAACTTCTACTGTGGCTCCCACCCCTCTCCACTGTTGCACTGACTTCCATGTCCACACCACACTGTTATTTGTCTTTACGTAGAATTTATCAACCTTAGAACTCTTAGACCCCAGTATCCTGGCTTTGCACATAATTTCCTTGCATTTCAGCAATATTAAAGCCTCACATCGTGCATATTCTGAAACATGACTCAGATCTTTCTACCCAGTGTTCCTCATCTTTCCCCTTCTGATAAGAGGAGGCTCCTGGGAGTGATCCAAGGGCAGTAACTAAGATTGGTCCTTTCTCTCCTGCTTATCTGGGAAGGTCCTTATCACTGTCAGTTATATCAGCTTAACTAGTGCTGGTGGGATACACTATATCAGTTATATCAGCTTAACTATTGCTGGCGGGATACACTATATCAGTTATATCAGCTTAACTATTGCTGGTGGGATACACTATATCAGTTATATCAGCTTAACTATTGCTGGTGGGATACACTATATCAGTTATATCAGCTTAACTATTGCTGGCGGGATACCCTATGTCAGCTATATCAGCTTAACTATTGCTGGTGGGATACACTATATCAGTTATATCAGCTTAACTATTGCTGGCGGGATACACTAATTAAGTGCCCATCACAGGTGTATTACCTTTCATACCACTGTGCTCAGGGTGATTTTAGTAACCTGGAATTTCGTCTTCAACAGGCAGAGGGCAGTAAGCAAGAATCAGCTTTTTCTTTAAATGTGGAGACCAGGGATAAAACATGCCTCGTGAGGAAGGGGGCCCCATGGTCAACCTTGTGTTTAACAAGGTCAGGGTTCCTTGCCAACACAAGCAGACATCAGTTCTCTCTGGCCACCCCCCTCAGCATTTTTGAATGTCAACTGTGACTTCTTTCCTTGATTTCATGTTTTTTAGATGTGGAACCACCTAGCATAGACAGGTGCAGGTCCCCACCTCCCATCCAGGTCTCCGAGAAGCAGCATCCTGCAACCTGGGATGAGCCTCAGTTCTCAGACAACTCGGGTGAGAATATAGGCATTTTGTTCTCAGTATGGTAACACTGACATTTTATTTTTAAAAGCTTTCAGAAAACACAAAAGAGAAATGAAAAGTAAACTATATCTAAGTTGACTGAATAATTATATAAGATAATATGTTTTAATACTCGGACAATTAAAAATGTTGGCAAAAGAAGGTTTACAGTTGTTTGTGTGGAAACATACATATAGGTTATGATTATTACAACAGCTCTTTTAGTTCAAAAAATGGTCACAGTGAAACTGTAAATCTACTTTTGCCCACCCCTGTATATATAATTTAACTTTATTAATCTAACCTACCCCTGGGGTTTTTCCTTCCTTCAATATACAATGGACATTTATTAACCTGTGCTAGGTGCTGGGGATCTAATAAATTTACTCATTCTCTAAACTTACTTTGTCCTGAGTGGGATTCTATTCATACTCATTTCTTAAACATTTGACAAAAAAAAAAATTATAGATGATCCCAGGAAAGCCAAAAAAAATGGGCAAGTACAATTAAATTTCCCTTTTAAGATTTTAGTAAAATCTAGTCAACAATATTAAAAATGTAAATTAAAATTTCCCATGTTCAGATACATTGACCTATTCAAGGAAAATCATTTATGAAGCAAGAATGCCTTAACTTAATGAGGTTTTTGAGTTTGCTGTTTCTATGTTATAATATGGATATTACATCTTTTAATTTCTACTAATGGTCAAATCAACATAAATTTAATGCCCAGCTGGTTCAATCTGTCTATCCCTCTCCCTTCCACTCTCTCTAAAAATCAGAAACTGAAAAGTAAAATAAGGTTGCTAGTGAAGTGAGTGCGGACCAGTAACCCAAAATCGGGTTCCTTCTTTCTTTCCAGGGGCTGTGTTGGTCATTACCAGAAGTCATACACCAGGTGACCTCTTTCCTCAAGGGGAGACTGTGGTACAGTATACAGCCACTGACCCCTCAGGCAATAAAAGAACATGTGACATTCACATTGTCATAAAAGGTATGCTGTTCCTAAGTCTCCAAAAATCTAGGTGACATTTAATATGTATAATTGTTGTTATGAAACAAAATAGGCTATGAGCAATAGATTTTTTTAAAATGTGTCTTTATTGATTTTTAGAGAGAGTGGAAGGGAGAAGGATAGAGAGATAGAAACATTGACCAGAGAGAGACATTGATTGGCTGCATCCTGCATTTCCCTTCCTCCCCCCATCCAGGGATCAAGCCAGCGACCTAGGCATGTATCCTGACTGGGAATTGAACCAGGGACCTCTTGGTTCATGGGTTGATGCTCACACTGGCCAGGCTATGAGCAGCAGATTTTTAAAGTTACAATACTGACAGATTTTATTTAGGTTTCTAATTATTATTACTTCACGTCATGATAAATAACAATATTTTCTTCCAGGGTGCTCTTTAATTAACATTTTCTTTAAATGTACAAAGTATTGTCATGATCTTATTTTGAATGCTTGAAGAGTCAGATTCTGAAAATGTATTTGCTACATAATGTTTTTTCATTTTTACTAAAAAATGCCAAAAATAACTATCTCAAATCAGAAATACTTTTTGTAAAACATGCACAATCTTAAATTACATGTAGATACAGCTTTTCAACTATGTCCACCTCGGGATTAAAAGGCAAGCATTGTGCTAAGCTGGTGTGGATCAATGGTTGAGCGCCGACCTATGGAACAGAATGCCATTAAATTAAGGCGTTCCATTCCGGACAGGGCACATACCTGCCCGGATTACCGGTTCGATCCCCAGTGGAGGGCATGCAGGAGGCAGCCGATCAATGATTCTCTCTCATTTTTTATGTTTCTATCTCTCTCCCTCTCCCTTCCTCTTTGAAATCAATAAAAACATATTTTTAAAAAGAAAAGGCAAGCATTGCTACAATCCCACACTACAGCTTTGTGATGAAAGTCATTCTAGGAATATGGTGGACAGGAGGAATCTTTCTAATAATTCAACTAGGACTCCTGGAATTTGATTGAGTTTTCTTATATCACTGTATATGAATAATATATTTTTATATAGGTTCTCCCTGTGAAATTTCATTTACCCCTGTAAATGGGGATTTCATATGTACTCAAGATAGTGCTGGAGTTAACTGCACATTAAGCTGCCTGGAGGGCTATGATTTCACAGAAGGGTCTATGGAGAAGTATTATTGTGCTTATGAAGATGGTATCTGGAAACCACCATATTCCACTGAATGGCCAGACTGTGCTAGTAAGTGTTAATTATTTTTCTGGATTCCTTTAGTATGTGTGTCTGCCTGCTGACTGTGTAGATTTCTATGCATTTAAAGAAGATTGCTTTAGGGATTAGATTTTGTGAGTAGAAAATGGTGCCGTGAATTTGACATGTTTGTGGATAAATGTTCATTCATCCATCCATTTAAAATATTACCCGACCAGAGTCCTGGTACAGGATAAGATTCAGTTTAAGGCAAAACCGTATGGACCCTCTCATTGTTATTTACCAGAAATGTCTGCAGAGACTTGTCAGAACATTGTTTTGACTTGTGAAATTGAATATGAAGTATAATCTTATAGACTGTGGAAGAGATAACATTTAAAGAACCAGGATCTGTGATGAACTGAGGGAGACCAGTCATATATTCCTTAGCTCTGATTTAGATTTAGATAATCTTAAATGTGTATTTTTATAAAAACAGCCAACCGAACGTCTTTGGTGTAAATAGCATTATCTGGAGTGAATATTTGATCAAGTACCACAGATAGAATTTAAATGTCCTAGAAAAAAAGAGTAAAAGCTACTTAATTGAGCGATTTTTTCCCGAAAATGAGAAGTAGAAACAGTATCACTTGCCTCTACCAGAGACTATCAGAATTTTAATGGTGATACTATTAGGAAGCCTTATCTCAGAATATTTTGAGGCATCTTGCTAAGTCTAATTTCTCCAAAAGACAAATTTGTCTCCGTGAAGTTACACTGTCAACAAAGGTAGTTTTGCATAATATTCAGGAAAATTTTAAATGTGTAGTGGTTGGAAATATAAACATATATGCTGTAAATTTAAACAAATATGAATATCTTTGATCCAGCTTTTCCCAGGGATTTAATGAAAACAATTTTTATTTATTGTTTTTCCTTAAATGGTAGGAAGGTAAGGAATAATTTATCAAAGTAAATTCATTACCTGGTAACTAGGTACAGTGCTTATTTGGCTTGTACTTGGTTTTCAGTGATTAATTAGTACCTAAAAACTTTCCTTGACACTCATCTCTTGTTTTTATAACATTCCACAACTTATGTTAAAGTTACAGTACTAAGTTATGGTTATTTCAGGGAAAGTTAAATCTCTGTTTTGAAAATACTAACCAACTGAAGCTGTTTTCACCAACATTTTCCAGTTAAACGTTTTGCAAATCATGGGTTTAAGTCCTTTGAGATGCTGTACAAAGCAACTCGTTGTGATGACACGGACCTGTTGAAAAAGTTTTCAGAAGCATTTGAGACGACCCTGGGGAAAATGGTAGGTCACAGCCCTCCTCTGTCGTTTACGATGTTTCGAAGGATGTCGTCGAGCTTTTCAGAGCCTCTCTGGCTCACCTGCAGCAGAAATGTCTTGTCCTAATGATTTGCCTCTGCTTTGTGAACCAAACTTGTTCTTAATATTTAGAATTATTCATAGGTTTTGTACTTCTGCAGTGAATTATAAGTAAATCTGTATTTAAAAGTTTTGAATTTTTAGAAAGTGATGTAAACAGAAGAGGCATGAGAATAACCCTGGTAGTTCACAGGGAGTTACAGGAGGGTCAGGAGTCTTTGGGAGAACAGGTAGAACTCCCAGCCACCTCCCTCCTACTGATGGCGATGTGTAGGCCAGAGCACCTGGAGACATGACTTGCTTTTTGTCCTCTTCATTTTTTATTTGCAGGTCCCATCATTTTGTACTGATGCTGATGACATTGACTGCAGACTGGAGGACCTGACCAAAAAATACTGCCTGGAATATAATTATGATTACGAAAATGGCTTTGCAATTGGTAATTAAATGGTTTAGTGTTGGTAGTTTGCAAGACTGATTTGCAAAATAAGAAAATAATTTCAGAAGAGTGGGCAAACTAGAAAAATGAACTTTATTTATTCAAGGTATCTTAAATGCTTGGATAATGTGCTACAATGCTTCATGATCTTTTGGGGTAGATTAAATTTTAGGGATGGATCAAATAAATTATTCCAAACTCTTAGCCAAAACTCTTGATGAAGAGTTGATAATAAAAACTAAGAAAACTAAGTCACATTCAAATATCGATATGATGCTTTAGAAGAGGATAATAGTTACAGAGTTCTAACAGCATTTTTCGTATGGCATTCAATTTAAATTGTAAATTTAGTTTTAAATAGTTACACTTGTGAAATGTTCGAATTTCTCAGCCAGAATATATTAAGATTCAGTCCATTCACGTCTAATATGCCATCAAGTGGATTTTTGATGTTTGCTTCATGTGGGCTCCGAACAGTTTGTTCCTCTCATTTTTATTAAGATATAATTGACGAATAACTTTTGTTAATGTAATTCCAAAGTATTACTTGTGATTTTTTGTGTGTGATTTTTTTTTGTCTTGATTAGCAAAATCATTGTCCTCTCTAATACTTTTTCTCCTTTTTTTATTCCATTTTTATAAAACTGTCCAGGACTTTCAGAGTAATACTTTCTCAAAGTGATAACAAAATAGTGTCATGATCAATTTAAGTACATGGACTTTATGATCTACTACTTGGGTCCAGAACCTGGCTCTACCACTTACCAGCTGTGCGCTCTTGAGCAATTTATCAAACTATTCTGTGCCTCAGTCTCTCACCTATAAAATGGGGATATAAGAGTACTGAACTCATAGGGCCGTTGTAAAGATTAAATGAATAAGTTCAAGTGAAGTGCTTAGAAAGTTATTTGAGACAGTATTAATTCACATACAGTAGTCATCCTTTTTCATTTAGATGCTAATCATATTTGCAATGTTATTAGTAATTTAGTATTCAGAGTGAGGTTGACTGTTGGTTACACTTTTTACATTTAAAAAATATTATTTGTGCATATATGTTTATTGCAAAAAATGAAAATGCTGAGAAACAAAGAATGAAATCAAGATAATTTGCAATCCTAGAAATAATTCCATTCATCCTATCTAATAAAAGAGTAATATGCAGATTGACGATCACTCCAACACACAAGAGGGCTGCCCCCATGTGATCAAAGATGGTTGCCCCCATGTGGACACAAGATGGCCACCACAAGATGGCCAGCAGGGGAGGGCCATTGGGAGGGACCAGATCTGCAAGGAAGGGCAGTTAGGGGTGATGTGGGGGGGGGAACCCAGGCCTGCAGGGGAGAGCAGTTGAGGGGGACCAGGCTTGCAGGGGAGGGCAGTTAGGAGGGACCAGGCCTGTAAGGGAGGGCAGTTAGGGGCGGTCAAGCCTTCAGGAGAGGGCAGTTAGGGGTGGCCAGGCTGGCAGAGGAAGAAAGTTGGAGGCAACCGGGCCTGCAGGGAAGGGCAGTTGGGTGGAACCCAGGCCTGCAGGGGAGAGCAGTTGTGGGGGGAGTGGAATAAGGCCTGCAGGGGAGGCTAGTTATGGGCAAATAGGCTGGCAGGAGGCAGTTAGGCATCAATCAGGCTGGTAGGGGAGTGGTTAGGGGGTGATCAGGCTGGCAGGCAGAAGTGGTTAGGGGCAGTCAGGAAGGCAGGCAGGTGAGCAGTTGGGAGCCAGCAGTCCTGGATTGTGAGAGGGATCCCAAATTGGAGAGGGTACAGGCTGGGCTGAGGGACACACATCCCCATGCATGAATTTCATGCACTGGGCCTCTAGTATATTAATATTGATAACTATATGTGTATGTGTATATATCCCCATTTTGTTATAAATACAAATTTTTAGTTGAATTTATATTGAGGACATTTTATGTCATTAAATATTATGCTTCAATATAATTTAAATGTCCCCATTGTTTTTCATTTTTATATGTACAACTCTCAGTGAACATATTGGGCATTAAATTTTAGATATAAAAGTATAAAGTGGCATTGGTAGTGGAGTTGGCAGTAGCACATGTAGAATTACAATGCCTATTCTGTCACATATGACCAGGTTTCTACCCCCAGATTGTTGAGGTAGGTTGTGAGATACAAGAATATACACGGAGGGAGTCAGCTTTAAGATGGGTGATATTTGTCATCCAAGATGGATCCAACTGGCAGTTGTCTAGATTCAAACATAGGCAGAGGTACAAGTGATCCTAAGAGATAAGCTTTCCTCCTTGAATGTCTTTACAATAGTCATAAGGTCAGTGTAGTATTTATAACAACACCTTCACAAATCATAATGTTTGAAAGACAAAGGTCCCATAAATATATTAAAATGGTTTAACCTCATAATAATCATGCAATTCAAATTAAAGCTAAGATGCCACTTTTGAGCTGTCAGATTAACAGAGTCAAATAATAATCCTAATACCCAAATTGGCAAATATGTAGGTACAAAAGCATGCTCACAGATTACTGCATATGGGTAATTTAAGCAGAGGTCAAGGGTCATTGGACTTGTGACTTAACCTTTGGACCTAAATGCTGATAAAGATGCAACTGTAGAAATCGTTTGTTTTCTGCCCCAAATACCCAGGACCAGGTGGTTGGGGTGCAGCTAATCGGCTAGATTACTCTTATGATGACTTCTTGGACTCTGTGCAAGAAACACCCGCAGGTGCTGGCAAAGCTAGATCTTCACGGATTAAAAGAAGTGCCCCATTAACTGACCACAAAGTTAAGTTAACTTTTAACATCACAGGTAAGGACAACAGTCCATTTGGAAAAAAAAAAACCACAATATTATGTGAAATTCTTGGTTGCAGACCTATTCTTTTCTAATTCTCACCTTAGGATTTGTTTTTATTGATTTGCCGGGGGAGTGGGGGGCGGGGGGGGGGGAGCACCATCAATTGGTTGTCGACAAGGGCTTAAACCAATAACCCAAAACCTGAGTATGTGCCCTGATCAGGAATCGAACCCATGACCTTTTGGTGTACAAGACAATGCTCCAGCCAGCTGAGCCACACTGGCCAGGGCAAGTTGCAGACCTGTTTTTCAAATCTTATGTTTGTTATTATCAGGAAATTATCTTGGAACTGAAAATTAGGGAGAACATGGTCACCTAAATCTTGTGATATTTTTGCAAATCAGTGTCACAGATGTATGTTATGATTCTGACAACAACAAACACCCTGCTTTGTTCTCATCTTGGCATGATGAACAAAGGCATGCTTTTAAAGAGCAAGAGCTTATAGGAATTTAATATGCTGTAATGAAGAACTCTGCACAAAGTGATACAGATCCAGAACGGGAATGAAGGATTAAAACAAACTGTATTTTTCTTAATATTATCCATGTGCTAGTTGCTATATAGCTAGTGGTAGAGTTCCAGTTTCTTTTCCTGGAAGATTTTTAATATGCCTTTAAAAGCTAACTACAAATGGCTTCCTAAAACACCATGTGCCCGTATGTCTTATTCTGTGTTGCTTTCATCCCAGCTAGTGTGCCTTTACCTGATGAAAGAAATGACACTATTGAATTGCAAAATCAACGACGACTCATTAACACATTGGAGGCTATCACAAATCACTTGAAAATGACCCTTGATAAAGAGCCCATGTATTCCTTCCAGCTGGCATCTGAAATACTTGTAGCTGATAGCAATTCCTTAGAAACAGAAAAGGCTTTCCTCTTCTGCAGACCGGGCTCAGTGCTCAGAGGGCGGATGTGTGGTAAGACTTTCCCCTGCAATCAAAAATATTTGGTGTATATTGGGTTAAATGATACAGGTAGGGCGGTTTACAACTCTAACGGGATATTGAGGTGAAACATGTTTTGCTATTGTTGTGAGGTTGTTATGTTTCAGAGGTCTAACTAACCGCTATCGATTAAGACAAGAAAACTATTTTAATGAGGAACTCAAATATCAGTTGTATCCATAGATCTTTAGACCTCACAGCTTTCAGCAGCAGCTCCAATAATAATAACTAATAGTTTTTTACCACTCCTCTGTCCTGGCTGAAGAGGATTAAACCTCTCATGTTTAATGTTGTTTGGCAGCTCTGTGAGGTACCATTATGATTAAGCACATTTTACAGGTGAGAAAACTAAAGCCAGGGAGGCTAAGAACCTGCCCAAGTAAGCCTAATCCCATTAAAACAATAGGTCATGTCGTCACTACGATTCCCTCTAGGGCAGCCAACACCAAATGCACATGGCACAAAATTAACCATTTTAAAGTGTACAGCTCAGTGGTACTTTGACAATGTTGCTGAACCATCACCTCTCTCTTAATTTCCAAACATTTTCATTACCCGCAAAGGAGACCCCACACCTATTAAGCAGTCACTCCCCATTTTCCTCCCCCGCCCCCCCAGTCCATTCATTAACTTTTAACCCTTGTTCTAGACCTGTGGTCAGCAAACTGCGGCTCACAAGCCACATGTGGCTCTTTGGCCCCTTGAGTGTGGCTCTTCCACAAAATACCACGGCCTGGGCAAGTGTATTTTGAAGAAGTGGCATTAGAAGAAATTTAAGTTTAAAAAAATTTGGCACTCAAAAAAAAATTTCAGTCGTTGTGCTGTTGATATTTGCCTCTGTTGACTAATAAATTTGCTGACCACTGTTCTAGACTACCACAATCTGGATCAATTCCAGCCTGTTTTCCAAATAAGTCACTATCTATAGATAGTGGAATCTCCTCTAACCAATCTCCTTAAGCTCAACTGAATCAAATGACATGAGTCTTCTGTTAATCTCTCAGCAGTTGAGGGATCTTGGAAAACTTTCCTCAACAGTTCTTAGTGCTAATTCCCAGAACACAGTTGGGTTTTTCATAGTGAGATCAATTTGGCCTAACAAAAGTACATAAAATTGTCATTCTGAGCCTGCTCTTCCCTTCCCCCTCCACCTTGTGAGTAAAAAACAGAAATTGCCAAAAGCAGTGTTCCATATTTCTTGACAAGGTCTTCAGATGACCTGTATAAGCATCAACTGCAGTACTTGTTGAAATGCATCGTTACTCAGCTCCATCACAGAACTAATGCCTCTGGATCTTTGGAGCAGGGCCTTAGGGTCTGCATTTTTAGTAAGTTCCCAGGATATTCTTACACACTTTAACACCTCAGAATCACCTAGGTACTAGTTTCAAGTGTCCTCCCTATAAGAATACTACCTTTGCTAGGAGCTTTTCCGTGAGGCTAATGTTCTACTTTGGTCTCAGAAATTCAGAATCACTCCAAACCTAGCAAATAGTAGATCAAATCTTCCAGGAAGGAAGGTCCTAAAATTGGCCTTTTTCCTTGGGGTCATGGCTCTGAGGATGCCTCAGACTTTCCTTCCATTGGCAGTAATTCTTGCAGTCAGAGACAAGGGTCTACTTAACTCACCTATGCTGTTTTCTACTATATTCAGTGTTTCCTGTTTATTTTCTCTTTAGTCAAATGTCCTGTGGGAACCTATTATTCTCTGAATCGGTATGGTTGTGAAAGCTGCTTGATAGGATCGTATCAAGATGAAGAAGGGCAACTTGAGTGCAAACTCTGTCCAAATGGGACTAACACTGAATATCTCCATTCAAGAAACATCTTGGAATGTAAAGGTAGAGACTACATGCACATTTTGCACAGAAGCAGCCTGAATTTTGTCTCCAGTTACGGAATCTAAATGGCAAATTTGAATTAAATAAGAGCATCACTGAAAGCCATTGCTTTAATTTTTTCTTTCTCTTAATTATAAAATACTAGAGGCTCAGTGCACAGATTCATGCACTGGTGGGGGCCCTTGACCTGGCCTGCAGAGATCAGGCCAAAACCAGCTCTCAGACATCCCCTGAGGGTTCCCAGATTGCAAGAGGGCACAAGCCAGGCTGAGGGACCCCACCGGTGCATGATCGGGGCTGGGGAGGGACCATGGCATGGGAGGGCTCCAGGGCATATCTGGCCCATCTTGCCCAATCCCAATAATAGGCCGGACCCAGCAGCAAACTAACCTATCAGTTGAAGTGTTTGCCCCCTTATGGCCAGTGCATATCATAGTCACTGGTTGAATGGTCTAACGGATGGACACTTAGCATATTAGGCTTTTATTATATAGGATTACCTTAATGTTTCCCATGCTTTAAAGGAGTCTATTTATCTTTTCTTTTGGAACATCCTATTGCTCTAAGTTAAACTGCACTCTGAAGTCAATAATTTCAATCCACATTCATCAGCTACCCTGGATTTTTTTTTTTTATTGAATCTCACTTGAATTGATAGGAAGGACTTTGATAACACTTAACAATCATTAGGTTGCTTTCCTTGTTAAAACAGCATTTGACTTGATGGGATCCATTTTCTAATCTACTTGGAAATTCATAACTACAGATACATATGCATATATTCTTGCTACTAAATAAGCCATTCAATATTTCAGAATATTTACTGTTATTCTCAGTGAACATTTTTAAGGAGACATTTTGTTTCATAATTGAAGTTATAGTGAGAAGGAGTTTGAAAATTGGGCCTCTTTGCTGTTCTTACAGTGTAGGTGTGGCTATGCACTGGCAAATACAAACTCCGGAGCAGCGTTGGGTAACTGGAGGTACACAAAACATGCTATCCGTCCTGAGAGTGAGAGTCATGTGCAGGACAAGGGCAAAGGAAAATGACAGCACCTGGCTGGAGTCAGGGAGTCTAACCCTGACTCTACTACAAAACCACTGCGATGAATTTTAGAATGTTGCTTTACTAACCTCTCTGGGCCTGGTGCTAAGACTATGTTCTACTTTCCACTCCTCCAGCCCTCCAATGAGGAATGTCTGTAGGCAGGAGGTGGGAGGGCCAGCTCTTAACTAGAGCAACAGAGATGCCAGCTTAATGAGGAGGCTCTCGCCCAATTTGGGGTTTTGTTTCTGTCACTCAAGAGAATGGTGGACAAGCTGAGAACTTGTACAAGACCAGGTTCCCCCACGCTAGCTTGTTCTTATAACAGTGACTTTCTGAGATACAGGTTTTGAACTCCACTCAAAAACTACTTACCGACACTTTCTGCGTGTCAAACACTGTGCTGGGTAATCCTGGAAGTAACGGGAAATAAGTTAAAACACACTGGTATACAGAAGCATGAGGAAGACTAAAATACATTGTGCATGCCTAGAGTTCCTATCCTTCATTCTGTCCTCTGTCCTCAATAGATTAAAATGCACAAAACCCTATCCTACACAGTGCTCGTTTTTTACAGCTGAATGTCATTGGTTTTAACCATGTTACTTTTTCCTTTTTAGCTCTTTGTAAACAAGGCACCTACTCATCAAATGGGCTTGAGACTTGTGAATCATGTCCACTGGGCAGTTATCAGCCAGCTGTTGGTGCCAGGAGCTGCCTCTCATGTCCAGGAAACACTTCAACTGTGAAGAGAGGAGCCGTGGACATTTCCGCTTGTGGAGGTTATCAAAGCCTTAGACATTGATATTTCTTCAAACCTACTAGTCCCATGCAAAACCAAATGTCTGCTATATGAAAAGAATGTAAATAACTGTCCCTTTTGTCTAGCCAGCCAATATAAACTATAAACACCCACAGTATAAGCACTGTGCTAGGTAGTGCTGTTAGGAATGCAAAGAAACACGAGACTTGACCCTAACCTCAACAATGACCAGCATGTGGCTTCCTGAGATGGTAGAAATACATCTCAGTGAGAAACTGTGTTTCCTCATGTATAAAATGAAGTCCTGTCCAATGTTCCTTGAAACTCTAAAAAATACATTCTATGAATTATGGCATTTCATTTCCTGCAATGGGAAGATTTTCATGAGCAGTCATCCATTCTGACTACACACACATAAAAATATCTGCACATTTACAACCGTGTTTTAAAAATACTGAAGTCCAATCTCTACACCCAGACATTCTGATTTAATTTGTCTGGTTTTCTTTTCTTTTCTTTTCTTTTTTTAAATTTAAGTTTCCCCAGGTGATTCTAAAACAACAAGAAAAGTTTAGTACAACACTAATTTTGATTTTCAGGTATTAGCATGGAGGGCTCATTGAGGCAGTTTCTAATTTCACGGGTCTAGTGTGGACCTGCATTTCTAACTAGTTCTGCAGTGAAACTGATTCTATTTGGTCCAGAGAAAGCATGTTGAGAGCCACTGGTTTAAATATAAATAAAAAGATTGGAGTTTCAATTTTCAAATAGTTTTAATATCCATATCGAATACAGATTTCCAGCAGTGTAAAAACTGGAAGACAAAAACGAAAATAAAAGATGAAAATTTAGAAAGACTGTGAAAACTGGAAATTAAGTCAAAATCAGCCTATGTCCAGAAATTCCAAAAACTGTAACTATGTTGCAAAATCAGTGGAATTGTATTAAAAATAAAAAGGTTTTGGCCTGGTACATCATAACAAAACAAGCTGCTCAACTTTTTAAAAAGTTGCAAAGTGACTTTTTTAAAAAAAATTGTTTATCCTCCTCATTCTCTACATCCTTATTTTAAAACCCATAGTCTATGGCAATATAAAAATTAAAAAGCTGTTCCTTTATTAAATAGATGTTATTTTTAAGAAGTCAATCCGCTCGCTGGTTTTCCATTTCTCTCAAGCATACACACAACCTTCCACCCTTGTTGCATGCTAGTAATATGTACATAAATCTGCATTTAATTAGAGATGCAGACTCTAGAAAGCAACTGCTTATGTTACCAGGACCTTTGAGTGTAGTAGTGGCCAAGGAAATGTCCAGCATTGCGTCTTGGGGATACAGTCCTCATAGTTGAGTGCCACAGGAAAAGCAGATTGTAGGTTTTTACATGCTCCATCTGTTAAAATGATCTGTCTCGTTAGGATCACTGAGGATGAGTCTGTTGGACCTGAGGAATGGAGCAAATAGTGTTCACAATTTAATGTTTCACTGAAGAATTGAGAATTTAACTAGGATCTAATTGAAACTCATAAACCATGTCTGTTGTGTAATACCAGCTTTGGATTTTTTTTAATCTTAATAAAAGTCAAATAAGGCTTCACATCATGGTTGAAACAGATCTAATAGAGACTCTTATTTTGTCAATATACAAACTAGTTTGGGGAGAAAGTCTGCAGTAAAAAATTCTCTCCCCCTTTCTCTAACCACAAAAGCAACTAGGAGTTTTACAGTGAAACAAGTTCACATTTGACAACTTCATTTTTCCTTTAGCTTTCCAAATAAGCCTTGGGGTTTGTATAATACCATATTATTGCAATTAAGCAATTATAATTTTCAAAAAGTCTCCCGACTTCTGGTAACTGGTCTATTTATCCTAATATTCCTAGCACAAGTTTAACCACAGTTTTTTTGTTACAAGTTAGAATTGGAAATGACAGAACTCAGCACTCTCCTACAGTGCTGGATAAACACCATTTTCCTTTAAAATTAAATTTGTAGGAGTTCTAAAATGGTCCCATATGTATTTTCTATTTTCAGAACATTCTCTTTCCTTTCTCTTATTTTCTTTCTCTCTTCCTCCCTTCCTTTATTTTTTACTTTTTCTTTATTTGCTTTCTTGATTGATTGATTGATTTTATGGGCACATTGTACAGTTTACCTTATTTTTTCTAAGATATTACTTTCTGCATTCTTTAGTATGCTGAACGTACAATATCTTTCACCAATATAGCAACTATATTTCAGTATATTACTATGTTAACATATTATTACTTGTTTTTTTCATTTCATTTTTTATCATTTGTTAGGCTAGTAAATATTCTTGGGTCTGTGATTACAACAGACTGAATTTTTTCACTTTTTAAAATGATTTTTAGCTGAAGGATAAGCTGCCCACATATGATTTTTTAGGTGGAGGTGTGTGTACACATGGTCCCCTAGGAGGAACTTAAAAGGAGACTCAGAATGGGAAGAAAATTTCACATCAGCATTATTTATAATAGCAACCAAATGGAATCAACTTAAGTGTCCAATAGTAGACAAAATGTTAAATCAGTGATGGTCTGTAATAGTATGTAATCTTTTTCATTTTTTTCAAAACCCTGTTATTTAATAATTTGGCAAATGATTTGGGAAATGCTTATGATATAATGTAAAATAGAAAAATCAGAATATAATATTATATGGCAAATTACAATTTTTATTGCGTTAATAACATTCAACACAGAGCAGATTGACATAAATACAATAACTCCCTAGTGTATTGTTAAAGGCAGGAAGGAGAAACAAAATGTATATCTGGGTGATAGAATGGTCTGGGCAGTAAATATACACAAGAAAAATGTATTAGCAATTCATTGGCTTTCTTACAACCAAAGGTTAATGCATTTCTTTTCAGTGTAGGCAGCGTTACTCCACTGCACAGATGGTTTGTTTTTACCTTTACAGTACCTTGTCCACTAGGAGAATTCTCTCGCTCTGGGTTAAAGCCCTGTCATCCTTGTCCTCAAGACTACTACCAACCCGACGCAGGGAAGTCCTTCTGCCTGGCCTGTCCCTTCTACGGAACCACAACCTTCGCTGGTGCCACATCCATCACAGATTGCTCCAGTAAGATCCTCTATTTTATTTCTACATAATCCTGTGTCAGGAATTTTTGCTTATCTCTATGATAGGTTCCATTCTGAATATTAACATTTTCAGCGGATTTTGGTGTCTAGACTTGTTCAATTGTCCTTTTGTCGTCTTTTTTATGACAGTGACTTAAAGAGTCTTAATTTGGGAATTTTTATAACTTCCAATTTCTTTCTAAGGGTCTAGAATTTAATGACACATCCCATCCATCTCTGTATTTTCTTTTTTAATATTACTAAAACAAAATATATGTGGCTTTGTCTACTCTGAGAAGCTGAATCTTTTTTGAAATAGAGGGATAGAGAAATAGAACATCAGTGATGAGAATCGTTGATCAGCTGCCTCCTGCATAACTTATATTGGGGATCGAGCCCACAACCCAGGCATGTGTACCGACTGGGTTAATGCAAAACCACTGAGCCATGCCAGCTGGGCAAGAACTAGAGTCTTGACCATAGTACTTAAATAGAGTCTACATATTGGCAAGATCTACCACACAACAATATGTTTCTCTAATGTTTTCCTATTAATTTCATCAGGTTTTGGTTCAACTTTCTCAGCAGCAGAGGAAAGTATAGTGCCCCAAACTTCTCCGGGACATATCAGAAAGAAGTATGAAGTTGGCAGTCAGGCAAGTCTGTTTTCTATGAATAAAATTTTCTCTAGTGGGATGTTTGGAAAATAATTTGTCATTATACATGCCACACAGAGGAAAATTATCAGAGTTGAAACTTTAAGTAATAAAAACTCATAAATATTATCCATGAGTAATTGTATTTACTTGTGACTTCTGATAAGAACTTTCCAAAAATTTAGTATCAGAAGTACCAAAAATTGAATTTTTTCCAAGCAACTTTTAGTACAGGGAATTTGTGTGTGTGTGTGTGTGTGTATATATATATATATATATATGGAGCTTTTTGGCTCATAAATAATTAACTTACCATAAGCATAACCTATCATCTGAGTAAGGGCATTTGGATTAGCCAAAGGCCTTTCCTGATTGGCAGGAAGAGTTAATGAACTTTCATGAAAATTATTTAAAATCTTTTTGTCTGCAAAAAAATCACTTGTTGGAGTATGGCCTGGGTTTTAAAAAATTAGGCATAACTCATGAACATAACTAAATTAATTGTTCAGCCATTACTCTGAATTAACCCTGCCTAATGTCATGATAAATTCCTTGGCTCTAAGTATTTTAAGGAAGATAAGAAGTTTTATTTCTTATTTCAACTTCCTACAGCCTCATCCAAACATACTGATTTGTAAGGGCTTCATAAATCATATTTGAAGCTAAGCTTAGTGGACACCGATTTTGTAAGGACTTCTAGAGCTGGAACCATCAACCCTAGAGACATATTAGATAGAATACACTGGTCAATTTTTTAAAATAATGATGCACAGATCCCACTCCCAGAGATCCTGATTTAGGCAGTCTGGGTCGGGGCACTATCCTCAGAATACTTTTTAAATACCTCAATGGATGCTAATGTGCAGCCAGCACTTAGAAACACATCACCAACATATATGCAGCTATTTAGCTTAAGTGAACTCACCTGAAGTCAGAAACCAGTGGTCTAACGTTGCAAACCTTCTAACTCCCTAGTCAGGATCTCTTTGAAGTGAATGGAGTTGTTTTGTCTCTGATCGATTTCTTTTCTGTCAAGGGCAGGTTTTCCATGAATGCTTCTTAAACCCCTGCCACAACAGTGGAACCTGCCAACAACTTGGGCATGGTTATGTCTGTCTCTGTTCACCTGGATATACAGGTAAATACAGGAATGCAAATTTTAATGTGTTTTTCATAATATGAAATGATTGTGACTTGCGTGGAACATTTAAAATAAACTCTGTCAGATACATTAGGCCCTATCAATGCATAAAGATTTAAACAAGGTGAACTAATAATGATAGTTTTCTTTGCACATTTTGGAAAAAAAATTATATTTTCAATGAAAACGTCTCATATCTTACAATTTAAATTGGAATACAGTTCCATGTCCAAGGCTTCATTTTAACACAAAATGCATAATCCTCAACACAGAGCAAATTGTCCAGAATAAACATTTTAAACAAACTCTAGTTTCCCCCATTTGCTACACACTAGTGGACGTTCTTGTGAATAACTATGGTTTGTTGCTTTGTTTCTCTTTCCGGAAGTTGTGCTTAGAAAAACAATATAGCTTTGGACTTAATTATGTTTGGTTCTCTTTCTGGCTCAGTCCTGAAACAGCATTTTTTTATGGGAAATAAACAATATCTTACAATTGCAATTTATTTAAAATCATGTTTTCTTTTAGAAATTAAGTTTTTGCATCTTTCTGAATGTTGTCCAACCAACATAAAACTTTTTTTAATGATAAAAATATCTAAATAAAAGAATTTATGAAATAAACAAAAGGAAAGTTAGAAAACAAAATATAGTCCAAGGCTTACAAGAGTATTGACATTCTACTTACCATACATAGCTTGCTCATTTTAATAATTATTTTAAAAATTTTCCTGACATTTTATAAGAAATAATGGAACTTTTTCTAGAATTGTATATATGAGTAATGGTTGAGAAAGGTCATACTATAGGACAGTGGTTCTCAAATATTGATGTGTATCAGAATCATCTGGACGGCTTGAGAAAACAGATTTCTGGACCACTAGCCCAGAATCTCTGATTCAGTAGCTCTGGGGAAGGTCTGAGAATTTGCATTTCTACCAAGTCCCAGGTTATGCTGATGCTTTTGATCCAGGGGCCATACTTTGAGACCCTGTGGTAGAGAGGAAGACATGGTCTCCAGCAGAGCTAGCCCATAGATTTCCTATCTGCACTCTCTAGGAAGATGCAGCACCACTCGGGCACCTGGCATGTGAGTTGAGTTCTGGTAGGATTTAGCTCCACATCTACCCTTCAGCCAAGTGACCTGGTAGCAGGTATATTTGACTTTATATTTTCCACTTTGAAATTAACCAAATTCCTGGCTCCATTTTATGAGTCCAGGTTTCCCTCCCCTCCCAGTACTTCTATTAGTAACTTGAGATAGTTTGCTGTATTTTATATATCCTTAAATCTGTTTAGAAAGAGGCAGTATCTTTGTTAAATACTTACCTAGATGGTAACACTTAATGAGTACTGGCCTTTTCTTTTCCATCACCAATCTCCATAAATTCAGATTATGGGGATAAATACCTTTTAATGACCCTGATTCTACTTTTCCTATTCCCTCCCTCTGATTGTCCTTCAGTGTTTGGTTTGCATTTTAGGCTTAAAGTGTGAAACAGACATTGATGAATGCAGCTCACTGCCGTGCCTCAACAATGGAATTTGTAAAGACCAAGTAGGGGAATTCATTTGTGAATGCCCATCTGGTTACACAGGTAAGGGGAAAGGTTTTTGTTTTCACTTTAAACCTTGGAATCATTGACATTTCATTGCTGAACATCAAAACCATAATGAGACATCACCTCACACCTGTTAGAGTGGCTTTTATCAAAAGATAGGTAACAGTATTGGCAAAGACATGAAGAAAAGGAGGCCCTCATGCACTGGTGGTGGGAATGCAAATTGTTATAGTCACAGCCATTATGGAAAACAGTCTGGAAATTCCTCAAAAAGTTAAAAGTAGAGCTACCATATGATCCGGCAATTTCACTGCCAGGTATCCATCCAAGGAAATGAAGTAACTATGCCAAAGGGCTGTCTGCGGCCCTGTGCTCACTGTGACATGGTTCACAATAGCCAAAATATGGAAACAACAGGCGTGTGTATCAAGGGATGGAGGGATAAAGTAAATGTAGTAGATATAGATACATCTTTGTGGGCACTAAGTGAGATAAGTCAGAGAAAGACCTATGACCTCACTTCTATGGAATCTTAAAAAGCCAAACTCAATCTGTTCTTCCACCGCCCCCATGGCGTGTCCAAGCAGCTTGGACAGTGGGAGAAATGGCAACAACCAGGTCACTCAGGTTCTGAAAGGCTCTCAATGCCAAGCAGCCTACAGGCACTGAGCGTACCCCTGCCCTGCTGCCAGGGTGCCCAAGGGGAAGGTCAGCTTCTTTAGCCAGGGGCAGCGAAGGAGGAGCCCAACAGGAGATCAGGAAAGTTGTCAGCTAAACACTGCTTCTGCAAAAGTGGAAGTGAGGCCAGAAAAAGCAGCAGGAATGATAAAGACAAAAAAGTACAAAGAGAAAAGGGGAGCAAGGGGAAAGCAGGCCGAAGTGGCTAACCAGGGGCCTGAAGAAGCTCTACCTGCTAAAAACAGAGAAGCAAAAACCAAGGGAGTCCAGTGTTGGATAAAGCAGGAGAGAAAGAAGCCAAGTCTCATCGGTAGTCCCTATCCCCTTCTTGTATAATCCACAGGAATATTTTTAGCAACTATTTTAGAAACAGGTCTTTTAGTAGCTCTAGAAACCTTTTTTAGAAAGGAATTCCAGTTTATCCCATTTTTGGAAGTGTAAATGCTATTTGGAAGAGGTGAAATTATTTGCTAATTGTTTATTTAATTTTTTTGTACAACCAGAAAATGGGGATATTGAACATGGGAGGCTTTGATTGTCTTGGGCATCAGTTTAACCTTCCATAGATGGGGGTAGTTATTTTATCCTTAATACATATCATTTTAAATGGAAGTTTGAGATTAGTTGAGCACTTACTTCACTTGTCTTTAACATTTTAAACTACTTCCATTCTCATGTTTTTGGTAGAATTGTTTCCTAAATAACCACCCTTGACCTTGGCTCTCCCCATCAGAATTTTCTGCAACTTCTTTGGTGTGATAGTGCAGTTTCCCTAGTAACATTGTTAATGTGCTGCAAAAGATTGAAAATTTGGTTATATATATATGATATTAAATTGTGAATTAGTGGGACTTTGATGTAACAGCATATCAACATTTGAAGATATTGGTACTTGATATTCTATTAAGAAAAATTAGCCTCCAAATTTTTAAGCTGGAAAGTCACTGAGCTAACTTGTAGAAAATAATAACAACTATACAATTTTTGTACATGTGTCTTTGGTACATATATTAAGAATTATGTGTAAATTGTAATGTCTGTGTACTTATCCTCAAAACAACCAATAAAATCTTAATTAATTAAGAAAGAAAAAAGCCAAACTCATAGAAACAGAGTGGAATGGTGTTTGCTGGAGGTAGTGGGTGGGAGTATTCAGTCTGTGTTATTTAAGGGTATAAACTTGCAACTAGTAGGTTAAAGATTCAAGGTATAAACTCAAAAAAGAGTGAACAACTAGCCAACAATATGATAAAGTTTAAAACAAAGTTACATTTATCTACTTAACTAAAAATAGCTAGATATTTATGGTTATCATTTTCCAGTGCATCCTGAAAATATCAGATTTCTTGCTAGTAAAATTTTGTAGTTCACACTATGAAAGAAAATGTTTTAATTCAATGTATTTGGCAAAGAGCAAAATTTTTTTACAAACACATTAGCCATGATTTTCAGTTGTTCTGCTTTATTCCTTAATGACTCACTTGGAAACTATTGTCTTAAACTTCTCCAGCTCAGATATTTTATGATTCTTTGCAGGTCCGCTATGTGAAGAAAATATAAATGAGTGCAGCTCCAGTCCCTGTCTAAATAAAGGTGTCTGCGTGGATGGTGTGGCTGGCTATCGCTGCACATGTGCAAAAGGATACATGGGTAGGATATTTCCATCCTTCCTGCATTGTCTTAGAGTACTATAAAGCACCACAAATTATTACATTTACCAACATTACATATGTTAATTTTCTGATTTTATAAAGGTGTCATGATTATATAAGAGAAAGTTCCTTTTTTGCCATAAAAGCCCTTATTTTTTTTAAAATTATTTTTTATTGATTTTTTGCAGTATAATAGTAGTGCATGTTTTCCTTTCCCCCTACCCCTTATCCTCCCCCAAAAAAGCCCTTATTTTTGAAAAAATTCTGAGGCATGTAGAGGTAATATGGCATCACATCTGCAGTTTACTCCTAAACAATTCAGAAAAGAAATATAATGTCTTTCTGTATTTGTAAAGACAGAGACCTAGACAGAGAAAGAGAAAGAGAAGGTAAGAGTTTATATGGTAAGAAGTATTCAAGAAGGAACTGGAGATAAAGCATAGAAGATTATATTGAAATGGATGCTAAATAATGGTTAAATATATAATTGATAAAGAGGAAGTCCAAAAAATGGATAATGAAGAAAAGATGCAACGTCAAAGAAACAAGAGGACATTTTTTAACTAAATGTGCCAGTTTTACTTTTTAACATTATTAAAAAACTACAGGCCCAGTGTACAAAATTTGTGCACAGTGTGGGGGTTCCCTCAGCCCGGCCTGCAATGATGCAAGCATTCTGTGCCTGGCCTGGCCAGGCCGAACCCCACACGTTCCGCTCCCCCCCCCCCCCCCCCAGCCACTCTGTGCCCGCTGCCCAGAGGCCCTCCATGGCCGGGGTAGAACACTTGTCACCATGGCAACAAAGCAAGCATTCCCCCAGGCTGCACATGCTGGGAGACTCCTGCAGGGCTGAGAGGACTGCGCACCGCCATCTTGTGGCTATGGGTGCTGCCATCTCTGTGATGGAGTGATGGTCAATTTGCATATCCCCTCTTTATTAGATAGGATAACTTACTATTTTAAAAAAATTTTTCTTTTATTTCAGAGAGGAAGGGAGAGGGAAAGAGAGATGGAAACATCAACAATTAAAGAGAAGCACTGATTGGCTGCCTCCTGCACACCCACTACTGGGGATGCAGCCCAAAACCTGGGCATATGCCCTCACTGGGAATCAGACCATGACCTCCTAGTTCATAGAGTGATGCTCAACCACTGAGCAACACCAGCCATGCTAGTTTTACTTTTTAACATCTCAAGTAGATGTCTACTACTAATGTTAATTTCAGAACGACATAAGGTAAAAAGAGTAGATTATCAAAAACGCAGTCCTAAATGACTTAGAAAAGCCAGAGTTCATTAAGGGATGAATCTCAAAACAATTTGTTAGGCAGTCTCTCTGCAGCCTCCCTTTAGCAGCAGCATCTTCCAAGTCAACATTTGGATCACAGTCTTCCCAAGGGATTAACACTGGGCTCTTTCTCCTCCTCACCATCCTCAGGCCTGCACTGTGAAACAGAAGTCAATGAATGCCAGTCAAGCCCATGCTTAAATAATGCAGTCTGTGAAGATCAGGTTGGGAGGTTCTTGTGCAAATGCCCACCTGGATTTTGGGGTACACGGTGTGAAAAAAACATGGATGAGTGTCTCAGTCAACCATGCAAAAATGGAGCTACTTGTAAAGATGGTGTCAATAGCTTCAGGTATAAGACTAAGTCTGGTTCTTTCTACTGTTTTTATTTACTTAATTGTTCATCATTATGTAGTCTTTATGGAGTATTATCTTGAGTCCCAGGTCAGCTATTTCCAAATTCTATCCCAAGAATAGGCTACAGTAGAATCTCCCTACCACCTGTGGTTCTGATTCACTAAGTCTGGCATAGAGTATATAATTTTAAAATAGGCAAACTATATGATTTAAATTTCCTAATCATTGTGGTGCTCAGCTGGATTTGGGAACCACTGTTTTATATAGACATCCCTCCATAGCATGGGGAATTGGTTCCAGGACTCCCAGGGATGCTCCAGTTCCTTATATAAAACTATAGGCCCAGTGCATGAAATTCAGCCCAGCCTGCACCCTCTTCAATCTGAGAACCCGTGGAGGATGTCCAACTGCTTGTTTAGGCCTGATCCTGCAGGACTGGGCCTAAACCGACAATCGGACATCTCTCTCACAATCTGGGACTACTTGCTGCTAACTGTTCACATGCCTGCGTCCCTGATTGTCCCTAACCACTCTGCCTGCTTGCTGATAACCCTTAACCACTCTGCCTGCCTGATGCCCCTAACTGCTCCCCTGCCTGCCTTATCACCCCTAATCACTTCTGCCTGCCTGCCTGATGCCCCTAACTGCCCCCCTGCCTGCCTTATCAGCCCTAATTACTTCTGCCTGCCTGCCTGATTGCCCCTCACTGCTTCCCTGATGAGCTGGTCGTTCCTAACTGCTCTCCCCTGCCGGCCTGGTCACCCCTAATTGCTCTCCTCTGTTATCCTAATTGCCCTTAATTGCCTCTGCCTCAGATCTCACCACCATAGCTTTGTCCAGAAGGACATCTGGAAGGATGTCCAGAAGACGTACAGTCTAATTAGCACATTACTCTTTTATTAGTATAGATTACCTATTATTTGCATATAATCTACATACATCCTCCCATGTATTTTAAATAGTCTCTAGATTATTTACAATACCCATTACAATGTAAGTGCTATGGAAATAGTTGTTATACTGTATTTTTTAGGGAATAATGACAAGAAAACAGTCTGTAAATGTTCAGAACAGATACAACCATCAACTGTCCAGTGCCTAACTGCATAGTGCATGTTAGCTATACATAATAATTTTTTGTAGAATACTTTCCATGCATGATATACTGAATCTGCATATATAGAACCCGTGGATACAGGCTGCAAGTGTACTTGGAAAGGCAATAAACGATGAAAGAAAACACAATTACACAAGAAGCAAATACAGAAGCACTGGACTTTTAATATTTTTCCTAGAACATCTGTGGGGAGAGAAACTCCTAGGGTGTGAATAATACTTCATCTTGATAAGAACTACATCCTATGAAAGTCAGCCCTCGACACAAGGGTTTGTTAAAAATAATAATAAAATAAAATAAAATAAATAACTACCTCTTACTAAAACATTTCAAATAAATGTTATGTTAAATAGGTTTATTAGATGAACTAGCAAAAAGTAACTAGCAGTTAAAGTTTTGATGTGGAGCATTTCAATTTTTATAGTCCTTGCAGCACATTATTATCAATGGGAGACATCCATCCTCTACTGCCTCCCTGCAGCTGTTCTCATTGTTACATTTTGTTTTCCTTCAGGTGCCAGTGTGCAGCTGGCTTCACCGGGCTGCACTGTGAACTGAACATCAACGAATGTCAGTCTAACCCGTGTAGAAACCAAGGCACCTGTGTGGATGAATTAAACTCATACAGTTGTAAATGTCAGCCCGGATTTTCAGGCAGCAGGTGTGAAACAGGTACATATATATGTAGTAGTAACAACAATACTAAAAACAGTCATATAACCCAATCAATTTTTACCTGCACCAAGCATCACCTATATAAAAACGAAACAAAACACTATAATAAGCATTGTTTAATTATTTAATCTCGGAGCCATCTAGTAAACTCGGTAATCTTATCAGACACGTATATGGAAACTTAGAGGCGTAAGGGGGAATTGAGAAAGTTGGATTTAGTACAACTCTTCACATTCTGTAGCTTTAGAAGGGATGCTTTGGTAAGCTACTGGATTAAGGAGGTCGCGGGCCATGGATATATTTGAGAATCCGTGCTAAACTGCTTGCGTGGGGCACGGAGCCTTTTAACTGCAGGACTTTTGTTTTGAGTTAGGTATGTAGGATTGGGCAGAGTTGAACTGGTCATGAACTAGGGAAGAGCCAAAGCCCTGAGTAGGGATGGAATGGTGGCCTTAAGTTGGTTGCCTCTCCTTTTCTCCTGCATCAGTTACTCCACTCTACTGGGTCATTCCCAACAGCATCCAGCCATGCTTTAATGTCTCTCATCTTCAGTAACTCCCCAGTCCCACCTCTCCTTCCAACCACGCCCTATATCTCTGCTTCCTTTCACTACTGAGTATTTTTCCTATCTTAGATACCGGTTATTTTATTTAAAAGAATGTGTTTTATATTTTGTAAAGAATATATTTTTAATTTTGGAACCACTTCTTAGGTCATCCTATTTACTGCAGTGGCTGCTTTGACAGTAGTGCTGTGTACCTGCTGCTTAGACAATTGAAAAATGCCCTGCAAGCACCATGGTCTGCACGTTTTCCTTATTTGTTGCAGAACAGTCTACGCGTTTTAACCTGGATTTTGAAGTTTCTGGTACCTATGGTTACGTCATCCTAGATGGTGTGCTTCCATCTCTCCATGCTGTAACCTGCACATTCTGGATGAAATCCTCTGACATCAACAACTACGGAACACCAATCTCCTACGCACTGGAAAATGGCAGCGACAATACCTTCCTCCTGACCGATTACAATGGGTGAGCAGAAATGGCAGGAAATCTTATCCCAGCACCAAGTTAGACCTCACACTAGGCAGGACTGGGAGCAGAGGAGTCAGGTGCCTCAGCAGAATACCAGGTTGACAATAACCAAAGGAAGCACATGGACAAGTTCCGTAAGAGGGCAATTTTCGTGATAATACTGTATACATGTATTTTGCTACGTACTAAGCATCTTGTTGTTTTACTAAGTACTGCTGTTTACCAAGTACTTCATTTGATCGTCACAATGTTCTGAGGAACTCATGCACACTTAACATATATTAAAACAGTTTCGACGACTCTAAATGGTTTGCCTCAAATCTCACATTCTGGGAGTGGCAAAGCCAAGTCTCAGACTCTGACTTGCAGAGCCTTGCTCCTTCTTTTACATATCAGGGCCTGCAAAGGTCAAGGGATATCAGCGACATTGCTGACCTATGAAAGACGCATATTGAGTAGGAAGCAGCCTACAAACTCGGGTGTGCAAGATGACATTTCTTTTTTCTTTTTGGATCAGTTCATTTCAGCTGCAGGGCCCCATCCCTCTGGGCTATCAAACCCCTCAACCTCAGCTATTTCTCTTATTACTGAGTGGGTCTTGCAGATTAATTCATAGAACCCAGAGTTTTGATAAAATCCACAGGCCTGGACAGGACTCCCATCATTGGTCATCTGTCCACATTACTAATCCCTGAGCTGTCTATTGCTTCAGCTCTGTGGTTCCTTCAGAAGCACTGCTTTTCACCGCATGTGGAATCCTTGGTGAGGCTGAGGTTTATACCTTCTATCTGGATAGATTCTGTGGTTTACTACATGGCCTGTTCCTCTCAGACGCCTCCAAGTTTGTGGCCTACTGCTACAGAGAAGGTTGCAAGCCTCAAAGACCCACTGAGCACTCTTTCCAGAGGAAAACCAATATTATAAAAATGTTATTTCATCATAAAGATCATGGAATAGGGGCTAAGAAGATGCCAAGACAGATATGTAATGAGTTCTTATCTTATCAGTTTTCCCTAATCTTTTCTTTTTCTCCATTTACTTTGGAAAATATTTCACTTTAAGCTGCTTATTATCTTTGACATTTCCCTAAGTGACGGGGTTGTTGGAACCCTCGTGTGTTGGTCACCTTTGTTTAATTCTAGTTATGCATTTCTTTGGATCCACATGCTTTGTCTGCCATGTGATAGCTTTGGCAATGCAGAGACAGACTTATTTTCTGAAGTTTGCTCCTGATCTTAAGAACATACATCTAGAGGAAGACAACCATTCTATGCTTGTACAACTCTCATTCCTTGCTTTTTATTTTTGCATTTTTAAAATATGTCTTTATTGTTGAAAGTATTATAGATGTCTCCTTTTTATCTCCCCATTGACCCTCTCCACCTCTCCTCCAACCCCCAGCCTTCACCACACTATTGTCTGTGTCCATGGGCTATGTATACATGCATATACTAGTAAGTTCTTTGGTTAATCTCTTCCTGCCTCCCCACCTTCCCTCTGAGATTTATCATTCCGTTCCATGCTTCCATGTCTCTGGATCTATTTTATTCATCAGTTTATCTTGTTTATTAGATTCCACATGTGAGTGAGATCATGTGATACTTGTCTTTCTCTGACTGGCTTATTTCACTTAGTATAATACTCTCCAGGTTTCTCAAAGGGTAAGAGATCCTTCTTTATTACAACTGCACAGTAACCCATTGTGCAAATGTACAACAGCTTTTTATCCACTCATCTACTGATGGCATTCCTTCCATTCTTGGCTTACTCTCTCCAGAGTGGACAGTCAGTTAAATTGGACCAATGTGTCTCAGCTCATCCTAAGACTTTTTCCTAATCCTCCATGTTTAAGAAACACAAATATTCAGTGAGCTACGATAAAGAGTAATTAGTAAATCAAATCTGCTTCTGATTTGACCAAATTGGGGGGAGGGGGGAGGACAGGGAGAGAAGCAATGGTTTTCTACAAACTGCTTTACCCACATGGAAAGAGAGGGAAAAAATAGTAGCATGCCCCACAGGTGGGATTACAACATATGACTGATGACTATGTCCCCTGGAATCTTTCCACAGCTGGGTTCTTTATGTGAACGGCAGGGAAAAGATAACAGATTGTCCCTCCGTGAATGACGGCAATTGGCATCATATTGCAATCACCTGGACAAGTGTGGATGGAGCCTGGAAAGTCTATATTGATGGGAAATTATCTGATGGTGGAATGGGTCTCTCCGTAGGTTCGGCCATACCTGGTATGTCTTAGCAAAAGAAAGAGAATTGTGTTTATCACTGAAAGTGGTGGTGCTTAGGTGAATGTGGAGTTTGCTAGCTTTGTTGTGTTAGTTTTTAGACAAAGATCATTAAGTCTCTCTTTTATTTAATACCCCCTGACTGTCCAGACTTTAAATTATTAGAAGCTTTTTCTAGGTGTGCTTTATGACCCTCTGTGGGGCTTTACTAGTAAGACTATCAAGAAGCATTCTAAACTAATGTGTCTTCCAAGAAGATTAATTGCTGGTGTTATTTGTATGTTGGATTTGTTTTGTTTTATGATCAGTCTTCACAGTATATAAATGCTTTAGTTAATTAAGCATTATATTTTGCACAATTTGGAGCACTAAAAATCAAAACTACCCTCTGTAAGCACTTTTAGGAAAATATTTGAAGAGTTTTAATTTAAAGGAAAGCAAAAGTATTAGGCGATCCGGGTTTCTCAGCATTGTACAAGGCAGTAAGTTTTCTCTATGTAGATTATTCTATGATGTGCATCAAGTAGGAGGAATGGTTGGCAGTTTAATAAATGTGGAAACATTGTTAAGTATTTCAGTGGGAAGTGGCTTTACCAGGTAAAGTAGGGTGGAGGTTTCTTGTTTTCAATTATCTCTTCACTGGGTGGTGGGATGGCAGATACCTTTTATTTTCTTCTTTATTCTTTTCTGATATTTTCATAATTATTTCATTTATAATTTTAAAAACATATATTTTGTTTATAATTTTAAAAACAGCAGTTTTATCTTTTAAAAAAATTAAACCCTGATGGAAGAGTGAAAAGAAGGTTGAAGAAATAGGGAGCAGGGAGGAAGCTGCAATAGTGCCTCTCCCCCCCCCAGCCACTCCCCCCTGGGGAGATGGTTGTCTGATCTCAGCAGTAAGAGTAAATTGGAGTCCATAAATATTGCAGAACTCATTTAACAGAGCTCAGTGAATAACTGGTTTCAGTTTGGATGAAGAAGCTTATTGAAGAGTCTGTAAGCCAAGATAGGAATTGTAGGGGAAGCACAATTATCAGAGCAAGAGTTGGAGTCAGGGAAGATTCTGTGTTTGGTTTTAGACATAATGAATTTGAATTCTGATCACAGGAATACATGCAACCAAAAATATAGATTGGCACAACTTTATATCAAATTGACAGTTGTTTTTAGTGATAAGGTCTGATTGGCAAGGATTCAGCACGGTTGAATTGTATAAAGGTTGTGATACACCCTTTCTAGGAAACAATTTAGAAACATCAAGAGCCTTAGAGAAACCTTTTGCATGCAATCAACAATTCAGCTACCAAGAATCAAATACTTATGTATTAATATATTTATCTCAATGTATCCAATTAGAAGTGGTTTAGTTAATTAAGCAAATTATGGATTATTTTACATTCATATAAAATAACTTAAAATTCATGAAACAAGAGCTGAACATCAAGAAAATAAGATTGAAACATCATGTATATTGTGATCCTGAGTTGTGTGTTTTTAAATATGACATACACACACACTAAAAAATAATTAAAATTTTAAAATATAACCTAGAAGGAAATACACAAAAGTGTTAAATTATTATTTCTGGTAGGGTGAATTCTTTATTTTTTTAAGTTTCCATCCAGGTATATGTATTAATTTTTAATTATTTGCTTTTATATGAAAGAGATGTAGGTTGAAAAATCTTGAAAGAGGGATCTATAGACATTGATCAGCAGGTGAGTGAGGTCAGATAGGGAGGGCGGTTGAAGGAAGAAGAGAGGAGGCGCGGGTAGGATCCTGGGGGCATCAGCATCTAAGAAGCAGGCAGAGAAAGGAGCAGAAAGGTTCAAGGAGAACCAGGAGAGGATGTTCTCATGGAAACCACGTGGCACCAGCAAGGCTCCTGGCATGGAGCAGGTGGCACACACAAGGAGGCTAACTGAAGAGTTGAATGAAGGGACTCTTTTCAAAAATATGACCAGGATTTAGAGAACCAAAATAAGATAGTAAAACACCCCATGAGTAGTATCAATGGAAAGTTGGAGGGATGGGCCTGAAACGACAAGGAGTGAGAGCTGTTGAGAATTTAGGCCAACCTGTAGCGATGGAAAGAAATCACTTGGCGGGAGCAGTGATGTCAGACAGGCGAAGGCAGCAACTACCCTCCGTTGCCTGGGAGGAAAGTATCCAGGATATTAAACTTCCTCATCTCATTTTCTTAACCCCGCTGGTCCTTCCATTTGCAGAAGCCAGAGGGACAAGGAAATGTGTTGCAGCCCATAGGTGTCAGCCTTTGGGGGCACAAAGTAGAAGGGGGAAGGGTTGGGGTTAGTTCTGGAGGAATAGACACAGACCACCCAGTGCAAAAGGACAGACAGTTAAATAGAATGAAATGGACAAAAGTAACATTGTACAGAAAAGTCACCAGAGGTGAATATTAAAGAATTTCCATTGGATTTGGCAATTAGCTGGCCACTGGCAACTTTAGAAGATTCCTTGGAACCTGTGAAAGAAATGTAAGCATTGTAGGCGTAAGACATAAGAAAAAGACTATCAACTGATAGTCTGTTATGGAGGATAATTTCCTAGGCGAAAGAAGGCCAAATAGGACTTACTATTTTGTTGACATAAAGTTACATATGCATATACATGTATACCTATATTAGTTTTACAGTTAAATTTTTATAAATCTAATATTTAAATACAACTTTATTTTAAGTTGTTTTATAAAACATTGGATTTGTTCTTATTGATAAAACATGCAGTAAATGTACATAACTGAGTATTTTAATAACTTTCTCTTAATACATTTATGTTGGCTGTGCTTTTGTTAAGTTAGCATTTTAGGAGTAACAATCAGACAAGTTTCTCTCCTTTTTTCTGTCCTCTCTCCAGGTGGTGGTGCGTTAGTTCTTGGGCAAGAGCAAGACAAAAAAGGAGAGGGATTCAACCCAGCGGAGTCTTTTGTGGGCTCCATAAGCCAGCTCAACCTCTGGGACTATGTCCTGTCTCCACAGCAGGTCAATTCCATTTTCAGTGTATGACAGTAATGAGATACAAAGGTACAAAACTAGTAAAAATGTGAACAGCCTAATGATGCCCTATCTTATTGCAACCTCTGGGTTTTCAGACTTTGCCGCCAGTCTCATTTGAGGCGATGATCGTAGACTAAGCCAGCTAGAGGTTATCTACCGTAACTTTCAATAAATCGCCTTTTCAGTTTCTCGGTGATGTTTTTAAATTGTTTTGGACATGATTATTTTATAAAATCTTGTCATTTCAGAGCTGGAAAAGATCATAGAGAATAATACCTCAAACCCCTCTCCTTAAAGTGCAGGAATTTAGGGGTGGCATAAAATTATACACACAGAGTTATAGGTGAGTGAGTAATTAAAGCACTACAGTGGCCTGGGTTCAAATCCCTGTTTTACTACAAACTTGCCATGATGATTTTGAACATATTACTCCATCTCTCTAAGCTTTAGGGTGTGTGTGTGTGTATGTGTGTATCTATGAAGATAAACGGAACGGCAGAGTGGAGCTTGGGATTTAACGTAATCCTGCATGTACTATCATGGTGTTGTTTGTCACCAACTAGAGGCTTGATAAATGCTTGCTCTTATATTAGTGGCAGAGCTTGTCTAAGCTTTTATTGCCTCAACTTTAGATCAGAGATAGAAGACAGGAAAATAGGGAGAGGGGAACTCTACAGCACCTTAACCAACTGCAAAGCTTTAGACAAATTCTCTGCATAGAATTTCAGAATTTCCAGCGATCATAAAATATTTGGGAAAGGGAAAGATGGAGGTGCAGAAGAGTGTGGGGGAGAGAATTTTCCTGTTGCCCCCAAAATCATATCTTACAAAAAGCCTTCTTCCCTTCACCCCACCCCAGCCAAAATCTGCAGATGTTTTTAATAGGACTACATTAAGACATAATAACTCTGTCTGAGAGAAACAAGGAAGGTTTATCTAAAGATGTGTTTTTAAATCTTCAGGTGAAATCATTGGCTACCTCATGCCCAGAGGAGCTCACTAAAGGAAATGTGTTAGCCTGGCCTGACTTCCTCTCGGGAATTGTGGGCAAAGTGAAGATTGATTCCAAGAGCATATTTTGTTCAGGTTAGAGTTTTCTTCTTCCGTAGACTCTACTATCTCTTTGACTACTTTGGGTTTCTGGCAAAAGGAGACACTTTGAAATTCTGTTAATCAAAGAGTGTGTGCCCTTTAGTCTATTGGTTAACAGATAGTTCATTTTTACCCAACTTTATCCAAAGGATTTTTTTAACTACTAAATACATTCTGTACAACAGGGTACAAATTAATTGTGGAATAAATTTGGACAAAGGTAGAATAAGACAGGACAGCAAAGTCCTGTCCTTCCGTTTGAGATGGGCACTCTCTCGGCTTTGCACTTGCTAGCAGCCCTCCAGGGCTGGGTAGCACAGTGGATGTTATAATTTGCACATCTGATAGTCAAACTCTGAATGATCTAAACTGCATCCTAAAATTCAATGTGTTTAAACAAATTTCTAAATATATCCTACATTCATAACTTAAAAGAACATTTTAATTATTCCTAAAATATTTCCTTTAAAATATATGTATTTCCCCCTGAAAGAGGGTAAGTTGTTTGTTGACTCAAATATTTTTTCTGGTAAATATTTGCCAGTGATTTTAATATCAGAGTGGCTCTCAAATGTTGGCATAACATACAATTTGAAAACCTTGACCTGGCGATGCTCCACTATTGTTGACAAGCTCTCTGTGTTGTTTGCCCTCAGATTGCCCACCCTTAGAAGGATCCATACCTCACCTGCGGACTGCAGCAGTAGACTTAAAACCCGGCTCCAGAGTCAATCTGTCCTGTGACCCAGGCTTCCAGATGGTCGGGAACCCTGTGCAGTACTGTCTGAATCAAGGACAGTGGACACAACCACTCCCTCACTGTGAACGTGAGCTGCCTTTGTTGAAGGCATTTTAGTGCCTCTTGGAAAACACTGGAACCATAAGAACGCTTTTCAGGAATGCTATATAAAGGCTAGACACTTTACAGTAGCAAATATAGAAAACATTCATTGAGTGCTTCCTTTGTGTAATGAGCCCTGTATGCTGGGTACCAGGAGGGTGGTGGGCAATGAAGATCCAGAGAGACCACCAAGCTATAAACTGAGGCTGGCTGCTGCTAATCCCAGGCGTGGGCCACTTAGCAGGAGGTACAGGGCAACTCAAGGCCAGATGTTGCTTGTATGGGTTTGTGGACCTTTGATTCTAAGAAAGTCCACAACAAGAGTCAAGACATGTCACTTATATGGAAATGCCATTGGAAGTGGCTTAGGTAGGCCCAAACTTTTGATGGGTGAGTTGTCAGGGAATCACTTGCAAGGTGTTAGCTATGTTGATGGAGACTCAGAACAGGTGCAGTCCTGCACCTGCAGGGGGCGGTCTCAGCAAAGGAGCAATGAATGGCCTCTGCCAGCACTTCTGTGTGGGAGAAAACTGCCCCTCCAGCCCTTACTCTGAAGCCAAACAATTTAATTCTTCTGGTTTGTCCCTAATGCTTTTGGAGTTCTATAGTGGCTGAGCCACAGTGTGTAAATCCATTTGTGGGCCCTTTAAGAGTAATGTATGGGACTCTAACAGCCCTCTATCTCATCCACAATCCCTGCTGGTTTTTATAGCCAGAAATTATGGGACCTCTTTTCCTGGCACTAGAACTCTGGGCTCGGAGCCTAGAGTTCTGGGACCCTTTGCTTCTCAGGAGAACCTCTGCAGCAAGATATCCCTCCCAACTATTAACTGCCACACATGGGTGTGGGACCAGTCCATTCTGCCTCTCTACCCTTCCTACTAGACTCGATGTAGGTTTTTCTTTATATCTTTCAGCTAGATTTCAGGTGGTTTTCAATGATGGTTGTGCTACCACCCCTAGAGCACTCTCCGTCTAATGTGTGTGGGCAATAAAAAATTTATGCTTAACTCAACTATCTGTCAATATAGAGAAAATGTCCCTTAAGCATTTTGTCCCTAATGTAGTTATGTTCTTCCTGGTCACATTATAGGCATTAGCTGTGGGTTGCCACCCTCTTTGGAGAATGGCTTTTATTCAGCCGAGGACTTCCATGCTGGCAGCACAGTGACCTACCAGTGCAACAGCGGCTACTATCTGTTGGGTGATTCTAGGATGTTCTGTACGGATAATGGGAGCTGGAATGGCATTTCACCATCATGCATTGGTGAGATAAATATTGACAATTGCTGTACTGATTTATTCAAATTCTGTGGGAGACAATCATCCCAAAGCCCTGAGACTCTCTCATGGTATTTCTTTGTTACCGGTAATTTCATCTCATCCCAGGAAGCTCTGGGCAAACCGCAGTGGCAAAGCAGCTGTCCACAGAGGTGCCAAAAAAGTTTAAATTTTTACTAGGCTCCATATTAGGAGTATCTTTATAGTATTGATGTTTTGTTGTTCTTCTACTTACCCATCTATAAGCTAAAGAAATAGTAGCTTTTATTATATATCTGGATGTGATTATGATTATACTTAAAATTTATATAGAGAATATAGTGTTATACATTAAGTGATATGTGATTATTTAAAAATAAAATCAAATGCTTGGTACATAAGAAAAATTAACTTTGCTCTTTGTGATCTGTCTTCATTTTAGATGTTGACGAATGTGCACTTGGCTCCGATTGCAGCAAGTATGCTTTCTGCCTGAACACGAATGGGTCCTACACTTGCTTGTGTAACCCTCACTACACGGGAGATGGTAAACACTGTGCAGGTAACTAGTATATGTGTAACTGGCAAGTTTATTTAAATTTTTATTAAGTATATATTTCCAGAAGTATGTTCTTTGAAAATAAGACAATATTTTCAACATCAAAAGGGAGATGGGGAAGATAAACCAAATTTTAAAAGACACATAAGTAACAACTAAAGGTCCTTTAAATTAGCACTGTGACTCTCCCAACCTCCCAAGTTCTGAACGACAAAACTGAGAGCCAGCTCTATTACCCAACTATTGAAGAAATGCCTACAGAGTAAAAGAATAATAGGGTGAATTTAGAAATATAACCAATGGCCCTAGCCAGTTTGGCTCAGTAGTTAGAATGTCGGCCTGCAGACTGAAAGGTCCCAGGTTCGATTCTGGTCAAGGGCATGTACCTTGGTTGCGGGCACAACCCCAGTGGGAAGTGTGACAGGGGCAGCTGATTGATGTTTCTCTCATCAATGTTTCTAACTCTCTATCCTTCTCCCTTCCTCTCTGTAAATATATATATATATTTATATGTATATATTTTATATATATATATATAGCCAATGGCTTCCACTGCCTCAGTCAGAACAAGAAAGATGCATTATTGCATATTCGTCATCAGTATCTTTCATCTGCCTCAGCCACATAGAATAATGTCATTGAAAAAAAAATCATCTTGCCTTACCACATCTCCATATGTTGTGATAACTTTAATGATACTGACCCATCTCTCCACCCATCCGTATTTTTCTACATTTATTAGAGAAAGCAACTACTAGAAAATAATAAAGGATAATTCTCAAAATCTGTCTTATAATACATTGACTTTCTGAAAGCATTTCATTTGAAATCCTTAGCATTTAAGTGCTCTTCAGAAAAATTGAATCAATATCTCTTCCGTTCTGGAGAATTCAAGTATTATAGTCACTTCTGTTACTCAGAGCTAGCCACACATTTCCCCTTAACTTACTTCCCATCCTAGAAGTGGTGACTGACTCCAGATTTGCATGTGGTCAGGGGTCACCATCTGTAGTCTGTTTGGATAGTGAGGCTGGAGACTTCTCCTAAATGTGCTTTGGATAACTTGAGAGAGCGTCAGTTACTCTGAAAAGATGGGCATGAGGTTAGGGGAAGTCAAGGGTACTGGATCCTGGTTAAGCCATGCCCTGGCTCCACCACTACCTCCCAATATATAACTGCCTTTCCGGCCAGATAAAATTTTATATATTTTTTGCTGTTTCAAAATATTGTTTAAATGCCTATTAAAAATATTTTCTGGTCTAATAATTCACTATCATCTCTGGCCTTGATGTGTCTGCCTTCAAAAGCCTTTTCCTCGGGCTCTCACTGGTTCCTAACCTATAGTGGAATTATTTTGCCGTGAGACCTTGGGTGGTTGTGTGAAAGCCACTTACTCTTCCCCCAAAACTGTTGCTCTCTTTCAAGAACCAATAAAATGTAAGGCTCCAGGAAATCCAGAAAATGGCTACTCTTCTGGTGAGATTTACACAGTGGGTGCTGAAGTCACATTTTCTTGTGAGGAGGGATACCAGCTGATGGGTGCAAGCAAAATCACGTGCTCGGAGTCTGGAGAATGGAGCCATCTGATACCACATTGCGAAGGTATGTTTAGTAAATTCCCCACGTCTATGGTGTTGGGCAATCCTGGACATCTGAGGGCTAGAAATGTCAAGGATTGTATTGCGTCAGTGTTCTTAGTCAGTGTTCTTAGTAAAACCCAACTATTAGGCTTATGTGTAAACGTGACAAGAAAACCTAGAGCTGCCCTTGAATTTTCAGAGACTTTGCACACCCTCCCTAAGAAAAGCAATGCTGCTTGTGTTCCGTCCTCACAGCTGTTTCCTGTGGTGAACCAGCTGCTCCAGAAAACGGTGCCATTGATGGATCAGCATTTACCTATGGCAGTAAAGTGATATATAGGTGAGCATCTAAGATTGAAACGACATTTTAGAAGTTGTTGGTGACTTGCTGGCAGTGATATAATACTGGGATAAAGGAGGAAGAATAGTCCAAGAGGAATTAATATGGAGTTAATTGGGTTGTGTGTAGTATGGAGAAACTGAATGCAATAATCTATCCAATGATAGTCATATCTAGAATCTTTAAATCCCTAGACGAGTGGTCAGCAAACTCATTAGTCAACAGAGCAGCAAACCATGGCTCGAGGGTGCCACGGTTTGCTGACCACTGCCCTGGACCACAACTCGTTACTGCCACCAGCATCTCCTTGAGAAGCTCTAAGAATGGATGCCATGTAAGAAAGCTCTGCAAGCTAATATCTTTGGTTAAAAAGGGAACTTTGGTCTGGCCAGTGTTGCTCAGTGGTTGAGTGTCAATCTATATGAACTAGGACATCACAGTTGATTCCCGGTCATGCACATGCCTGGGTTGCAGGCTCAGTCTCCAGTGTGGGGCATGCAGGAAGCAGCCGATCAGTGATTCTCTCTCATCATTGATGTTTCTCTCTGTCTCTCTCTCCCTTAATCTCTGAAATCAATATGAATAAATAAATAAATAAATAAATAAATAGGGGAGCTTTGGCACCAAATCTAATATTACAGGGGCTAATACTAGACCAGACCACTCTCAAACTAAGAATGTTCTGTTTGCAGCTGCTAATCCATGACACAAACTGGAGGCAAGCCAAATCCTTAAATGCGTAGGCCTTCTTATCCCCCAACAAGATCCCTGTGGGGAAGATGTACAATATTGAACCGTAAAAAAAAAAAAATTAACTTCAAATCATTATTCAGTAGGATAAAAGAACTCTTTCAATATGAATAAGTTCTCAATATTTGGGGAGAGGTTGGGGGCACAGATAAAATAATGGGAAGTAAAGCAAATTATATTATGTCCTTTTCCTTTATCTCCTTTAGGTGTAATAAAGGATACACTCTGGAGGGTAATAAGGAATCATCCTGTCTTGCTAGCGGTTCTTGGAGTCATTCTCCTCCTGTGTGTGTACCGATCAAGTGTCCTAGCCCTGAAAATATAACTCATGGGAAATACGTTTTGAGCGGGCTTACCTACCTTTCTACCGTATCTTATTCCTGTGAGAGTGGATACAAGTAAGTCCATAGACACCAGCCAAGCTTCCTATAACACCCGTTACTCACCATTTACTCAGTAGGTTTCATTTGCATGTGACTGGCTGGTTTTCAATTGGTATGCTTCCTGAGGCCTAGCTTACACTAAATGTCCAGGGAACTATTCCATCTGGAATCTCTAGTTCAATTGCTATAAGCATTTAGACATTAAACATGAAGGCAAAAAGTGTTGTGAAGTATAAGACAAGGCCTGGGTTTTTTGGTAAATGACTTACCAAGCTTATACTCATCATCACATGGAATGTTATAAAAAGCATGTCAAGTTAAAGGTCTGGGTCCTTAATACTGTAAGAAGGTAATTTGAATAATAGGTTGTGTGGGGAGTGGGAAGAGTCTGGGGGCACACAAACAGAGGGGACTATGGAGAGACTCGGTCTGGGATCAGAAACTTGGGTAACAGGATCTGAAGTGAAACAGAACGTGGAGTGAGTAATGCAGGCAATCAGAATCAGGTTGTCAAGCAAAGATGGATAAGCCATGTCACAGGATGTGAGGTATGCAAAATCTGAGGGAGACCAGAGGCCAGAGTCATGAGCAACACAGTTCAGATCCCAGGGTCAGGGCCAGGATAGTGCCCTTTGACATCAGTGACCCTGAGCATCTTGGTTATCCTGGTGTCTGTCTCCTAGCCAGCCCACTAACCCCTTCTGATCTAGGTAACCTCCTCACAAGGTCTGGAGGGCCCCACAGCACCACCAAAGAGTACGTTTTATTTTGCACCAAGTTATGTTGTTTTAGCCCATTCATTGTTTTAAAGGGTCTATAGCCTGCTCAGGTTTCCCTTCCTTTTGTATAAAGCAATAAAGTATGAAGAAATTTTATATTTATGTATTTAGATTCTTCAGGGGTGCCCTGTTCTCTTCTAGGTCCTTTCTGTTTCAGTGCCATAGCAGGACATAAACAGGCAATGAAAGAGGTAATGTCATTCTTTCTTGTAGCTTACAGGGTCCTTCCATCCTTGAGTGCTCAGCATCGGGCAGCTGGGACAGAGCGCCACCTACCTGTCATCTTGTCTTCTGTGGAGAGCCTCTTGCCATCAAAGATGCTGTCATCACCGGGAATAACTTCACTCTGGGGAGCACTGTAACTTACATCTGCAAAGAAGGGTGAGTAACCCTGTGCAGTACGGAGCATTGGAAGCCAGAGGGCAGGGATGCTCCCAGTTTTGGAGATGGGCTCCGCTGAACGTTAAATTGCGTTTGCTGTCAGCCAAAGCCCAGGAGAGCTTTATGCCCCTATCCCCTACAGCAGAAAGGGAGCATGTTCTCCTGAGGAAACCATGTTTGCTAGAGTGATTTATCAAGTCAGACCTTGAGTAATGGGCATTGGGCAATGCAGTGGGAAAGATCATTACACTTTAATTAACGATGCAAAAAGCACAGCCAAATAAGCATTTATTCTCTGCAAACCAAAGGCAAGACTTTAAATCACCACAGAAAGATGACATGTCTTCAAGAAAAAAAAAAATGCTCAGTTTCAGGCTGTTACATTTTTAAAGAGCTCATTTTAGTTCAGAGATGAATTTGAAAAATAAAAATAGAGGATGCAGGCTACAAAGCTTTTACCCTTGATGTCTCAATTGATCCTCACAAAAGCCCGAGAGGTGCAGAGAAAGGAGCGGTCACTCTGGATGGGTGGTGATCTGCTTAGTGTCTCAGACAGTCCAGGAAGAATGGAGGGGTAATTGAATCCCAGGTGATCCGACATCCCCACCCCCTCTGCTTCCTCAATGAATATTTTCACCATTTGTCATGCTTTCACACGCCAGATTACCACAGTTGGAAGCAGGAACCACAGGAGGGTTGCCATTGCCTGGGTTTGTAAGCTTGGCCCTGGCATTCACTAACTGTGTGGCCTTGAGAAAACTGTGTAGCCTCTCTGTGCTTTGATTTCCTACATCAAGTGAGTTCATTAAAGGTTCATAATTCTTGTGGATAATGCAAGGAATAAAATCACATAGTGCTCAGCCTAGCAAGAAAAAAAATAAACTCAACAAAAACTGCCATTATTATAATGATTGGAGCATAATTGAGAGGGTACGGTTTTTGTACAGTAATCGAAGTTGAAGTTCGTTTCACTTGGATAGACATCCCACAAATACAGACCTGCCAGCAGGTGGTGACATTCTGTTACAAATTGTGTAAATAGCAGACAGAAATCTCAAATCTTAGCAACTTCTTACGTGAAAAGGAAATCCTATCTAATGAAAGAGTAATGTGCAAACTAACCATCACTCTACTACACCCACACACCATGCCCACCAGCCAATCAGGAACGAGTATGCAAATTAACCTCAATTAAAATGGCTGCAGCCACAGAGAGCAGGGGGGAGGCTTGGGTTTCCCCAGTGATGAAGGAAGCCAAGCTTTCTACACACCCTAGTAGGCCCAGGTCTCCACTGAACGCTACAAAGTTTCAATTATACAAGATAAATAAATCCCAACAGAAATGGCTGCAGCCATGGAGCAAGCAGGAGGCTTGGCTCCACTCCAGGCTACAAAGTTTCAATTGTAGAAGATAAATAAATCCCAGATACCAGGGCCTTCTCTTGGGTCACCAGGGGGCATGGCCTGTCTGCAAACCATCATAGGCCCCTCGCCCAGGCCACAGCATGCCCCAAGAGAACCCCCGCCCTGATCCGGGAAACCCTTCAGGGCAAGCCAGCTAGCCCCCATCCATGTACCAGGCCTTTATCTTAGCTAATAAAAGAGTAATATGCAGATTGACCATCACTACAACACGAAGATAGCTGCCCCCATGTGGACACATGATGACCACAAGATGGCCAGCAGGGGAAGGCACTTAGGGATGATCAGACCAGCAGAGGAGGGAAGCTGGGGGTGACCAGGCCTGCAGGGGAGGGAAGATAGGGGCAAACAGGCTGGCAAGGGAGCAATTAGGCATCAATCAGGCTGGCAGGGGAGTGGTTAGGAGGTGATCAGGCTGACAAGCAGAAGCCATTAGGGGCAATCAGGAAGGCAGGCAGGTGAGCAGTTGGGAGCCAGCAGTCCTCGATTGTGAGAGGGCTCCCAGATTGGAGAGGGTGCAGGCTGGACGGAGAGATAACTCCCCCTGTCCCTGTACACAAATTTCATGCACCAGGCCTCTAGTCTTTAATATTAAACTATCAGTGAAGGAGTTAGCTTCTGATCGCCCATCTCTCTCTGGTAGATTATAAACTCATTTAAAACTGCTTCAGAATAAACTGCATAGAGTAATAAAAATTAGTCATTTTTGTGAAACCTTATCAAATATAAATGTCCCAAATAATAACTAAATATTGACAATGTCTTGTTTTTTTTTCTCATTTAAAAAGTGAGGCATTGTAACCATATAAAACTAGAAATTGAAAGGTTATTTTAAAAATTATCTAAAGATAAATGTTAGTGATATTTTACTCTATTTCTTCCCAGAATTTTGTCTTATCATATATTTTCAAGTATTAAAGATCACACTGTATTTAAAATTTACATTTTTATCCTTCACTAATCATTCACTTATAACATTTTGTAAGAGTTTCTTAACTGCCTAATGTTATATCTATATATTATACAAAGGCAATTTTATTAAAAGAAGAATTAAAGACAATGAAATTCATTATAACAAATCTGTACATTGGTAAAGGATTTTAAATATTTCAAAGGACTTTCATGGGAACTATCTCATGTCTTCTGGTACATGTCAATAACAATATCTCCGGCCTAGACACCAAGACTTGGAGCTGTGGGATCATATGATATGCACATTTTTAACATTGCTAGATAGTGTTTGACATTTATCAGTCATTTTCTTTATAGTCTATTTCTAGTATGTGCTAAATTCAAGAAATTCTTCCTACCCTAAGGTCATACTCATTATCTCTTCCTTCTTCCTGACCAGTTCAAATATCTTGGAAAACATTAACTTCTATCATCCTGCTCATCGTAAATGTCATATCATTATCTACATTTTATTACCCCTTTTTCTTACAACTTTCTAAATTAGTCATTTTTAATATAGTCAATGCTTACTTAGGTCTACTCCTGTGTTTATTAATCTCTTCGTCACTATTGGGGCTTTGCTTTTCGTTTCTTTGTTTTGCATCCTATTCCTTCCTTTTGGACTTCATGTTTCTAATTCCTAAAGCATGACTGTCCTTTATATTTTTCTTTGGGCAGGACTTAGTGAATTATACAATCTTTGTCTGAAAATAATAGTTTTACCCTTGCTCTTGAATTATAGTTTAGCTGGGTGTACAAATCTACATTAATAGTATTTTCCCCACAGACATTTTGAAGATGTTCCGTTGCCTTATGACTGCTAATGTTGCTCTTGAGGATTCCATCACAGGCTAATTCAGTGTTCTCCCCTGGGGGCAGAACTGCCCTCCAGGAGCATCTGGCCATGTCAGGAGACCTTTTTGGTTGTCACAACTGAGGGAGAGGTGCTATTGGCACCTAGTGGATAGAGTCCAGGTATACTGCCAAATGCCTGCAATGTAGAGGACAGTCCCCCTCACCCCCCAGCAAAGAATTATCCAGTCCAAAATGTTAGTAGTGCTGAGATTAACATTTCACATGTTGGTGATAGCCACAAAAGCTCTGTCCTTAGCCTAGGCATCCACCAGTTTGTAATCAACCCATTGGTGAACTGTTGTTCCCTTTAGGTATTTTTTTTTTTATCTTTGTTGGTTTGGTGTTTCTCTATAATGTGACTAATGGTGCGTTTATCATTGTTCACCTTGTCCAGGACACATTGCACTTCTTACATCTGAGAATGTGTGTCTTTCACCAATTTTAAAATAGTCTCATCCAGTTTCACATCAAATATTCCTTCTTCTTTACTTCCTCTCTTCTCTCTTTTTGTCTTATTAGGTTATATATTGAACCTTTTCTTTCTATTTTCCATATTTATTGACCTGTCACATTGTCCATCTCTTTATAAGCTTTTGATACATTTGGGTAATTTCCTCACATATTTCTTCCAGTTCACTAATGCTTCTTTCTACTATGTGCAATCTATTTTTGAAAGTGTCCATTAATTTTTAGAAATTACTTTCTATATGTTTTAGAATTTCTATTTGTTTGTTTTTCAAGTATTTCTTTTTATATAGTATCTTCTTTTTAAATAATATTTTGTGTTTTACTTTTAGTCCTTATTTCAAGGTTGCAGGTTCCATTCCTGGTCAGGGCATATATAAGAATCAACCAATGAATGCATAAATAAGTAGAGTAACAAAAATCCCTCTCTCTTTCTCTTTCTTCCTCCCTCTCTCCCTGAAAAAAAAATTTTTTTTTTAAAGATACCATCTCATCTAAAGCACTGGCTTTAGGTTCACTCTTGAAGCCACTCCATAAATTTCTCTGTTACTCTGAAAGGCAAGTCATTCAAGTAGTGCCAGCTTGGTACCAGGTTCTCCTACAGCTCATTCATTGGAGTGCATTAGGAGGCTTTAGTAGGGATCCCAGCCCCTCCACACATTTCCATGCCTGGAAAATGAGGCTCCACTCTGGCTCAGGTGCCAAACTTGCAGCTTTGGGAGACAGACATTCTGTCGGGAAAGACAGAATGTCAGCCAGCTCAGTCTCAGATCCGCACTTATCTTTGTTAAATATTGCCTTGCAGAATTAGAAACATTGAACTGGCCTAAAACAATTCTCCCTACCCAGAAGTTATGGGTTGCTCACAAACTGGTGAACGCCTAGCCTGAAGACAGAGTTTTGTGGCTTTCACCAACATGTGAAACTCTCACCTAGCTTACCTCTATACATCTATACTCTTTAGGTGATGTGGTTAATAAACTACTTAAATAGCTATCTGTTCTAGTGACATTTTGTCTGATAAAATCTAAGATTCTTACCAAAAATCTTCCACTTCCAGTTAATCTGTGCCAATCACATATCTGCCCATCAATTGTCACAATTCGTCAAGATACACACTTGTGCTCACCACTTCCTTTTCTGGGGGTTCATTTGCTTTTCTAATTACTTGTAAGTTCTCAGATGTCCCAGTTATATCACACTCCCACTTCTTTGCTCATGTTACTTTTCTGCCTGGAATGATTCCTTTTCAACTTCTCTCAGACTCTGCTCACAAACCGTTCATCTGTGAGGCCTTCCTCTTTTCTTTCTTAGGATAGAATCAATCACTTCCCCTTTAAGCAACCACTTTAGGTGTGAAGGGGCCTACAATGCAGCAGGTAATGGGGGAGGAGGGGAGCAGGAGGGGAGTGGCGCAGATGTGCAAACAAGTATATATATTGGTGTTGCATCTGAGCAATAAGGAAGTAAGTCTAGCGCATAGCATGATTGTTAAATTATGTAAGCGACTCTAGCACATAGTTTGGCCCTTAAATTATTTAATGACTACATGTTGACTGAGAATCATAAAGAAAAGTCAAGATTGTACATCAGAAAAAGAAATAATATAAGACCTAAGAAATCATAGGTAGTATCAAAAATGCATCCTTTAAATTCATTTATTCAAAATCTATGTATTTAGTGGTAATTTTCCGTTCTATTACAGAAGAGCTTTACTGTGATTTTCCACCAAGGAGGGATGATTGGTGGAGCTTTTCCAGAAGATGAGGGATCAGAGGTCTAACAGAGTCCTGCCAAATTACAAACCACAGTTCTTGTGTCCTCAAGAGGCTTTGAGGAATAAGGAAGGTTCTGGAGGCAGATGCTTCTGCCACAGAACAGCTGGTCCCATTAACTGAAGGAAGCATTTTATAGATGGCATGATGGATCCTAATAAATCAGGGATGTGTCAGGTGATGTCTGTGCATTTTAGCCAATGACATGTGTTAGCAACATCAAGGGATCCATGACAGTAATGATGCATGGTTCAAAGTGTGCAAGGTATGTAAATTGTGCTATAAAACAATAGGAGCCTCTACGAATGGAATTTTTACCCAGAGCACATCCTACACAGAAGTTGAGAACCTGGGCACTCAGGCCTTGGATAATGGTTTTTTTAAATAATAAAATTATGTTTTTAGCATAATTTTTTGTATACATCCTGGATCCTCTAAGACAGAAGCCATCTAAAAATGTATTAGGCTCAGATTCTTATATAAAGAATGATGCTTATCCAAAACAATGAATGCAGCAGACTCTAACTGGAGGCAGAGCTCAGCTTTTGGGGGTGTCGGAGAGTGTTCATTTTGAGACAGTAACATATGTGATCATAGGTAGGGTGGATGCACATACCTCTGCTGACTCTATATCACTTTCCCCTTGATCTCAGAGATTTCATAAACCTTGCTTGCTAGGGTGAAGGAATTCCAACCTCTCTATAATAGTTAATTTCTTATAAAAATCAATGGAACCTCAGAAGAATGTTTGCTAACTAATGACTTGAGAATCTTTCCTGAAAGGTGGGTCAAATAATTTGTAGTTGTAATAAGGCGATACGGTTTCCAAAGGATGCCCACAAGTTGCAGTCTAACCAACCTCATTTAGAAGATGAAAAGAGACAGAACAATGTCATGAAAAGGGATAAGTGCTGGAATCCAATAAACTAACTTCAGATTCTAACTCTGCTGCTTGCAGCTGTGTGACTCTAGGCAGGTTTCTTAACCTGTCTACATAATCATTCATTCATCTATAAAATGAAGAAATGAATATGTCTAAACAAATTAAATTAGGTACCCAATTATTTTGGTCCCCTCACCCTTTGTTAATGTCAAAATGATAGACTGATCACCTTTCCCTTCAGTAAGAAAGTGAAAATAAGAATGACTCAGATATAATTATTTTAATACTGCATACCCTACTATTTTGTTCTACTTCATTGAGGGGGCACTTGAGAATAATTTAAGATTTTTGCAAGTATGTCATATATGGATAATCACCTTGTACAAAAAGACTGAGAGTTATTAAGCATAATTCATTCCACTTGAATAGCAGAGCCATATGTAGAACATCGCTTTTAATGCTAACCACGTGGTTAAGGAGACTAAAATTATAATCGCTGCTTTAAAGTTCATTGAATATAAGTAAGTTTGTAACTATGAGCTATATCTAGGCTACATATGGCTCATAAGAGATTGTTTTAAAGACTAGTGATAAAATCAACTAACTAAAACCATCTAAAGACAAATGAAGTTCCAATTTTGAATTGAGTCAAACAGGGGTAAAGCTTACTCACTTTATTTTTAAAGACGTGTCACAAGTTTTAGAGTTCCTTAAATCGTAATAATCTTCAATCCACTTCTCTTTCTGAAAGAGCATGAATATTGAAATCAAGATATATTTCTGTATCCCAATTAAAAGTCATGTGATCAATAAGCTGAATAGAAAATACTATTTTAAAGAATAAAAGTAAAGTTGCTATGAAACAGATAATAAATATAAAACCAAATAAAGAGGCACAAATACCTTTTCTCAAATACTATCCTTATTGTTTCTTCCCCCCATCTCATAGCTACACCCTCGCTGGACCTGACACCATTGAATGCCTGGCCAGTGGCGAGTGGAGTGGAAGTAACCAGCAGTGTCTGGCTGTCTCCTGTGATGAGCCCCCCCACGTGGACCACGCCTCTCCAGAGACTGCCCATCGGTTATTTGGAGACATTGCATTCTACTACTGTGCGGATGGTTACAGCCTGGCAGACAATTCCCAGCTGCTCTGCAATGCCCAGGGCAAGTGGGTTCCCCCAGAAGGTCAGGCCATGCCCCGGTGTATAGCTCACTTCTGTGAAAAACCCCCATCTGTTTCCTACAGCATCTTGGAATCTATAAGCAAAGCAAAATTTGCAGCAGGCTCTGTTGTGAGCTTCAAATGCATGGAAGGTTTTGTACTGAACACCTCAGCAAAGATTGAATGCATGAGAGGCGGGGAGTGGAACCCCTCCCCCATGTCCATCCAGTGCATCCCCGTGCGGTGCGGAGAGCCCCCGAGCATCATGAATGGCTACGCAAGTGGATCAAACTACAGTTTTGGGGCCATGGTGGCTTACAGCTGCAACAGGGGCTTCTACATCAAAGGGGAGAAGAAGAGCACCTGCGAAGCCACAGGACAGTGGAGTAGCCCCATACCTACATGCCACCCAGTGTCTTGCAGCGAGCCACCTAAGATTGAGAATGGCTTTCTGGAGGTAAGAGACTGGTTAGCAAGTGATCTATGGCTTCCTTCATTTTTCAGGGCCAGCCAGTGTGACTAACCTGGGATTCAAAAGCAGGGCCAACCTGGCCAGCATGGCTCAGTGATTGAGGGTCCACCTAGGAAGCAGGAGGTCACGGTTCAGTTCCTTGTCAGGCCCCATGCCCGGATTGCAGGCTCGATCTCCAGTGTGGGCCATGCAGAAGGCAACTGATCAATAATTCTCTCTCATCATTGATGTTTCTCTTACTCTCTCCTTCTTCCTTCCTCTCTGAAATCAAGAATATAGAACATAGGATATAGAATAAATATAAATATACTAGAGGCCCAGTGCACAAAATCGTGCACAGAGGGTGGGGAGTCTCCCTCAGCCCAGCCTGCACCCTCTCCAATCTGGGATCCCTCGAGGGATGTCCGACTGCCCATTTGGCCCGATCCTACCATCCTTCTCACAATCCAGGACTGCTGGCTCCAAACTGCTTGCCTACTTGCCGCCCTGATTGGCCCTAACCACTTCTGCCTGCCAGCATGATCACCCTCTAACCACTACCCTGCCAGCCTAATTGATGTCTAACTGCTCCCCTGACAGCCTGTTTGCCCACAACTTCCCTCCTCTGCTGGCCATGTCCCTCCCAACTACCCTCCCCTGCTGACCTGATGGCCCACAACTGCCCTCCCTTTCAGGCCTGGAAATTCCCACTGTCCTCCCCTGCTGGCCATCTTGTGGTGGCAGGAGCTTTGACCACATGGGGGCAGCCCTCTTGTATGTTGGAATGATGGTCAATCTGCGTATTACTCTTTTATTAGACAGGACAGAGGCCTGGTGCATGGGTAGGGACCGGCTGGTTTGCCCTGAAGGGTGTCTTGGATCAGGGTGGGGTTTCCTTGGGGTGTGGGGTGGCCTGGGTGAGAGGCCTATAGTAGCTTGCAAGCTGCCCATGCCCCCCAGCAACCCAAGCAGAGGCCCTGGGATCTGGGATTAATTTATCTTCTAAAATTGAAACTTTGTAGCCTGGAGCAGAGCCAAGCCTTCTGCTCGCTCCGTGGTGACAGCCATTTCTGTTTGAAACTTTGTAGCCTAGAGTGGAGGCCTAGGCTAGGGCTGCAGAAGCTTGGCTTTCTCCATCACCCCGGCAACCTAGCCTCTTCTCTCTCCAGCTCCATTGCTGCCGCCATTTATGTTGAGATTATGTACCTTCTATAATTGAAACTTTGTAGCCTGGAGTGGAGGCGTAGGCCGGCAACCGCAGGTGGAAAGCTTGGCTTCCTCTGTTGCCGGGGGAACCCAAGCCTCCCTCCTGCTCTCAGTGTTGGCAGCCATCTTGATTGGGGTTTATTTGCATAATTTGCTCCTGATTGGCTGGTGAGCATGGCTGTGGCCGTGGCTTGATCAGAGGTATAATCAATTTGCATACTGCTCTTTTATTAGATAGGATGTACTTTTTTTTTTTTTAAGCCAGTGAACAGATTGTTGAAAAACAAGTAGCTAAATCTGTAAGTGGTGAATATTGGAGAAGAAGTCATAGAGATATGAATCCTTCTAATGTATTAGCTTTCTCCATTCTACTAGTATATAGACATTTGAAGCACTGTGTAGCAGTATATCAACCTTAACTATTGTTAGAATAGGCCAACTTCAATAAAATACATTTTGCTTTATAGAAGTTATCCCAAGATGGATATGTATTTTGTTTTATAGAAATAACTTAAGGTCTAAAGAAATCTATTATCATTTCTACTTTTTAGACAGAAGATGGGATTAAGCCATCTATTCACTATCATGCAGTTTTGCAGGCTTGTTTTAGTGGGTTTAAAAGTAATTTCACTGTGATGAACAAAGGGTTATTTAGACCCACACATGTCCTGCTTTCACACTAGTACGTGTCTTCTCAATAAGTCCATCAAGAAAGCAGGAAAATGTATTCCCTCAGAACAAGGGCCATTTTAAATAGACAGTATTTAAATTGAACACTTTTTAAAGTCCAACACATACATAGTACCTGTTCTCCTTTATATTCAAAAGCAACAAAACAACAGTAAAAGCCATTTATTTAAGATGGCTTTTATTTATTTTGCACAAATTTATTAGGTTTCCTTTGGAAGAGGATTATAGTCTATGTAAGGAGGCTTTCTTTATTTATTCATTTAACAAATATTTCTGGAGCTCCTACTGGTGCCGCGTAGTATTTAACAGAACAGGTTAGGTCTGTAATGGTCTGATGCTGACGCATATGAGGGGTGCCCAAGCAATAAATAAGTAAAAAGAACAAGTAATTATGTCCACATACCAAGAAGTTCATTACAGCATGCAAGCTAGTTTTCACATTTATCGCTAATAAAGACACATAGTCATCTTTTAAAGGTTTCATAACTAATTAATCTTTTTCCTGCCTAAAAATGAGCTGTTATTATACACTTACTTATTTGAATTTTGAGGTCATAAATATTAAGTATTCTGTTTAAAAGTTCAATAGGGTTTTTTAATTTCCTTGTTTGTGTCTTAGCAGCAATTTTTAAAAAGTATATTATGAATGAGTATCAAACTCTTGACAGTACTTTTAGGGTCATATCCATGAAGAAAATGTTTCGTTTGATTTTTAAATTATCTAATTAAATTAACAAATAAAGGTGTTTGATTATGTGTTCACTCTTTTGTGATTAAAACAATGAACTATAGTGTTGCTTTGCTCAGCAAGATTTTTTTAACTTACCACATAACTTATAGTTTTCAGTATTACTTTAAAATTCATCCATCAATTTAGACACTTAGTACTTATCTTTTACTTATGGGCTCAGCACTGGGATAATCATTTCTGCAGTTGTGATGACTTCTTACTGTCCTTTGAACTTATTTTAAAAATAGCATTTGGACCTATTGAAAAAAAACACATAAATCCTTATTTGCTTGTCTTAATTGATTCATTTTAAAGAAGGCATTTTGGCTTAGTTCATTTTTACTGTTCAGTGTATTTGGTTAATCATATGATCTGTTATACAAATTGTACTTAAGTGTTTCTCCCTGTCATGCAGCATTCCACTGGCAGGATCTTTGAGAGCGAAGTGAGATATCGGTGTAACCCGGGATATAAGCTCATTGGAAGTCCTGTGTTTGTCTGCCAAGCCAATCGCCACTGGCACAGTGAGTCCCCTCTGTCGTGCATCCCTCTCAGCTGTGGAAAACCTCCCCCGATCCAGAATGGCTACATGAAAGGAGAAAATTTTGAAGTGGGGTCCAAAGTTCAGTTTTTCTGTAATGAGGGTTATGAACTTATTGGTGACAACTCTTGGACATGCCAGAAATCTGGCAAATGGAACAAGAAGCCAAACCAAAAGTGTGTGCCCACCAAGTGCCCAGATCCACCTCTCCTGGAAAACCAGCTCGTGCTGAAAGAGTTGACTGCTGAGGTGGGAGTGGTGATGCTCTCCTGTAGAGAAGGGCATGTCCTCCAGGGCCCCTCCATCCTGAAATGCCTGCCCTCCCAGCAGTGGAATGATTCTTTTCCTGTGTGTAAGATGGTTCTTTGCCTCCCACCTCCCCTAATTGCCTTTGGTGTCCCTGCTCCTGCTTCTGCTCTTCATTTCGGAAGTACCGTCAAGTATTCATGTGTGGATGGGTTTTTCCTAAGAGGAGATCCTACCACCCTCTGCCAAGCTGACGGTACCTGGAGCTCTCCACTGCCAGAGTGTGTCCCAGTGGAATGCCCCCAACCTGAGGAAATCCCCAATGGCATCATTGATGTGCATGGGCTTGCCTATCTCAGCACAGCTCTCTATACCTGCAGGTCAGGCTTTGAGTTGGTGGGAAATACTACCATCCTTTGTGGAGAAAATGGTCACTGGCTTGGAGGCAAACCAACATGTAAACCCATTGAGTGTCCCAAGCCCAAGGAGATTTTGAATGGACATTTCTCTCACACAAACCTACACTCTGGACAAACCATCACATACTCTTGTGACCAAGGCTTCAGGCTCGAAGGTCCTAAGACTTTGACCTGTTTAGAGACAGGTGATTGGGATGTGGCTGTCCCATCTTGCAGTGCTGTCCACTGTGACCCCCCACAGCCCATTGATAATGGCTTTGTAGAAGGTGCAGATTATAGCTATGGTTCCATGATCATCTACAGCTGCTTCCCTGGATTCCAGATGGCTGGTCATGCCATGCATACCTGTGAAGAGTCAGGATGGTCAAGCTCCATCCCAACATGTGTACCTGTAGACTGTGGTCTCCCTCCTGAAATTGATTTTGGAGACTATACTAAGCTCAAGGATGGTCAGGGATATTTTGACCAAGAGGAAGATATGATGGAAGTTCCATATCTGACTCCTCACCCTCATCATTATCTGGAACCAATGGCTAAAACCTGGGAAAACTCAACTCCTGCTACACTTTCAACAAACTTTCTACATGGCTCCATGGTTTCATACACCTGTAATCCAGGTTATGAACTTTTGGGGAACCCTGTGATAATCTGCCAGGAGGATGGAACTTGGAACAGCAGTGCACCATCCTGCATTTCAATTGAATGTGACCTGCCTGTTGCTCCTGAAAATGGCTTTTTGCATGTTACAGAGACCACCATGGGCAGTGCTGTCCAGTATAGCTGCAAACCCGGACACATTCTGGTGGGCTCCGACATCAGACTTTGTCTACAGAATAAAGAGTGGAGTGGTGCTTCACCACACTGTGAGGCCATTGCATGCAAAAAGCCAAGTCCAGTTACAAATGGCTCCATCAAAGGAAACAACTACACATACCTGAGCGTGTTGTACTATGAATGTGATCCTGGGTATGTGCTGAATGGCACTGAGAGGAGAACGTGCCAAGAAAATAAAAATTGGGATGGGAATGAGCCAGTTTGCATTCCCGTGGACTGTCGTTCACCCCCAATCTTAGCCAATGGCCGGGTGAAAGGAGATGAGTACACATTCCAAAAAGAGGTTGAATACACTTGCAATGTAGGGTTCTTGCTTGAGGGAGGTAGGAGTCGTGTTTGTCTGGCCAACGGAAGTTGGAGTGGAACCACTCCCATCTGTGTGCCTGTCAGCTGTGCCACCCCACCTCAGATGGCAAATGGGGTGATGGATGGCCTGGAGTATGGCTTTGGGAAGGAAGTGGTGTTCCGCTGTCAGGAGGGCTACATGTTGCATGGTGCTCCAAGACTCACCTGTCAATCAGACGGGAACTGGGATGCAGAGTTTCCTCTCTGTAAACCAGTTAACTGTGGACCTCCTGAAGATCTTTCTGATGGCTTCCCTAATGGCTTGTCCTTTTATCATGGGGGGCATATACAGTATCAGTGCCTTTCCGGTTATAAGCTCCATGGAAGTCCTTCAAGAAGGTGTCTCTCCAATGGCTCCTGGAGTGGCAGCCCACCTTCTTGCCAGCCTTGCAAGTGTTTCACACCAGTCATTCAAGGTGGAACTGTCAACAGAACAGATTTGGATTGTGGAAAGACAGCTCAGCTTCGGTGCTTTAAAGGCTTCAAGCTCCTGGGACCTTCTGAAATCACCTGTGAAGCCAATGGCCAGTGGAGTTCTGACTTCCCTCGCTGTGAACACATGTCTTGTGGTTCACTACCAACAATACCAAATGCATTCATCAGTGAGAGTGACTTTTTGGAGGAAAATGTGATGACTTACAGCTGCAGACCTGGGTATGTCATCCAGGGCAGTTCAGATCTGATTTGCACCGAGAAAGGGGTGTGGAGCCAGCCTTATCCTGTTTGTCAGCCCCTGTCCTGTGGACCCCCACCGTCTGTCGCCAATGCAGTAGCAATTGGAGAGGCACATACCTATGAAAGTAAAGTGAAACTCAGGTAAGACTATGGCTCGAAGTTTCCAATGGATAATGGGCAAAAGAGTTGTAAAATGAAACTGGATTGGTCAAAATCACTTAATAGAGAAATGGATTGCTCCAAGTTTGACTCCTATTTAGCCTGTAACTTATGAAATTAAAAAAAAAAACACATATCCACCTAATAAATGTTAGCTAATAAATGATTTAATTCTAGAGCCAGATTCTCTAGGTAGAAATCTCAGTATGCTTGTGTGAGTTTCATCATCTGCAAAATGAAAATAAAGATAATGGTAGTACCTACTCATAGGGTTGCCTTGAGTAGTAAATGAATTAATATTTGTAGAGCATTTAGAACAGTGACTAGAACTTAATAAGTAAATATTTGCTGAATAAATTAATGCAAAATTTTTAAATTGTAGAGTTTTAGATCCAGGTTGATTTAAATTTGAACAGCCATTCTACTGTGACATTATAGTATCTAATAATCAGGATTAAAAGAAGTATCCTATGTAAAGGACCTAGAACAGTGCTGGGCACAAAGTAAATACCCAATAAATATTAATTATGTTATATTATTACTAGTAGTTGAATCTACTTTGGACTTTATCTAGAATTTTTTGAACTATTGGCTGTTTTAGAGTAAACATGAATTCAGTAGTGATATTATCTACAATGAAGGTCAATAACAACATTTCAAGCAACTTTAATCTTGACTCATCCTTAACATGGATAACAAAAGTTTGGTCTGGTTATCATGTTGGTGTTTTGGCATGGCAATGCCTCCACCTGATGCTTGCACCAGTTTTTGGTATAGCATACAAAATACCTTCTGAGCCTTTTAACAGCATCTTACATTCAAGAATAGATCACCAATGGCATTGTCCTCTCTTTAAGGCATTCATTTTTGTTTGTCTGTTGCAGATGTCTGGAAGGTTATGTGATGGATACAGACAGCGATACATTCACCTGTCAGAAAGATGGCCATTGGTTCCCTGAGAGAATCTCCTGTAGTCCCAGAAAATGTTCTCTGCCAGCAAACATCACACGTGTACTGGTTCATGGGGATGATTTCAGTGTGCATCAGCAAGTTTCTGTGTCATGTGCAGAAGGCTACACCTATGAGGGAGTTAACATATCGACATGTGGGGTAAGATTGTCTTAATTAGAACGTGTAAGTGTAACTCATTGATATATATCCACACAAGCAGTATCTTACTGTCCTAAAAAGAAAATTAAAAAAAAAGATGCCTCATGTTTCCAATCATGTCAAAAGATTTGAGAAGTCTTTTGGTAGAAATATAATAAAATATATCTTTCCAATATCCTGTTTTTAAACTAACAAAAATGCCAAGGCAGAGTTCAATAAAAAGAGGAAAATGTTAAAATATCTATAACAAGATAGTCATGAAAAATTAAGCATGTGGTTATATAGTCTACACATAGATATTCAAAAGAGTCTATGTATAGAAATGAGCTCTGATGATTCCAAATAGGTTTCCAGTTCCAGTAGAACGATCAGAGACTGCAGAACCAGAAATTGGAGTCAGGTTCTGATTCTGTTACTTTTGAGATGTGTGACTTTAAGAAAGTTACTTAAAATTTCTGGGTTTTACTTTCCTTACTAGAAAAATATATAGAGCCCTAGCTGCTTTGGCTCAGCGGGTAGAGCATCAGCCTGCGGACTGAAGTGTCCCAGGTTCAGTTCCCATCCGGGGCATGTACCTCGGTTGCAGGCTCCTGGCTCAGGCCCTGGTCCCGGTGCTTGCAGGGAGCAACCAGTCGATGTGTTTCTGTCACATCTGTATTTCTGTCTTTCCCTCTCTTCCACTCTCTAAAAATCAATGGGAAAATATCCTCAAGTGAGTATTAACAGAAAAGAAAGAAAAATGTATAGTAATGCATATCTTGTATGGTCAGTATGAAAAGCTATATAGATAACAAGGGAAAGTGCCTAGCTCAGCACCAAAGGCAGCCAACTCCCTAGGGCAGTGGTGGGCAAACTGTGGCTTGCCAGCCACATGAGGCTCTGTGGCCCCTTGAGTGTGGCTCTTCCACAAAATACCACGGCCTAGGCGAGTCTATTTTGAAGAAGTGGCATTAAGAAGAAGTTTAAGTTTAAAAAATTTGGCTCTCAAAAGAAATTTCAATCGTTGTACTGTTAATATTTGGCTCTGTTGACTAATGAGTTTGCCGACCACTGCCCTAGGGCATTCCCTTCTCCTGGCTTCCTGAAGTTGACCAAAGAAAGAAAAATAAATCATTGATATGGTTTTCCTTTGCTGGAGTTTGGGGTAGGTAGAGGAGGAATGCTGCATGGTATAGAGTGGCTTTTCCATTAAACATGCCTTTGAACTTCATCTCAAATATTTTTAGATTCTGTGACCTTATATTGCTCCAACTTGTTTTCTTTTATACATATATCTGCCATTGAAAGGATTGCATTATTTAATGTAACAAAGTGTATAGTGTACGCCTGCCATATGGGAGGGACTTGAGAACTACTACCTTCTCCTTCCAGTTTCCCATTTGTAAATCATGCATATTCAATACTTGGTTGCTGCCAAGCCGAAAAGCAAACATTACCAGGAACAGGATGATCCAACTGGCCATGCTCTCAAAATTGGTAGAGTTCCAGATGTTCCCGCTTAGATTTGGAGATGAAGCAGTTTGAGGGGGGAACTTTTTCAAAGACCCTGAGCTTTCTGAACCAGGCAAAATCTCAGCATACTTACGGGAATGAGCTCAGTGTTCTCCCATTGAGGTGTGTGCACGAGGAGACGGCCTCTCACGTGCCCGGAAGCACCCTGCCTTACAGGTGTCTAGCCGGTTTTTCCCAAGTCAGTAATTTGTTTTCTTTCTCCACGCATAGTATGACCCCTAACCTTCACTCAACTGAGTTTTGGTTCAGTTTTTGGTGTAAATAGACCCTTTCTAAATGTCTAAATGTATACATTGTATAAAACTATGTTTGGTGCCTAAAAATATTTTATTGTAATATAACAAAATGGTCCTATGGTTCATAAAACAAATGCATGAAAAGATCGATATGAATTCTGAAAAATGAATACTAAATAGGAGCAGCTCCTCCTGAAATTAAGATAAATTACAGAATTACAGAACTCTTATCAATGTGGTATTGGTGTAAAACTAGGTAAAATGAAAAACAAATGGAAGAGGAGAAATGAGTCAAAAGTAGATCATGTTGCCCTAGCTGGCTTGGTTCAGTGGATAGAGCATTGGCCTGTGGACTGAAAGGTCCTAGGTTTGATTCCCGGTCAAGGGCACATACCTGAGTTGCGAGCTTGATCCCCAGTGTGGGGCGTGCAAGAGGCAGCCAATCAATGATCCTCTCTCATCACTGATGTTTCTATCTCTCTCTCCCTCTCTCTTCCTTTTTGAAATCAATAAAAATATATTTTTAAAAAAATAAAGTAGATCACCACAAGGCAGTAGAGAAAGAAATAATTAGTAAGTAAATTATTTTGATACAATTAAGTTACCATTAGGGAGGAAATTAAAATGTACCAAAAATAAATTCCAGATATAGCTGAATAAAACAATATTATCTCATTTTTAAAGTTACTAGAAATACCTAGAATGATTAATTCAGAAATATTGAAGCACTCTATATGGTATAAAATTAGGTACAATTTATATTTCCAACATTAAGGGAATGGTTGATTATGATGCAGGCATATATGTATACATAGTAACTTCTTGCAGATATCCTGTCTAATAAAAGAATAATATGCAAATTCACTGTACCTCCCTCACTGTACCTCCCATCAAGCCATGCCCACAGTTATGCCCACCAGCCAATCAGGAGCAAATTATGCAAATAAGCCCCAACCAAGATGGCTGCCACCACTGAGAGCAGGAAGGAGGCTTGGGTTTCTTCAACAATGGAGAAAGCCAAGCTTTCCACCTGCCATTGCTGGCCTAGGCCTCCACTCAATGCTACAAAGTTTCAATTATAAAAAATACATAATCCCAACAGAAATGGCGGCAGCAATGGAGCTGGAGAGAGAAGAGGCTAGGGTTTCCAGGGCGATGGAGGAAGCCAAACTTCTGCAGCCCTAGCCTAGGCCTCCATGCTAGGCTACAAACAGAAATGGCTGTCACCATGGAGCAAGCAGAAGGCTTGGCTCTGCTCCAGGCTACAAAGATTCAATTGTAGAACATAAATTAATCCCAGATCCCAAGGCCTCTGCTTGAGTCGCTGAGGGGCGTGGCCGGCCTTCAAACCATAGGCCCTTCACCCAAGCCACTCCACACCCCAAGGTAACACCACCCTGTTCCAGGACACCCTTCAGGGCAAACCAGCCAGTCCCCACCCATGCACCAGGCTTCTGTCCTATCTAATAAAAGAGTAATTTGCAGATTGACTATCACTCCAACATACAAGAGGGCTGCCCCCATCTGGTCAAAGATGGCCACCACAAGATGGCCAGTAGAGGAGGGCCATTGGGAGGTTCCAGGCCTGCAAGGGAAGGCAGTTGTGGGCAATCAGGCCAGCAGGGGAGGGCAGTTGGGAGGGACCAGGCCTGCAAGGGAAACAGTTGGGGGCAATCAAGCCTGCAGGGAAGGGCAGTTAGGGGTGACCAGGCTGGCAGAGGGGGAAGTTGGGGGCAAACAGGCTGGCAGGGGAGCAGTTAGACATCAGTTAGGCTGGCAGGGTAGTGGGTAGGGGGTGATCAGGCTGGCAGGCAGAAGTGGTTAGGGGCAATCAAGGAGGCAGGCAGGCGAGCAGTTTGGAGCTAGCGGTTCTGGATTGTGAGAAGGATGTCCGACTGCCCATTTAGTCTAACATCCCTTGAGGGATCCCCTATTGGAGAGGATGCAGGCTGGGCTGAGGGACACACCCCCCCCCGGACAGCTCCCCTGGACAGCCCCCTCCACACACACACACCCTCCCTTCATGCATCAATTTTGTGCACTGGGCCTCTAGTGTAAAATAAAAGGCTTTGCCTCAAATCCTGTTTTAGACAGTTATCCAACTCATGAACCATTTCTTCAAAGAAGACAAAACTATTAGCAAGAGAATAACAGTTTAAGGAAATATCTGTGCGTACTTCACTTTACCTAAATAGAGGACTGAGAAATGTTCATTCTAACCATGATGGTGGGAAAATAAAGTATATGGGTGTATTTGTATATACATATATTTTTTAACTATGGGACCCATTCCAAAACATATAATAGAATGTTTTCAAGTATTCAAGTTGGAATGGAGAAATGGACTTGGAGTGGTATGCGTAAAACTTGCCGTTTCTCATAAACTTTAAAATACACTGTAGAATTTTGTGAAATACAAGGGTGCATTGGTATGTCACAGAATGTTTGTATCAATCTCCCAGCCCTCATGCATCATAATGAAAACATACTCCTTGCTGTTACTAGTATTTTAATGGATTTTATTAGGAAGAAAATGCTTGTTTTTATATGTTTAAGAAACGTCCAAAATTGTTTAGTAATGACTATAAAAACTATATAATAATTAATGTGTTTATTAAGGCCACAGATGGTAAATAGAAGAAGTAGGACTAAATTCTAGGTCCTTTTGACTATCCTTTTGGAGATCATCCTGCTATGCAATCAATATTGACATATTTCCTCATTCATATAATTTAACTCCTAAAAACAACTCACAACTTGGTATTTGTTACTTAGCTCACTGGCACCTGGGAGCCACCATTTTCTGATGAATCGTGCAGTCCAGTTTCTTGCGGGAAACCTCAGAGTCCAGAATATGGATTTGTGATTGGCAGTACGTACAGCTTTGGAAGCACGGTGATTTATCAGTGTGAGCCCGGCTATGAATTAGAGGTGAGCAAACAAACTGTCGAACCAGAATTAATTTCTTTTTCCCGCCTACTTGGGAACATGTTTAGTATTAGCACTGATTTGTTTCACTTGTTTTGGTCCTAAAATATTCCTTTATACTTTGTTGCCTTTTACCCTAATACTTTACAAGAAATATGTAAGATGACTTGCAATTCTAAAAAGCAAAATAAGTCTTGAATTAAAAAAAAATCAAAGCCCTGAAAGGAGGAGTTAGTATGCCAACCGTAAGACTGATGCCATAAGCCTGCGTTCCCGCTGTCTGTCCATCACATTCCGCCAGCCCCCTGCTGGTCAGACTCTGCAACAGGCGGTCCATCTGTCACCACGGGGAGGTGGCCATAGGGATGGGGTATGCTGGGATTTCCTCAAGCAGTGGGCTCAACCACCTGTACCGGTCCTTGATTGAGATGCCAGGTTCCCACATGGCAGATCTGGCCTGAAAGTCCTCAGAGCAGTTCTAATCAAGAGCCAGGTTAGGGCTCATGACCACTCCTGGTTCCTAATATTAAAACCCCATCAGCAGCACCTCCGTCTCCCTAATTACTTTGGTGGGAAGGCTGCAATCAATTCTGATGAAAGAATGGTGATATCATCACACTTGGAAATTTAAGAAATCTATCTTACATTATAGAATGTTGTCATCTGGTTTCTCAGGAAACTCTTCCTCCCTATTTTTATACTGCAGTGGTATTTAAATGTAGGCTTTGCAGAACTATTCATTGCCAGTGGTCTATTAAATTTCTATAGTGCATTCCATTTTCTGACCACGCAATCAAAGAATTGTCCTAAGATAGGTCCATGACACTGGAACTGAGCTTATATGGATCTTGTTCAAATTCTTCAAAAGATTGGAAAATTATAAGAAAGAAAATATAATAATAATATAACAGTTGATTGCAATTGGGAAGTTAGTTTTAAAACCCAGTTCTTCCTGTGAGAGTATTAATTTTGCAATTTGTTAAGGAAAAAAAAGTAGTATAAGATTTAAAACAAATATGTAGAAAACTGGTGGGTCATTAAATTTGAGGAAGTAGATAATTTTGAGGAATGTCCTGGTGTTAACTGCAAAATTAAGAGAGGTGCTGTAGCAATTGTTCTCGCTCCATGTTACATGTTAGAATTACCTGAGAAACTTTTTTAAAAACACATTAATATCCAAGCACTTGCAGAAATAACTGATTCCAGGTCTGGGACAAGAAAGGTAAAAGATTCACTTCGAAAATCTTGTCACTGAGACAGGAGAGAGCCTGTCAAAGGTGTTTTTGTATTTTTAACAGGGGACGTGGGCCGGCCATGTTGGCTCTTTACAGAAGCTGAGGAGCCAACTACACAAGGCTTCCACAGGCCAAAAAAGAGGCCATTTTAGCATCAATAGGGCAGTAACTTCAATGGACCGAAACACGTCAAATGTGTCATGACCAATACTAGACCTACGATGATGCTTAAAAATGCCTTGGTAATGAACAAACTCATTATTTTGAAAAAACACACAAAAAGGGAAAAATGTTTTTCCATGCTACCCAGACTGCTAGATAACCAAATGGTAGATGAAGGGGAAGTTCCCCTTTAGATAAGTATTCCAGGTAACAAATTATAGAATATAAATCTCAGAATTTACAACTCATTCCAATTAATGGGTTTAGGCCATCATCATCAAAGCTGTTCATATCAGGGGAAAAAAAATAGAGGCAACTAAACATTATGTGCCTCCTGATAGATAGACATGCCATTCATTATGTTTCTTAAGGTGTGGTTCAAGAGCCACTTACTTGAGAATCATCTGGGAAGTTATAAAAAAAAGTGGATACTCATAGGCCAAGACCTTCTAAACCAAATAGGACCTGGGGATTTGTATTTACACACACACACACACACACACACACATATGTGTATATATATACACACATGTATATATATACACACACACACACACACATATGTGTATATATACATATATATACATATATATATATATATATATATATATATTTTATTTCAGAGAAGAAGAAAGAGAAAGAGAAACATGAATGATGAGAGAGTATCATTGATTGGGTACTCCTGCACACTTCCTAACTTGGGTATCAAACTGTAACCTCCTGGATCCTACTAGGTTGACCCTCAACCACTGAGCCACACTGGCCAAGCAGGATTTGTATTTTTAAGAAGTAACCTGTATACCAAAGGCCAGTAGAAGGGAAAGTGTTTAAGAATAGGGACTTGGCCCAGCCTCGGTGGCTCAGTGGTTGAATTTTGACCTATGAACCAGGAAGTTACGGTTCTATTCCTGGTCAGGGCATGTGCCTGAGTTGTGGGCTCAATCCCCAGTGGGGAGGGGGAGTGCAAGGAGGCACCCCAATGATTCTCTGTCATCATTGATGTTTTCATCTTTCTCTCCCTCTGCCTTCCCCTCTGAAATCAATTAAAAAATAAATAGGAACTTGACCCTTGAAGACCTCTGTAACTGGTCTTCACTTTTGCTGGATGAAAATTCTGGGAACCACCTGAGCCTCTATTTCATCATGTCTGTGGTAGAAATGCAGTAACCAATTTTGCAAAGTTACTGCAAGGACTGGAAATAAAAGAAATAAAGTGGTGAGCATGGCTCTTTGTGCATTGTCTGAGTTCATTATAGGGTACTTATTTTTACTACTTTCTGTATTTGTGTTATTACCAAAATCAGACAAAGCAATTGGGATAACTGATGTTAAATTATTTGACTATGTGAATAAGATGTCATTTATATGTAAGGCACACAACTCTTTGGAGCTATCTAAACTTCAGAAATTTTACTATGCATCCAATCTTCTTGAAATAAAAATTACTGTAGGCAACTGTAGAATAAATGAAAATACAAAACTCGAAAATGGGGTAGTCGTGTTATAAAACCATTGCTCGTGAGCAATAAAGTGGTTTCTTTGATTATAAAACTTAATATAACTATCTTAATTGTTGATTAAGCAGGTACATTAAAAATAATAATTTAATGCTAATCTAAATCTAAAATTCCAGCTCCATTCATCACAGCAAGATATGAACAGAAATAGAGAAAAAGAAAGAGAACAGTGTGATAAAATTTACAACTCATTGAGGAGGGAGTCAACAGATGGTGTTTGATTTTTTTACATCAATAGTTACAGAAAATAGATTTGAGTTTTTACTGGCATAAAAATCATCATAGTCAAAACAGAATATTATTCAAATCATTAGAGGAAAGAGAACTAGGGAAAATATTACTAAGAAAAATACTAAACTATTAATTAAAATTAACTACTTGAGTATAGTCTACATCATTGGGGGGTTAGCTGGCTTTTATGGTGTGGCATATACTTCCTCAAAATTAATTTAAAAAATAATTCACAAACTAGAATAGTATATTTTCCTGTGCATACATAATACATTAGCCTAGAAAAAGTATAGCAAATATTAATGGTGTTTATCTCTGGATGAAGAATCCTGGAAAACCTTCTATTTTTCTTTTATGTTCCAAATTTTCTATAATGAACATGAATTGATTTTTCAATAAGAAGAAAATAATGAATACATCATTTAAGGACCATTTAATTTTATAGAATGAATTATTTTCTTGGAAAATCAGGACAGTGTTATCCCATCAAAGTCAATGGAATTTTAACAGGAAAAGATTTATCAGTAATTAATCTGAAAGCTTAGAGAAAATATTTTGAATAGATTAATAAGAGTGAAAGATATTAGTGAATCCAGATAAAAAACTAAAGTAGAGGTGATCGGTTTTTTTCAGACATTTGCTAATTTAGGTCACAATTTTAAGACAATGAGATGTCCAAAGGATTATGAGCAATGAAAAAGCATGTGACAAAATTCATATGCTGAAGTTCATATATTTGACTTGGAATCAAACCCCTTAATACATTACTTAGAACCTGATCTTTTGGAGGAACTAAGATGGCGGAGAAGGCAAAACACCTATCTTGCCGTCATAATCAGCAATTTTAATACTACAACTTAACGAAAGAACAAACATCTTCCAGAATCACCAGAAAGCTCGCCGAGTGAAAATTCCACAAATAAAAGTGAAGATAAGACACTGTGACTCGGAGGAGCGGCGGCGGACAGCGTTGAAAGATTCGCCCGGAGAGAGGTTTGGAGTGCGCGCCGCGGGGAGGGCCGGCGGCTGAAAACCGGCCAGTTTTCTCGAACGGGGAGACAAAGGCTTCCCACTGACTGATTCTCCAGCTCTGGGCGAAGTCCAGAGAACCCACTATCACACGGGGTGAAAACTGGACAGTGGGAGGGCACGCCGAAGCTGGGGTGCTGCCGGGTCTCCCGGCTTGTGGAGAAGGTAGCTTGTGCGAACAGCTCGGCTGCGTGAGGCGCAGAGAGCACACCGCGACTTGTCTCCCATTCGGAAACCCGTCAGACTGCTTTGTTTTACGATCCTGGGTGAGACATTGCGCATGCAGACTCATTTTGGGAAAGTCTGAATTCCCCGGCAACCAGCAGCCTGTGGAGCTCCGCAGCGGCTCTCTCTCAGAGGTGCTGGCGGCCATTGCCCCCAGCACAGAGTCCCTGGGGCCGCATAGGGCGGAGCTAACGCTGTCTGCTTGGCCCAGAGACTCCGCCCACCCAACCTGAGCACAGCTGAGCTTCACAGACAATTGGCCTGGAGGTCAACCCTCCAAGTGCTAGCAACGATTAACTGAGCTTAACTTCAGCAAGATTGTGCAGCCCATATTCACCTCAGGTAACCGGGGAGGCTGAGCCACTATCCCTAGTAGGAAGTCTACCACACAAAGCTAATTGACCAACTCAGGGAAGCAGTCAACATGCAACAACATGGAAAGAAATCAGATGTGAAAGAAATGGAGGAAAAAAAACGACTGGACATGGAATTTAGAACCACGGTTATAGGGTTTTTTAAGAGGTTCCAACAAAAGATCGAGGACTATAAGGAAATAAGCAAGACCACAAAGGAAATGAATGAGTCCTACAAGAAAATGAACAACACCCTCCAGGATATAAAGGAGAGCTGCAAAGAAATTATCAAAACCAACGTGGAAATGATCAAGATCAACGTGGAAATGAATGAGTCCTACAAGGAAATGAAAGAAACCCTCAAGGATATAAAGCAGACTCTCAAGGATATGAAAAAGGACCAACCAGAAATTAAGCATGCACTGACTGAAACAAAAAATATTATACAAAGACCTGAAAGTGCCCTGGAGCACCCCAAGAACCAAATTAAAGATTTGAAATACAAAGAGGTAAAATCCACTCAGCTGAAAAAGCAAGAAACCAAAAGAATCCAAAAAATTGAAGATAGTGTAAAGGGCCTCTGGGACAACCTTAAGCATACCAACATCCGAATTATAGGGGTGCCAGAAAAAGCAAGAGGCCAAGACAATGAAAACCTATTTGAAGAAATAGTGACTGAAAACTTCCCACACCTGGTGAAAGAAATTGACTTAGGAGTCCAAGAAGTGCACCGAACCCCAATATATAGGAACCCTAAGAGGACCACACCGAGGCACATCATAATTAAAATGCCAAGAGCAAAAGACAAAGAGAGAATATTAAAAGCAGCAAGAGAGAAACAGTTGGTTACCTATAAGGGAGCACCCATACGATTGTCAGCGGATTTCTCAACAGAAACGATGCAGGCCAGACGGGAGTGGCAAGAAATATTCAAAGTGATGAACAGCAAGAATCTACAACCAAGATTACTCTATCCAGCAAAGCTATCATTCAGAATTGAAGGTCAGATGAAGTGCTTCGCAGATAAGAAAAAGCTAAAGGAGTTTATCACTGCCAAACCAATATTGTATGAAATGCTGAAAGGTATTCTTTAAGAAGAGGAAGAAGAAAAAGGTAAAGATGAAAATTATGAACAACAAATACACATCTATCAACAAATGAACATAAAAATCAAGTGGATTGATAGGCTGTTGAACAGGATAGACTGGTGAATATAACAGAGACATGGACATAGAGAGGGAATGGACTGACAATTCTTGGGGAGAAAAGGGTTGTGGGAAGTGCAGCAAGAGACTGGACAAAAATCTAGCAACAATGGGAGAGGACAGTGGGGAGGGGGAGGTGAGGGTGGAGGGTGGGATGGGTGCAGGGTGGAGGGAAGCTATAGGGGGATAAAAAGGGGAAACAATGTAATTAATAAACTGAACAATAAAGATAAAAAAAAAAAAAAAAAAAAAAAAAAAAAGAACCTGATCTTTTTTTTTAACTCATAATGTTACAAAATTATATTTACTTTATCTTGTTTATTATTCCAGAGATTAGGAATTTAAACCATGGAAAGAGTTATTATTAGGAACATTGATGATTACTATCCTATATAATCCTATATAATAAAAGGCTAATATGCAAATTGATCAAACAGCAGAAAGACCAGTCACTATGATGGGCACTGACCACCAGGTGGCAGGTACACAATGCAGGAGCTCATGGCTGGTGAGCACAGCCGTGGTGGCAGAAGCCTCTCCTGCCTCCATAACAGTGCTCAGGATTTTTGACTGATGGCTTAGGCCCGCTCCCCATGGGTGAGCGGGCCTAAGCCATCAGTTGGACATCCTCTGAAATCTCCTGGACTGCAAGAGGGCACAGGCCAGGCTGAGGGACACTCCCTCCTCAGTGCACAAATTTTGTGCATGGGGCCTCTAGTAAAAGATAAACAAGAAGGAAGAAATAAGCAAAGACTAATAAAAATTGTAACAGAGCCAAAGCCGGTTTGGCTCAGTGGATAGGGCATCAGCCTGCGGACTGAAAGGTCCCAGGTTCGATTCCAGTCAAGGGCATGTACCGTGACTGCGGGCACATCCCTAGTAGGAAGTGTGCAAGAGGCAGCTGATCGATGTTTCTCTCTCATCGATGTTTCTGACTTTCTATCCCTCTCTCTTCCTCTCTGTAAAAAATCAATAAAATATACAAAAAATAAAAATAAAATAAAATAAAATGTTCTGGCTCCACCATTTGAGCCCTAAAAATATTTAAAAATTGTAACAGAAATCAAAGAATATATATATATATATATATATATATATATATATATGTATATATATATGGCAAACAGTTTGTATATTCCCTAAGGGTAATAGGATATTGAAAAATATACAAAAAGTATATTCAATATAATAATTATAAATAATTTCTCAAGTAAATTTTACTCATTTTACTTTATTTCACAAGGCAAAAAAGTAAATTTTGGAAAGCTTTTACCCAAAGTATTTAAATTTTTTTTTTATTTTTGTTAATCCTCACCTGAGGATATTTTTCATTGATTTTTAGGGAGACTGGAAGAGAGAGGGAAAGACAGAAAGAAATATCAACGTGAGAGAAACATATTGATTGGTTGCCTCCTGCACGAGCCCTGACCAAGGCCTGGGCTGGGAGGAGCCTGCAACCAAAGTACATGCCCTTGACCAGAATTAAACCCGGGACCCTTTAGTCTGCAGGCCAACACTCTATCCACTGAGCAAACCAGCTACGGTGAAAATATTAAATTTTAAATGCATATTCCCTTATTAGGGTAAATTTATCTAGGATAAATTATATTGTTGAAAAATTCAGTCCTCATACCAATAAGATATCTTGGCATGTGTCATGTTCAAAGATACAACACACACACACACACACACACACACACACATACACACATACACACTTTCATTCTTTGCTGTACCACTCAGGTATTTTCAAAATAATTTTAAAATATACTAAGCACATATACCTCTTTGACATTTCAAACACATTCTTTAGTCTTTACTATTGGTTATAACTATTTTTCATTTAAATAGAAAGTGAAACAAAGCTTGCACCTTAATTACACTGGTTAGCCAGGATATGAATTTTGAAGTAATTTGATGAAAACATTTTTACAAATCTGAATCTACCTCTTAAACTATGTCTACTTAAATGAATTTACTTAGCATTTCATTGCTGAGATATTCAAGTTCACTGCTATGATTACTTTGCATTCCTTTATTATCTTTTCATTTTAAGTTATGACCAAGTCGATGACTTTTTTTCATTGATTCACAGGGGAACATTGAACGTTTCTGTCAGGAGAACAGACAGTGGAGTGGCGGGGTAGCAACATGCAAAAGTAAGTCAAATGGCCCGTAGAGTCCCAAAAATGATACTGGGGATACAGAATAACAATGAGACAACAATGTTTTTATGAAGCAGTTTTGTAATTTGAAAAATTACAAAATTTTCAAATTATTTTGAAAAATTTTTAAATTATTTTGACTTCTGACTTTTGCTGGGGGACATCAAATCAATAAAAGGGTCAAAACTATAGTTGAGATTATGTTGGAATAGAGCACAAGATGACTGACTCTGGAATAGTTAATTGAATTTATTTGCATTTTGTGTTTTTCCCCCAGATAATTATAAATTAGAAAATTTAGATCTGTTGGTGTTTGGTGACAGTACTGACCAATACTGACATCTTCCTAAAGTGACGTTGGCACCTATGTTGAGTAATTAAATATTCACATTTTTCATGGAATTTTACATTAACTCATTTTATGGGAAGAGTCAATTGTATTTAGCAACAAAGATCCTCATAACTCCTCTGCCAAAAGGCAGTGTGTTTAGATACAATAATTACAAATCAATGTGAAAAGCTTTTAAATATTTTTTTCCTCTTAACAAGCCTAGTGGAGTCATCAAATTTTCACACTGGAGGGACCTCTTAACCAATCTAGTCTAAGCAACCTTTCAGGTTATTTAGCTTAACTAGGCTGGATTACATCAATATGAGTAAGATTTATTCATCTTGGTCAATGAGTACATGGGGCTGGGAGAGGTGGAGTGACCTGCCCAGTGTCATAAATTAATTTGGTGGCAGAGCTGTGATTGGAGCTTGAGGTATTTGAATCTTTGTTCACTGTCGTTTCAAACATATCTTCTGGATATGTTTAATAAACGAATAGATTAATCAACTGATTTCATTTGTATAGAATTTAATATATGAAATAATGTAAGAAATAATATGTAGCTGAAACTCAATAAAGGATATATGATTTTTTTTGTTCTCAAAAGTTATGTAAGTATTATATAGAAAAATATTTTTTAAAAATACTGAGTAACATCTCAAGTCACAGAAAGGCATTATTGGGCATTCTTGATAATAGCATTTTTGTCTCAACTATTTATGATCAGAAAGTGTGTGCATGTATAGGGGAGGGGAATAGGGAGTGAAATGGAAATGGGTATGCCTGCATAGGAAATATGAAGTTGTTTCAGTTTGCAGCAGGTTTAAGTCAAACCACAGTGACAATGTTAGTCTAGTTTTTCTCTCTGAAATGCATGATAATGATAAAAACCTCTACTTGACGCCTATCATTTTCCGTATTTTTCTTTTTTTCCTCTTCCTAACTATTCAATAAGATTATAAAAGTTATTTGCAAAAAAAAAAAAGGCAGAAATAAGCAAAAAGAAAATAATAGTTTTAATCCCACCACTCATGCTGGGGCTGATCAGCAGATCCTGAGCAACAGATGAATCATTACTCTGACACAGGGTTCTGTGAAAGAGAGGGCTAAGGGACTGCCTGGCTAGAGAAACAAGACAGCCCCTTCCACCTGTCTGCTTAGGTTTTTATTGTAACAACAGCTTGAAATAAAATTAACTATTAGTTACTATCAGTAGGGTAAGCATCTTTGAGTAGACACATGCAGTGTCCTTTAGGTAAAGATGTCTAAAGACTAAGCATAAAGATTCCAATAAATAGCTGAGACCGGTTTGGCTCAGTGGATAGAGCGTCGGACTGCGGACTGAAGGGTCCCGGGTTCGATTCCGACAAGGGCATGTACCTTGGCTGCGGGCACATCTCCAGTGGGGGGCGTGCAAGAGGCAGCTGATCGATGTCTCTCTCTCATCGATGTTTCTGACTTTGTATCCCTCTCCCTTCCTCTCTGTAAAAAATCAATAAAATATATTTTTTAAAAAAGATTCCAATAAATACCCGGGGGTTCAGACTTGTTTGAAAAAGTCAAGGCAGGGGTGGTTGTATTCAGCCAACTCCCCTGGAGGTCCCGACGTTTCACAGTTTCCTCCTTAACAGATTTTCCAACCAAGTCCCCTGCTCCCCCACACACTCAAGATTAAAAACTATTGCTATTTTTATATGCTGTATTGTGTGCTTTTTCCTAGGCATATAAAAAACACAAATAGTTTTTGGAGGAAATAGTGCTCATATTGAGCATCCTGATTTGAAAGATCCTCAAATAATATTTATCAGCTTATTAAATAGATTGATATCTGTATCTATCAGATTTCAGGGGAGCTTGTTCAAGTCCATAGGATACCCTAAAGCATTAGTTCTCAACCTTTCTAATGCCACAACCCTTTAATACAGTCCTCATGTTGTGGTGTCCCCCAACCATAAAATTATTTTCGTTACTACTTCATAACTAATTTTGCTACTGTTATTGAATCGTAGTATAAATATCTGTGTTTTCCAATGGTCTTAGGCTCTACCACAGGTTGAGAACTGCTAACAGGGTTGCATAAGACCATCGAAAAACAAAGATATTTACATTATGATTCATAACAGTAGCAAAATTAGTTATGAAGTAGCAATGAAAATAATTTTATGGTTGGGGGTCAGCACAACATGAGGAACTGTATTAAAGGGTCGTGGCATTAGAAAGGTTGAGAACCACCGCCCTAGATGGTGCTCTTCAAAGAGTGGCCCACAGGACCAACAGCATCAATAGTACCTGGGATCTTGCTAGAAATGCAGACTCTGGCTACACCCCAATCTCACTGAATCAAACTTAGCATTTAAATGAGATCCCTAGGTGACTCCTGTGCACACTGCAATTTGAGAAGCAGTGCCTTGGACCTGTCATTATTAGCCTTCTGCACATTGAAACATTCTGTGAACTTTTGAGAATCCTTTGCCCAGTCTGCACTCTGTACCATTTAGTTCAGAGTCTCAGGGAGTAGAATCCAATATCAATATGTTTTTGAAGCTCCCTAGCGATTCCAGGGTATTTCCCTAGTTCAAGTTCATGGTCTAAGTACTCACCAGGCTGAAAGAAGCCCAGAGAAGTCCATTAGCATCTATATAATCCAGTGGCTCTTAATTCTGAGTCAGCATTAGAATCATTTGGGGAATTTTTAAAGAAATATCAGAAGCAAGATCACAACAGAGATTCTGATTCATTTGATCTGGGACAGGCCCTTCGGCATAAAGCTTCCCTCTGTCCAGCCCAAGTTGAGACTCGCTGGTCTAGACTATTTCCTCTACGTTCACCAAGATCATCAGATTAAGACTCAAACCCATTTCTTAAGACTCTAGAAAGAATAATCCTGCTCTCCTCCTAGCAGATTCCTGCTAATAACATTTCTCATATCTGCAAAGCCATGCTTTGTAACTGCACTGAAACTAACCATCAGTTTATGGAGTCTATATCCGTAGAAGCCATATAAAATGCTCCTTATCTGAATTTTTGGTCAGGCTCATGATTCCTTGTGATTTACACTTTCCTATTATATTTTACCTTCTAATAATTTCTATCTTTTATCTCTCTTTAGAAGCAGTATGACCTTGGTCAAATTATTTCACCTCTCTGAGCCCCACTTTTCTTCAACTGCGATAATCTCAGAGTTGTAACTAAGGATGTAAATGTAGCCAACAAACAAACAAAAAGGGCACCCAGTTACTTTTAAACTTCATATTTAAAATACTTTTTAATATAAATATGTTCCATGCAATATTTGAGGCATACTTATTCTAAAACTTAATTTGTTGTTTATCTGATATTCAAATTTAACCGACAGTCTGTATTCTATTTCTAGTTGTAAGAAATAAATTTGATAATGTCTGCAAAGTTCTTGGCCATGGAGACAACTTAATAAATGAGAATTCCTTTCCTCATCCACACCCCCAGCATTATATATAACTACAGCTAGAGTCAAGTGGGCAAAATAACAATCTTTAATTTCATGCCTGTATTAATATAAAACTTATGCATGCTGGGTATTTGCTTCTTCAATGCCCCTGTCATAGTGCCTCACACATGAGTAGGCTATAATATTTTATACCATGCATTGGTACCATTAGCAATTATAACAGAAGAAGGAAAGAGAATTAGGAGAAGCATTTGATCTGAAGCTTTTCTTTTTTCTTTTTAGAGATCAGTTGTGAAGCTCCACTTGGGTTTCTGAACGGGAAAGCTGAGGTGGAAAATGCCACCCTTGGCCACAGCGTGCTATATTCCTGCAACAGAGGCTACAGTCTGGAAGGGCCGCCCGAGGCCTATTGCACTGAAAATGGGACCTGGAGCCCCCCAGTTCCTCACTGCAAACGTGTGTGTTGACTTATGCTCAGGAAGGTTTTAATCAGATTCGGTTTCACGATGAGTTCTCCAAATGTCTACATCATAGCGGGACTCACTGATAAGAGAGATTGGCCCAGAGAAAGCAAACTGTGCATTCCCAAGCCACATACTCTGCAGTGTTCTTAAAAACCTGCTTGTGATTTCTAAAATATCTCCTCTGCAAAGCAGCTTTTATCAGGTTCCTTGACTGGTTACAGGTTTAAGGCACTAAGAGAAATGCAACTTAATGAAAAAGATTTGACATAAATGTATGTATAATGAATTTGGTTGAGGATATGAAAGGGGTGAAGAAAAATATCTGATAAATGTGGAATATGAATAAAGTATATATAAACATAGTACATGAAGAAAATTAGTTATAGCCACTGAAATGGAAACAATATTCATGAGTAAGATATAAATTGAGAGAGCTCTGGTTATGTTTTAAGTGCTGTAATACCACAGTGACTGAGCCTTTAAGATTGATCTGGCATCTACCTACCTCACAAAGACTTCGTTTGTGCCCACTGGGGGGGGGGGGGGGGGGCAGGGAAGAAAGCACTGAAATTGCTTGAAATATGCGTTGATATGTGTGTCACACATTTGCAGTAAGAAATTGTTCCACTATCATTTCCCATTTTTCCTGTAGACCTGGTAAAATGAATCAATTTTTGTCAATAAGCCTTGCAAACTCTACTGTTTCGGTTGTGATACCATTAGTAGCAAGGTCTGAAGTCATATTCATTCACTTTGATGTGTCTGATGAACCCTCTGGTTCCTCCTTCTGAAGGGATATTCAGTAAAACGAAGTAGAGTGATCACGAGAAGTATTTACTCTATGCCTTAATATTCAGATATTAAGAGAATGCTTGATGCACTCCTTGCTTTCTAGTATGCCTTTGTTTCCCCAAGGGCTGATCAAAACCTAGAGTCTAAAAAAATGTTGTGGGCCATAATCAAAACCCAGAAATTTGCATTTTTCGTTTACCCTCTTAGAGATATAGGACCATGTAGTAGTGGTTAAATACTTGATGTTTTCAGATCTTATCTAAATAATTTCTTCTCCCAAATAATTTAATGAGAATGACAAACAAGTCTGTGTCTTCTCTTTGAAGCTCTATATTCTTTAAGCCTCTTAGAGGGCTCATCCTGTGCCTTCAAATAAATTAAAAAAAAAAAAAGAGGGGAAATGGCAGTAACCATTTTCTTTTCTTTTTAACAGCAAACCCTTGCCCTGTCCCTTTTGTCATTCCTGAGAATGCTCTGCTCTCTGAAAAGGAGTTTTATGTAGACCAGAATGTATCCATCAAATGTAGAGAAGGCTTCCTGCTCCAGGGCCAGGGCGTCATCACCTGCAGCCCTGACGAGACGTGGACCCAGACAAGTGCCAAGTGTGAAAGTAAGTGGACAGGTGGAATCCAGTTAAATGCAGTAGTTCAGGATGTTTTCTCATCTTGGTGAGACTATTTCCAATCAAGTAACTTAATTATAGATATTTAGGTCTGTCTTATCAGACATATCACCTTCTTATTGATAGTTTTAAAAATTCTTATAAAAGACCTTTGAATTTCAAACATTGAAAGAAAAGTTTCCAGAACTAGGCTAAAACCCACCTGACTAGGAGTCACTGCAGATTTTTGAAATGTGCTCTTCTAAGCTGAAATCTTCTATTAAATCTAAATCTAAAACTGAATTTCTCTCCACATCGTCAGAGTTCCCAAACTACCCCTTAATCAGCTCTGAATGCTTTGCAATACAAACATTATTCCACCGTGGTTCTCAAGCTTGAGCCTGCATGAGAACCACCTAGAAGACTTCTTAAAAATATTGCTGCTCCTCTGCCCCTCAGAGGCCTAGAGTTTCTGGTCTAGTAGGTCTGGGATGAGGCCTGAAGTTTGCATTTCTAGCAAGTTGCTGGGTGGTACTGATGGTGATATTGCTGGTGCCGGAACCACAATTTGAGAATCTCTGGGCAGCACCCCCTGATATGTAACAGGCCATCTGGCAGCATCTCCTGCTGCCTCATGATAATTCTTGACACTTTCTACACTTAAAACATCTCCCCTGCCCAACATCCTGCCCGCCAGCCTTCCTTGTACTCCAAGGTACTCCCTCTATTGCAATCAGTGAACAAATATTCATTGAGTCTAACCAGATGCAAGGCACTGGCTACATGATATAATTTCCGATTATGCCTACGAGGGCCTCCATCTTCAGGTCACTTGCACCCCAGTTAGTGAGGTAAGAAATGTGTATCTGAGAACCACAGGGAATCTAGAATCAGAGAAGAGCTTGATTTGAATTCTATCCTCAAAACTTCCTAACTCTAAATCTATTCGAGTACCCTCACTTTCCTGAACTTGGGGCTGTTATGTTAAGTGACTAGCACCAATACCTATCTTATATATTAGTTTTGAAGGATCAGTGAATTATATACATTAGCAATATCTCCTTAGAGTAAGAGATACACCAATAGCCCAAGTACTTGAATTTTCAAGTGGCAGCCCTACTGCAGCATTAGCATGTTTATTTTACCCCCAAGAAACTGTCTTACAGGCAGCCTTCTCCTACCCACATATCCTCACATTGATCTTGGCTCCCTGAGATTTACCACTCAGGGCATTGAAAGGACTAGCAGGAGAGGCCTGCATTTGTTACTCATGCTTCTTCAGTGTGTGCTCAATTGTTCCTCAATGTTCTGAAGAGGACCAGGGGTTGACTTGGAGAGAAGGAGATTATTCCCACTATTGTTCGTTATCCTCAATCTCTCTTTTGTACTTTCTATTAGACTGGAAGTCTTTGGCTTAGAACGAAATATCTTGCCTGAAGAACCTGAGCAGCTACTTTCCTCATTCTTTTCACCTCCTCCTGTTACATAGTCTTACAAACCAGGGATTAAAATTTAATGTGCATGAGAATCACCCAGGGAAAGTATGTAAGATGGAGATTCCTATCCTAGAAACTCCAGAATTTTGCATTTTTAATAAGGAGCCACGATGATTCCCATATAGGAGATCTGAAATCCATGCTTGATAATCACTTGGGTAAACCACCCATCATCTCTCCATGATCGTGCAACATGCTGCTCCCCAGCCTGGAAGCCCTTTCCCTCTGACCCACTTGAGCTTTGTAGCCTCTCCAAGAGCCACTCTCTCTACAATTTACACCCTGGCAATCCTAAATGCAATTAGTTACATTCCACTCAGTAATCGTAATTTATATTACATTACTAATTTATATCCCATTTCACTAATTCAATTGAGTTACTCATTCTTTTTTCCTCAGCACAGTACCCAGGGCTGTACTATAGCTCTTTCTAAGTTGTATTACAGTATTCTTTGTCTGTCATTCCTGTCTTGTCTGAGATAAGGGACAGAATTATTATCATTTATTTTTTTCCAGTCTCTGATACAGAGTAGGTATTAATGCATACTTGTTATCCTACTGATTAAATTAATATTTGTGTCCACCTTGGAAGAAAAAAAAATTTAAAAGGATGATATACATCCCCTCTGAAAAGTTTTGAATGGTATCCTAACCACTAAGTGACCTTTTAATTTTTGTTGTTAATCCTCACCTGAGGATATTTTTCCATTGATTTTTAGAGAAAGTGGAAAGAAGGGGGAGAGACAGAGAGAAACATCAATGTGAGAGAGATGCATCAATTGGTTGCTTCCTTCCTGGGCTCCCGACCTGGGCCAGGAATCAAGCCTGCAACCGAGGTACATGCCCTTGACCAGAATTTAAGTTGGTATCTTTCAGTCAGCGGGTTGTTGCTCCATCCACTGAGCCAAATTGGCTAAGACACTAAGTCACCTTTTGGAAGCCAGTTCATGAAGATTCATTTAAATTCGACTTATGCAAAATCTAACACTTTCCAAAAGTAGAGAAACCTCATCAAGTTATGTAAAATCAGTATCTATAGGCCAGAGACAATATTCATTCATTTGCTCATTTTTAAAATACGTACAGAGCATCCACTGCATGCCTGGCGCCGTTGTAGGCACTAATAAAACAGCCTGATGGAATATGCAGGACTGCAGCCCTAGCTGATTTGGCTCAGTGGACTGAAGGGTCCTGGGTTTGATTCCAGTCAAGGTCAAATGCCCAGGTTGTGAGCTCAATCCCCATTAGGGGGCATGCAGGAGGCAGCTGATCAAAGATTCTCTCTCATCAGTGATGTTTCTGTCTTTCCCTCCCCCTTCCTCTCTGAAATCAATAAAAATCTATTTTTAAAAAAAGAATAAGGAGTGCTGCCGTTAATGCTTTTTTATTCTAAAATGGTAGACTGCAAGTACTCCTCGTGCTCCTTCTCTTCTAATTAGATAAGCAACCTGCAATGAAGTTCTCTTGGAGCCACGTCTTAGGCAAACTACCAGAGCTCCTTCTTGGTCTCCTGTGGACATCTTGCCTTGAGTATAAAACAGCTCAGTTTCAACATTTGAATCAGAAGATGAATCTTTTGTTCTTGCACATCTAATTTTGCTAGACAGCAGCAAATTATGCTTTTTGTTCCTAGTGTCTCTTAGATATTCATAGGTGAAATGGTAGCCTTTATGTTTGGGGGATTTTTGTTTGTTTTTGTTGGTTTGTTTGCTCTTTAAATTAATTCAGTCTTAGAAATGAGACTGTGTTCTCCATCCACCAGCTGGATTAGTAGCACAAGCCTCATTGTTGTTTCATTTTCCTATAGAAATCTCATGCGGTCCACCAAGTCATGTACCAAATGCAATTGCTCGAGGCGTACATTATCAGTATGGGGACATGATCACCTACTCGTGTTACAGTGGATACATGTTGGAAGGTTCCTTAAGGAGTGTTTGCCTAGAGAGTGGAAACTGGACATCACCTCCTATTTGCAGGGGTAAGGAAACATTTGGATGGTTATTTCTTAGTGCAACCATAGGGAAATATATATATATGGAATATATATATATATATATGGAAGTCTGATATGGACCACAACTAGTCGAGGGCATTCAGTGACCTTTTGGAAGCCAGTGCATGAAGATTCATTTAAGTTAGAGTTATGTAAAATCTAACACATTCCAAAAGTAGAGAGCGTGCTATTTTATTTTTCCTTGTCTTTAAATTTTAACATTGATGTCATTTTATTTTTTTACTTTATTGGTTTGAGTTTTGAAAGCTTGCACACAGAACTCTAGCCCAGCACAGTGTCCCTTCCTGAGTTAACCATAGATCCTCAGGCACATCGCTCCAAATCTCAGTATTCTCAGCTGCTAAGGGAGGCTGTGTCATGTCTGGGTGCTGGGGGCACCTCTTGGCCCCTCAAGTGTTTCAGCACAGATTCCGGTTTACCCACCCGTCGTAGGCAGGCCCCAAATCCCACAGGAGATGGGACAGCCCCCCAAGAGTAGAGTATAAAACAAGAGGTACCAGGCGGCCTCAGGGAAGCAGAGCTGTCCCCATCTGGCCGTACTCGGGTGGGTGGCCAGCACTCTGTGCTCACACGAGCACTTCTGTCCCTTTACTTGCTATATGGAATTTTCAAACCCAAGAATGAATTTTATGTGCGTTTTCAATAAAAACTTGGGGGGAATAAAAGATTCTATTCTTGTAATTCTGCAAGATAGAAAGAGGGAGATAACGAGGCATTCAAGCATGTCCTTCTAAAATGCATACTTTTCTAATAATTTTATTTACAAATCATAATTGTTCCATTCATTCTAGAAACATTTACTGAAAGTCAGGAACTATGCTAGTGAACAAGATTCACATAGCCAAGGAACTAAAAACATAATCAAGTTGTTGGAGAGATTGTCCACATGACCTCATGGACAATGATTAGATTTGGATTTGGAATGAAAGCCAAAGTCTTTTATAACTTGTGGGGGCGGGGAGAATTGATGTAGTCCATAATGAATGGCATGGGCCTCAAAAATGTCTGGGGTTAATACAGGAGAAAGATTAATTTTCTGGAAGTAACATGGAATAACTTCATCAGCACATGGGATATAAGAGAAAGTGCAACCTTCTTTTAAGAGGGCTGCTGAGGAGGTGGCATCTACAAGGAACAGTCCAGATTTTACTTAACAGAAGTCAAAATGAGGGTTGTGTGTGTGTTTGCTCTTGTTTCCTTTTCTTTTCTTTTTCCTTTTTTTTTTTTTTTTTTTTTTTTTTTTTGGCTTAAGATACTATGAGGTGGTGGCAGCACCAAAGAGCTACTGTCCACCAAAGGCCACCTTTGGAAGGCCATTTGCAAGTCTTCTAAAAGGGCATTCCTTTATATAAGTCACCTTGTCCCCGCTACCCTGAATCTCCAAAATACTAAAACCTTGGTAGCCGTGTTGTGGCCCTTCTGATCCCCGCAGTTCATCCCCAACCAAATCTTGAGACGCCATTTTGCTTCTCTTCCTTAAAGCTTAAGTCAAGGATATAGTATGCAATATACATGAGTAATCCTATGTTCTGACAGCCCTCCTTCCATAATTCCCTCGATTTATGACCATCTGCTTCTTTTACAGCCGTCTGTCGATTCCCGTGTCAGAATGGAGGTATCTGCCAACGCCCAAATGCTTGCTCCTGTCCAGACGGCTGGATGGGGCGCCTCTGTGAAGAACGTGAGTCTTTCTTCAAACCTTACTTTGAGTCCTGATAATTTGCCTGGAAGCTGCCAACTCAGAGTTACTAGGAACTGGCTCTACTGGTGGCAGGAATTTATTTGCTTATCCTGCAGCAGGCCAGACAGGGCAGCTAGAGCTGATCAGAATATGTCATTACTTTCAGGAAATTTAGAATATCAGACCATGAAAATCTAGTTATCAACATCCATCAAAGTCATCTCCACATTCTCCTGGCACAAGTTGCTGAGGATCATCTGGAAAGGAGCTAATCATCAGGGGTTTCCCAGACTTTGTCTTCCTTCATGTCTAGTCTTTTTATTTTTTTATTTTTTATTTTTTTAATATATTTTATTGATTTTTTACAGAGCAGAAGGGAGAAGGATAGAAAGTCAGAAACATCGATGAGAGAGAAACATCGATCAGCCGCCTCTTGCACACCCCCTACTGGGGATGTGCCCGCAGCCAAGGTACATGCCCCCGACCGGAATCGAACCCGGGACCCTCCAGTCCGCAGTCCGAAGCTCTATCCACTGAGCCAAACCGGTCTCGGCCATGTCTAGTCTTTTTATATATTCTACCACTCATTACTACAGCTGTAAATTCATGGCATTGCCTAGCATTGTACTTTGCAGCTCTCCACTTACTCTTTTTCATTAAGGGCAGTTCTTCTGAATGAGGAAATAAGGAAAGTTGGTATTCCCATATCTACATAATGGTTGGTAAATTAAAATAAAATTTTTATTCTCATAGTAATATATTTCAATTTGAACTTCCAGGAGGCCGTGAGTAAGTGGTTTTAAATATTTTTTTAATGTCTAAGCCACATGTTGTTTTACTATCTTAAAAAAATACATCTGAGGGAAAAGGGATTTAATTTTTCATTGGGAGTTGTATATGTAAATAACATTAAAAGTCATTAATGAGATGGTCATTGGTCTACATAGGTTTTTCTAAGGCCAGATATTTTATGAGATTCGACTTTTAGACTTTTTTAAGTGTAACTATTTCAACTACTCTAGAAAGGAAAATATAAGATGGAAATAAATTTAGGCCATTAACAACTCACCAAAGCAAGTATTCTCACAGTGATGAAGAAAGGAGAGAAATTACACTTTTCCTTTGTCTTCTCCCCAGTCATTCCTTCCCACTTACGGCTTCCAGATTGGCCTGCTGTAATGGCAAGAGTTCAGAAACTCAGGGAACATTTACCCTGGGATGCCCTAGCAACAGGCCTTGCTTATCTCACTGAGCATGCACCTGCCCTCCTGGGTTAGAGCAGGAATTTCCAAGCTTTAATGTGCACACATCACCTGGTTGTCAAATGCAGATTCTGATTCAGTAGATCAGAGTTGGGACCTGAGATTCTGCATTTCCAGCCAATTCCTAGGTCATGCTAATGCTTTTGGTTTGAGAACCATGCTTGGAGTAGCAAACCAATAGACAATCTCACTCCTTTTAAACAGACTATACCTCTTCAAAGAGCTCAATAGGAAGAATGCTTACTGTGGAGGGTATAGGAGAGGCCTGATTCAATCACCATCAGGCCTCCTCTCCAAGGATATGAAGAGCAAGTTTTCCCATCACTACTACTGTGTTGCCAGCGGCCTGTAGGCTAGCCTGTCTGACTCCCATTCTCACATTTAATTCAGGACAAGAAGAGTGCCTCGCGGCAGCCAAACCCTCTTAGAGCATTTTATGTAATTTGTAATGGAAGTTTGAAACCACAATAAGCAGAGAACATTCTGCTTATTCTGTGAAGGGAAAGCAAAGCACTTAGCAGATATTGATTACAGTGGGTCTTCTCCAAAAGGGCGCATTTGGCATCATGACTGCAGGCTAAGGGGCCAGAGTTATTTTCCTAATGGTGTTTTCCCAGTGATACTGATTAATAAACACAACAAATACGGGAAGTTCTCTCATGGGTCATACAAGGTTTCACTCCTCCTGGATAATGTTTTTTGAACACGTAAATGTGTCTTAGTTTGTGTATTTTCATCAAGTCCTTTTCGATCTCCTCTTTAGCGATATGCATTCTTCCCTGTCTGAATGGCGGTCGCTGTGTGGCCCCTTATCAGTGCGACTGCCCACCTGGCTGGACAGGGTCCCGCTGTCATACAGGTAGGTGTCCTATCATGGTTTGTTGTCTTGGTGACTTAGCTCCTTGAAGTCCTAGAGCACATTGATGCATAGGACTCAGATTTCAAGATGGCAGTGAAAGAAAGTGTATCAAGGTTTCTCAAGAATTCCTCAAATGGCCCCTCGAATGGTGACTCTGAATGCCTCAAAGGCACCTTTCAGAGTCATGTGCCAGAGAAGAGCAGCTAAGTTGACTGAGTTGTCAGGCTTCTTAGTGTCAGAGGTTCAGAAGAATATTTGAGTGCCAAGTTCAAAATGCTAGATCATGTCTAGTGAGCAGCAGAAGCCACTGAAGGGTTTTAAGTGGGAAAATCACATAATCAGATTTTCTTCTAGAAAAACGCTTTTGGCAGCAGTATGGAAAATGGCAGAAAGCATGACTTACAACAAGGAGACAACTAGAAAGTCATCAAAGCAGAACTGGCGAGTGGTAATAAACTCTGGAGAAATGACAACCCAAAAAGATTTGAGAGGAGTTTGGGAGGTGAATCAGCACTACTCAGTTATAGGTTTCATTGTGGGCGTAAAGGTCTGAGAAGAGTCAATGCTGATATTTCCAGTTTGGGTCCCTGATGGTGCCATTTACTGAGACAGAGACCCCCTGAGGAGCAGGTTTGAGGTTTAGATCGGAGTTAAGTATTGACTCACTTTGAGGGGCCTGTGGAACATACAAGGGAGAGGTCTGATAAGCAGGTGGCTGATTGTTCCCAGTAGATATATCTATCCTGAAGACATAAATTTGTAGGTTATCAAAGGAAAAAATTCATGGGGAAAAAGAATAAGTCTATGCAGAAGACATATGGCATGAGAAGGTGGCTCAGAAGGGAACCATGGGAGCTCCCAAGTTAAAGGGAAGGAGGAAGATGTTAAGCTTTTAGACAAGGAAGTGAGAGTAAGTACTTAGTAGTGTCAGGCACCATTAAATCATCATTGATAAGCAGGATCTATGGAGAGTTGGTTTAAATTATTAGGCTTCATTTTTACTATTTTTAAGCCTGCTTTACTTCATACTTTCCTTTTATTGTATTGCACATATGTGCATTCTGTTGGCCTACTCTTACTCTTCATTTGCCAAGATGGCTCCCCAAGGGCAAAGACTAATGTTTTATTTCTTGTCCTCTCTCTTCCACCCAAGTGCCTGGTACTGGCTGGCATCTCCCCCCACCCCATATTATATGCATGAATGATTAAAGAAGTACATCTGTTTATATCTCACCAAAGATGAACTGTTCATCTGGGGAAGCTTACCTTTCCAAGCTATAAAAAACTTAAATAGAAACTGAAATGTTTCTCATTTCAAGCTTTCTCTCAGCAGACATTTCATTTCCTCCCTGTGGGGAGTTCTCCTTCTCTTTGATATGTTAAACTTGCTGGTGTTGGGTCTCTATCAGTTTTTAGCATCCTAGGTTTCTTTAAGAAATAGACTCTTGCAAGTAAAGAGTTCGGTGATGAGACTATGGATTTTTAAGGAAGATGTCTTTATAGTAAATCTTTGAGCATTCATTCAGGATTTCATCTGTGGCTAATTTTTAACTCTACTTCAGGTTCCATCATTCTAATTAAGGCCAGTAAAAATCATGAAATATGTTTCCTCGCCAACACAAGGGCTTTTGAGTCATCGGTTATTTCAGACAAGCTCTTGCCTGATTTATTGTCATGAGTTGATGTCTGATGTAATGACTGAATCATAGAGTTCAGTGCTAGCTCAAGGGATTTACAGTCTAATTGAGCATATGAAAAATTCATAGTTTAAAACAGTATGTGCCAAGTTAGTTACATAAATAAACATACTGAAGAGAAAAAACAGTGGATTTGACGTTATCAGCAAAGATTTTAATACATAAGTAGAACTTAATCTGGAATTTAAATATGAAAATGACTAACTTGGAAGGAAAAAGAAAAGCCACACAAGGACATGAGGTCAAGCAAAAGGGCAGAAATGCATAATGAGGAGTGTTGGTGGCTGGAGCCAAAAACAGAGTCAAACCTTATTTACCTGCTTTCATGGACATCTTCAGAATTGCTAAGTGCTGATTAAATAAATGCATGCTTTTTTTTTTTTTTATCCCAGCTGTTTGCCAGTCTCCCTGCTTAAATGGTGGGAAATGCATAAGACCAAACCGATGCCACTGCCTCTCAGCTTGGACTGGGCATGACTGTTCCAGGTAAGACAGCCAAAGACTGGTGTTTATCACTAACAGAAAGAGATTGAAATTCAAGTGAAGTTGTTCAGAACCAGAAGGTATCTCCTGTGTGAGCATGAGCATTTCATATCCCAGAATGTCCATTGTGAGATACACTCTCTAAATTTGAACTAACGCCAATAATGATGCCTCAAAAATAAATAATCTTGTACTCACTTTGGCAGCACATATACCAAAATTGGAATAATACAGGGCAGATAAGCTTGACTCAAGGATGACTCAAATTCGTGAAGCATTGCATATTTTTCCATAAAAAACAAGGGTTAAGTCAACTGTCTTCTTGAATAGACGATTGTATTTTTTATATTCAAGAGTGTAAATTAAATAATAAACTGAATCCATTTATTGACCTTCATTTGCATTCCTGGTTACAATAAAAATAAATTTAATTGGCTAAAAAATTTATGTCAATATATGTTCTGTCAACTGGTTTCTAATATTGAATTAGATAAATATAGTTGAAAAAAGATCATCATAAAAATAAGTCAAAGGGGAAACAGTTTTAAAAATAAGTTAAGGTTTATAAAAAACATTATTGATTGGCATACATACCACATTACATTATTTCAAGAGTACAACATAATGATTTGATATATTGTGAAATGATCCCCACAATAAATCTAGTTAGCATCCATTACCATGCATAGTTACAAAATTGTTTATTTTGTGAGTGATGAGAACTTTTAAGATAAAAAGATTTATTGTCTTAACTTTCAAATATGCAGTACAATATTAACTACAGTTACCATGCTGTCCATTACATCCCTATGACTTATTTTACAACAGGATGTTTGTAACTTTTGATCTTTTACTCCATTTACCAACCTTCCACTCCTTCATCCCACCTCTTGCAGACACTAATCTGTTTTCTGTATATACGTTTTGTTTGGGGTTTTTTTTGGTTTGTTTTAGATTCTACACTTAAGTAAGGTGATATGGTATTTGTTTTTCTCTGTTTGACTTATATCAGATAGCATAATGCCCTCAGCATCCATCCTTGTTGAAATGGCAATATTTTCTTCTTTTTTATGGCTGAATAATATCCCAGAAGTGGAATTACTAGATCTTATGGTAGTTCTATTTTTTTTTTAATTTTTATTTTTTTTGAGGACTCTACTGGTTTCCATAGTAGCTGTACCAATTTACATTCCCACCAACAATGCACAAGGTTCCCTTTTCTCCACATCCTTGTTGTTTTGGGGGTTTTGTGTGGGTTTTTTTTTTTTTTTGTCTTTTTTATAGTAGCCATTCTAACATGTGTGAGGTGATACCTCATTGTGGTTTTAATATGCATTTCTCTAATGATTAGTAATTTGAGCATCATTTCATGTGATTGCCCATCTATCTGTATGTCCTTTTTGGGAAAAATGTCTATTTAGATCCTCTGCCCATTTTTTAATTGGATTATTTGTTTTTGGGTTGTTGAGTTGTATGAGTTCTTTATATATTTTGGAAATTAATTCTTTATCAGATACATGATTTGCAAACATTTTCTACCACTCAGTAGGTTGCCTTTTCTTTTTTTTTTTCTTTTTTTTTCTTTTTTATGGTTTCCTTTGCTGTGCAGAAACTTGTTGATTTTGCTTGGGTTGCCTTTGCTTTTGGTATCAAATCCAAAAAAACCATTGCCAAGGTCAGTGTCAAGGAGCTTGCTGCCCATATTTTCTTTCACTCATTTTGAGCTAATTTTTGTGTGGTATAACATAGTTTCATTTCTTTGCTCATGGCTATCTAGTTTGCCCAATAGCACTTACTGAAGAGACTATCCTTTCCTCACCATAGAGTCTGGCTCCTTGGTCATAAGTTGACTATGTGTGCATGGGCTTATTTCTGAGCTCTCTCTTCTGTTCGCTGATCTATGTCTCTGCTTCTATGGCAGTGCTATACTGTTTTGATCAAAAGCTTCATAATATCGTTTGAAATAGAAACATGATTCTTCCAAGGTCGTTCTTGACTGTTTTAACCCTCAGGAAATATCAAATAAGTTGTCATCATACCGTGAATAAATATTTTCAATATAAAAATTGAATGCAATATTGGAGTAGTACCAGCTCTATTTTATGACTTTCAATATGCACTATTGCATTACATCATTTGGATTTGTATAATGTACATTTACTTCCATCTTATAGGAGTCATTGAAAACAAAGAGCATATTCATTTTTTAAAATGGGAAATTCAGTTAATTGAAAACAACTCTTCTTTTTCATTTCCTTTTATTTTAATTGGAATGTCAAAGTCAACTTTTCAAAAACAAAAATCTATTTAAATAAAAACTTAATTAACCAAAAAAAAGTTATCTTATGCCAATGAATTTTCTCATATCATCTCAAGCATATGCCATCTCTGCAGAGAGATAAAATAAACTGAACCCTAAAGAGCAAGCTTGGATTGTACAAGTCTATTTAGAAGCTTCCAAAATAAAGATGATGCTTTTATCTGAGAGTAGAGTTGAATGAATATTAAAAAATGAGAGTCAAAGGGAGGGAGGGAGGGAGGGAGAGAATGAGAATAAAAGGAATAAGAATTACAGTGACTCAAAAAGGAACAAGAACTATTTACAACATTCTTATAATTTTAGACTTTCTATTTCAACTTCTTCAAACAGATAAGGAAATGTGAGTTTGTGCGGTTTCCTAATATCAAAATACTCCCAAAAGAGTCTATGTGAAAATACTGTCTAGGAAAGAGAACATAATTACACTTTTTGTGCAAACGTTTGATAAAAGAATCAAAAAATATATGGCAAATTAAGCTGGGAAGTGTATCCCACATTCAAGGACTGGGCAGCCCCTCCCCATCTCCCGTTATACTGTGATCCATTTTTCTAGAAGGTCCATATTAGTGAGGACTCTAATTGCAACTCTGACTCGTTTAAGCAAAGAAAGGGATTTGTTATCGCAATTGAGGGACCTTGCACGGAACCCAATTACATGGATGGCTGGACGTCAGGAGGATCCGACTGAGGACTTGAGAGCCGCTTGAAGCTTCTCCACCTCCTGTCCCACCTTCTCTCTCCAGCAACTACTCCATCCTTTCTCTTGCTGCGGAGTGGTTTTCTCTGCTGTTCAGTGCTTGCAGCTCCCGCATTTTACATGTCCTACTACTGTATCCACTGAAATAGTGTGCTGGCCCAGGTGGAAAATCCAGAACTGCCTCGTCCAGATGGATTCAGGGGAAACTGTGAATCAATCAGTCAATTGTGGTCCTAGGTCGGGCTATGTCATACTCACATAAAGAGTCTTCCTGTCAAAACTCTTACCTTACCTTTGGGTAAAGGAGAGAGGAGGCTGGCAGTTCCCAGAGGAGAGAAAGGTGGAATATAATTCCCTGAAATGGGGAGGGGAGAAAGCTTTCCTAAGAAATTAAAATAATAAATGTTTACAAATCATTTTTTATTTTCTTCTCTCCCATGAGATCGAGTAGTTAAAAGATTGTTGTCCCTCATGCTTAGCACAGGCACAAAAATTAATGCTCAACAAATGTTTGTCGACAGATGGAGCAATTTCTGGGCATCGGTGACAGCCAGCGAAGAAATGCCCTGTAGCATTAATTAAATACCTCAACCAGTTACCTTCTCTACCAATGAATAAGACTCACCTGATATTGTTCCCAGGTAGTCCAATCTTTAAAAAAGAGATTGTGTTTTTCCTGATCTCTGTCCTTCTTCATAAAATTGATCCTAAACAAATACCACAAATAAAAATTATAGACCGTGAAAGCTATAAGAGACCTTTGGGTTCACGAAGTCCAAACCCCTCAATTTACAGATGAGAGGATTATCAGACATGAGTTAGCACATGATCTTCCTGCCCTTTAGTTGTCTCAAGGAATGACTCCCATCTTTACAAACAACGCCTTGGATAATGCCCAGGTACCTGAGACTTTCAATCCTGTTTAAATTGGCCCCTCGGGGGCTATTGCCTCTTCAGTCTTTTTTCTGTTGAATCTCTTTGTTTTTTTGTTCCAGGAAAAGAACTGGGTTTTAATCACTGCACAGCCAAGGAGCTCTCGTAAGAGCAGAGTCATCTCTTCCTGGTAGCCCTGGGCATCCTGGAACTTCCACAAAGACATCCCAACGCGGTGCTGGGTCTCGTTTGGTGTAGTACACTTGTCATTTGGGGTTTACCTTTATATTCTGTGTTATATTTGTTACTTCTTGTGACGTACTTTCTTACATGTTTTCATTTTTAAATATGCCTGTATTTTCTACATAAAAATATATTAAATAGATGCTGCTCCACTCACAAAATGTACATACTCTGCTGTCTATTGGGAAAGTTCCTGGTACACATTTTTATTCAGTTACTTAAAATGATGTTTCAATTAAAATATATTTTGCTACTAAATAATATTTTGCTGGATAGTGCCATTTTGTGAGGTGGCCACGAAACAATGAAGAGAATTAATGACTTACATCTATGCTGCTGGATCACATATAGTATACCAAGAGATTACACTTAAGGAGACACCTTCATTCTATTTCCATCTTCTTTACAATATGTGTAACCATGAAGGTTTCCTTTTATTTAATCAGAGAATCGCTGTTGGATCTACTACCTTCCACGTGAAATGCTGTCCTGGTGCCGAGGACAGCCTGGCTAATTCCTTTCCCAACATTTGGCAAGCCACAGCTATCAACTTAGTAGATGTGTGTGGAGGTGTTGGGGAGGGGGGACCATGGCACACAAAATGAAGTGCTCCCCTTCTCACATCTGGCATAAAAAAAATGCAAGAATTGGAAGAGTAACAGAGAGCCCTTTCTGGATCACAATCCCACAGTGGCTTTGGAAGAAAGACAGTAGCAATTGGAGGACAGGAAAGGAGGGGGGAAAGGCAAATCGGACAAGTTCACCGGGACTCTGCTCCTGGTCCCACCTGCAAAAATGAATCGAGGCTACCCAAGGCAGAGCTGAGCTTCCCCTCTGCCCCACTGCTCCACCTAACTCCATCCCTGTACTTCTACCAGCATAAAGATTGCCCCAGGCTTTTGGAAAATAAAGCCAAATACTAGATTTTGTTTCAAATAGGAAAACTCGTCTCCAACCTCTGGGAGAATGACTTCCTCATAGGCACAGGGTGCACTGTAACACTGGAGACATGAATGATGAAAAAGGTCTTTATTATCCTCTTAGTTCTCTCCATTGCCCTAAACATACCTCAGCTATTGATTCTTTCTCCTGACATTCACTCTCTTGGCTAATCTTACATGCTTATGGATATATCTTTTATTTATTTGCTAGTGGCCCAGTACACAGATTTGTGCACATTGAAAGGAAATTAATTAGAAGAAATATTTTATTATCGATATTCACCCTTTCTCTATAATAGAAATGTCAACCAAATTCATGATCAGCAATGACACAAACATGCAATTAGTGCCAGCAAGAGCTTTATATGTATCATGTATGCACAAGTCAACGTAGCCTTTTACAGATATAGAATAAACTTGCTTAATTAAACCTGCTTCTTTATTTAGCTAAACTTTTTCCAGCCCAGTGAAGCACCCCAACTTCTCTTTCAGGTAATTGTCAGCAACACAGCAGTAAATATCAACATGAAGCAGGTTATAATTATAGGTTGCATAGGGAGGACAAAGGGTAAAATATTTAACTGCAGCAGTGTTTGACTATATTCTTCACAGTGGAAAACCTGAAGTCATTTTCAAGGTCCACCATTTCTTCTTTTCAGTCGGGTCAAGTTTCTAAACTTTGTAATTCTCCTTTGTCTTGCTAATGAAAAGAAAATAGGATTCCAGTGAGTCTCCTATCTACCTACTCCAGCACTTCTGTGAGGATCAAATGAGATGAGGCATGGGAAAACGCTTCACAGACAGTTGATTAAAGTGTAAATGTTTGCATCTAGCAAGTCAAGTTCCTGAGCTGATGAAACTACAAGGAGTTGCTAGGAGAGGAAGCCAGGCATTGCTATGTGACATCATTACCCTACACCCAAAGCTGGGCTTTGGGCTGCATTTCGTGCTGTGGCAGCTTTGGCTGTGTGTTGGAAGCCACCCATTGTCTTCACTAGCAGAGTTGTGGACAAGGAACCCGGAAGGCTGGTTAACCTTGTAGGCCCTGAAAGGTCAGAGCCAAGCACGCACTGTCTAGCGGAGACTAAGGGAACTGAAGCAACTTCCTCCTTTTAGTCTTACGTAAATCCTTGCTGATGGGCTGTCACGGAGCTATCATTGGAGTTGCCTGCCTTAGGGCCATGGGTGTATTCCAAAACCTGAACAAAAGAAACGGCAAGGCCGGAGCAAAGTGGAGTCCTTCCTCTTGAGCTGGGCTCCTGCCTGGCCCCCAATATTTCCAAATTAATATTTTCTAGTCTCTTTCATTTGTATGTGGCCTCCTCCAGAGCCCGAACCCTGAACCTCGCAGGACATGGGGGAGACACATCTGTGATATCGCTCTAGGGTGGTGGTGAAGCCTGTGTCCCATTTAGGGGAAGTCGAGTGTTGCTTTGTTGGCACCAGGTCCATGCTGCCATTTCTCTATAAATGGCCTGTCCACTACATGGCAGCTCCTGCATTCAGTGTCTGCCTCCTGGTGGTCAGTGCACATCATAGCAACCAGTTGTATGAGTGGAGGGACACAGCATATTAGCCTTTTATATATGTTGATACCTTACCAACTTTTAAATTATGTTGCACTTTTTAATTTCTAATCATAAAACTATAAAACAAATCTCAAAATCCAAGTAATAGAAAAATGGAACCAGAAATTTTTTCTCTCATCGTTGATATTTCTATCTCTCTCCCTAACCCTAACCCTAACCCTAACCCTCTCCCTTTCTGAAATCTATATATATGAATGTGAGAGTAGATCACCAGTTCATTGTCTCTTGCATGCCCCCTGTCGGAGATCGAGCCTGCAACTCGGGCATGTGCACTGACCAGGAATCAAATTGGTAATCTTTTGGTGCATGGAATGATGCCCAACCAACTGCACCACACTGGTCAGGACTTTATTTTAAACATCATTCTGTGAGTTCCAGCCAAAGCCATAGTATATAAATTTGTAAAGTAAATAAAGGGTATAAAGTAAAAAAGTTAAGAGTAACAATTTTCATTTTGCAGAAGATATGACGATATACCTTATAAGGTGAAAATCCATTAGAAACACCGAGTTCAGGAAACTGGATAGTTACATCCTAAACAAACAAAAACAAAGAACTTCCCTGCATATCATCCTATATAATAAAATTGTAATATGCAAATTGACTGCATGGTGGGACAACCGCCTCTATAACAAACACTGACCACCAGGGAACAGATGCTCAAGGCAGGAGCTGCCCCCTGGTGGTCAGTGTGTTCCCACAGGGGGAACGCCACTCAGCCAGAAGCCAGGTTCACGGCTGGCGAGTGCAGTAGCGGTGGCAGGAGCCTCTCTCACCTCCAAGGCAGCACTAAGGAGCAGTGCTGCTCAGCCAGAAGCCAGGTTCATGGCTCGCAAGTAAAGTGGGTAAGTCCCAGACTGCAGGAGAGATGTCTGCTGAGGAGTCCTGGACTGCGAGAGGGCACAGGCAGGGCTGAGGGACCCCCTCCCCAGTGCACAAAATTTTGTGCACCAGGCCTCTAGTTTGTAAATAAAAAATATAGTGAAAAAGATCTTATAATATTAGTAATAATATAGGTATGTATTATATAAATAAGATGTATGTAGTCACAAGGAAGAACACTATAAAATTATAAATCTGTAAACATTTATAAATGCTCAAATAAGAAGCATTTCATTTCTTGGATGAGAAAACATGTCTTAAACATATTGATTTTTCCCAAATTATAGTACTAATGTAACTCCAATCACACTTGCCATATTGGATTTTTTTTAGGGAGGGTGGGGAGTAGATAGTAGCATAACCAAATTATGTATTTAGTATTTATTAATAATAAAAAAATAATATTTAAAAAATAATGAAAAGGGTCATCTGTACTAAAAATAAAAAAGTTGCAGTAATTAAAATAGTTCATGCTAGGTCAAAAATCACAAAAACAGCAATGTGATAGTCTATACCTATAATTTCAAATATTCTACTTAAAAACTCATCAGTGATCAAGAAAACATCAATAATAAATGGAATTTCGGTAGAAAGTGAGAAATTTTGAGTGACAGGCATTAGGCAATCGGTAAAAATTTGAAAAGCTTTTATATATTATGTAAAAGTAAATTCAAGGTTCATTAGGGAGTTAAGCATAAATACTAAAACAAAAATATGTATTTTAGACTTTTTCTCAACAGTTTGAAGACTTAAAAACCTAAATCTAGAAGATAAGAGAAATCATAGTAGGAATGATGAGCAGACTTCATAGCAAAAGTACATAGAAAGTCTGGATGTCATTCAACAAATAATCAAAATGTAAAGACATTTTTATGACAGACCAAGAAATAATTTTATTATAATGTATGTGATATATAAATTGAAAAACATTTATGGAACTCAAGGATACAGATATCTCACCAGAAAAATATAATAAATGCATATGTATGTGAGGAAATGTTAACCTCACCAGTATTCAAATAGTGAGAAATCATTTTATCAGATTAGCAATAATTTATTTTTAACATTAGAAACATTGCTGGCAAATGTGGAATGAAATAGGAAATTTTATACATTATTAGTGAGAGTGTAAGTTGGTATAGTAATTTTAGAAAGTACTATAACAGTAAAAGTATTTTTATATGTGTTGAGCTAATATAAAGCAAGTTTTAGGCATAATAAAGTTCATCATGGCATTATTGCTGAAAATATAGGCATGCATGAAAGGTCGGACAATAAAGAATTCTAAACTATTCTACCATAGCCACCAATTTGGCTCAGTGGATAGAGCATCAGCCCGAAAACTGAAGGGTCTCGGATTCAATTCCCAACTAGGGCATGGTGGGATGCAGGTTCAATCCCAGTGTAGGAGGCAACTAATCAATGAGTCTCTATCACATCAATGTTTCTCTTCCTTTGTCTCTTTCCCTTCATCCTTTCTGAATATCTTTTTGTGCTTTATGCTGCAGGCAAACAAAAAAGGTGGACATTTAATATTTCAAATTTACTAGCCAAGTTCCATCAGAATTGCTTTCTTATACTTCCTTAACAACCAACATAGCAGCAGCAATATTGCTTGGGAGGGAGCATGTTTTTTAAGGGACGAGAGCTATTTATGATTCCCTCCTAACTCTGGCCTTGGGCGGTAACAACTTCAGATCTTCATTTCTTTCCCCCAGCTATCTTAACAACCAGCCATTCAAAGTAACCTGGACCCAAAGTGTTGACTTGGATGGAACCTGAAAGAAATGGACTCTAGAAAATAATGAAAAGCTGCAAACATATTGTCAGGGCTGCATTGTCTCTCCAGCTGGTCCTGCTGCCACAGGTTCCTGGCTGCAGGCAAAGCCACCAAACATATGGGATCCTTGGCAGGAGATTCCTGGGTGTTAAGTTCTGTGAAAGAAGCCAGGTTACTCCAAAGAAACTCACATATATCTCAGCTGCTTGGGTGTCTGTAGGAGACTGCTATCACCTTCTCTTCAGAGGAAATGCTGATCACACCCACTCCTCCAAGAAACCATTTCTAGTGTTTGCTCCACCCTCCCAAGTCCTGACCTGTCTATTACCACCCATCCTTGCCCTTCTGAATCATGAAGATTCCTCCTTTCACTGTGTCCACTGGACCTTTCACTCTCCCAGCCAAGTGCTCAAGCTAGTTTATGATCTGGAAGCTAACAGTGTATCTGCAAGTGGAATAAAGAGTGCAAACTGACAAACTAGAAAAACCTGAATGAATGGATTACCGTGAAGACCATTAAAAAGCAGCAAAAACTCCCTGGGTGCATTTCTCAATTATACCATACTAGAGGCTTGGTGCACGAAATTCATGCATGGGAGTGGGGAGGTCCCCTCACCCTAGGCTGCACACTCTAATCCAGGACCCATCGGGGATGTCTGACTGCCTCTTGCAATCTGGGACTGCTGGCTCCTAACCACTCCCCTGCCTGCCTGTGTGATTACCCCTAACCCCTCTGCCTGCCTGCCTGATTGCCCTTAACTGCTCCCCTACCAACCTGATCACCCCTAACTCCTCTGCCTGTCTGCCTAATTGCCCCTAACTGCTCCTCTACTGGCCTAATCGCTTCTAACCACCTCTGCCTCGCCCACCACCCAGGACCCAGGATTCTCTCCTCTGGCAGGTCGCAGGCACCTGAGACCTGGACTTACCTCCCTCTGGCCAGCCACAGGTACCCAGGACCCAAGCCGGCCACAGCTGCAGGGGACTGAATGGGCAGCTTTGCCCAGGCTGAAGCTGCAGGCACCCGGGACTACAGGGCGGGCAGTTTGTCACTCTCTAGGGCCACAGCCTGGCTGGTGCCCATTCCTCTCTCATGAGTTCATTTGTGTCTGGCTGGTCCCCATTCCTCTCTCTCCAGTGTTGAGTGTCTGAGCTGTTGTGGCGTGGTAGCGTGAAGGCGTAATGACCATTTGCATATTAGCTCTTTATTATATAGGGTTCTTTCAAAGACTATGGATCTTTCATTGAGAATCTACAAACTATATAGTCAAAGAGGAAATAGTTCCAAACCCTTTTTTGCGCACTTTAGAATTTGTATTCTGTCCCTGTAATTTAAAATGTACTTTCTCCTACGTTGTCTTATTAAATTGTGAGAATAGGAAGGTTTGTGGATGCCTAACATGGAGCAATGGCTGAACAAATGTTGATGTTCCTCCCTCTGCTCATCCTTTCCCCAACCCATCGCCACTAACTCTACAGAGCTCCCACTTTACATTTAACAAATCTGATATGCAGCCCTAGTGGGTTTGGCCCAATGGATAGTGTCGTCCCACAGACTAACGGATCCCGGTTTCAATTCCAGTCAAGGAAATTTATGTTGGCTGCAAGTTCCCAGCCCTGGTTGGAATGCAGGCAGGAGGCAACCAATCGATGTGTCTCTCTCAGATCAATGTTTCTATCTGTCTCTCCCTCTCCTTTCCACTCTCTTTAAAAATCAATGGAAAAATATACTCGGGTGAGAATTAACAAAAACAAAACAACAATAAAATCCTGAGGTACAAAGAAGCAATACCTACAAGATCTGGAAATTACTTTCCTGACACCTGAAGTCCAAGGGTAAGGTTCCAAGTCAGCCACAGCACACTTTCTAGAGCTTAAACCCTAGCGAGAATATGGCTGGCATTTTCAACCCCAGGCAAGCTTTATAACTATGGTAGTTTATTATTACAGGCTATGTTTCTGATGTTAGCAAAAAAAAAATGTTCCTAATCACAAAGCAGCTTTGTTTTTTGTAAGAGTCCCACCAAATAACTTCAGGCTACATTTTAAGGACAGCCCCAAATGTTCCATATGTCATAACTGCAGCATTGAGAGGACCTCATGTTGAAGGCCTTTAAGTTCTCTGAATATCCCACATTCTCGTCTTGAGGTCTTTATACAAGCCATTTCCTTTTCCCATGCCACTTTTCTCTATCCCCATTTCTCACCTAACCCCACCAATGTGACACCATCCCCACACTTTTCTTTCTACCATGTGTTCTGGAGCTCTCAGATGATGCTAACTTTATTCTTAACCCACCTTCTCATCTCCACCCAAAGATCAGCTTATGTAAAACACAGAGTATGTGATCTCTGACCTTTCTCATTCCAAGATTCCTGCTAGTCAGCAATGAGTAGAACATGCAAACCAATTTGGATATTCAACTACATAATGAATATACTCTGTGTATGAGTGTGGTGTATTGAGATTCAGGAGAAGCAATAGGTTAGATATATCCAGAAGCTCTCAACGTGCGTGCAGGCAGCTGCACATAAACACACACACACACACACACACACACACACACACACACACACACACAGACACACACCTTTTTATCCATATCAAACCAGTTTATCACCTTGATCTTAAGCCACTATCCAACTTGCTAAACTTGTACCTTAAGTAGACCCAAAAATAAAGAATGGAATTCAGAAGACTATAACATGTTGTTGTAAAAACTTACTTTAATAGGGTAGACTCTTGGGTGCTCTGGAGTCTCCTACTAGAATAAAAGTAGACCAGGCCCTGAGCTCTGGTTGATTCCTAACTGCACAGGCTGCTGACATGGTCAAATTTTGATGACCCTCGACAGTGCAACAATGGAGGCAACAGAAGGCACACCCATTCTTTTCTATTCTTGATCTCAGGCATATCATTATTACTACTTCTGTTTTGCTAGTTGTATTGTAAACTGATGGAAAAACAAATATACCCAAGTCATTCTTTTCCTTGGTCTTAATGGCAGGATTTGTCTCTGTGATCTGGTCGAGCTGAACTTCTCAGCTAGCTGAGCTTCAGGTCTAGTTGAACTACCGGTCAACTATCATATACCCCTTCCAAACCAAACCCAAGAACTTTCCCCAAGGTAAAGCAAACTGGAAGTTCTGCTTCAGACTATGTTTATTTAATGTGCTTTATATTTTAATACCATCCCTCTATTTTGAAGATCTAGTACCAAGACAACCAGGGGTGAAGTGCATGCAGTACAAACAAGAATGGGACATGGAACTCTACAGATTCCTACAGTTCCTTGTCCCCTTATAGTTAAAAATTTATAAAATGTCTCAAATAGTTCCACCTGGTTTCTCTCCTAATCTTACCTGCTGAAATATAGCATACTTTAATTTACAAACTTGACTCCTTCTGTATGCCTTTTCACCTCCTATCCGTAGACTCCTGTTTCCTGTTCTGATTTCCCCCTGCTGGTAGTTGCCTCTCCACTGCAGTTCTGAGTTTGGCCCATAACAGTTTGTTATCATTCACCTCCGTCTCCCCCCCACCCCCACCCCCTTGAAGACAGAGCTATGTCTTATTTATCAATATGACTTTGGTGATACTTGGTATACAGTAGGTGCTCAAACAATACTAAGGAAAGAATGAAATGAAATATTGGGGGGGGGGGGGGAGGAACTTCCACATAACATACCAAAAGAGCAAGCAGGGGAGTCCCCAGTACAGGGGACATGCCATTCCCTTTCCACCATTGCCAGCGGTTTGCTTTTCAATCTACTTTGTAGCTTTAACCTTATAAATAAAGTTATGATTCATGTGTGATCTATAAAAAATGTTCATTTTATATTTATTTCTGAACAGCCTAAATCGCTCCTCCTAAAGATTCCATGTCTTTGCAAAATATGCTGGACTAGAACAGAGAAAGAAAACTGTCTATCTTTATTCTGTACAAAAGAAGTAGAAGTTCATCCATTAAAACCATGCTTATTAATCAGGAAAATTTAGACATGGACTGGGATTAGATGAAATATTTGGAATTGCTCGTGTCATTAGGATAATGATATTTTTATTATTTTTTAAGAGCTGGTATATTTAGCTAGTCATATTGAAATATTAATGAGCGAAATAGCATGAGTGCTTGGATTTGGTTTCAAGTGCTCCAGAATACATTTTGAAAAATGGGCCTGGAGAAAAGGAAGATGGGTATAGCTAAAGCAAGAGCAGCATAATGCTGATAATAATGGAAACTGAAGGAGGGGTACTTGCAGGTTTATTATATTATTCTCCTTACTTTTGTGTCTGTCTGAAACTTTCTGCAATCCAAATGTTTATATAGAATGACCCTGGTGTTGGACACCCATGAATTTTGGATTGAGTACATTGCTTTTCAACCTACAAACAAGCACATATGTGGTATCTTGGAATTGCATGAGATGAAATTATAGAATAATAAGATGTTTCCCTTTTTAAAAAGAAAGTCTAACTTAATAATATGTAAGATCCCTGAATGTAATTGCTTCATTCTCTGGGCTCCATAGCACTTTGTACACATCTATATTGAAGTACGTGTGTGTGTGTGTGTGTGTGTGTGTGTGTGTGTGTGTGTGTGTGTGTTACAGATAGTTTATGTGTCTGAATCTCCTTGATGGAAAGATTGATTTTTTTTATTTATGGATATAGTGATTAAAAACACATGCTCTTGAATTTAACCACCCGTATTTGATCTTGAGTCATACCTTATGAGCCACGTGAGTTGGATAAGAATGCCTCGTTTTCCTGATCTGCACAATGGAAGCATAAGTAAACCCCTGTAATTGTAAGAATTCAGGATTCTCACAAAGAAGTAGGTGCTCACATAATTTACTGATCAGTCCATTGTTCTCAATTAAGCACATTTCCTTGTGAGTCCCATTACTACACTAATTGTGCATGGGGCAGTTGCCCAGGCTTTTTAATTTCCTAACCCCATATTCAGTTCAGGCAAACATGCCAAACTGGAGGAAACTTCACAACAACACTGAAAGACAAACACTTCAGAGGAAAGTACAAACATTAGCCCTCTGCTTCCTTGCTGATGCTACAGAGGTGAATGAGACATTCTGTGGATCTTAAGGATTTGATGCCTCGATGGTTGCAAGCCTCTTTCACTAAAGAAGGAACAGGATGGAGATAACTGTACTTTCATGCACTTGGAACTGGAATTGAAGAATGCTCTTATATTTGGCCTTTTTCATGCCAGGCTATCAATTTTCCAAGACAATCAAGCTTTTTATACCCAACCACCCAGCGCCCCCATTACCAGCATGCCACCAATGACCCTCTCCACTTAATTCTACTGGCTTGGTGCTCAGAATCTGACCTGGGTACTAGAAGAAGGCCTTGAGGTCTTAGCCAGAGATGCCTAACCATATCTTGAGATATAATAGTGTCAGTTAAAGTTAGCAGTTAAAGTTAGACTTAAACATAAACCATAATATTCAACAGAATTAGTATCTTCAATATGTGTCGTTCATTGAAAACATTTTTTTCTATTTTAACATCTCTGAAATGGGAGTATATTCTACAATGTCATGGCATGTAGAATTGTCAGTTTAATGATGTATCTTGTGTCCATTGGTTATGCTTATATGCATGCATACAAGTCCTTCGGTTGATCTCTTTTATCTCCCCCACCTCTCCCTAACCTTCCTGCTGTAATTTGACAGTCTGTTTGATGCTTTACTGCCTCTGTATCTTTTTGTTAACACATGAAAACTTTTAATCATAGGTGCTTCTAGAGGTTTTTCCTAGATCTGTGAAAAGCCTTCTTGAGTCTCTGTGTTCTAAACCCTGCTGTTTCTAATTTAAAAGAAATGTCAAGACAAAGAAAAAAAAATGAGTTCTTTGAAACCCTAAACTTTGATTTGAGCAGAGCGCTTTCTGAGCCTCATTGTTTTTGTTTGTGTGAGTCACTGTGGAGTGCCCCTCCAGATCCCAACTCTCCTCCCAGTTCTGTTTGGTTTTCCGAATCAGTGAATGGAGACTATGGGAAAACAGAGCTGGCAAAATCTAGTTGTTGTTTTTTTTTTTCCTTAAAATGCCTCTTATCACAGGCATTCCCTTCCACACACTTAAACTACCTCCTCCACCCACTATCAGCCTGGTCATCAAGTTCCCAGGTGATTCACAGAAACATGCACTGCAGAACTGTCTTTTTGGCAGCATATCTGGACTGCACCCCTAAGCCCTGACTTTATCTCTGGATTGTTGATATGATCATTTTTCTCTTTTTCCTTGTGTGCTGACTTTCAGCTTCATATTTCTCTCTCTAGGAAGTGTGCCTTTGCCCAAATCAGCTTCTGTAGTAACAATCGCAACTAGCCAGTCCTCTTGACTTAACAATCGCAACTAGACAGCTCTCTACAATGTTGTCGCCAGAATGGAAAAGGGCCTTAGGAAGGTGAAGAGTTTGGGGGGTGGGGGGCAGCGAATCTCTTAATATTCAGATTTTAACCGTAAAGCTCAGGGAGGAGGGACATACCCAGAGTGTTACTATTAGGAGTAGAGTAGAGAAGTTTGGCCACTTCCCCCAGCCCTTCCTCTTTACTCAGTGTAGATCCTCTCCAACTACAGTCTCAAGAAGAGCAGGTAAAGTGCAATACTAGTCATCTTTGTAATATTTCTGGATCACCATAAAGTGGTAAGAGAATGTACTGAACATCACGAGTGCGGTGGCTTCATAGGTGCAGCAATGTGATGGCAAATGGAGCCCAAAAGTCCACTTGTATATGACTTTATTTAACATCAAGAAAGAATAGTTGTCCAAATCAAAGCATGGAGGGTATGTGGAAAGGGTTAAAGCATGTCCCACCCTATATCCTTGGCATCCTCATGCAACCAGATACTAGATTCCTCATCTTTGACCCCTTAAATTTCTTCTCCATTTGAGGATCTTCCCTGGCTGGATTTATTATTCATTCTTTAAGAATAAAATGATATGACATTGACTTGGGGATGTAATGTCCTCCCCATGCCATTGAACATGTTGGCTATATTCCCTCTTGAGCAAAAGCATACATCAGTGGTCGGCAAACTCATTAGTCAACAGAGCAAAAATATCAACAATACGACGATTGAAATTTCTTTTGTGGAAGAGCCACACTCAAGGGGCCGAAGAGCCACATGTGGCTCATGAGCTGCAGTTTGCCAACCACTGGGATGGGGAGGAAAAAGATTTAATAATTTTGTCTCAAATAAAGGTGATAAACTCAAAAAGTAATGGACATAGTGGTAGGAGGTGACTCTTAGTCTAGTTGTCTGGTCCCTTTGCTCTCTATAAAAGCTGAAGACTTCCATGCCCAACCTCATAATGTCCCCACATAGAAGTTCCCTGATAGAGTGGAGAAAAATCCCAATCTAAATCTTCCCTTCTCTCTTCTCCTCACTCTCTTTTAACATTTATCTCCTTCGGACAGCTTCTAACCGAGTGATTCTCAAACATGAGCAGGCAGCACAACCACCTGGAGAGCTTGTTAAGACATAAGCATCCGGCCTCACCCTTAAAATTCTGATTCAGTAGGTCCAGGGTGGGGCCTGAGAATTTGCACTCCTCCCAGTTCCCAGGTAACGCTGATTCATCATGTCCCAGGTCCTCTGTTCCACACACAGTGCCCTGGTATGTTTAAGGCAGTGCTTCTCAAACCTGAGAATAACCTGGGAATCCTGGAATACAGATTCATACTCACTGGATCTGGGGTGGAGTCTGAAGTTATGCATTCCTATCAAGCTCCCAGGTGATACCAAAGTCTGTGTGACCTTAGACAGTAAGATCTTAGAGAATGAAAGAGAATTCACCCTTCTCATCCACACAATGCAAGTCCTACTTATAAATCTATTATCCTCCTATATACAGTTTCCTTCTCATGCCCCTCCTTTCATTTATTATTCTGTTGTCGCTGTTGTTCCTGTAGCTTCTTTCTTTATTTTAAATTTTATTAAATGTATTGGGTGACATAATAAAATCATACAGATTTCAGGTGTACAGTTCTATCATCCGTATATTGTGGTATGTGCTTACCACCCAAAGTCAAGTTTCCTTCTATTACCATATATTTGATCCCCTTCACCCTCTTTCACCTGTCCCTACCCCCTTTTCTTCTGGTAACCACCACATGTTTTTCAGTGTCCTTTTTCCTTCCTTCCCTCCCTCCCTCCTCACCTTTCTTCCTTTTTCACAAATTCCCAGATGGTACTGCTAGTCTGCAGAGCATGCTGAGTATTAAGACCCTCGGAAGGGACACAATTATCTTCCTCCACGCAAAGCGCTTTACAGCAAGCAGCCCCTCTCATCTTTCTTTCATGTATATCCTTGACCAGCGCCATCTCACCATGAAACTAAAGCCTAAACCTGTACCCACAAAACAAGATACCACCAGGCCGTTTGGTAAGAAAGAAGAAACTGACATTTTTCCTTGGCATAAGACTAATAGTCACCTGAGTTTTGCATTAAGTAATTCCCTATCCACTTCTGTGGTGCTTAATATCTCTATGTGTCTCTAAGTTCTGAGGTGGTTTACAAGTAAGTATGTGGGTGATTTATTTTAAAGTTTTGTAAAAGAGTTTTCACTTTGCCATCTTTTGGGCTTTCCTTCTCCCTTTTCTTCTCATGGGTTTTCTTTTTTTTTTTAATATATTTTTTATTGATTTTTTTGCAGTATAACTTATATTTAATAGTAGTACATGTTTTCCTTTCCCCCTCCTCTTTATCCTCCCCCTAGCCTCCCCTACCCCTCAGCACATGTCCCCCTTCTCCCCCCCTCCCCGCCCCAGTGTCTTTCATTCATTGGTTATGCTCATATGCATGCATACAAGTCCTTCGGTTGATTTCCCCCAGCATCCACCTCCTATCCACCCAAGCCTTCCGGACGTGGAGGCCACGGGGTCATGGGTTTTCTTTTCATTCTCTTCCTTTCTCCCTTTCTTTCCCTCCCACTCTGTTTTTTCTTGTCAATTTTTTCAAGATTTAAGATTCCACCTGGTATTAAAAAAAACAAAAAACTTAGGATTCCACCTGGAATTATTAAAAAAAAAAACCAACAACCATTCAACCCTGACTTCTCAAAAGGAGACTCTACCCAGATTGTCTTGGAACTAATGAGTCTCACAGTGAGGTCAGAAACAAGTCTAGGAAAATACATGTGGGTGCATGTCAGGGAATAAAGAAGGCAAGCAAGTGCCAATGGAACAAACACCTGGATTTTTTTCCTGAAAAATACGTGACCAGGGACTTTCTTCCAGAACTAGAAATTTGCCCTGTCCTCTGTAAAATATTAAAATGCTGTTCATTTCTGTGAATGTGGTCGTTTTCTGGGTTTTAATCTTCATCTGCTTACGAACAAACAGGCTTCTGAGAGGCGTCAGCTTGTTCTGTCCCTGCCCTTGGGCGAGGCAAGCTGCTTAGCAGTGCATTCTGTGGAAACGTCAACCAGCACGGAAAGCAAAGTACTCCCCAGTCTTCGCTACCCTTCCAGGGACCCAGGGACGGGCAGGTGTTTGCTTGTCAGACAGCAGCTATGGCTGAGTGAGAGTTAATTCTATGCTGTGTTCTTTCCAAATGCAGTGAAGTTCAAGAAGAGCTCATTTTCTTAAGGAAAGGGAGGATAGTCATGGTCAGTGTCGTCTTGGTGCAGAAGCAAAAAGCAAATCACTCTGACTCCAATTCATCCAGGGCTTGAAGGCTCTTCTAAGAGATTGGCATGTTTTAGGCTGGCCCTGTGTTCCTCCCCACGTGACAGGTGGCCCAGAATTGGATTCTAAATGAATTCTAGCGAGGATAAGTTATACAAACTTGTTTCACTTCAATCGACTCATCGGTAGAGCGGACAATCGCCTTCACTAACTGGGTAGTTGTAAGTTGATAGAAATGGAAGTGATACCAGGAAACAAGCCCACACATCTTATCAGTGGTTCTTAACCGAGGCCTTGGAAGATGTTGGTATGTGTGAACATTCACTTTCCTTCTTGGGTGGAAAAGAGAGAAATGAAAAGGGAGACAGACATGATACATCTTCAATATGTAACCATCAATAAGATTCCTGGCTGTGATGATAGAAGCAACAACATCAGGGCTCTCATACTCAAAGCCACTAGAGGCCAAGTCATATAAATAAGAACAGCACCACAGAGGCAAAGAAGAAAGAACAAAGCAGATGGACAAACACATTAGAAATACTTCAAATACTTGTTATCATAGTAAAAGTAAAGTAATTGCACGCCTACAACAAAAAATAAATGGCATCTTGCCAGTACAGCTTGAGTTCTGGAAGTAAGAAGCAGACAGCGGGGCAGGGGGTCAACTGAACGGATAGTGCCCGCTCTGAGGGACAACCGCTTGCTCTCCACCTTGCAGTTACCATGCAATGCAGGACTCGAGGCCCTGTGTGGCCAGACCTTACAACTTGTCTCAAGATGAGTAGGAGGCTTTGTTTATTCCTAAAATATTGCCCTGTGTAAACGCCAGCCAACACAGTGTGGTCCCAAAGGCTTGTGGACAGTTCAGTGGCCGCCTGCTTTTCTTTTCTGGAGTTCAGCCAGCACAGAAGGGAGCTCGTTGAGTTGCTGTTCGTATTCTATGCTCTAAGAGGGAGGAGAGCCCTTTCTGAAATATAACATTGGGAAGTCAGCACAGGATGCATGCTTTGCCTTTCCTGGAATGGACTAGAAACTGTACCCACTTGACTAAACTTCATATCTGTTCGTTCTCACCATATCTTTATGAGGTGACTATGATCCCATTTCACAGATTAGGAGGTAGAAGCTTAGATAAGTAATAATTTGCTCAAGATCTCACACAGATTTGGAACCGGGTTATTTTACCCAAGTTTAGCACCTTTCAAATACCATGACATGGGAAAATAACATTCGTGAGTCCAAGGCTCGTTTTTCTCCCTTAGGCAGTGGAGGAGGCTTGGAAGCAAGTTTCAGTCACTGGAATGCCAGTTGGCAAGTGGGTATTTCAGAGCATTTGTGAATATTTTGAGGCTGAACATATTGGAGTCCAGAAATTAACTTCCTGAATCCCAAAGTGAGATATGGTTCTACTATGGTGAACTTTATGGGAGACATTTTTAAACAGCAACCATGATGTTAAGTCATAGTTTTGCAAGTAGACCCAAATAGGGAAATTTCTATATTATATCTGAGAGTAGGTCAATATATCCCCCCCCCCCCCAAAAAAAACAGATTCCCTCTAGGTCTGCTTGCTGCTTTATAAAATACTGGCCTTAAACAAAGATCGGTTCCTGCATGTTTTATACCTGCCCAACAGCATCGCCTTGTTTGTATCGGGTGGGGAAAGAGAACATCTTAGTAACCCTGTCATAAGTGCTAGGAACTGCTTTCGCTGGCTTTCTTGCTTTCTGGCCTGAAAACTGGATTGCAGGTTCAGTTAAGGTAATCAGGTTCCCAGTGTGAGTTTGGCCTACATTAATCCCATACCACTGCATAGCTGCTGCTGTAAAATAGAGGGGGGATAAATTTGTCCATGAAAAAGTTAGTATATTTATGGTGGAAAGTGGAAGAAATTGGTGCAGAGTGTAGATATTCACTTCAAAATCAATCTGGTCCATGAAATAGTCATGCTTTATATTTTATCTATTGCATAAAGAGAGGAAGGGTGGGGAATCCATCCTGGGAGACCTGGCTGGTTGTATGGGAAATCACAAAACAGGATCTTGCTTCATATAGAAACCTGCTATTTCTCACTTTCCGCCTTGATAAATATTAGGCAGTGGAGGAGGCTTGTTATTCTTGTTGCTCTAAAGAAGGTTTGGGGAACATTGGCCATAGTCATATTTGGTTTTTCTGATACTAAATTCTGAAAACGACAAATCAACATGTGCAGGGTTCGGTGAACTGCTGCTGCTTTTGTCAGCTAACAATACGCAACAAAATCCAGGTGGCATGGCTCAGTGGTTGAGCATCGATCCATGAACCAGGAGATCTTGGTTCAATTCCCAGTCAGAGCACATGCCCAGGTTGTGGGCTCCATCCTCAGTTGTATGGTGTGCAGGAGGCAGCCCATCGGTGATTCTCTCTCATCATTGATGTTTCTATCTCTCTTCCCCTCTCCCTTCCTCTCTGAAACCAATAAAAATACATTAAAAAAAAAAAGAATTTGCAACAAACACCACATGTGGTCTATAAACCCTAAACTATTATCAGGGCCTTTCCTGAAAAAGTGTGCCAACCCCTAATACAGTGCACCCAAGTGAAGCTTCTTTGCCTCTTAAATAATTAGAGCAAAATAACCAAGCTTAGGGAATCTATGACTCATAAAACCAAATTTACAGGAAACTTATTATAGGAGTAAGACTTTAATGTCTACCTCAACTGCAAAATAACCCCTTCAAAACCCTCACTGATAATAACGCTCACCCATCTACTGATACCTTGCTGATTTGGTAGTTGTGGGCCTGGGGAAAGGAGAGGGCTGCATGGAAATGGGTTTCAGGAGGTCAAACATAGATATTACTGTGTCTGCAGTTGGCCGATTCTTGGCTGACCACACATCGAGTAATAGTCATGGCATAAAAATGACATTAGTTTCAATTCTGCCAAAGTTCTAGGTTCTAAGATGTCACGTTTAATGATGTCATAGAGAACCTACCCTTATGTTCCAGCTAAGGTCCTATAACGATAAGACACAGCCTCAAGGAGCCAGCTGAACGAACTGGACAGTCTCATCAACAGTTCCCTGGTGTAACTCACAATGCAGTACATTAAAGACGAGGCAAGTATTTATTTGGCTTCATTGAATATTTCAATAGAGACCATCTTGAAACAGATTTTTATGAACTTTAATAATTATTTTCGCCCAGCTGGTGTGGCTCAGTGGTTGAGCTTCAACCTATAAACCAGGAGAGGTCATGGTTCAATTCCTGGTCAGGGCACATGCCTACGTTGCAGGCTCAATCCCCAGTGTGGGGCATGCAGGAGACAGCTGATCAATAATTTTCTCTCATTGTTGATGTTTCTATCTCTCTCTCCCTCTTTGAAATCAATAAAAACATATTTTTTAAAAAAGAATTATTTCCTCCACCCAGTACCTTTGTTGCTTTGTGGCAAGGGGAGACTTTGAAATGCTTGCTCTTCATGCTGTTTCTTAAAGGTGCCACGACCTAAAGAATAACCAAGGGACAAATCGATCCAAAAGGGCTTTGTTCCTTCTTATTGCTCATTTCTCACTCTGACTCTGGCTGGATCCAGGCCAGCTCCTAACATATCCCATTCTGATCCCACAGATTGTACCTTAGCTGTACCTGGAAAATTCTCTAGAAGTAAAAGAGCTCACGTACTTCTCTTATTCTGGGAAAGAGAACAGAAGAGGCATTCCTATGGAGTGGAAATGATAGGAATTGATCAGTAATTCTCTCTCATCACTGATGTTTCTATCTTTCTTTCTCCCTTCCTCTCTGAAATCAATAAAAATATATATTTCAAAAAAACACACATTTGCTAATGCTTTTGGTGCTTTGTTTTTGAGTTTCCTGGGGATCTCTCAGTATAACCCATTTCCTGAGAAGCCTACCCACCCTGAGAAGCCTTCTCCATCGCCTCCTCACAAGGGGCCTGCTCTCTCCTCCATGTCCTTATTCAGCTGTCCCCTTCTCATCGATGTGGACCCAGACAACAATTATAATCCAGCTTCCATACTTTCTTCCAACTTTATTCTTCTCCTTTTCTCTTTATTAGCAATGATCCCTAACACACGATATATGTCACTTATTGATCTTTCCATTGATCCTACCCTCTAAAATACAAGTTCCATGAAGGCAGGGAATGTTTTGTCTTGTTTTCTGTCCTAGCAGTGTGTCCAGGACCGGGCATAGAACAAGCCCCAGTAGATGCATATTGAATCAACACATATGCTATGGGGTATTCTCTTCAGAGAACTTAGCCATGTCAACTTCATCAGTCACACTAGGCCAGTTTATTCCCTAACAACTACTGAGATATGGGGGGTGTTGAGATTTGTGAAGATGGATGGCATCTACCTTATAACTTCAGAAGCAACTGAAAAATAGAGGCCTGGTGTGGCTCCCCGGCAAGTTAATTTTTCCATATCCTAGAGCAAACATTTTCAAGCTTTTTCACCTCATGCATACATAAACAAATTATTAAAATTCTATAGCACATCAAAAAAAACGTATTTTTGCCCATTGGAAAAAATAAATAGGTATAACTTTGATTCGTTCACACCGGACAGCTATTGTGTTGGCTGTTGTCATCTTTTTATTTCACAGTCTACGGGAAAATAGCTCAATGCCCCTCACCAGTCAGGTGTTGAATATTTTAAAAATTCTTGAGGCACATCGGTTGAAAATCACTGTCCTAAAGGATCAATGTTATGGAATAGAGTGTATCTTTTTAAAAAAATATATTTTTTATTGACTTTTTTTATAGAGAAGAAGGGAGAGGGAGAGAGAGTTAGAAACATTGGTGAGAGGAAAAACAATAATCAGCTATTCCCTGATCATACCCTACTGGTGATGTGCCCACAACCAACGTACATGCCCTTGACCGGAATCAAACCTGGGACCCTTGAGTCCACAGGCCAATGCTCTATCCACTGAGCAACAAACACTGCATGTGGTCCATAAACCCTGAGCCAAACTGGTTAAGGCCAGAATATATATTTGTTAAGCCATCAGTTTCACCTGCTTGAAACTAACCAAATGGCAATGTACATGTCAAGGCTCCCCTATTATACAGAGGTGGGCAAAAGAAATTTTACCGTTGTGAGTTTATTCTTGTATTATATATTTTTCTATATGAACCACTGTAAACCTACATTTGCCCACCCCATGGGGCAATGTGCCATTGGTATGGAATTAACCACGTGCCTAATCCCAGTAATAGGACCTGCTTGACTTAATCCAGTTGGGGATTCCATCCCCTCAATTTAATGATTGGTCTAGGGATGAACACATGATACAATTAGGATCTGTGAGAGGGATATCAAGTCCCATTGCTATGAAGAACTCAGAAGAGACTGTGTAGCAGTTAAGAAAAACTGACCCTGCAGTCAGGCTGCCCAGGTTAGCAATCCCAACCACACCATTCACCAGTTGTTGGTCATGAGAAAAATTAATCAACTTTCATCTGTAAATTGTAGATAATGCTAATAATACCCACTCCATAGGGTGGTTTTAAAGATGGAGGGAGAGAACACCATACACAGAGTAAGTTAACTACTATTTCAATTCCAGTCAGAAAAGTGAATCTTGACTAGAACACTAGATATTAACAAACATAGCTAACTAAACGTTCCAAGATCTTATCAGGTGCCAGTCAGGGTCCGTGAAGATAAAGAAATGAATCAGGATTAAGTTCTGTAGGGGCTTGTGGGAAGATAGACCATGTCCCTACAGTCACTGTTCATAAAGCAAGCAGCTGTAGATACTGTCACCTGAGGTCCCAGGAAGGGAAACCCTACACACTTAGATGATATGGGAAGGTGATGAAAAATTCACTTAAGACATTCAGCAGGAAGCATGTCCAAACCTTAAATGTATGGTTTTGATGATACCTTTAACAATGATCACTCTCCAAGCAAAATAAGCAATTCAAGTTGTTAGATTAGTTCTTCTTTTTAAATTTCACTATTAATGCATGTTTAAGTCCTTGTTAAGAAAATCAAATATAGCCCTAGCCTGTTTGGCTCAGTGGATAGAGTGTCAGCCTGTGGACTGAAGTGTCCTGGGTTCCATTTCAGTCAAAGTGCATACCTCAGTTGCAGGCTCCATCCTCAGCCCTGGTCAAGCCCATGCAGGAGGCAACCAATCAATGTGTCTGTCTCACATCAATGTTTCTCCTCCTCCCTTCCACTTTCTCTAAAAATTAATGAAAAAACATCCTCTGATAAGAAATGCCCCCCAAAAATCAAATATATGTGTTCACCATGAACCATGCAACCTCACCCTTCACCCCTCATCTCTCACTGGCCAATCTCAGTTTCTCCTCAGAGGTTAAAAAACATTACCAATAATGCTAATTTGGGGAGTGAGGGGTCCTTCACTATATGTATTTAAAAGATTATTAAATATGGCCTCTGGGACATTTAGGAAAGGTTGGACCACCTAGAGAACAATGATGTGGGGAACCTGGTTAAAGTTTTTAAGAACTAACCTGTCATTTTATACTTTGTAAAACTTTATGATTCTCAGTGATTGTGCACATTTCCTCATTTGTGTTCTGGTCTCAGAATGAATTCAAAACACTTTTGAAATCTGCTGGCTGCAAACTTGTGGTGGTTGAATATTCAGCGAAATGGTGTGGGCCTTGCAAAAAGATTTGTCCTCTTGTTCATGTAAGTATCATAAGTATTTCACAGTTTTTGAAGGAATTTAATGTGCATGAATTCCAAGTCCCCAAATATTGTTCCCAGAAAATCTTAAGTTTGGCATTTATAGGCCATTATGAAATTATAGTACACACCCCAAAAGATTAAGAGTATTTGTCTATGGATAATTCTCCAAGGAACATCATATGTGCAAAAGGAGACAATTATACAAGTGAATGGTTTATTCATAATAATGACATTTTACCAAAGTTCCTCAGTTTAGGACTTCTCAGTATTTTGAATTAGATTCTAGATAAACATGATACTTTTTAAAATTATAATATAAGGAGGAACCAAGAGAGTGGCATAAGTAAACCCCTATACTGCTGCCTCGTACAACAATTTCAAAACTACAACTAAAAAACAAAATGGAAATCATTCAGAACCACCAAAGGGCTGGCTGAGTGGATATTCCACAAACAGAATGAAAGATAAAAGGACACTGAGACCAGGGGAGCTGCGGAGGGCAGAGTTGCAGATACACGCGGAGTCAGAGGTTTGGAGATGCATGCGAGAGGATAGGGCGGGCAGCTGCAAACCTGGCTAGTTTTCTTGAACTGGGAGGGAGACAAAGGCATCCCACTGCACAGAGCCCCAGTCCCAGGCGAGTCTTGGGGAATCCAGACCAATACAGGGTAAAACTGGACAGTAAGGAGAAAGCATGCTGAAACTTGGGCACTGCAAAGGTGCGCACAAGCTATCGGAGAGGGCTCATGGCTGGCTCTATCCTTTGGAAGGGAAAAAAAAAAACAAAAACTGCCGGACTGCTTTGTTTTCCCATTCCAGGTGGGTCTTTGGGTGTCCAGACTCATTTGGGGAGAAACTAGACTGTCTAGCAGCTTTCTCTCAGAGATGCCTGAAGCCATTGCCAAGGGACACAGAGACCCAGGAGCCATTAAGGGCAGGGCTGATGGGAAACCAAAGCTGCCTGCTCAGCCAGGAGACTCGACCCCATTCAAGCTTAGCACAGAGGCTCTCCCAGAGTAAACACAGCTGATCCTCATAACCAATTGGCCTGGAGGTCAACCCCTCTCAGTGATACCAGCAACAATCTAGGCTTAACTACAACAAGACAAAGCTGCCCATAAAGCAGTGTACCAAGAGTATCCACCTCAGGTAACTGGGGAGGCTGAGCCGCTGTCCCCTAAAGGACACCTACCATACAAACCTACTCGACCAACTCAGGAAAGCAGCCAAAATATGAAGACAAGGTAACAAATCACATGTGAAAGAAATGGAGGGGAAAAAATGACTTGGACATAGAGTTCAAAACCACAGTTATAAGTTTTTTTCAAGAGGCTCCTAGAAAAGGCCAATAAATTTAACGAGACTCGTGAGGACATGAGCGAGACCCTCAAAGATATGAGCGAGACTCTGGAGGATATGAAAAGGACCAACTAGAAATGAAGCATACACTGACTGAAATAAAAATATTATACAGAGTCCCAAAAGCAGACTAGAGGACCACAAGAATCAAGTCAAAGATTTGAAATACAAAGAAGCAAAATTCACTCAGCTGGAAAAGCAAGAAGCAAAAAGAATCCAAAAAATTGAATATAGTGTAAGGAGCTTCTGGGACAACCTCAAGCATACCAACATCTGAATTATGGGGGTGCCAGAAGAAGAGAGAGAGCAAGATACTGAAAACCTATTTGAAGAAATAGTAACCGAAAACTTCCCACACATGGTGAAAGAAATAGACTTAAAAGTCCAGAAAGCGCACAGAACCCCAAGCAAAAGGAATCCAAAGAGGACCACACCAAGACACAACATAATTAAAATGCCAAGAGCAAAAGACAAAGAGAGAATATTAAAAGCAGCAAGAGAAAAACAGTTAGTTACCTACAAGGGAGCACCCATACAATTGTCAGCTGATTTCTCAACAGAAACTATGCAGGCCAGATGGGAATGGCAAGAAATATTCAAAATGATGAATAATAAGAACCTACAACCAAGATTACTCTACCCAGCAAAGCTATCATTCAGATTTGAAGGTCAGATAAAGTGATTCACAGATAAGAAAAAGCTAAAGGAATTCATCAACACAAAACCAGTATTATATGAAATGCTGAAAGGTAGTCTTTAAGAAGAGGGAGAAGAAGAAAAAGGTAAAGATACAAATTATGAACAGCAAATACACATTATCAACAAGTAAATCTAAAAATCAAGTGAATTAAAAATCTGATGAACAGAATAAACTGGTGAATATAATAGAATCAGGGGCATAGAAAAGAAGTGGACTGACAATTCTCGGGGGAAAGAGGTGTGGGTGGTGTGGGAAGAGACTGGACAAAAAGCGTACATCTATGGATGAGGACAATAGCGGGGGGAGGTAAGGGCAGAGGATGGGATGGGTACCAGGGAGAGGAGAGCTATGGGAGGGAAAAAAGAGCAACATTGTAATAATCTGAACAATAAAGATTTATTAAATTTAAAAAAATAAAATTATAACATAAAAGAATAAATTACCCCCAATCCTTCAACCCTATTATCAAAACATATATCCTTTACATCATATTTCTTTTGCATTTTTGACCTACCTTATAAAATATTTTAGTAAAATATTCTACTTAGTAAAATATAATCATATATATATACACACACATAAACATATATATACTAAATATATAAATATAAATATATATTTAGTATATATATAATTTTTTTTACAACTCATAGCACATAAGGGTGCTAGAGAAAAGGCTTTATTTCCTCTAGTTCACTTTATCAGTCAGAGATCAAAGCAAGAAACAGAAACCAAATTAGACAGAAAGGGATTTAAATACAAGGAATTTCATGCTTACTGGCATATAAAATAGCTGAAAGACTGGATGAACTGACTCTGGACTACCACTCCATGAACAACTCTTTCACAACACCACAGATCCACCTACAGGGATCCTAACATTGCCATTATCAGAAGTGAGGGAAGACGGGAGCCACTCCTGGAAGAAAAGAAAGAAAGAAAGAAAATCCACCTGCAGAGCAGCAATCAGGGAACCAGAATCAGGAAGCTACTGCTGCCACAGCTGCCTCTAGACATCCAGGAAACTAATGTGTGACACAGGATCCCTGAGTCAGCCGATGGCTGCTGCCTTCAGCACAACTACCTTCCCATACTCATAGTCTTGCTTTCTAGCAGGAACATCCAAAAACAAACAAAAAGTACCTTCTGTCTCACATCTGCTTTCCAAGTCTTACCTGCATGCATCTCATTGGTAAAACCAATTTGCTCCCAGAATGCTAGCTGCAAGAGAGTCCGAGAAATCTTTACCCTTTACCTTTATAGGCTCTAAAGGAGGACGGAATGGAAGTTAGCTAGCTAAACCATTACTCAAGGAGGAGGAACGATTCAAGACATTTTAGACACACCAAAACTACAAGTTTACAACCCATAGCATTTTTGTTAAAGGACGCACTGAAATAAGAATAAGGTGAATTATAAGAAAATGTGCTTTTTAAAAAGTGATTTACAACTTTAAGTCTTCGATAAATTCCACAGTCCCATTTGATGACTAAGAGCAGGGATTGCAAATTCTTTCTGTAAAACTCCAGAAAATATTTTCAGGTCTGCAGGCCATATGGTCTCTGTGATAATTACTCATCTTTGCTGCTGTAGCATAAAAGCAGCCAATGGCAATACACAAATGAATGGATAAGCTGTGTTCCAATAAAATTGTACTTACAAGACCAGATGGAGAGCTGGCTTTGGTTTACAGGGCATAGTTTGCTAACCCTGGGCTGAGTGAATGAATGATCAGGCATATAATTCAAAGCATTTCTGGAAAGGAAATGTTACAAATTTGTTGAGAAATTGCTTGGTGTGCTCATGGGAAGGCAAGTAGTCTGTGAGGAAAACATACAATGTGCACAGTGGAAGTGGCATCAAATGAGTTTCAGAAAGGAAGCTGAGGCCAGATCAAAAAGGACCTTGTGTAATAACTTTAAGTTGCTGTTCTGTCTTAAGAATTTTAAGGAGTGTTTTCCATGATCAAATGTGGGTTTTAGAAAATACTTTTGGCAGTGTTATTCAAGAATGATTAGGAAGGACTGAAGTCAGGTAACCCAAGATGAACAACAATATAAATTTTGGAGATTTAGTTGTTTCTGGAGAAAAACAGGAAAGATCAAAGGCAGGAGACATTTTACAATTAAGACCAAAACCTAACCGATTGTATATGAGGAAGAACAGAGCAGAAGGAAGAGCTGTTGTTGGAGGCAGGGCGGGAGTGGTCCGAGATGGATGGAGTGGGAATAGGAAGAAAGGCAGGGCCCATAAAGGAACCCTAGCCTAGCAAGGGACCATATCTGTGCCATGTTTTCTGGCTGCTACTTGATTCAAAAATCATAACTGCCACATCCTTGTACATTTCCTGACAGATTTGGGAGGCTCTGAAAACTTCATAAATAAAACTGATCCTGGGAATTAGGTGACCACATAGATCAAACCCATTCCCATGATTCCTGTGAGGGAACATCCATATATCACCAAATTTGACAAGTGCAAGTCAATTGCCCTGGAGTTCTTGGGTGACACCATTTTCCCACCAGGTATGGAGATGTTGCCAATCTAAGTCAACATCTTTGTGTGTGTTTTTTTTTAAATCTAAAATGTACTCTAAAACGCCAAAGGCCTTTATGTGTATTATCTAAATGTTTTCCCCCCAAAATCACCATCTTCATGAGCCGCTGAAGAAGGAACTCCTACTTTGGTCACAATCCACGGATAAAAAATTGGAAAGAACCCTGCAACAGAACTGTACACAAATCCAACACTCACCCCACGCCATGCTTCTTCCTTCTTCCCCAGGGGCACACCCTCAGCAGCAGGTCCATCTCTGACTGACTGCACCTGGCCAAGCTCAGCATACCTTACACCACCATCAGAGTCAGGTCCCAGCTGAACTAGGTCGCTAAATATGCTTGAAATATGACATTAAAGCAAACAAATCAATGTGCAATTAGGTGTCCTTAAAAGTATGAACACAGCCATCTGGAAAAGACCACACCGGGGTGCACAGGCTGTCGCTGCTGCTGCTGTGTCCACTCACCCCCCCCCCCCAGATCCATCACTAACGCCACTGTCACCGCCGCTGCCAAAAATGCTTCCAGAAAACAGCAGAAGCAGAAGAGCATTGTTTCTTCCTGCCTCCCACCTTCCAGGCCCGGCTGGTGTGGCTTAGTGGTTGAGCATCAGACTATAAACCAGGAGGTCATGGTTCAATTCCCAGTCAGGGCACATGCCCCAGTGGCAGGCTCGATCCCCAGAAGGGGGCATGCAGGAGACAGCCAATCAATGATCCTCTCTCATCATTGATATTTCTGTCTCCCTTCCTCTCCAAAATCAATAAAAATATATTTACCAAAAAAAAATAAAAATTAAAAAAGCCTGGCAAGAAGAGAAAGTAAAGACAGAGTTTGAGTATTTGGTTCAGAGATCTGTATTTTTCAGACCACAGAAGACATATTCTCTCCCTCCCCTCCACCCTCACTCCCCAGGAAAAAGCTACCATCTCTCCCTCCATCCCACAGGGTATCTGGGTCTACCACATACATTTCATTATTTAGTTGCTTTGTTTCCTTTTCCAGCTTTGAAACTCTGGTCTTCAGTTTGGTTCTAAAGACTCTGGTCCTACCATGGGCCTTTGATTGACCTTGGCATCATCTGACTTGACTTTGGTGCTTCAGATTCTATGCAGCAGTGAAAGGCCAGAATGATGCTTAGCTATCTTGAACACCCTTTTTGTTCATTTCTTGGTTTTGCCAAAAATACCTCTGATATGTAGTTTAATATTAACACTAAGCTAACGGGAAATTTTTATTCTTTTATTTTTCAAGGCAATGTCTCTCAATTACCAAAATGTAGTGTTTGCTAATGTGGATGTCGACGATGCTCGGGTAAGAGTCTGAAATCCTTCCGTATAAAGTCCAAGTGTAATGTCCTTGAGAGCAGTGGTTCAGTGATTATAGCCAATTTAAAGTCAAGTAGAATTTCACAATTCTTCCTGATAAACTATTGAAAACTCCCTGGTGATGCCCTTTTAGGTTTGTATAGCTTAAAAAACAAACAAACAAAAAGCCAGTGAATATGTGGCTCTCCTGCCACCCTTCCCCCGTCTCATACTACAGCAGATGTCACTAATGAGTCCCAGTGTTCTCTGGACTCTACTGGAAACCTGCTCAGTGGAGTGGCTGGAGGCAAGCAATGCCAGATGACTGGAGTTGGGCTCAAGGCGAAAAGTGATTTTGCCCCTGTAATAGATTATTATTAATCAATTTCTAACTCAATGCATTATACACATTTAATTTTTTAATACCTTTTTATTGATTTCATTTGAGAAGAGGAAAGGAAAAGAGAAATAGAAACGTCAATGAAAGAGAATCATCGATTGGCTGCCTCCTGCATACCCCCTACTGGGGATGGAGCCCACAGCCTGGGCATGACTGCCTGGCTCATAGGCCCACACTCAGTCACTGAGCCACGCCAGCTGGGCAGCATTACACACATGTTAATGTGTTTTACTTTTCTCTTCCTGTGTCTTTCTTTGTGGGGAATTGTTCAAACATCACAAGACATTCCAGGAAATCCTCCCCTCATGTCCCAAGAGCCTTCCTTTCTCAGCACCCCTCTGCCAAAATAATGAGCCCTGTTAATAATACACACAGTGTGCCTACAGAATTATTCTTCCCGACATTTGCTCATTTATAATGAGTAAAAGTAACATTAACTAGTGACATATGCATACCTTAGGTTGAATCTGAGCTTCAGAATAATGAAAAATCTGTTATTCATCCATTCTGCCCTTTAATATGTATTCTATCTTAGTGGGTATATATCTAGGAGTAGAATTGCTGGGTCGTATGGTTCCTCTATGTTGAACTTCTTAGGGAATTGACAAACCATTTTACAGTCCCACCAGCAACATCTGAGCATTCTGATTTCTCCACAATCTCACTAACACATTATTGCTTGCTTTTTTTATTGTAGCTCTTTGTCTTTTAAGGTTAACCAAAATGCACAATTTTCTTTCCTGGAAGCAATTTATTTATTATTTGTTATCATGGAAATTATAATTTAACGTGTGTGTGTGTGTGTGTGTGTGTGTGTGTGTGTGTGTGTGTTGGAAGTGGCAGGAGAGAGATTTAGTGCCATGAAGTGCTAAGAATTTTATGAAGAAAAGCCCAATTCTGTTGATTCTGTGGGTAGTCAATTTTTTTCAACTCTAAACAAGATAAATAAAAACTGGGATTGAAAGCAGATTATAACAGTTTAACACAACTGAAATTTTTACGTTTGTCTTGGGTTTTTGCTCCAGAATTTTTACATAGATGGTCAGTGGAGGTTTAAAAAAAAAGGGAAAAGAAACATGTAAGTCATACTTAAAATGGTAGACCATTATATCACCACATGTCTCAAGTGTGAGTTATAGATAACTTTACTCCTCCTTTATTCCTTTTAGCTTTTGCAATATTCTCCCTCTACCCGGGGTCCCACTTGGGCTCTCTGAAATCTTTTGTAAACTCTCGAAACAGAGCTTATTTAGTCATTCAATCCATTCTGTCTTGGCTTCCATCTCTCTCCTCTCTTCTAGAACTCTGGGTGATACAACTCAGGAATGCAGGGCACAGTCATTTTCTATTGTAAGGTTCCTGGAAGCTTTGATGTGTTAGAAAGGTTGTTGGTAGGAGAATCTATAAATGTCAGCTGTCCCTGAGCTTTCAGACCGGTCTCTTGGGAAGTCACCAAACTCCAAGCTTGGTAAAGACAGAGAATACCAAAGTTGTGACTCCATGCCCTTTCTTTTCTTTCCCAGGATTTGGCCCATGCTTGTAATGTCAGAGTAATACCCACATTTCAGTTTTATAAGAAAGCCAAAAAGGTATGTTTCCATGATATCTGACAAAGTTGAAAGAGATTTTAGAATTATCAGAGTCTAAAAAGGATGAGACAACTGTATTTATTTTTAATACCTAGTAATGTAATTCTTAATTTCTGAACTTTACATATGGACAATGAGTTTTAAAAAAGAAAAAGCCATGAATTATAATGCATCTCCCTATTCAGACCCTCTGAGGTGTCCAAATTAATAAGAAATACTCCACTATTATCTCTATCTGAGGCAGAACCCTTCAAAAGGAATCTCACAAAACAAGGACATGATAAAATTGTCATGCAAATGTATACAAGTTTTTAACAACAGTTGGGGAAATGTTAAACAAAAACAATCATGAGGCTATAAAGTTCATTGGTGGACCAGGCAGGTTCTGGATTCAGATTTCTATGGTTCAAACACCAGAGCTACCACATCCTAGCAGTTTACTTAACCCTTTGTGTCTTAGTTTCCCTGGCTGTAAAAAAAAATGAATCATCACAAGTTTTCCCCTCACAGAGTAGTTATGAGAATTCAATGAATTAACAGGAGTAAAGTTTTCAGACCCATCCTGAAACACCTTAAGCACTTGGTACATTGTCCCATGAAGATATTAATTGAATGAAATGTCTGAAATACTTGGTGTGTGATAACACTGGTAATTTTCAATAGAAACATATGGCTGAGAGCATTGATGATTGTGCATAACTTATGCAACACTGTTCAGAGAAACAAACATTTAATGGCCTTTCACACCATCATTCCATTGTTGGAAAATTTTGCTTCAGATATATTGCGAGGAAAGATAAACAGCTATGAGTATAGTAATTGTAACATTATTGCTAATAAAATATGGAAGGAAGCTAAATGCCTTTTGTTAGTAGAATGGCTAAGTAATTTATGATATATCTACTCTATGAAATAGTATCAATTAAAACATTTTTAATAAATTTTTATTGTTCAGATTATTACAATTATTCCTTTTTCCCTTCCATAGCTCCCCTCCACTCGGTTCTCACCCCACCTTCTGCCCTTACCCCCCTCACTGTCCTCATCCATAGGTGTATGATTGTTGTCCAGTCTCTTCCTACACCACCCACACCTCTTTCCCCTCCATGAGAATTGTCAGTCCACTCCCTTTCTATGCCCCTGGTTCTATAATATTCACCAGTTTATTCTGTTTATTAGATTTTTTATTCACTTGATTTTTAGATTCACTTGTTGATAGACATGTATTTGTTGTTCATAATTTTTATCTTTACCTTTTTCTTCTCCCTCTTCTTAACGAATATCTTTCAGCATTTCATATAATCCTGATTTGACGGTGATGAACTCCTTTAACTTTTTCTTATTTGTGAAGCTCTTTATCTGACCTTCAATTCTGAATGATATCTTTGCTGGATAGAGTAATCTTGGTTGTAGGTTCTTGCTGTTCATCACTTTGAATATTTCTTGCCATTCCCATCTGGCCTGCATAGTTTCTATTGAGAAATCAGCTGATAATCATATGGATGCTCCCTTGTAGGTAATTAACTGTTTTTCTCTTGCTGCTTTTAATATTCTCTCTTTATCTTTTGCTCTTGGCATTTTAATTATGATGTGTCTTGGTGTAGTCCTCTTTGGATTCCTTTTGTTTGGGGCTTGGTATGCTTTCTGAACTTAAATTTTAAGTCTATTTCTTTCATCAGGTGGGGGAAGTTTTCTGCATTATTTCTTCAAATAGGTTTTCAGTATCTTGCTCTCTCTCTTCTTCTGGCACCCCCATAATTCAGATGTTGGTATGCTTGAGGTTATTCCAGAGGCTCCTTATACTATCTTCATATTTTTTGGATTCTTTTTGCTTTTCTGGTTGGGTGTTTTTTACTTCTTTGTATTTCAAATTTTTGACTTAATTCTGGTGGTCCTCTAGTCTGCTGCTGGATCTTTGTATATTATTTTTTATTTCAGTCAGTGTATGCTTAATTTCTAGTTGGTTCTTTTTCATCTCCTCGAGGGTCTTGCTAAATTTATCAGCCTTTTCTAGAAACCTCTTGAAAAACCTTATAACTGTGGTTTTGAACTCTATATCCAGATGTTTCCTTTCCTCCATTTCTTTCATTTGTGACCTGTTTCTTTGTCTCTGTATTTTGGCTGCTTTCCTGGATTGATAGAGTGGTTTTCTTTGCTAGGTATCCTATAGAGCCCAGTGGCTCAGCCTCCCCAGTTACCTGAGGTGGAAACTCTTGGCGCACCTCTTTTGTGGTCTGTGTGCACAGTCTTATTGTAGTTAGGCCTTTATTGTTGTTGATATCACTGTGAGGAATTGACCTCCAGGCCAATTGGCTGTGAGGATCAGCTGTGTCTATGCTGGGAGAACTTCTGTGCTGGAGATACCCTTATGAGACAAGGCTTGCAAAAGCCTCTGTGCTCAGCTTGGATGGGGCAAAGTCTCTGAATGGAGCAGACAGCAATGACTTCCCATAAGCCCTGCCCTAAGATGCCCCTGGGTCTCAGTGTCCTGTGGTAATTGCTGCAAGCACCTCTGAGAGAAAGCCACTCTCGAGTTTCGCCTGCTGACAGACAGTCCAGTTTCTTCCCGAATGAGTCTGGGTCCCCAGAGTTTCACCTGGAATTGAGTTCAGAGCCATTTGGGATCTTTTGTCTCCCTCCTGATTGAGAAAGCTAGCCACGTACACAATTGCCAGCCCTCTCTGCATGCATGCCTCAGTACCTCTGCCTTCCACAGCTCCTCTGAGTCTCAGTGTGCTTTTCTCTTTCCTTCTAGTTATAGAATTTACACTCATCCAGCCTTCCTGTGGTTCGGGATGATGTCTGTTTTGTCTTTTAGTTGTAGTTTTGAAATTGTTGTGCGAGGCAGCAGTTTAGGTGTTTTTCCATGCTGCCATCTTGGTTTCTCTGTCCTCAATTTAAAAGTTTTATGAAGAATATATGTACAGTAAAAAAATCATGCTTAAACTTTTTAAAGATTATGTCTGCAATATGAAGAATAAAAGCATTTGATATGCTATGCTAGCTGTAGAATTTTACACACAGCTTCTACTTGTATGTATTTACTGTACATAATCAGTATAGTAGATTTAAATTATTTTTTAAAAACTATATACTCCCTCTCTTGAGCTTTTACTTGAAAATTGAAGCTATTTAATATATGCATTCATAACCACACCCGCCTACATCTCATATTATTTGTCTTCCCCTCTTTTATCTCAAAAATTAGGATGTTTTCTACTTCTTAAACCCATTCATCCACCACATCTTGACTGAATTATTTCTATTCTGCTCCAGGCCTCCATTCAAAGACCCACTGTCCCTTTTATTTTTAATGTAGATTGTACCAAAAGCCTTATAGCAATTCCTCTTAGATTACAGCCTTTGGAGAATGTTTGCCTCCCTTAAAAATGTAATCTGCTCCCTTGCATTGAATCAGAAGGCTTAGGGAATCCCCTGGGTTTCCGTTTTTCCGTTGCTGCCAAGAACCTCTGTCTTACCTCCGATACTCAAATACCAAGGCCTCCCTTAGCCAGCTTTCCAGCATTCTCTACACAGCATCATCCTTTCAAGGTTTCGTTATTCTGTCTTGCTCTTGATTCTAGCTCATTTCAAATACCTTCAAGATATATAGAATATAAACAAAATAAAACGTTAGAAAGCTAAAGTCGATTCAGCTATATAACAATGATCTAGGGCCATGGTGTACAATGGGCATTTTATGGTGCTGGCAGTTTCCGTCCAGAGGTTGAGCAAACACCTGGCAGGGATGCCCTGTACACAATAGCTGTCATTGTTTCTCAGTGTTAGGGCACAGGACAGCCACAGCCTGTTGCAGGTAATGAATAAAGTGGGCTTGTTCCTGCCTGGTGTGCTCCTTAGTGTTCCAGTAAGAGTAATTGTGGTTTTAAAAAAGTCCATTCCTGTGGCGTCCTCCAGATGGGACATCCAAAACCTTGGCTGGTTTTTGTAACCATAATTTTATACTGTATTTTATTGTAAGTAGTTCATAAATTTGGTTTATAAACCCTCTTAGGAGCCTGTAAACTTTATCCAGCAAAATGCGCATACACCAGAATGTGCATATAATACTAGCGTATTCGATGAGCCTCTAATGCTGATCAATAGATCCCCTTGGTTAATAGCTTCAGTTCCATACCAGAGTTGGTGTATGTCCACGGATTAGGGGAAGGTAGAATAACAAAGACTTAGCAAGTGCGTGAGTATGGGCCACTGTCAGCAGTCGGTTCCTCTATTCATTCTTTGTTAGAATAAAATGCACTTCAGTCCTCTCCTAAGAATGATGAGATGTGGAGAGGTAGATGCTAATGAATGAATTGTTCGCAAAAGAATAATTCAGAAGAGCTGAGCTCTTGTCGTAACTGGGAGGAAACATTTGCCTTTAAGCTTCTGAAGCACAGGGCCCTTGCGGAGGTCGTGGAAGTCACTTCTAGCAAGTGCCCTCCTGAAAAATGGGGCTGCTGAAGCAGGGAGAGCGGTGAAAAGAATTCCAAGTAGGCAGCAACATTGCGTGCCAAAAAGAGGACAGTGTTGGCAGCAGGGGTCACACACTCGGTGTCCTCAAGGGTCAGGCAGGGACCATAGGTAAGACAGGAGGGAGTGAAGAGTACGGTGGGAAAACCACCTCCCAAATGATCTCCCTGTCAGGTTCATAGAAAGTTGTGCTTGACCCGGCCTCTAAAAAGAGTATCTTCAGATACTCATTTCTGCCATCTCTGCAGCTGGAGGTTGGACCCCAGGTCTGCCTCTTATTCGTGTGTGACCTTGGGACTATGCCTGAACCACCTTGAGGTTCAGTATCCTGCTCTGTACAATAGGACTGTCTCTTGTGTCTTTGAACAATTGTCATGAAAATGTACATTGGGTGCCCTAGCACTGGACTTGGTACAAAACATAGCTGTAAGCCGGTCCCCAGGATCTCCCTGTGCACCTAGCTTCCTGCAAATGTAGAAATAAAGAGAACTTTGGAAATAACTGTTAGGAGAAATCTTGACAGCTCTTTGAATAACTGTAATAAGCTAAGTCTTCTTAGCATTGGGGAGTTACCGGCCCAATGACATCCAAGTTGTTAAGGATTATTTTAGACACAGAAGGGTTCTGCGTGAGAAGGGGGAAAAGAACTCTCACATGGCCTTCAGGGTCCCAAAGGGTGCCGGTCCCTAAAAGGGGTTGCATATCAGACCCATAAGCAGCTGATCCATGGGCAAAGGTTAACTGACTGGAGGAGGCAAGAACTGAGTGGGATGGAGGGAAAGTCAGAGAAGTGCAGCAACCCCATTCTTCATCATTTAGCAACCTCTGGCACCATTGCCAAAGGTGCTGCTCTCTGCTTTAGCAACTGAAAGGCAGTAATGACTTGCACCTCTTTTCTCCAGGGCAGGGATTAGTAGGCTGAGGCAAGTGAGGCAGGATATTGCAAGTATAGGGGAGAATTCTATCTGAATTTTAATTATTGATGTCTTGTTTATCATGGATTTTTGCATTAATTTCTAATATTATTAAAATACTAGCAATTCATTCGAGACTAAGCCTTCCTCCCCCCAGCTGTCAGCACCGGCTTCCCTCTGGCACCTGGGACCCAGGCTTCCCTCGAAGCCCTGGCTTCATCCAGAAGGTCGTTCAGAAACACCTCTGGTCTAATTAGCATATTATGTCTTTAGTATTATACATGTGTTAAAATATTACTTCCCTTGAATCCTGAGTTTCTGGCACCCCTTAAATTTTATACCCTAGTCTCAGTCCCATTCTTCTCTGAATTTTAAATTGTTGAAAAATGGGAGTATTCCATTGGGTGAGTCTCCAGAAAGACTTACAAGGCTCTATAACAGGTTGTACTCATAGCTGACATTTATCACAGCAAAGAATACAGAGTAAAAGGAGCATGAAAAAGACATGCATTGATGGAGTCCAGAAAGGTTCATCACAGACTTCTGATGTTCTTTCTTGTCCAAGGACATACAGGAGTACTCTCTCCACCAATGAACTTCAGGGACATGTGCACCTCTACTTCAGGGGTGCCCTTTGGATTCTCAGGGTCTGAGGACTTTATGTGAGGACTAGCCACATAGATATATCATGCTAGGCAACCATTGCAATACAACTAGACATGACAGTGGAAACTTGGGACCCCAGAAACAAAACCAGGCACACATCATCAATATTGATGTCGACACAAAGCAACTTGACAAACTAGCATGTCCCAGTCCTTCGCTCCAGATATTTATAATAAAGTCATCAATCACTAACCCAAGGAACACTCAGAGGGCCACGTTTCCTTGCGGGGAGGGGAGGGGTGAAGGCCCTATCGCTGTTCTCTTGGAGACATGCAAGGATTAAGCCCCCAGATCTGCATTAACTCTTTTCTTTCACGGAGCCATGTGGAACATCAAATATCACCTCTGTTCTAAGCAGCAATAGTGCCAAACTGCACTAATTGAAGGGCATGTCTTGGACCCAAGTCAACAGACTTCCTACTATCCCTTGAAACCTAGACCTTGAGGTGAGCCACCTGTGGGAGAATTGGGGAGCAGAAGAGAAACTTATCCACCAGGTGAAGAAGATATTGCCACTTTTCACAACTATTGATCCTCAAAAGTGAGGCCAGAGGGTGTTAGCCTTCCAGAAAACAGACCTTAGACCCCCTTTGAGATGTGCTTTCCAGAAGAACAGTGGGGCGGGGGAAAGGGGAAGAAAGCAGCCCTGGCCCTTAAACAGAACACCCCCAAAATGGAGGAGTTAGTTAGGAGCTCCTTCCTTTGTCTAGGTCTAATTGATAAGCTCGCCTTGAATTTGGAGAGAACTCAGGAAGGGAGTATACAACTTGGAGGAATGTCAGGAAAGGGAAAAACAAGCACATTTTCCCAGCACTTCAGAGTTGTGCAGATCTTCCAGTGGAAACATGAGAATAGAGTATATGCCATTGAAGGAAATGGCTCCAAAACCATTCTTACGTTCCACCCCATACTTCCAGCAATGGGCAGAATGTCATCTCCTCCAGCCAGAGTCCAAAATTACTGTTCCTATTCTAGTGTGGCTTGAAATGAATGCCCACATTAGACTCATGCCCCCCTTCCCCTTTAAGAGAGAGCTAGTGTACTGAGTCACCAACTCCCAGGCAGCTTCCTGTGCGTCCTCAACAGCTTCCGCTGATGGCAGAGAATACGGGTTGGCCAGCTACGGCTGAAGGGCACATCTCACCCTCCACCAGTTCATGTAAATAACATGTTCCTGGAACACAACCATGCCCATTTGTTTAAACATTGTCTGTGGCTACTTTCGATCCACATAGCAGATCTGAATAGTTTCGGCAGAGACCACATGGCCTTCAAAAGCCTAAAGGAGGTACTATCAGCCTCTTTACAAAAAAAAGTTTGTCAAACTCTGAGATAGGAGAAAAGCACTCAGTCATTATTTATGCCACCAAGGCTCTAATACATATATATATATGGAGTTTCAAAATTAGCTACAACAAAACAAAGTGAGTTAGTATTTAACTGAAATCTCACTATTGGAACAAGCTGAGAAAAGGTTAGAAAAGAAAAAAAAAGATGACAGGTCGCTTTTACATGCTCTGTTCTTGAGTTCACATCCATAGAAATCCAAGCTGTTTGAAACAGACTGGTCCAAGGAGGCCCTGGCTTCTTGCTTTGCTTTTGCCCAACTCCAAAAACTTAACTAAGCTGCTTACATTTGCAAGGTCTGGCTGGCTGTTGTGAAAGTCAAAGGGGAAGTGTACAAACACCTGGGGGAGGAATGGGCCCGGGGGGAGTCGGAGAAATGGCCAGGGTAGTAATTAATACTGTCCACCTTGCAATACAAGGTTCAGGGACTTTTGAAAGGTCTCTTGTTAGACATATCCTTCCCATCTTGTTCATATGACTCACAGCCTTAGTAAATTCATCATTTGTAAAGAAAAAGAACAGCATATCACTGCTGATTACAAACGTGTATTGTACATACAAACATTTCTACAGCTCCCCCACAAACTGTCTTGTGTGGGCCAGTTGGTTGGGCTTCTTGGGTTGTATTGTTATTGTTGCTGTTGCTTTGAGGATTTTGTTGTTGTCACTGGTTTGAACTCAGTACAGATGGCTGAAAAATACTCGAATGTTCATACAATTGGTCCAAATATAACTTCAGTATTCACTCAACCACACAGCATATCAATGGGCATTGACATATATAATAATAATAATAATAATAAAAGCATAATATGCTAATTAGACCGGATGTCCTTCTGGATCGGGGCTGCAGCCATCTCGGCTGCAAGGGTGGGATCAAGGCAGCCCGCAGCTGTGAAGGCCTACTCCTGCACGAATTTGGTGCTTCGGGCCTTTAGTTTTATTATAATTATTCTCTGAGGGCATCAATGGTCAGACTCCTTCATTTGTCCATCTGTTAGGAAGGGACCACTGACTCCAGCCTCCCTGCATTTTCCTAGTAACGGTAATAGATGTTTTGTAGAAGATTTGATGTTTTTAGAAAAAAGAAAGAAAAAAAAAAAACCCTGCCTCTGGTCGCAGCTGGGTGATGGGCAAATGGGGAAGTTTGTTTCATTAGTCTATTTTTATGTATATTTGAAAATGACCAAGTAGAGGTGTGTTTTTTTTAACTGACTGTTGCATATGGGTATTTCTGTTGTACATGGACAGCCACCTCATGTCCCAGTGGTTTCTGCGACTGAGCTTATAAATGTGGTTAGCAGTCGCCATGAGGGTGCCAGCAGCACAAGGAAATTGCAGGCTTGGAGAAGAGAGAAGTAAACGTACTCCTAATGCTTCAGAGTGGAGGGTGCCTCTGAGAGACACGGCCAAATGGTCAGGTTGAAATGAGAAAACATTTGGGCAGAAAGAATATGCTTGTGCCATGTATATATTATTTCTTTTTTTTAAAAAAAAAATAGAGCTACCTATGAAATAGGCTCTTCTCAGTAAGCTGTTCCTCCTTCCTTAACTGCATTCATTAAGCTCCTGTATCAAGGTCGATGCTAGACAAAGAGACACAAACGCAACATTTGCCTTTGGCATACTGGGCAGAGGAAGAATAAACTAGGGCACAGTGTGAGAAGTGTGTGCCTTCTAGTGCCTGAAACTTAGCACTGCCCAGAGCCTCAGACCTGTACTTTAGTGCCCAGAAATCAGCTTTGCTCCACTCACTTCAGGCCTAAAACCATTCACAGAGAGCCTACATGTAAGGCTCTGGGCTAGATACTAAACATATGGAGGAAAAAATAAGATATAGCTCCCATCCTTGGACTAATGGAAAGAAAGAAAACAAAATCATTTTTTATTTTTTTTTACCAATGGAATGCCAGGGCACTGTGAGTTCACAGAGAAAGACTTCAGGGCAGACTTCATGAGTTAAATCTCGAAGGATGGTTAAGATTAGCAAATGAGTCTGGCTGGTGTGGCTCAGTGGTTGAGCATCAACTCATGAACCAAGAGGTCACCCATTAGATTCCCTGTCAGGGCACAGGCCAGTGTTGGGGACTTGATCCCCAGTAGGGGGCGTACATGAAGCAGCTGATCAATGTTTCTTTTTCTTTCTTAAATATATTTTATTGATTTTTTACAGAGAGGAAGGGAGAGGGACTGAGAGTTAGAAACATCAATCAGCTGCCTTCTGCACACCCCCTGTGCCTCCTGCACACCTAATGGGGCTGTGCCTGCAACCAAGGTACATGCCCTTGACCAGAATCAAACCTGGGACCTTTCAGTCCCCAGGCCAGTGCTCTATCCACTGAGCAAAACCAGTTAGGTCAATGTTTCTCTATCTGTATCCCACTCCCTTCCTCTCTCTAAACACAAAAATCAATAAAAAAAAGTATTTTTAAAAAAAAAGATTAGCAAGTGAGAAAAACAGGAAGAAACATGAAATAGCATGAGTATGTGTCAGGAATTGTTTGATGATAATATAACGAAGGTAAAAAATTACTAAATTATCACTAGAATATGAGCTCCATGAGGGAATTTTGTCTGTTTTGTCTGGCTTGCAGTAGGTACTGGTACCGATTAAGTATTTGTTAAATGAATTCATCTAGAAAGTGTTGCTAGAGTTCAGAGCTGATGGTAGGGTGCGGCATTCAATGTAGACAGGATAAAATCAAGGAATCCATGGTAAGTAGCTTGGATTTGATGATGATAGAGAAACACTAAAGAATTTTACAAAGAAAGATAGCATGACTGGAATTGTGCTTTATGAGTTTCAAGGAGAATGAAGGGACCTAAGAGGCACAAAACTGGAGACAGAGAAACAAATAATGAGCTGTTGCTGAAGTCCAGGTGAAAGCTGATGAGTTCAGAATCCAAGGAGTTCAGAGACAAATGTAATCCCACCTGAAGCCACCAGAATGGCTTGACCTCTGCGTGGCCGGGGGGGGGGGGGGGGTGTGTAAATAGATACAGTCATTTTGTAAACCTGTGGGCATCTCCTGCTCAAGTTGAACTCAGTAATCCCACTTCCAGGGACACAACAGAACCCAACATAAATGAGTATTCATACGTCCCCAACATGTTCCCACAAAGGGGTGGAAACGAATGTTCCTAGTAGCACTACTGATCTTAGCCTAAATGGATACCTTGTATTATAGTCATGCAAGAAAATCATTTTTTAAAAGTGAAAAAAAAAAATGAATGCACAGCTACTTACACAGATAAATAGCATCACGCTGAGTGAAAGAAGCCAGACGGAAGAATACTGTAGAATTCCACTTGGAAAAGTTCAAGCCAGGTTGAGCTGAGACCAGAAAGCAGTGCCTTTGGGCCCAGGGGGATGACGGGGAGGGAGGTGTCTGGCTGGGAACGCTCCGTGTCTCCATTTGGGCCTGGCTGTGCAGATGCACTCTCTTCCGTAATAATTCTCCCAACTGCATGCGGACAATTTGTGGAGTTGTCTGAGTGTATATGAATTTTTTAAATGTGACCTTGGCTTCTGGGCTTGGGTGACATGGGGGCGGGGGGTGATGGGTGATGGTGCCTGTACTAGGTTCCGTGTATCTAGAAGAAAAAGGGGTCAGATTCCACAGTGACCAAGGCTCTTATTGCACCTGTGGCTTCTGGCTGCCCTCGGGAGCTGTCTTGGTGTCCCAGCACAGGCCTGTCATAACTCCACGGTCATGGAAGACACCCCTCCCTGGAAATTCCCTTCAGGGCTGTGCTCTCCCACGTCTTACCCACCCCCCTCCCCGAGCTGGTGCCATCCCCCCTGCAGGAGGGGCAGTCTCCTCTAAGAAAAGAAGCCCTTCTTAATGGCCCTAAACTCTCTCTGTCTCCATGATGCCCTTTGGCGGTAGGGGAGGTCCTAAAATAAGCAGGCATAATCAGCTCCACTGAAGTTATTTCCATAAAGATACCAAAATTATCTTCTTCTAGACTGCTGCTGGGGCGTCCGGGGGACTGTCTAGAATTACATGGCGGAGGTCATGGGGAGCAGACACACCTTGGGAAGTTCCCCTCCCTTCCTTGTCAGTGTCTCTCTTCTGCTCAGCAGTTACATAGCCTTCACTTGAGTCAAACTATGCCTGAAGCAGTGGAGGCAGGACAGGAATCTAAGGCAGAAGCCACGAGAGGAGAACTGCAGACCTAGGATGTCTGCTTCCAGCTCCCATGGGCAAAGACAGAATGAGACTGTGGGGAAACTCCGAAACCGCATACACCCTGCATCCCCCCCCCCCCCCCGCCCCGCCCAGCGTTGCTGAGAGGCAGAGGATGGCGCTCTTTTAAGACCCAGTTGAGCTATTGAGGATGTCCTCTTGCCTCCAAGAGAAGAGAAATGTAAAAAGCCTTCCTCTCTCTCTCTCAACATCATGCCTCACGGGCTGCTGGCTTCCTGGCAATGCACTTAGCATGCTGGTCACTTCGCTAAGCTTGGTATCTTTTTCCTGCTCCCTGACAAGGCCAGTCATTCAGGTGGCCAAGCCCTGCCTATGTTCTTGCCAGGACACCTGCTCTGCCTCAGAGGACTATGGAACTCTCTTCATTCCTAGAGCCACCATCCAGCTGCCTCCTGACTCTTAGGAAAGAGAGACTCGTACAGACCCTTCCTGACACCCTCCTCCCCTGGTAGCCAAAGCCTAAGAGAACTTTTGTAGAGGAGATGGGTGCCAATCAGACAGCCCAGATAAAGCATGAAATTCTGCACCCACACTTAGGTAAACCTATTCACGAGAATCAAAAGAGCAATTTGCTGCTATAGAAGTGGAGTCGAGAAACAGCCGGTAAGTGAAATGGGATCCAGACAGAGCCACAAGTCAGGGGTTTGACTTCAAAGACAGAGAGTGAGCCAGGATGCCCACAGGCAGCCCCCAGACTCAATGCTGGGCAAGCGGAATCATTAGATGTGGGGATAGCTTCTTCTCTGCTGCACAGTAAGCTTTGAAGTCAGTTCTAACCTTTTCCAACCCCTACCCCAATGTCCAAACACCCCCTTCTTTTTTTTTTTTTTTTTTTTTGGCTGCTGAAATCTCCTTCACGTCTCAGCCTCAGTTTACCCATACTGTTCCTTCTCTCCAACTACCTCAGACAATTGGTACTGAAATGACCATGAGTAGTAAGGTCTTTAGCTTTCCTATTTCATCACATACAAGATGCTCATGGACAGATACACCCTTCTTTATCTGATACTGCAGTGGTCGGCAAACTCGTTATTCAATAGAGCCAAATATCAACAGTACAACGATTGAAATTTCTTTTGAGAGCCAAATTTTTTAAACTTCTCCTAATGCCACTTCTTCAAAATAGACTCGCCCAGGCCGTGGTATTTTGTGGAAGAGCCACACTCAAGGAGCCAAAGAACTGCATGTGGCTCTCGAGCTATGGTTTGCCAACCACTGTGCTACTGAAAAGTGTTGCAAATAAAACATCCCATCCTCTGTGAAATGTACCCTGATTCAGAGACCAAACATTTGGAAAGAAAATGTGCTGCTTAGAAGCAATGCTTGCAATACCATTTTCTGGGCAAACATAAGTGGATGGGAAATCCAAGTCCTGTGACTTCAGAAAGTCCTCTCTGTGAGTTAACAAGCCCTCAATACCAATGGATTAAAGCTCAGACATTTCAGTGACTGGGTTTCCTCACTGCCAACAACATCCTATGTTTTAGACCTTAGTGTAGAGGAATGTCATGGAGAATTCTGGAAATCTGGCAAAACACTAGCATAAACCATTTTGAAAAGGTGCCAAACAATGAAAGCATCATGAGTTGAATGTGTTTAATACATGTTTCTATTTGAAGTATTGTGTAGATGATAAAAACGAGTAGAGGATAATTTTTACAAGCAGGAACAGAACACCTCAAAGCTTCAACATCTTTGCAATATTTGAACCAATAAACATTTCACCTTTGTGTATTTGTGAACAGATTTTTGAATTTTGTGGAGCTGATGCTAACAAATTAGAAACGAAGATTCAAGAGCTAATGTAACCTGAACTCCAAGACAAAATATACTTGCAGCATTTTAAAGCCCACAGCCAAGTGTCTGTGTTTTCATTTCCAGCAAATATTGTAATGTTCTACTGTGCTCTATCCTAATGTGTTGCAGGTTGAATTTCTGCTTGCAGCTCACTAGAAATGGCTTAATAGCCTTGAGCTATCAGAGATTGCGGTTATTCCCATTCTCTGAGATGTCCTTTCCACTTACTCTGAGCACATTCCTGAGGCCAGTGGTTGGTGAGCTACGGTTTGCTGACCACGGCCTTAGACAATACTGTTATGGCCTTCACAACAGAGACCCTGTCCAGCTACATCATATCAGGTCATTGGGATGGTTCCAGAGATCACCAAAGATGGAATTCTTCACCGTGATCTAGAAACCAATCAATGCCTCAGTGCCTGGGCACTCCAAATATATAGAGGCTTCTTCCCAATGAAGCCATTGTTCATGGTACAAAATTCTTTTCCGGTGTATTACCTAGAATTGTATCATTTTTCTCTCCCTCGTTGCCTTTCTAAAATGATCCTATAATTTTTTTAATCCCTCAAAAACAAAGGCCAGAAAGACATTTTAATATGTATATTTAAAATATATATGTATATATTTAAAATATGTATATTTAAAATAAATATATTTAAATATATATTTTTTTTTCTTTTTTTTAAAATATATTTTATTGATTTTTTACAGAGCGGAAGGGAGAGGGATAGAAAGTCAGAAACATCGATCAGAGAGAAACATCCATCAGCTGCCTCTTGCACGCCCCCCACTGGGGATGTGCCCGCAGCCAAGGTACATGCTCTTGCCAGAATCGAACCCGGGACCCTTCAGTCCGCAGTCCGATGCTCTATCCACTGAGCCAAACCGGTCTCAGCTTCTTGAGATCGCTCAGACTGTTAGAGCTCAGAGAAGTTAGCTGCTTCTCCCACTGACTGCGCCCACCCTAGGGCTGCCCTCAGATGGACACCAGAGGCTTTAGGCTGTGGAGCCCGCTCTCCCTAGCCATCAATGACTGAGAGTTTGACAAACAGAGAATCCGTGTGCCTTATTAGAATTCTTTGGCATGTAGAGTAGAGGAAACCAACCCATGCTAGCTTAAGCAAAAAGCAACACTGATTTACCATTCAACAAATATTTATGGAGCACGTAGTCTCTGCCAAGCACTGTTATGGTCCCTTAAAATAAAACTTGGTTGATAGAATCCAAAGAAGCCTTTATACAAAAATAGAAACGAGGACAGAAGTGGTCTGGGGGGCCCAGGATGGTTCTGAGTATGTCTGTCCTCTGTTTTTTTCTCTTCTCATCTGAATCACCATTCCCGTTGTTTTGGATAGGTGTTCTTTACTTCCCAGTCCTCCTGTGGGAAAGTATCCCCTGAGAATTACTCCCAGGTTGTCCCCTCCATTCAAGAGACCAGCCAGACTGCGCCTCAGTAAGACTCTCCCCAGTGGGTAGGATCACAGGATAAAAACCGTTTCGCTCATGCTATAAGGATAGAGGTGGGGATGGCAGGGATCCCAGACAAGCAAGAGGTTGGAAGGGCTCAAAATATTGTGTCCCATACTAAACATAAATGTTTAAAACAAAGTAACAATTTAAAGCAAAAAGCATTGGACAAGAGGACATATATCCAGCTATGCTTATGTATATAAATATTTATGTACTTATGTGCTAGGCAATACCCTAAGCCTTTTGCATTTATCCCTTGTTTGACCACTGCAACAATCCTGTAATAGCTGTGTACGGATAAATATTTAACAACTGGCTCTGTGTGTGTGTGTGTGTGTGTGTGTGTGTGTGTGTGTGTGTGTGGCAGGGAGAAGAAAGGCGGGGTGGGCGGGGGTAAGGAATAGTCCTGGTTTGTACTAATTGCCAATTTCTATGGTGTAAATACTTGGTAGATTTCAAGCTACTAACCTGACCTTGGAGAGTATGGAAAACATGTATACAAAAGGCTCTTATGAGCTGGTTGAGATTTGGCTCCAGGACATCACTACATATACTACTGGTACATGAGGTACTACTTTTATCCGTTTTCTTACAGAGGAGAGGACAGACACAGCATAGTTCAATGACTTGCTCAGATTTTCCCAGGTGAATCTACACTAGACCCCAGGTTGTCTGGTTCCAAAACTGAGACCAAGAATTGAAGAAAAATAATACAGCTGGGCTTATAACAATGCCATCTTTAATCTTAAATTTTACCAGTCACTCTCACTGCTTAACAAAACAGTGTCAAAAACTTTCAGTCGTCTCATCTGGTGCCCTCATCTCCGATAAGAGCCCATTGGAGAGGTTTAGAGCAAAACATCTCAATTTGCACTTCTAGGACTCTACGCCATAACTACAATTTACCCGATTCTTTATGCCACGTGTTATTTGCACCACCTCATCTACTCACAGCATCCCTAATAAGTTCTTAGCATTGTCAGTGTACACAAGGAAACAGACTCAGCGTTTGTTCTGTCCAAGATCAAAAAGGAGGAGGGGAGTCAGGAGTCACACCCAAGGCCCACAGTGAAATCTGCAGTTCTGGGGAGCCCCTTTTCAACCTCCACAGGCCTGCTGCAGTTCTGCAGTCAACATGCAGTGGGCTTGAAGGCCGCGGCCCTTCCAGAGAGCCCTTCCTTCTTCCTCGTGCACCAGTCCAAAGGACCATGTCTGTCCCGGCCTTCCGATCCCCATGCACAGTTCTCTCCTCTCTCAACGTTTGCATTAAAGAAGAATAATAATAATAGCCGAAACTGGTTTGGCTCAGTGGATAGAACATTGGCCTGCGGACTGGAAGGTCCCAGGTTCGATTCCAGTCAAGGGCATGTACCTTGGCTGTGGGCACATCCCCAGTAGGGGGTGTGCAAAAGGCAGCTGATCGATGTTTCTGATCAATGTTTCTGATTTTCTATCCCTCTCCCTTCCTCTCTGTAAAAAAATCAATAAAAAATATTTTTAAAAAATAAGAAGAAGAATAAAAAAATATGTTCAGACTCACTGTATCATTTCCTCCCTGTGAAGATAACAACATTATTTAACCATAACAAAATATTTTACCTAGCTCTTTCATCTGCAATGAACACATCTTTAACAAGCTTAGAAAGTTCTGGCTTATTGTCCATATTTTACTCACCTAGAATCACAGATTTCAGTCTAAATTTAAAATCCTCCCCCCCCCCCCGCCCCCAGTTTTCTATGGGGCACAATCAACGATAGCTCCGGCAAAGTTAGGCTACGTAGGCCAAGTGGAGGCCTTCTCCATCTCAGTTCTAGGACCTCTTCCTCGCCCAGCTTCCCTTCTTCCTCCTACTCCTAACTGTCACCCCACCCCCCAGCACACATTTTACATTGATTTCCTCAGAGCCTTTCTTGCTCTCAGTTATCATTGTTTCTTTGCTCAGTCATCCCGCAGTCATTAATTGAAGGTTTTTTTTTTGTTTGTTTGTTTTGTTTTGTTTTGTTTTGTTTTTATGCAAGCACCAGGCCTATCCTAGGGACGGGTAGAATACAAATACTACCTCAGCAGGGGAAAGCCCTCTGCAAATGAAGCTGAAGGAATTTCAGTGAGAGAGGCCCTAATCAATCTTTATGCAAATATGAAGCGATATAGAAAAACAGGTGAGTGAGCAACATTCCTAGAGGTTGGGCAGGGGATGGGGTTGATCTCTGTTTAACCTTGACTTGCTTATCTTCCTTCACCTTCAGGATATTTAGACTGGGTCACTCCTAGAGGATGGGAGCATGTTCTTACTGATCTCTAACCCCCTGGTATCCAGTCCAATGCACAGACCCAGGAGATATGACCATTAAATGCAGTGTGGTGCCCTGAATTGGAGCCTGAGCAGAAAAAGGACATAAGTGGGAAAAGTGGGGAAATGCAAATAAGATCTGGAGTTTAGTCCACAGTAATGTACCAATGCAAGTCTTGGTTAATCCTGAGGCTCAAGAATCCCACACGCTATAGCATTTAATCCTCAAGCAGCTCTGGGGCCATACTGTTCTCTTTTTATAAGCAAGTTGAGAGAGAGGAAGTGCTTTGCCCAAGGTCACACAGCTAGAAAATGACTGAGCCCAAATTGAACCCGGGTGTGCTAGAGGAAATTCGAGGAATGATGAATGCAGGCGGGGTGGTGGGACAGTGTGCAGGAGGCGGCCAATCAATGATTATCTCTCATCATTGGTGTTTCTGTCTCCCCCTTTCCCTTCCTCTCTGACATCAATAAAAATGTGTGTGTGTGTGTGTGTTTTAAAAAGAAAAGGAATATGTAATAATGAGAATAAGAGGTCAAAGAAATCCATGAAGAAGAGTTTAAACAACAGATCGGATTTTCAAAAAGGCACTGTGGCCCAGGTGGGTGGTCCTTATTCATTCTCCCAAAAAAGATGGGCTGTTCTCCAGAAACTCTTCAACACCGAAAAGGCCAGGAGGGAACCTGCCACCAGGTAGGAAGGCAACCTCAGCCAGGGCCTCAGGGACATGTCACTTCTGTTACCATTTCCTTAAATCTATTCACCTTTTGAATATGAACAAATCTTTTTGGCAACAAATCTTTTTATCACTACATATTAAAGGGAAGATGAGTATTGTTCTCAGAACAAAACTTGAAATAAACAAAATGCATTGAAAACAAAATTATTTAGTAAAATAAAAAAATATAAAAATAAAAATAAAGAAAATAAAATGATTTTTGTTTGAAGTATAACTTGGTATATGGCTGGTCAAAGACTTAGAGGCAGGGTTCTCTCTCCTCTGTTCTCCCCTCCCTTTCTTCTCCCCCTCTCTCTTCCTAATTCTCTCTGCCTGTCTCTCTTTCTCCCCCATCATCCCCTCCCTGCCCTCCCTCCCTCCAACAAAATGAACTACTATAGAAATTTTAAAGCCAGAATCACACCAAATTAAGACTTTCTTCTTGAGTAACCAGTATTGAAAGAAAATAAAAAAGGAATCTGGGGGGGGTATATGAGAACTCTCTGAATCTCTGCTAAGTGTCTTCTAAATCTAAAACTGCTCTTAAAAAGTCTATTAATTTTCATAAGGTACACATAAAAAATAAAATTGAGTTTTAAATTGGAAAGAAAAAAAGAATTAACCTTCTCCCTACATGAGTCAAAGTTGTTTAATGGTGCATTCCCCATGCAATCCCTAACATCCGAATGATTTCCCTGAAATGACCTCTCACTATAACATTGTCCGTGGCCCACATTTTGTGAGACATGGCTAAGCCAAAGTCTGATAACACGGAAAAATCCGAAGAAAAAGTATAGATTAAATGGCTTCCTATTGATGACAGAATGAAGAAGCGACTCATTCACCTTTCTGCCAAAGCCCTTTATGGTCTGACCCGCATTGCATTTATGTCTTTCTGCCATTGCCCATGAACTCCAGCCATTATCTCAAACTCTGTGCTCACCCCTGTATGTGGAATTTCCTCCCCCCACCTCTGCCTGCCAAGTCTTATTCAGGATCACCCAGCAGATGCATCGTTCCTTCAAGTCAGCCCAACCAGCCATGTGAAGCCGACCTGGGCTATCACAGACAGGGAAGCATTCCTCCTCGAGTTCATCAGGCTTCATCACAAGGAGCAACAACAGCCTGCAATTATTGGAATCAACAGTCTAGGTCAGTGGTTGGCAAACTCATTAGTCAACAGAGCGGCAAGCCGCAGCTTGAGAGCCGCATGTGGCTCGTGACCCGCAGTTTGCCAACCACTGATCTAGGGTGCTGTGAGGGCCCAGCCACTGGAGCCACCATCTTCTGTGGGGTACGGTGGATTTTTATGTCTGCCCTGAATTACCAGATAAAGTACGTGGCACCTAGTTAAATTCACATTTCAGACAAAGGATAATTTTTAGCAAATGCCACATTCAAAATTTATTTTTTATTTGCTAAGTTTGGCAATTCTATGTCTGTCTCCAATGAGACTCAGCTTCCTAAGGATAAAAGCTGTGTCTTTGCATCCGTGTGTATGTGGTACTGAGGACACTACCAGGCACTTAGTGGAGTCTTGGTAACTATTGAATGACTGCTGTCCAACTCCCCCAGGAAACCCTAAGATTTCAACTAATATCAGGAATACATTCCTATTTCTAGCTAGAAATGCAGGTTCGGCAGGGGGGAAGATAATGTGCTCAAATGTAATACATTTATAATCCCTGAACTAGATAGATCTGTAGGAAGGAGCAAAGATGTCTACATTTTTCTCCATCTTGTCTTTAGCACACATAGTAAGTCACACACTGCATGGCTTCTATATACTTTAGAGTCTACAGTCAGCTCCCACATAAATCACACACAAGGGTGAGAACTTGGTACACTGAATCCAAAGACAGGCAGAATAAATAGCAGCAGCAGCCAAGGGCAGCTCTCCATATCGGGGCCAGTTCTGTCTCGATGAATCAGGTATGCAATTAATCATGTTTTGCTTTAGAGCTTTCCTGTGAAGGGAGTGTGCATGATAGAAGAATCACAAGCTAGAAAATCAGAGAGACCTGGGTTTGTGGTTATGACTCAGTGCCAGAAATCGATCATTGTCCCACTAGCAGAAAGGTGTGAACAGGGAACCCGGAAGACTAGTCAACCTTGGAGCTCTGAAAAGTCAGAGTTAATCATTCATTGTTTAGTTGAGACATTGGTAGCACCTGTTAGTCTTAGTAAATTCTTGCTGATTGGCTATTACTGGAATTGCCTGCCTAAAGGCTATGGGTGTATCCCATAATCTTAATAAAAGGGATAGCTAGGCCAGAGCATGTGGTGGTCCTCCCCCTAGAGGTGGGCTCCCCGCTGGCCCCCAGTATTCCCAAATTAATACTTTTCTAGTCTCTTTCATTTGTGTGTGGCCTTCTTCAGAACCCGAACCCTGAACCTGAACCTTGAACCACGAGGGATGTGAAAGGGGTTCCCACAACTCAGCATCTGCCAGGAGGGAGCCCTTGCTGGGGCTCAGTCTTCTCCTCTGTAAGCCAGGTTCTCATGGCTACTCCGAAAGGTCGATGTGAGTATTAAATGGAATATGCACATGACATGTTTTGTATGGTACCTGTCCATAGCAAGGGATCAAGGGTAGAAACAAAGATGGTGACGAGGATGATTATGTTTTCTACTATTCCAGCAAGATTATAACCTCTTTGAGCCTATGAACTACTCTTTCCTTCCTTCCTTCCTTCCTTCCTTCCTTCCTTCCTTCCTTCCTTCCTTCCTTCCTTCCTTCCTTCCTTCCTTCCTTCCTCTCTCTCTCTCTCTCTCTCTTTTCCTTTTCTTTCTTTCTTTCTTCCTTCCTCCCTTACTCTCTCTCTCTCTCTCTCTCTCTCTCCTTTCTTTCTTCCTTCCTCTCTCTCTCTCTCTCTCTCTCTCTCTCTCTCTCTCTCTCTTTTCCTTTTCTTTCTTTCTTCCTTCCTCTCTCTCTCTCTCTCTCTCTCTCTCTCTCTCTCTCTCTCTCCTTTCTTTCTTTCTTTTCCTTCCTTCCTTCCTTCCTTCCTTTCTTCCTTCCTCTCTTTCTCTCTTTCTCCCTTCCTTCCTTCCTTCCTTCCTTCCTTCCTTCCTTCCTTCCTTCCTTCCTTCCTCGTTTGTAGCCTCCAACAGCCTCTAGTATAATGTGCAGTAAAGTGTATTCATCATCCAAAGAGACTGAAGTGTTGTAAATATTCAGTGTTTTATTGCCTTTCATAAAGCTGGCAATATTTAACCACAGCAGAGTAGGGTAGGACCAGAAATTAACCTTTGTAAGCGACTGGTAGATTGCACACTGTCTTTCGGAAATAATTGATAGACTGTGTTGGGCAATAAGAAACACAAGAGAAATCAAGACATAGTCTCTTCTTGCTTAAAATAGTAAAGAACCATTTTCATGGAAAAATCATTCTTCCCACATTCCCCATCAGGATGTTCTATCACATATGTGTCCTAATCACGGCACACACCTCTGGGAACACACCTCGGTGAGCTGGTGCTTGCCCTTCTCACCAGCTGCTTCAGGGAAGAGTTCACATGAGAGGTCATCTGCTCTCAGCAGAGGAATAATAACCATATAGACACCATTCTCCAACTTTCATCTTCATTCATGCCTAGTTTAGCAATAGCTATCATTAAACTTGCAACTTCATATTAATATGTGACTTAAATCTAGCAAATTCTTCATTGGCACTTGCTTTTGTAAACATGTCACCCTGAACCTCCCAAATCTTTCCCTTGGATTCTCTGGCTTTGGACAATTTAATTTACCTGGGATGTAATTTTTTCCCCCTGTACAATGAGAAAGTTGGAATCCGTGGACTTTAAGCTCCCTTTCAGCTCTGTATCCTCAGTATCCCATCTCTCTATTTTATCTCTGCAGCACTCTCTTTTTTAAATGACATTTATTCTCTTTGTTTGTTTGGTGTGTGTGTGTCTCTGTGTTAATCCTCACCCAAGGATATTTTTCTATTGATTTTAGAGAGAGGGAGAGAGGGAGAGACTGAGAGAAACATTGATGTGAGAGAGACACATCGATTGGTTGCCTCCCTGTGTGCACCCCAACCAGGGCCGTGGACCCTGCGACAAAGGCACGTGCCGTTGACCAGAATCGAACCCAGGACCCTTCAGTCTACAGGCTGACACTCTATCCACTGAGCCAAACCGACTAAGGCATCTCTTTTAATTGAGCCAGTTTCCTCAATGCTGAATCTGCGTCTATGAAATACATGAATCAAATTGTTTTTTTCTTAGAATTTTAGCATTCGTGTTTAAGTCAGCTTAAATGTGTATTCAAGGTATTCCAGGTGAAAAGAATCCAAAGATTGAGGTTTAGCTTATGTTAACCAGGAAGTTTACTGATAACTTCCTTTGCAAGGCTTGGGGATGGAAAGGATGGAAAACACTTAGTCATTGTTGGTTGTGCCATTGTTGTTACTGTTGTTAGCACTGCAATGGGGAAAATCCATATATTGAAATTATTCCATCCTTGTCTATGCCTTTCATCGGGCCTGGGAATGCCATCCACCCGGCCCCTGTTTGTACAGAGAAAGCCAAGGCACAGGAGGAAGGGAGAAGCAGAATTAGCCACGAGGAGCGGCCCGGAAGAGCCTGTGTGCCAAGGTGAGAGTTAGAGCTTCCTGATTTCCTCTGCTGTCTCCTTATTGAGTCACCCTGTGTTTATAGTTTTATGAGAAATGTGTGCATTGCAGGCTCCTTAAATTATACCAGTAGTTATTCATTTCCTATGGTAAACAGTGTCTATCCTCTCCCAAGTGATCTTTATTAAAATGCAAGTTATACCAGAAGGTGACACATCAAATTCCCAATACTCTTTTTTTTTTTAAGGTACATTCCTGGGAAAGGGAGGGGGGAGAAAGAAATATCCTGAGAACAGTTCAAAGTTAGAGGTCAGGTAGAGGAAGGGTGGTGGTGAAGTGGATGGAGAAAAGGATGCTAAAAGGGGGGCAAGATTTAGAAAGGCGGGTCAAGGGGCAAAGAAGATAGACTCCACTTATTGTATGGTTTCTCGGGACTAACCCCCAACACACACACACACACACACACACACACACACACACACGCATGCTATAGCCACTCTGGCTTCTTTCCAGTTTGGGAAGGCACTGACCTCTTTCCCACCACCAGGCCTTTTTTACATGCTGTTTCCTCTTTTTTGGATGCTCCTCCTCCCACCCTCTTTGCCTCTTTACCTTGAACTCAAAGGACTCTTCTTCCAAGAAGCCTTCTCTGATATCCCAGATTATAAAAAGGGCCCCACCTTTTACATCTTAATAGCATTGTATAGTTCTCCTTCCTGTAACTGCACAGTTGCAATCGTCCACTTATCCCTGTTGTTGTGTGATTAAGACCCATTCCCTTAGTAAGCTGTGTGCTCCTTGAGAGTAGCTCCAGCTTTTTGCTCACCACTGGACCTATCTCCAACATATGACACTGTCTGGCACATAGTAGGCACCCGATGAATCGGGCGGTTGACCCCCTTGGGTAAGTCAGGCTACAATAACCTTCCTCAAGCGGCTGCGTGAATGCTGAGGAAGAGTATTGTGCAATGGTTAACTGTGTATTTAGACTCCAAGTCAGCCAGGATAAAATTCTGGCTCTGCCACTTACTAGCTCTGGGATTTGGAGCAAGCTCATGCACATTATTGTGTCTCTGCTTCCTCATCTGTGAAATGAGCATAACAATCCTGTGTTTTACTCCAAGATGCCCTCGATTGTAAGATACACCATGTACCATTAAGGAAAAACAACCCTACCAATTAACTAGAACACAGTGTTTTCTTATCAAGGAGGCCTTTTTTTTTTTTTTTTTTTAACAAAACTGGCCCCTGTCCCATCATTAGGATTAGCCCAGCAGGATTTCTGAGAGAAGCATTCAATGGCAGATGCCTCAGCTGCTCCCAGCCCAGCCTGGGGGACTGTCTTCTGCGCCACTGGCAGCCATTCTGCAAGATGATCTATCTCTCGGGCAGGTGCCAACAGGAAGTCTCAGACCAGAACCAGGAAGGCATTAGAGAGAATGACTGAACACATGCCATATCAGCAATGCTTGTAATTCAACTGAAATGCTGCCACGTAGTACCGTTCTCAATACCACGCCTAAGTGTGACATTGTAGCCATGTCCCCATCACTGCCGCCGCCAGCACTTAGGAGAAGCAATGGAGTCTAAGACACCCCTCACCTTCACAGCACTTGAGTCAAAACGGGTGCATTGGCAAATCTTATTGCCTAATTGATTGCGTTCTGTGTGGCTTTTGTTTTATGAAACAGCCTATTTCAAATCTACATTAAACTAAGCTGAATACAACGTTTAGTGAAGGAGGCCTGAGGGTTTTACTTAGAAAACATATGACCTCTGGCCTCAAACTTTCAGGAAGCCTTATGTAATACTTTAAACCAGTGGCCGGCCAACTCATTAGTCAACAGAGCGGCAAATGGCGGCTCTGGAGCCGCAGGTGGTTCACGAGCCTCGGTTTGCCGACCACCGTTTTAAACAATAATAATGAAAAGTTCAGGAAGGGCACGTAAAAGAGCGTCGTGTCCGTATGTTTCCGCACCAGGGCGTGGAACAGATTCTGACACCGCTGTCCGATGGTCTTCAGCCCCCGGAGCACCAGCCTCTGCAGCGGGTGGTTCTTTGGTAAAGAAATCACTTCCCCGAATTCTCCAGCCCCGCCGCGGGCTTTGGCTTGGGTCTGCCATTTTCAGTCTCATTAACAGTCCCTGTCACGATGTGTGTGGTCCAGTTTGACAAACCTGGATCCACACCTACAGCTGGAGATTCAGCGGCATCACCCGGATGGCTACCTACTTACTCCCTTCACCTTCCGAGGAGCAGCAGTTTCTGGGTGCTCATTACCGCCTGCTACCTCTGCTGGGCCTCCAGCCAGCAGCCTCCCAGGGGGTCAGAGGTGCTTCACCGGCCGGATGCGTGCACAGGGCTGCGTGCTTGCCACCGAGATAACGGCCAGATCCTCAGACGACTGTGCTTGTACGCCTCACAGTTCCCCAAGTTCTGGTTCTACCCGTGGGATCCAGGTAAGTTGTTTTTCACAAACTGCTCTGAAATCACAGGCTGTTTGGTATTTTGAGAAGAACACCTGGATGCTTGGCCGAGTCTTTTACCAGTACCAGTCCTCAGGCAAGGTGTGCACATCCAAGGTGTGGGGTGAAGGGAGGGTACCCCTTTAGGAAGGGGTATGAAAGAAGAAAGACGAGTCGAAACCGGTTTGGCTCAGTGGATAGAGCGTCGGCCTGCGGACTGAAAGATCCCAGGTTTGATTCCAGTCAAGGGCATGTACCTTGGTTGTGGGCACCTCCCCAGTAGGAGGTGTGCAAAGAGGCAGCTGATTGATGTTTCTCTCTCACCGATGTTTCTGACTTTCTTTCCCTCTTTCTTCCTCTCTGTAAAAAAATCAATAAAATATATTTAAAAAAAGAGGAAGAAAGACGAGTCCAAGGCAGCAGCCTCGGGGATCCAGTGCTACTGCTTTCGGAAGTCGGGGGTTGTGGGAATTAAGTGCGTTAGAATTATATATGCATTAGAATAAACACGTGGGTTGGTTTATTCATGGAAAACCCTGAGCACATGATACATTCTCTCGATCTCCCAGCAGACATGGTCACCTCTGCTGGGCAGTCCTTAGCCACAGTGTCCTTGCCTGGGGCACCTCCGGCAGGACCGAGCCAGCCGACCTGCCCAGATGCACAGCTCAGCAGGGCCCTCAGGTGAACTCGTTCTTTCATTCATCAGAGCCATGAACACAATCAGGAGGCAGAGGAAGTCAGGCTTTCTCAATTATTATGTGGCCACACACCGCCCCCCTACACACACACACACACACACACACACACACACACACACACGACCGCCAGCGCCGTGAGGGCGAGGACTGTCGTCTGCTCGTTCTCCGCCATAACCCCCGGGCCCACGGCAGTGCTTGGCACGGAGCCGGTACTCAGTACACTTCATAGGATGAATGGGTGAATCCCTCCCTGGCTGTTTCCTATGCCAGAGTTTCTGATGCTGAGATGGGAGCATGCTCACCGTGGAGGGGATCGACTCCTAGCTGAGTCAACTGTAAGACGGGCTTTGGCCCTCTGATCTCTCCTTTGCGGTGGTGGCCTTTCAAATATCGCAGTCCGATGGGGTATTTTAATGGAAATCGATAAGTTAAGGGCATGTAATTAATTTTATCATTTAGCTTCATTATAATTACTTATTGATCCAAGGCTGCTCATGGAACACCTGGCAACAGTGCAAGAAAAACAGTGGCAGGTGTTTGGACTTAGTTCGTGTTTGCTAATTAGACGAGGGGTTTTGTGCGTGGGAAGCTAAGCAGTTTGCATTTGGCTCAAAGTTGAAATCCGGGAGCTTCAGCCAACTCTGTTGATCTTTTTTGCTTCTGAAAGAAAGCAAGGCCTCCTATCACTAAGACCTGTTGTAAGCGACCTTAGTCATGGGAAGTCAATTTTGTTGTTTAAGTCTTAGTATTCTAATGATGCCAGATTTTACACAGCAGATAAGAGTGTGGACTGGAGTCAGACTGCCATGGTTTGAATCACCAAGTTCACCATTTTCTAGCTGTGTGATCTTGAGAAGGTCACTTAACTCTCTGTGCTCCAGTTTCAAAATCTGTAAAATGAGGATAATGATAGTGTTTCCATCACTGGATTATAATGATGATTAAACAGAGAAACAATGTCTTGGACACAGTAAGTGCTATACAAGTGGGTTCTTAACCTTAAAAACACACTTGGATTTTCAATACTTCAGTTCCCTGTAAAGGTTTTGTTAGTAATTGATTATGCAATAATTTAGGCACATAGTAGAGGTTATAAACAGGTTTATATCAGGCTTATAGTTACATATGCCTACTAAAAATGGAAAATGTAACTTCTGAATAAAGGCTAGGTTGTGTTTGAGGATTGTTAGGACGAGAGTATCAGCTAAGACTGTGGTAGGCAAACTGCGGCTCTCGAGCCACATGGTAGCCTTTGGCTCCTTGAGTCTGGCTTTTCCACAAAATACCACAGCCGGGGCGAGTCTATTTTGAAGACGTGGTGTTAGAAGAAGTTTAAGTTTAAAAAAATTGGCTCTCAAAAGAAATTTCAATAGTTGTACTGTTGATATTTAGCTCTGTTGACTAATGAGTTTGCCGACCACTGGCAGCTAAGGTTTTTGGCAACATGCAAGAAAAATTTGCTCAAAGCCACTAGGTGGTGGGAGCAGAATCAAGCCTCAAAAAGAAAAAGCCAGGCCCCTTTACTAATAACATCAGAGATGTTTCCCTCTTGCATCACTGCCCTAGGGAATTCTTCTGAAGTCACATGCCTACCGTTGGGTTTAGGAATAAGGAGCAGCTGTGGTGCCTGGTTGGCTAGTCCAATAGGACTATGGGGAATGGAGGAGAGAGAATTCTCCCAAGGACCAGCAAGGTGTTACTAACCAAAGAGGGGGCAGGGTTGCTAGGCAGATAAACACTGTAGCTGTCCCCCGACCCCACAATGAAGAATGAAGGAGGGAAGGTAGTTTCAGAATCTTATTTATGTTTGTACCATAGACCTTTCCAGAAATTTAAATACATTTCTCTCCTCAGGGGGTTACTCTCTGAGAGGCTGGCTCACCCAGCACTCATGCAAAAAGAACAGCAACCTGTCAGTCATGGTACACTGCTGCTTCCCGGGACCAGTGAAGCGAATCGCCAGTTATTTGTGTTGCTTTCATTTAAAGGCTAGTCTTCACCTCACAGATTTCATAATAGCAGTAATTTCTAGTTCGATCAGAACACAGTATGCTGAACTTTCAGAACCCCACAAATGAAAAGCTTACCAGGGTGGGCCCCGCATTCATGAATTCTGTTTTCAGTTGGGTTGTTTTCGCTCCAAGTACAAGAACACCCAACCTTGTGGCTGAAACACAAACGGATCGGTGCAGGTACCTGGGCATCCAGATGTGCGAGAGGCACTGGGGCCTTAATCCAGTGGTTCCAGCTCTCCTTCTCTGCATTACCTCGATGCTTTCTGACCTCTTTTTCTCCCTCTGTTCTTCATCTCAGGCTGGAAGCAAGAGGCTGCAGAATATCCAGCCTCACGACTGCACGGAACCACCTCTGGGGGAAGGTGAGATCATTTCTTAATGCAGACCTCAGATAAGGGAAGGGCCTCTAGAATCCTTTAGCGAACTTTCCCCTCAACCCCTTGGCCCAGATTAAGTCACGTGCCCAATCCTCAAACAACCCTTTGTGGCCAAGGAGATGCCCTGTGCTAACTGGCTGAGATCTGGGTTCTTGAACCAGTCACTGGCAAAGAGAATTATATTATCGTGCCTGGCCCCTCACCAATAGGAAGAAGCTTGTGTTAAAAAGAAAACAGGATAGGCATTTAGCTTTCTTTCTCCTTCAATAACTGGAACACACTACTGCCCCATCCCTATGTCTGCAAAATGTACCAGTAAGACATAGCAGAAGACAGAGACCACCTTCCGTTGATAATAATAGACAACAGAGACACCATCAGCTTTCCAGCCTCTGTAGGAGCTGGAGCAGGGGCGTGTAACAGAAACTCCACGATCACACATACTGCCTCAGTCAGGTCCCTTTGAGAACCCATGATGCAAAAAGCTAGGAACCTCCTGGAAAATCCACATGGGTGACAGTGGTAGCTTGTTTCCAGGGATAGCAATGGCAGTAGCAATGGTACATTGAATGTCGGATTGCAAATGAAAATACAAAAGACCCAATTATGGTAAGTTCAAATTCCATATTAAAAAACAAATAATTGTTTAGAATTTTTTAGTACATGTCCCAAATATTGATTGGGTAGTCATAATAAGCCACCTGGGACATATGGCACTAAAACAGTTATACACTGTTTATTAATCATTTAAGTTTAAGTATTTTATTCGACAATCCTAATCCAATGGCAACCAGTTTCCAGTGGCAGCAGAACGCTCAGTTGCAATGGCAAAAGGTCCTCAACTTGACTGAGCTTGTGGCTTGTTTATGGTTGTGGTCCATCCTGCTACCTCCCTCCCTGGCTCCTGCTCAGTTTCCAAGTTTGGTTCTACATCATTACCAGGAATTCTGTGAGAATAAATCATTTAATGCAAGTTTTGCCTATTGCAACTATGAACCCTAATCATGTAAAACTCAACATCCACTACAAAAGTTTCAATCTGTCCGTTAGTACTAATGTCAGCATGAAACACAAAGAGGTAAGGACACTTTTTTTTTTAATCTCCACCTGAGGATATGTTTTTATTGATTTTTAGAGAAATGAAGGTAGAGAGGGAGAAACATCGATTGGTTGTCTCCTGTATGTGCACTGACTGGGGATCGAACCTGCATCCTACGTATGTCACCTGACCAGGAATCAAACCGGCAGGCAGCCTTTTGGTGTGTGGGACAACACTCCAACCAGCTGAGCCACCCAGCCAGGGAAGGAGGAAAGGCACATTTTTAAAGCAGGAGTAGCATGGTACTGTTGGTGAAATGTGAAAGATGAAATGTTATGCCCAGATTCATAATCCCCAAAAACCACCAGGGAGCAGAGTCTGATGCAATAGCATAGAGCCTTTATTACAAACCTGGGCTTGGCCCTCTACCTCCATCGATGCAGCAGCAGGACGCAAAGGAGAAAAATATCCAAAAACCTGACGATTTTATAGGGAGGTGGGGCCACACGCAAACTACCGAGTTGGCCGATTCCAATTGGTTGGGTGATGGCGGGGCTAGTGATGCAAATAATCCCTAACACACGTGACCTGTCCTGTCCTTTGCTCTTGATTGGAGCTCAAGCACACAGTCTTTTGCAATTGGCTAATTCAAAGGGAGGGGTTGGTCTTTGTGATTTCAAGATGGTAGCCACCAAGTAAGTTTACATATCACGCAGCCTTCATGGTGGCTGCCAAGTCACACAGTCCAAAATGGCAGCTGTCTTTGCAGTCCTGCTCTGCCCTTTCAGAAACAGAAGGGGCAGAGAGACCAGGGGACCAGGATACAGACTTTATTGAGGAGAAGACCCTTCCCAAGGAGAAAGAGCTCATGTGTGGGGTGAAGGTACCTTTGATGGGAGGGAATGGGGCACAGCGGAGGAGGCAGAGAAACCAGGGGAGGGGGAGAAGAAGGAGGGACCCAGCCAGACAACTCCCCGACTGCCACGTGGCGCACTGAGAAACCTTTTAAGGGCAGGAAAAGGCAGGGGTTGGGCCCAGGGCGGAATGGAAAGGGGTGGGACACAGGGCACTCGGCATGCACTTGATTGGTGGCTCAATGTCTCTGTGGCAGATGCCAGTTACATCATAACTCTGCCCACCAGTTGGGGGGAAGGAGTACCTATCAAAATGCACCAGAATGGTACTGGACCTCAGTTCAGCAACCTTAGTCCTTGAGTTCAGCAAAGAAGGAATTCAGAACCAAGGAATTTAAATTGAAGGAGAAAGTTTATTTAGAAAGTCACAGAGGTAGATAGAAGGAAGCCGTCTGGTTGTGTGGGCCCTTGGAGCTCAGGGGAGAAAAAGGCAGAGAGAACACAGCCGGGGGGAAGGAAGGAGAGGAGGGAAGGCACTGGTGTGGTAGAGAAAGAGAGAGACCTGGGTCCTTCCTGAGGACCACTTCTCTACTCTCTGAAGGTGGGGCTCTTACAGGAAACTCTAGGGGAGGGGCTCAATAGTATCTTCATCCGATTTCCAGGTGCTTCCTGTGGGGTCCTGGTCTCTACTAATTGGTTGGTACCAGGGCAGACGGTCATTAATTATTGCATCTGGTCCTGATGTCAGCCATGGGGTCTCCCTACTTGGCTTTGCTGCTTTTCTGGGCCTGGAGCTGAAACACAACTGAGGCCTAGATGTTCTCTCTACTTAGACTTAGACCAAAATTCTGCCTCTGCGGTCAACAGATCTGAGGCTGTGTTCCTAAGATTATTTGATGCGGTCAGACCTCATTGTCTTGAGGGCGTAAGGGACTGGCCATGCAAAGGCTTGTAGGGGAGTCATGCGAGGCTGTTCTCTCACCCTCTTGTTCCTCCTCCAAGAGGATCTACCACATGACCAGCACCAAGTTGCAGGAGGAAAGGTCAGGGGAGGGTCTAAGCCACATGACCATTGGTATGAAAATTCAGTGAATCTAAACCACATAACAAGTGATAAACTAGGAAGGAAAAGCCTCCCTGGGGGAAAGAGTCTTGATTTCCCAGCTTTGCCTGTTGTTAGGCACCTGAGGCTTTCTACCTGGTGACATTTCTTACCTGGCCTCTCATTCCTACTCTGCTCATTCCTGTCTAGCTGGGCCTTAGAACAACAGGGTTCTTTGCAAGCTTCTGCTTTGTTTATGGTTTAAGGAATTTCACAACAATGCCTCCTGCTTTAACTAATGTAAGTGTAATGTGGAAACAATTCTGGAAGGTTAGATGACTTAAAAATGAAGGATTATGAAATTCTGGCATAGCCAAAACATTTTCCTTACTAAGAATTTTCTTTTTCTTTGGCCTATTCTCACTGATAAAACTAAATTATTCTCATCCTATCTAATAAAAGAGCAATATGCAGATTGACCATCACTACAACATACAAGAGGGCTGCCTCCCTGTGGTCAAAGATCCTGCCCCCATGTGGACACAAGATGGCCACCACAAGATGGCCAGCAGGGGAGGGCAATTGGGAGGTTTCTGGCCTGCAAAGGAGGGCAGTTGTGGGCCATAAAGTCAGCAGGGGAGGGCAGTTGGGAGGGACCAGGCCTGCAGGGGAGGGCAGTTAGGGGTGACCAGGCCAGCAGAGGAGGGAAGTTGGGGACAAAGAGGCTGGCAGGAGAGCAGTTAGACATCAATTAGGCTGGCAGGGCAGTGGTTAGGGGGTTATCAGGCTGGCAGGCAGAAGCAGTTAGGGGCAATCAGGGAGGCAGGCAGGGGAGCAGTTTGAAGCCAGCAGTCCTGGATTATGAGAAGGATGTCTGATTTCCCGTTTAGGCCCGATCTTACCAGGATCGGGCCTAAACGGGCAGTTAGACATCCCTCAAAGGGTCCCAGATTGGAGACTGTGCAGGCTGAGTTGAGGGACAACTCCCCCCACACACACACCCATGCACAAATTTCATGCACCGGGCCTCTAGTATATAATAATGTCACTATTATAAAGATTGATAATATGGATACAATGAAAACCTGTAGCATGAAAAACATCATTAATACTTTTGGGTTCCTAAATTATACTGTACTCCTTTTCACCTTCTTATTTTCCCAGAATAATATATCTTCATTATTTGAATTGCCTTTGGAATTCAGAGGAAATTATTATTCAAAGGGAAATAACTGATGCTAATTTGCCAGTTGTCATTGGGAAGTCTAATGAAGCGATCTAATTAAGCTAATGGTTATAGACTGGAAACACTGTTCCCTTTCTGCTTTGGATTGTGAAAGAAGCATCTTGGTTCTAGATCATGAAATTCTTTTTAAAAAATATTTTTTCATTGATTCCAGAGAGGATGGGAGAGGGAGAGATAGAAATGTCAGTGATGAGAGAGAATCAGTGGTCAGCTGCCTCCCGCATGCCCCACACTGGGGATTAAGTCCACAACCCAGGCCTGAGACAAAATAGAACCTGAGTGGGGAATCCAACTGTGACCTCCTGGTTCGTAGGTCAAAGCTCAACCACCGAACCACTCTGGCTACCTTGCACACATGCCAGGGAATTAGTTGGGCTAACTGGCTCACCGAGTGATGATGAAGGTGGTTTGCTGAGGATGAAGCTGGAGTTTCTGAGTGGGACACAGCCTCTGCAGCTTTTCCCAGATTCATTCCCTCACAGCTGGAATGGCTGGCATGGCTCTGGAAGCCTACTCTGAAGCAAAGTTCTCTTAACAATTGACATTTTTAAGCATGAACAGGGTACTGAAACATAGAGGTAGTAGATTTTTTTTTCCTGACCGGCATCCGTTCTTTTCTCACGTACACTAATTTCCACACAGAAAAGAATTGCTCCCACACTGTGTAAAATTTAAATAGAGGAGAATAAACCAAAGCCTGTTATCCTGCTAAAGAAGCCAAGGTGTGTGCGTGTGTGCGTGCATGCGTGCGTGCGTGCGTGTGTGTGTGTGTGTGTGTATAGGGGGGGAGGTCCCTAAAGGCTCCTCCAGGATCCTACTTCTCATTGTCCCAGCCTAGTCAAAGTGGTAGAGCATGGGACCTAGGCCTGGTCCCAAATGTGGTCATGTTGACTAGTCCACTCAATAAGAGCCAATGAGACACACTGGAACCCAGACTAGGACTCCTGGTGGAAAACGTTTTTGCTCTTTTTCTCTGGATTTGAAATAATGGAAAGGTTCAAAACTGCAGCAACCAAGCCCCTATCCCAGTGAAAAGACCTGTCTGAGAAGAGTGCAAATCAGAGGATGGAGAACCAAAAGATAAAAGAAAAGCTAGGTCCTGGTGACATTCCTCACCTTCTTCATCAGTCCATGCCTGACATCCCCCTGGAATTGCCAAATTCCCTTTTCTGGACCAGTTTGGTTCCTGTCACTTGGAACAACAGAATTTTAACGGTTACAGTTTGTCTTCCTCCCTCCCATGCAAGTGTGAGACTGTCCAGAATCAAGAGGGTGACAGCTGAGCATAGGACCAATGCCTTTGACCTCTAGATCACCATCAGGCAGAGTCTTACCCAGGGTTTCCTGCTCCATACCAAGCAGCTCCGGGCAAATCACCACACTTGGGTGTCTCTGTCTCTTCCCATCAAAGAAATGTTCCTACTTGCTTAGAGAACTGCACGGTCCTTGTAAGGATAGCAATTTGGAAAGAACTGATATAAAAAAGCATGTGCTACACTATTATTCCATTTTCAAGTAGCCTGGGAAGCTTTATCAGAAGAAGCAACTCTGGAACCACTTTGTTTTTTGTTTGTTTGTTTGTTTGTTTCTGTTTGGCCTGAAGAGGGCAGAATTTGTTCCACAATCAGTTTACAAGACAAATTGCTTTATTTATTTATTTGTTTGTTTGTTTGTTTGTTTACTTTTAGAGAGAGACAAAGGGAGAGGGAGAGAGAGAAACATCAATGGGAGAGCGAAACCTGGACTGACTGCCTCTGAAACAAACCAGCAACCTTCTGATGCTTGGGGCGATGCCTAACCAACTGACCTACACTGGCCAAGGACAAACTGCATTTTAATTCAGCTACCTTGCAGTTCTATTTTTTTTCTTCATATTTAAGTGTTTGATGGTCAAACCATAGTTTCCACTAAGCGGTCATGGCTGTTTTCAGGTGAGAATGGTGAAAGTTAAATATAACTATCTGTTTGAGGTCTATGAAAATTCTGATAATAGTGTTCAATGTTATTGCACAGAACACTGCTCCAACTCAGGATTACATGGAATGAAACTATTTGTTTGGTTTGTTTGGTTTGTTGGGGAGGGGACTACAGGGTATATACATTTTTCAGTTATCAGATTTCTCTAGAAAAAAAACACATAATTATTTTCAACATGTGTTTCCTGAGAAAATGACTAAGTGATAAGTTTCCTATAAACTGCAAAAGTGAAAATGGAAAGGGAGAAAAGTTCAGTATCTCTACAATTATTTCGGAATTGTGTTAACATGGTAACTGCTACCATAAACCATGCCATTTATTATTAGACGAAGTACTTACTAGTTTCTGCAGTCACCAAGAAATAAACCAGGCAGGGGCCTGAAGTAAGTAGAGATGACATCCCTCTGCCCTCGTCCTTGCAGTTCTACAAGGAAAGTTTGGTTCCTAAGAAGATCTCATTATAACCACACCTCTAAGTTTGTTTTTCAATTCAGTGTTTTCAGGAATAATGCTGATATTTTGATCTTTGTGGGTTTGAGCCTGTATCTGTTTCCCAGTTGATTCCAAACTCATGAAAGAGGACTGAGGTGTGACTACCTCCTCTAAAGCCCCCAACTTAAGAACATGCTTAGTCCTTAGAGAGGAGCAGAGGGAACCATGGTGTGCCTGGAGGGATGGTGAATGAGAGCAAAAGCGGCATGAGATGAGGTTGTAGAACAGGTGAGGACCGGAGCACACATGATGCTGTGGCCATGGTCAGGATTTGCATGTGTCCTCATGGAGCAGTGAAAAGGTCAGTGAGGAAGAGTGACATGCTCAGGTTTACATGTTGGTGTGTGAAAAATCCAACCATGGTAGAAGGGAGATGAATTCTGAGACTATGACAGTGGTGCAGATAAGAGATGAAGTGGTCTGAACCAGGGGAGTAGCAGTGGAAGTAGAAATGAAGAAATTCCAGGTGCTTCATTGAAGTAAAGATATGCACAATTGTTCTTACAAACAGGTAACCTATGAGGAAGGAGACTGATCCCATAAAAGTTGTGCGTTATTGGATCCTTAGGACGTAAGGGTTCAGTTGAAATATATGGCTGTCCAGGATCTAATCCTAGAACTATTTAGAAGTCACTTGACTACAAATAAATAATTAAATGCTCCAACAAGTACATTCAACACTATTCCTAAGGTTGGCGTTGAGGGTGCAGTCAAGGTAGAGCAAGCCCAGTTGGATTTTTATGTTATAACTAGGGGCTGGGTGCACAAAATTTGTGCACTGGGGGGTGGGTGGTCCCTCAACCCAACCTGCCCCCTCTCACATACTGGGAGCCTTCAGGGGATGTCCAACTGACGGCTCACCCCCAGCCTGCCCAAGGCCTAAACCCTCTGGCACCCAGCCATCCCCCTGCTCAGCTCAGCCCCAGCTGCCCGCGACCACCTGGCCCCCGGGGGCTGGAAGCTCACCGCCACTTCCACTCACAGTGCCCAGGGGCCTGGCGCTCCCTGCCAGGCCCAGCGATGGATCGTGCCACTTGGTCCCCGCCCCCGTTCCTGATTGGCTGGTAGCATAGCCAATCAGGAGCGAAGGCATGGTCAAATTTGTATGTTTCTCTTTTATTATATAGGAGGATTATACAGGATGGCTTTTACCTTTCATTTATCATTGTGACCTGGCACATTTTCCTTCCAGGGAAACAGGTTTAGTCCTTGAATTAGAGTCTTTGTCAGAAAAGATGGAATTAAAGAGATAACATTTTAAAAACTTATCACTGTAAGTAACTTTTACGAGATATGAGGTCATTTGTTTGGCCGATAACCTTTCTTTACTTCAATAAAGCACCTGGAATTTCTTCCTTTCTGCTTCCACTGCTACTACCTTGGTTGTTAATAGAGTGCCAATGAATGATTTGGCACACCAATACCCATGTCGGTAAGAAGCAGATGATCTCACTGAGGTTTCGATATATAATTCCCTAATGATTAATAATGTTGAACAAATTTTCCATGTACTTATTGGCCATTTGTATAACTTCTTTGGAGAAATGTCTATTCAAATCCTTTGCCCATTTTTTTGAGTTGTCTTACTACTGTTGAGTTACAAGAGTTCTTTATATATTCTAGATACAAGTCCCTTGTCAAATCTAAGATTTCCAAGTATTTCCTCCTCCTCTATGGGATGTCTTTTTCACTTTCTTCCTGGCATCCTTTGAAGCACAAAACTTTTTAATTTTGAAGAAGTCCAATATTTGTGTTTTTTTATTTGGTTGGTTGTTGTTCCTTTGGTGTATCTAAGAAATCATTTCCTAATTCAAGTTCACGGAAAATTGACATCTGTGTTTCCTGCTAAGAATTTTACAGTTTTAGCTCTTAGACGTAGGTCTTTCATCTATTTCAAGTTCATTTTTATAAATGGTGTGAGGTAAGCATCCAACCTCCTCCTTTTATAAGTGGACTTCTAGTTATCCCAGCACCATTTGTTAAAGATAACCATTCTTTCCCTATGGAATTTGTCTTGCACCCGTTTGAAAATCAGTTGGCCGTAGATTTATGGGTTTATTTCTGAACTCTCCATGCCATCCCATTGATCTATACTGTCCTGTTTGGAAATTGTAGTTTTGTAAGAAGTTTTGAAATTAGGAAGCCAGAGGTGGTTACCATGTGTGGGTGGGTGAGCTGCCTTGAAAACTGTGCCAGCACTTTCTCCCTGTCATGAACAGAGTCTAAGAGTCAGTGCCCAGTTGGTGTGACCAGGTAGCCTCCTGAGCCTCGATTTCCCTCTTGTAAAACAGAAAGAATAATATCTATCTCCAAGCAGATGTTGAGGAGAATGATGCAATGACCCAGCTCTAGGCCTGACAATTATTATCCATGTGTATTTGTTTCTTTTCCTTTGACACTTCTTTGTCATAGTATTTTGAGCTCCCGATTTTATATCACTTACCATGGTTTCTTTTCTGTCCTCATCTCAACTCTCTTGCTCGACAGTCTTCAAGCTTAACAATCCCAAGGCAGTGTGCCTAGTTACCTGGATGCTTCTTTAAAATGCAAATGCTGGGCATCTACCTCACAAGACTGTGTGATTCCATATGTCTGTCTGGGTGTGGCCCCAAGAGTCCGCAGTATCCTCAAGGACCCCCAGCTATGCCAAAGGAGGCCTATGCGATGGGCCACACCTGGAGCAACCTATGATCTGAGAAAAGCTTGCTTCAGAAGCCCTAGAGCTGCATTTTCTTCAAATTCAAACCTGAACAAAGACAACAAACCTACTTTTCTAACCTTCCTTCCTCCCCACTTGGAGCCCCAGAGACCTGGAGCAAGCTCATTTACCACCCATGTTTCCTCACTTCCAGGGCAGATGGTTCAAGCAAGGCTGATGCCCTCCTTCTCCCCTTCCCCCATCCCACCTCAAGTCAGTGAAGGTCAGCCTTGAGGACAGTTACTAGAACAAGGGAAAGCAATGCTCTTCCTTCAGGGATACTGGGCTGTTGGGAACCTAAGCCTGGGTTTTACATAGATGAGGTAGAGACGGAACCGGGAGAAATGGTGCCCTTGTGACAGACTTTGGCCCCCGGAGTTTCTGGTAATATGAGTTCCTCTCCTTTTGGAGGAGGTCAGTTTACTGACATGTATCCTGAGAGTTCTGACTAACACACAGCGCGCGCGCACACACACACACACACACACACACACACACACACACACACACAAAGGCCTTTACAAAACCTGCCTCTCCTCTCACCCCTGCCTCTCCTCAGAAAAGGATCTTCCCTCACTGGGCTGACTCAATTTCCCAGCACCTCACTCTCCTGACTATGTGTCACCTCCTCGCTACAACTGAAATCCCAAGGAGTCAAATTTCCCCTGTCCTGGCAGCAGGGGACTTTCCTCTTTAGATGGGATCAGATCTAGCCCACTTCTCTTTTCTCTTTGAGGGGAAAAAAATCCTTTTCCTTTAAGACTCGTGTTAGCAAGCTCACCGTTTACTGTAATTTCCTGATTACTTTACTCACTTGGGACTTTGGCACCTGTTTTACAGTCTCCCCTCCCAGCCCTGCCGTCATTCCAGAGGGATTTCAGCATTCCATTCAGTAGCCTGTAATCATAGTTTATGTAGCATTACTGCATACCAGGCATGGTCCTGAGCACTTTATGGATATTCTAGCTCACTTTTATTATCCCCATGTTATGGGTAAGCAAACTGAGGCACATAAAGGCTATTTAGATTTGTCTGGTGTTACCCAGCTACTAAGTGGTAGAGAGGGGATGAGGTCAAGGGAATCTAATTGCAGAGACTGGGCTCTTAACACTCAGTTCCCTATACCAGTGGTCGGCAGACTCATTCGTCAACAGAGCCGAATATCAACAATGATTGAAATTTCTTTTGAGAGCCAAAATTTTTAAACTTCTTCTAACGCCACTTCTTCAAAATAGACTGGCCCAGGCCGTGGTATTTTGTGGAAAAGCCACACTCAAGGGGCCAAAGAGCTGCATGTGGCTCATGAGCCGCAGTTTGCCAACCACGGACCTATACTGTAACATCCCCCATAGCCACTCTGTATTAGTCCTTTGAAGGTGGGAGGGAGTCATACCTCTTCCAACTAACTGAGTCACTGGGTATTTGGAATGTCCTTGAGAATAAGGAATGACAGCTGAAGATGGTTTGGATGTCTGTTAGAGAGATCTGTATCTCCTCTTCCTATGGCTCAATTATTTGTCATCCTTCATGTAAATGTGCCAGTTCCCAGTTCTATGACATAGAATCCTATCTAATAAAAGTGTAATATGCAAATTGACTGTCACTCCAAGACACAAAATGGCAACCCCTTTGTGGTCAAAATTGGCTGCCTCCATGTGGACACAAGATGGCCGCCACAAGATGGCCTGCAGAAGAGGGCAGTTGTGGGCAGTTAGGGGTGACCAGTTCTGCAGGGGAGGGCGGTTGGGAGTGACCAGGTCTTCAGGGGAGGGCAGTTAGGGACAATCAGGCCAGCTGGGAAGCAGTGAGGTGTCGATCAGGCTGGCAGGGGAGTGGTTAGGGGGTGATCAGGCAGAGGCAGGCTAGCAGTTGGGATCCAGCAGCCCTGAATTGTGAGAGGGATGTCCCTCAAGGGGTTCCCAGATTGGAGAGGGTACAGGCTGGGCTGAGGGACACCCTCCCCCTTCTTGTGCATGAATTTTGTGCACTGAGCCTCTAGTTATTTATAATGCCCTGTAAACTGTGTATACTTGCTGGGGAAACTTGCTGGGGTGCAAGTTGGGCTGAAGATACAGAGGTATGAAAGCAAGTTATATATTCTGCTCCAGGTGCCCCATAAGGCCTTTTCCGGGCACCAGTGTCCTTATTCTCTGAGAACGTCACTGCATTCAGGCCAGTCTGTCCTTCTGCCTAGGACTGTACTTGTGCTTCGAATGTGCTCCTTGCCCATATCCTTACCGTGGTCTGTATGCCTCCACCTTCTAGAAACTTTGCACAGTAGGTTCAAACCTCCCAGTTCACCATCCCAAGTAATCATATTTAGGTGTAGCTTCATCCAGAACTGCTCCACTCTGAAAATTCATGCTGAGACCCTGCACCCCAACATCATCCCACCTCTTAACACACATGCTAGCCTCCCAGTTCCCTGTAATTGCAGCATCCCTACTACTGCTAGAAAAAGCTCACACAAGTGTGTGACCTGGTGTCATAAGGTCACCAAGCTCATCATGGCACCCCCATGACTCCAAGCAAGCCTAATTAGTACTCACAACAGCTGTAATTATAACTGTTTAATTGAGTGCTTACTACTGTGAGCACTGTCCTAATCCCTGTTTAACTCTCAAAACCACCACCACCATGAGTTAGAGACCACTGTGGTTGGAAAAAGAGCCACATATTAAACCTGATGAGCTCACAGGAGACCTGAGTGGTAGACCTTAGAGAATCAGAGACCAGACCAGCCGGGTGTGGCTCAGCAGTTGAGTGTTGACCCAGGAATCCGGAGATCACTATTTCGATTGCCAGTTCAATTCCTGGTTTGATTCCTGGTGAGGGCGTATGTGCAGGTTGAGGACTTGATCTCCAGTAGGGGACGTGCAGGAGGCAGCTGATCAATGATTCTCTCTCCCTTTCTCTCTGATATCAATAAAATCACACACACACACACACACACACACACACCACACACACACACACAACACACACACACACACACACACACACACACACACACGAGACCAAAGTAACCACACGGGGTGGTCTGAACGTAAAAAAGCCTAACTAAAAGTGGGTCATGGTAGGTAGTCATGTCTTAGGCCTGTAGCTTTCTTGACAAAGGTCATCCTTTAACTTTGAAATTATCTATTTTTTGTGCATCTGAGATTGTTGGAGGCAGCAAAATTGACCCCAAGTGTTAGGAAGGTGGAGTCAGCCGGCACTTTGTCGGGTTTAGCATTCTTGGTAGAAGAGAGTGGGTGGGCTGGGTCCTCCATGAAAGTATGTAGAACAAAAAATAGCAAAAAGTCCCTAAGGACTTTTTTAGGGTGGGGATTTTAGGGGCACACCCAGGAGAGGATCTCCATAGAACATTCCTCAGCTTTCCAGGTGTGACCTTTCCGGGTCTCCACTGATTGGTCGGTGCCCTGGCAGGGGTCATTAGTCAATGCAGCTGGTCCTGAATTCTGCCAGGCATCCCTTTTTTGGTTTTGCTGCTTTTCTGGGCTTGGAGCTGAAACACAGCTGAGGCCCAGATGTTATCCCTAAGGGTTAATGCTTAGGGGACTGGTCATGCAAGGGCCCACATGAGAGTCCCAGGAGGCCCCTCTTTGGGCCCCTTGTTCCTCCTCTAAGGGGGAGAGGTTCTACCACATGACCAGCATATGCCAGGGGAGAGAAGGTTATCCTGGAGGGAAATCTTTGGTTTTTCCCAGTTGCTAAACACAGGGGCTTTCTGCCCTGGTGAGCTTCGTACCTGGTCTATCCTCCTTGCTCCCCTCAAGTCTGCCCTTCCAGAGCTGGGCCAGTTCCCCTGCCTGTCTCCAAACTAAAGTGCTGTGTCACTGCAGCAGTGGATTCTCCAGTGAAAGTGAAAGAAAAGGAAGGAGGGAAGAGAAAACCACCACTTTAAATGCCGAAAAGAAGGTGGGGGTGCGGTGCAGACAGACTTCCTGGTCATGGTTACTCAGCACTTTAGGGGGACGGGGGGGGTGGGTGTGGCGGGCCTTTCCGATGAATCCAGCCCTGGCTAGGCGGCTCCTCCAGCAGCCTGGCCGAGCTCGATTAAGGCCCGGCTGACCCCTTCCAGGTGAACCTGCCTGTGGCTCTGGGAGGGGCCGCCTGACTCGCCGCCTCCCCGCCTCCCCGCCTCCCCAGGCCATTCCTAGTGCACGCGCCCTTTAAGTCACTCTGCGGCCCCTGCGGATTCCGGCTCCCGGCTAGGGTACCGGGAAACGGGGGAGGGCGCGGGACCGCGGCGGAAAAGGTCGGGGGGGGTGAGGGGCCACGGGGGCTTCCCAGCAGCTCGGCATCCCCGGAGGCTGGCTCCGGGCTCGCGAAGGCCCCGCCCCCGCCGAGCGGCTGCCGGAGGCGGGGCTGGCCGCGGCGCCTGGGCGGGCTCGGGAGGGCCCAGCGGGCGCGCCCCCGCCACACGCACGCCGCGCGCGCCCGCACCCCGCTCCCCGGTGACTATAAAGGGAGGGCGGTCTGCGTGCCGTCTCCGCTCGGTCTGCAGCTTTTCATCCACTTGCATCGCCTCCTGCGGGCGCCGGTCAGACCCCAGCCGCCAAGATGGTGAAGCAGATCGAGAACAAGGTAGGCGCCGGGCCAGGGCGCCGTGGCCTCCGGGGCCGGGGAAGGCGATGGGCTGGAGCTGGGCCGGCCGCCGCTCCGCATCCCGGAGGAAGGGGACGCGGCGGCTCGGCCTGGGGCTGCTAGAAGCCCGGGCCTGGGCGCGCCCTAGGCGCCCGAGCATGCCCGGGAGGAAGGGAGGAGAGGGACGGGAGCGCCCCGGAGGGCAGGGTCCGGGTGCCCGGGGAGCGGGGAGCGGGGTGAAATGCACGCGCGCATGGAGTGTACGGGCGTTCCCTCACTGCGCTTCCTGCACCACCCCTGTCTGGGGGCGCGCGCTGGGGTGCCGGGAGTCCCCCCCCCCCCCATGTATCCGGACACGCGTCCGGGCCAAGAAATGGAGGGCCCTTTGGAGAATACCGGGGCTGCGGGCCGCCACACCTTCCACGGTGAGTGGCGTGATCCACGCGCGCGGGTGGGGTGGGCTCCCCTAGGAGTGGATCTAGGACGGAGACCCCGGCTGCCTCCGCCAGTGCTGTGCCCCAGACGTGACGCGCCCTGTACCCTAGCAGCGGGGGTGGTTCCTGGCCGGGGAACCCGCTTTCCTTCCTTGGGTGTACCCGAGCCCCGGAGGCCCAGGTGCCCCAAGGAAGTGAGGTCCGGGCCGCGCCCTCGGGACTCCTCCTCCTGCGGCGTGGGGCGTGCTTCCGGCAGCGCCGGCTTTGGCATGACTCAGTCCCCGAAGCCGGGCCCGGGGACCTCCGCTGCCCGGCCCGTCTGTGTGATTCACCGTCTGTCCGCGACTCCCGCAGGAGCCAGGAGCGCCCCTGGGAGCAGCTTTCGGGGACCCAGAGGGTGGTTCCATCCTCTAGGATGCCCCAGGCAGGAAAGTTACTGCGAGACGGATACCTTCCCGCCTGGAAAACGCAAGAGCCTCACGAACGCAGTGTCTGGAATACTGTAGCCACTCGGGCAATGTTTGTTGAATGCAGATTCAGAAAAGCGAGGGGGAGAGAATTCCCACCCCGGGGAAGCTGGCCAAAGGCGGGTCCTCGCCTACCCGGAGTGCCCTGGACCCTTATGCTGGGGCGGGCTTCGAGAACCTTTGTCTGCAGTGGTCCCTTATCATTTTGTCACTTTTAGGAGCAGAGAAATATCTGCGATCACTGTAGGAAAATTGGGAGGGAGAGGGATTTGCTATTTCCTACCAGCCACAAAGTAATTGAAATTGCGTTATGTCTATACGCTATTTTGTTTCTGAGCCTTTTGTTTTCCTGTCTAAGTTAGCCTGAACAGTTTACGTGTAGTCAGAAGCTTTTTGTAGCCATGTCAATATCTGAACACACTGCTGGCCATTTAGGCAGGTTGGCTGTTTTGTTCATAACCCCCAGTGCTGGGGGTTTGGGGCTGGAGCGCAGCCGCTGGGTTAAAGGATGGGAACCTTTAAGGCTTGTAATTGCCAAAGGAAGCGTGTAAGTGCCCCTCCCTTTTCCTTTCCACGCTGACTTTCCTTCATAACTTTGGCCAGATCCTTAGTAAGAAAATTCTCATTGGAATGTCTTTGATCATTAGTGACTGACTGACTTTTCTTCTCCTACATGTATTGATTGGCTCTTTGTGGTCTTCTTATCGGCTTGTCCTTAATGATTTTATTTTCCTATGGGGATTCCGTTTTTTAAACTGAGCGTATGTATTAAAACCAGCAGCCTTCTCATTTGTTGAAAACAGAGGTCCTTAATATTGATTTTTGTTCTACATACTTTCATTGAATACCTACTGACTGAGAAATATCAGCCTAAGGGGTTGGGATTTCATCCAGGATGGCCACCTCGGTATAACCTAACAGGGGAGCACCCATTGAAGGCGGGAAGACTCCGAGGGGTCTGTATCAGTAATCCCAGAACCCCGTGCAGCACAGACAGAAAATGGAGTCATTCTGGGAGCACACTTTTCCGTGTCAATCCCGGTTACATGGTCCTATTTATGGCGCCCCCTCCCTAATCAATGAGATGTAGAAGGTGGTAAGAAATTTGTTCCTCAAAGAAGCACTGCATTAGGCTCTGACAATCAGTTGATCTTCAGATTTATAATCCAGAGTTATTAGTCCAGAAGTAAACTAGTTCTAAGGTTCCTTGTAAATAGCGAATACACGTGAGATTTTCGTCCTGGTGGACTTGGTGCCATTGGCTTTCCAAAACTCTGCCTCCGGGGTGTTGGTAGCGTGGGGCCACTGGGGTCTGCTTCACGTACAGTTGGGATAATGTCATGAGGAAGAAATCAGACAGGTTCTTTTCTTCGTTTCCATTATTCCTCAGTTGGCTGTTGTTTTTTAAAGAATAACAGCTGCCACTTATTGAACACAGGCACTCTGCTAAATGCTTTACAAACTACTCTTGTGCTTTTATTAGTTATCTGTGGAAGGGTTGTGTTTAGGAAAAGAGATGCTAGACTCTGCTTCTATTTATGTAGTTTTGTTTTTACAATATTTGTGTCAGGCCCTGTGGTTAGAGTGTTTGCCCAAGCACTGAAGGGTCTCAGTCGCGTTCGATTTCCAGTCCAAGTGCACATACTGGTCTCCAAATTCAGTCCCCCATCCCTGACCCAGTTGGGGGGTTATGCAGGAGGCAACCAGTTGATGTGTCTCTCTCTCTTTTTTTTAAATCCTCACCCAGGGATATTTTTCCATTGATTTTTAGGGAGAGTGGAAGGAGAGAGAGAGAGAGAGAGAGACAGACAGACAGACAGACAGACATCGATGTGAGAGAAACACATTGGTTGCCTCCTCTGGGCCAGGGAGGAGCCTGCAACCGAGGTGTGTGCCCTTGACAAGAATCAAACCTAGGACCCTTAGGTCAGCAGGCCAACGGCTCTATCCACTGAGCCGAACAGGCTAGGGTGTCTCCCTTTCCCTCTTTCTCTCCCCCCACCCCCCCCTTCCACTCTCTAAAAATCAATGTACAAAGTAATCCTTGGGTGAGAATTTAAAATTTTTTAAAAAAATATTTGTGTCAGCAAAGAGGACCTTTAATAATTTTCATTTTTATTTTCTGGAAGCTAGGGATTGTGGTTTGCTTCTTAGTGAAGTAATTTTGAATCGTTTTCAAACTGATGTCTGTTTTAGGTGAATTTTAAGTATCAGGAGGTGAGAAATGGTTACGAAGTCTACACATACCAGGCTCCAACTCAGGTTCATTTGAACCAAAGTTCCTATTGCGTGTGTCCCCCCCAGATTTTTATTTAGTTTTGCTGGAATTTGATTCTGAATTGTTTGGGGGAATTCCTTGAGAGTGTTTGAAGTGATGTTGAAAGTAATCTTACCAAGTATTTACTGAGAGCCAGCCATGTTCACAAAACAATATATAGTTGACCCTTGTACAACCGAAAATGTGAATAGCCTACAGGTGACCAGGCACCTTACAGAGAGCATTACCAGTCAGCGGACACATATTTTGTGTGTTACATGTATGTATCCTGGATTCTTCCCATAAAGTAAGCTAGAGAAGAGAGTCACGAGGAAGAGAGAATGCGTTACATTGCTGTCTGTCCTTATTGGGAAACTTCATAAATGGGCCCACATAGTTCAGACCCGTGTTGTTCAAGGGTCCAGTGGATCCGTCTGACCGGACGGTGTCATTCCTTGACTTTTCTCCCAGTCTTAGCTGGATTTTGCTCGTTTAGAATGGCTTGTTTCACCTTCTAAAAATTTCATCTGGAAAAATCAGTGGTGATTTGGAAATGTAATTTCTAGAATTTTTTATTTTAGAGGGGGAGGTGGAGAAATTGTTGTTCCACTTATTCATGGATTCATCGCTTGATTCTTGTATGTGCCCTGACCTGGGATCGAACCTGCAATCTTGGCGTAGCAGGACGGTGCTCTCGCCAACTGAGCTACCCGGCTGGGGCCAATTTCCGTAATCCTAACGGGACTCTCCCCACCAGCCCCCAAAGGCGGAGTGACAGTCTGTACCGGTGTGATTGAAAAGGTTACATGAGGGATGGCCTGCCATTCTCGAAACACCATTTGTGAATTATTCTCTCCCCGCTCCCCCCCCAAAAAAAAAGGTGAAGTAGAAAGTAGAAATCTAGAAAAGGAACAGAACTTCAGGGGAATTCACTCGAGGTATTAACGGCGATTCATTTCCTTTCCCTTTCTATCGGACCAGATCTGATCTGATTCTTAACTGTCAAAAGAGGGGAACATTCGTTTTCAATGAAACCGGTCAGATCCGAGTTTTCTCCTTGAAGAAAACCTAGACTTCAGATGTAGATGTTTGTTTTCTCTTCGTTGCCCTGGTTTTGATCAGCACTGACTGACTAATTGTGGTTAAAATGAGTTTAACTGAAAGGCTAGGTTCCCAGGGTTACAGTATCAAGACCATTGATAAATTATTCACAGAGGTTGGTGGTGAGGGATTTCTTGGTCATTTCTGCTCCTGGCATTTTATGTAACGTGCATTCCTTAGGAACTAAAACTTTCATTCAGTCAACAATGAGGGCAGAGTTTTGAGATAAAGGACAGAAGTCAGCTATACACAGTTCTGATCTGAACTCTGGAGATGCCATTAAAAGGAATACAAGGAATTAATGTTGCCAGTGACTGAATGTAAGCATTTGGAGATTACTTTTCCTTCCTTTTGCTTTTGGAAAGTTCCACCATCGGAAATATTAATTTAATGAAAAAAGTGTTAGATTAAGAAAAAAAAAACTTACTTGTATTGTAGGATAGCAAAATTCTGTGTCTTTGTGACGACTTAATCCAGGTGATCCCCATTCACCAGTTAAGCATTTAGCAAATGTGTCCAAAATACAGTGGAGCCCCGTTTCTCGCACAATTCGCTTCTCAACCTGACAACCCTTTCGTGCTGATGCCCGTGTGAGTCCCAGGTCTCTCAGGTGACAGGAGAAATTGCACAAATATGTCAGTTTCCTACCGTTAAGATATCAGGATATTGTGCTGTGAATATTTTCATGGTTTTTTTGTTTTTGTTGCTGCTAATCATTTGTAAAATTTTTGTTTTTACTAGACATTTCCTTTAGCTTTTGTTAAATTTTCATTTACACTTCATGTCCTTCCTGTACTTAAAGTATTTATAGATTACACAGAATAGACATATACTGTAGGTAAGAAAGGTTAAAATGGAATATTTGGGGGGGGGGTCTGGAATGGATTATATTTCTAATGGGGAAAAAATGATTCGGTTTTCAAACAGCCTTCAGGAATGAATTAAGTTTGAGAAATGAGGTTACACTGTACCTAGATTTGATGTGGAAACATTTTTAATACAAATGTCTATTTTCTTCCTTAGTTTGGATATACATTGACTAATATTTTATAAAATATTCATAGACACATGGACTATGGATACACTATACACATACTTGTTTCATCTTATCAAGTAATGTTACAAACAACACCAAAGCACTTTGGGTTTTTTTTTTTTTAATTATTATTAAAAAGTAGGTTTTGCTTCCAGGACCCCTGAATTGTGCTGTGTGTCACATTCCATCGGGTTTTAGTGGGGCTTTTTGACACACGCCTTTCTCTCCTTCTCAGTATGCGTTTCAGGAAGCCTTGAACAGTGCGGGAGATAAGCTGGTGGTCGTGGACTTCTCCGCCACGTGGTGTGGGCCTTGCAAAATGATCAAGCCCTTCTTTCATGTGAGTACGGACGCCCTCTGCTTTGTTGGCGGTCACAGCCCTCGGTGTGTGTGTGGGGGGGGGGGGGGGGCAGTTTGTGGGTTGGTGGTGGTTGGCTGGCCTTTGGTCTAAAAGTAAGAATGTAACAACCTAAGTTAGCTTTGACACATATAGCCCACTGAAAGCAACTTTTTAAAAAACTTAATTCATGTGTCTTAGCCTTGCTGTAGTTCGTGCTCTCTGAAATTGGGGCCTCGAGTTACTTCACTTACTCTAGAAGGAATTGGATTCTTATGCTTACCCGGTCCCTAGTCTAAATTTTGGCATCTTTTATTGCATTTCTGTTTGAGAAGGTTGGGATGGACTGCCATTCCCAAGTTCTAATTCTGTGTGTGTGTTTCATTTGCAATGTTCCAGTCCCTCTCTGAGAAGTATTCCAATGTGGTGTTCCTCGAAGTAGATGTGGATGACTGTCAGGTACGTGGCTGGGAATCTGGAGCGCTACTTAGCTAGAAGGGTTTCTTTTGGAAGAACAGGTACCCGTGCCAACTCTGAGCTTAATCCCAGGTGTCAGGGGATACGTGTATCGCACCCTAAAATAAGCATAAAAATAGACGGTTGAGGCTTCGGTACTTCCCAGTCATCTGCCTCCTAAAAAGCTTTATATTCTACCTACCACTGTAGAGTTGGTGATCACCAAATGTGGAGGCCACTTTTAAGGTTCTTATGAAGGACACGAGAACGTATGTCCACACACTTACTCTCTAGTCTCAGTTGATTTGGGTCCGTTAGAAAACCCAACAGTTTTTAAAGAAAAAACACCAGGTTGCTTACTGGAGAGCTGAGAGGATAATTAAGGGGAGATTCCAGGTTGGTTGAATTAACAAATGCTTGTTTAGCACTTGATGGGCCAGGCACCGTTCTGTGCCTTGGAAGCCTTGAATCATTAAGTCCTTACGCTGTCACCCCCGTTTTACAGGAGAGAAAAACAGGTGTGAGGTGGACCATGGGGGTCCATGGGCAGAGCCCGAGTTTAAAATGAGGCCTCCGGCTTCCCAGCCTCTTGCTCTTTCCCCCTCGGGGCCGCTCCGTGGTGTGGTGGGTGCAGACCAGGTTCCCAGCCCGGGACCGTGCCTCTCAGCCCACTGCACGCGGGGAGCCTGCTGCGGCGTCTCACTGGGCGCTCCTCAGAGCGAGGGGGGCATTTGCCCCTGCCCCGGTGGGCAGGCGAGGTCTGGGCTCTGATGTGGCGGCAAAGGCGCTGGGCCTTGGTTCCAGTCCTGCCGCAGGGACTTCTGCTTCAGGCTGATCCTTCTTCCCGGAGCCTGGGTGTCTGCTGTGGTCAGGGGTTAAAACGTGCCCCATCAGCTGCCAAAGTTGCATATTTGATTAGCGACTATGGAATGTACTGCTGGGAGCCGTCCCGTCCCTGCCGCTCGACACAGTCGCTGCAGTTCCGGAAGAAACATCTGCTCAGCCTGTGTTCCAAGGGACCTGGGCCATGGGGGCTGGACCTCGGCAATGTACCGAAGGGTCGATAAAAGCGGGTACAGGGTTATACTTTCTAAACCTGTGAGCACCTTCCCACAGCACGTTCCCCAGTTCCACACGCATGCCCTCCCTCGTACTCTGCTCTGTGGGCACGGCCTTGCCTCTCCTAGCGGCAGACTTCACATCTTTTCCAGATGTGCTTCTCCAGCCACCCCCTTTGGTGCCCCAGACTAGGTTAGTTTCCCTTCCTCTGTCCCCACGGTATCCCCGGCCCCTTCTCCTCTTGCACTTACGGTTGTGGAATGGGGTGCAGCTTCTTCCCAGCAGACTGCTGCTCCCCCAGCTCTGTCCCTTGTTAGCTGTCCAGGCCTGGTCATCTTTTCGGGGCCTCAGTTTGAGCCTCTGTAAAACAGCTGTGTCAATGCAACATCATAGGCCAGTCATCAGGAGTAAATGAGATACCCAAAACGTGCTTAGAACGATTCCTGGCACATGTTAAGTATCCACTGAATCTTGATAATGGCCTCTGTGTGTCTGTCCTTGACTGTTAGTCTCTCAAGTTTCTTGGGGTCAGGAACTCACCTTTGTTTCCTCACTAAGCACACCTTTCTGTCTGTCATGCAGTTAGGTATAAAGTGAATGGTTGTCGGGCTGTTGTTCTGAGGTGTTGCATTTTAGGGAAAACAGAATCGAGCGTAGATAGTACATGTTAGGTTAAAACAAGGGTTTTTTTTTTTCCCAATTTAAAGTCTTGAGAGAAGCTTCTGGTGCTAACCCTGTCAAATAGCAACTGAATACATTTTTATTGGAAAGTAATACCATGTGCTAGATGTTGTGGGAAGCTCTCTGCATGCGTTAGGTCACTTAATCCTCACAGGAACTCTGAGAACAGCTTCTTAGCACCCCCACTGAAGAGCTAGTGGACTGTAGCACAGAGGTATGTCAATTAAGGTGGGGGAAAGGGGGGGGAGCGTTGAGCCCTGCCCTGTGGCCCAGCCCAGTGCCCTTACCGCCTCTGGGGAGCAGATGTGCGGAGCAGGCAGGACCGCTGTATGCCTGAGCTGCTCTTCCGAGTCTGGTCGGCATACTCATAGTCACCCCAAGTTCCCAAACCTTGAAGCACCCCACTCACACGCTGCGGGGGGTGGGGAGGCGCGTTTTCACTTTGCCTCCCTATTCTAAAGGTTGAATACCTTTTTTTTTTTTTTTTTTTTAAATATTTTATTGATTTTTTTACAGAGCAGAAGGGAGAGGGATAGAAAGTCAGAAACATCGATGAGAGAGAGACATCGATCAGCTGCCTCTTGCACGCCCCCTACTGGGGATGTGCCCGCAGCCAAGGTACATGCCCTTGCCGGAATCGAACCCGGGACCCTTCAGTCCGCAGTCCGGCGCTCTATCCATTGAGCCACACCGGTCTCGGCTAAAGGTTGAATACCTTTAATGGCTGCTATTTCAACCCCCTCAGGAGCTTTATCTGTTGCAGAGGTAAAAGTTGAACTAATTCCAGAACCCTTTGATCGCCACATACACATAGCTGCCGTCTCCGTCAGCTCCTACTCACCTGCTCATTCAAACAAAAAACAATTCCTTAAACAACCAGCGAGTCTCCTGAATTACAGGAGTGGGTCTCCTGGTTGCTTGGAAACTCTAGGTCAGTGGTTCTCAACCTTTCTAATGCCGCAACCCTTTAAAATACGTTCCTCATGTGGTGACCCCCAACCATAAGATTATTTCTGTTGCTACTTCATAACTGTAATTTGAGAACCGCCGCTGTAGAGCCTAAGACCATCGGAAAACACAGATATTTACATTACGATTCATTAACAGTAGCAAAATTACAGTTACAAAGTAGCACGGGAAACAATGTTATGGTTGGGGTCACCACCACATGAGGAACTGTGTTAAAGGGTCGTGCATTAGGAAGGTTGAAGGTTGCGGACGCCAAAAGAATGCAGATAAGGGGTGGAAATTACATCAGTCTCATTTCTGAACATTGGATCATAGCCTTCAATAGGTGGAATGTCCAATGACTGAATTAGTTTTTTAAATTTATATACAAATCACTCCCGACCATGAACGTCGGACCCAGGGTCATTTATATCCTGATGTCTTTGGGGCAAGCGGCACAGGGTTTTGAAAGAAGGAGCTATCGCCCCCAGGACAGGAAGAAGTTATCTTCTGGGTGTAATAGCTCAGGTGGGCCGCTAGGGGGCGCGGGCACACAGCTTGGTACACAAGGAACCGTCCTCATTCACAGAGAGGTTGGCTTACTAGCCCTTTGGGGACGATGGGCTCCCAGCTCTCCGCAGGGCATGGTGCTCCGGGAAATGAAAACGAGGAACAAGTGATTTAGCCCTGCTGGTTCTGTGACATTTGAGAACAGCCAGAAATGAGTTAATCATGGAGAAGACAAAACAGGTTTAAAGTGATTTCACTATGTCCCAGACGCCGGTAAAACTAACAAGGTAAAATGTAGTCTTTACACTTAGTAGTAAAAGCTAATGCGAAGCAGAGGCCCGGGTAAAGCTGCAGGAGTGGAGAACAGGTTGGTTGTTGCCAGGGGGTGGGGTGAGCGGAGGGTTTGACTACAAAGGAGCTGCTGAAGGGATTTTCGGGGAGTGAGGGAATAGTTTTGTGTGCTGGTTTTGGTGGTGTTTATGCAAGTGTCGGAACTTGTCCACACACCCCCAAAAGTGAATTTCTACTATAGGTCAGTTTACAGTGCCAGATTGTTCACCAAAAAGAAACACACACAAAACAAGAAGTGGAGGTGTTATTGGGGAGTAGGCTGGCTTTTTATTTCTAAGAGGGAAGAGTTAAGAATGTTTTCAAAACCTCAGAGGTAAATACTTAAATGTTAAGTGTGCATAACTTTGAAATCCCTACAGAAATAGCAAACCAGTCCATAGAACAAGAAGAAAACGAAAGTGATAAAAGTAAAACATTAACATTAAAGCAAAGGTCAAGTCCATAGAAGAGTGTGGCAGGAATATTGACTCAGTACTGTTAAAATGCCAGACTCCTCCACTGGCCTGTTTGGCTCGGTGACGAGAGCATCAGCCTGCGGAATGAATGGTCCCGGGTTCGATTCCCAGTCAAGAGCACGTGCCCGGGTTGTGGGCTCTATCCCCAGTAGGGGGCGTGCAGGAGGCAGCCGATCCATGATTCTCATGGATATTTCTCTCTCCCTCTCTGAAATCAATAAAAATAAAATGTCAGACTCCCAAATTTGTCTAACTCAATCTGACATTTTGGGGAGCTAGACCATGACATTCTGAAACAATGTGGCCAGGGAAATCCCATGGAAATTCTTGGGTTTCCAAGATCGGGGTCCACGGGCTCTCCTGCCCAGTTCTGCTGCTTAGGGGGCTGTGAGGTTCTCCGTTTCTTACCTGATCCTCTCGAGTGCCGAGCGGGCACTGTCCAGCCCTTTACGGCTCTCTTCACCCGAAACACTTGTCCAAACAAGACTGTTTCCATGGCATTCCCCTCTAAGCCTTATGTGGACAGAGTATTGTGTCAAAAGTTCCTGTGACAAAACCGAAGAATGCTTGATGGCCTTTGAGCTGCAGAAAAATCTTAAATGTGGGAAGAGCTGCATCTGGGAGAAGAAGATAGGAGCCCATCAACCCACCAGCCCGATTCTCAGTGTTTTGAGTCTCAAAGCCACGAAGGTTCGAACACACTGGCCTTTAGCCTTTATGATCACTGGCTCTGTACCCCATTCCCATAATAAATCTGGAAAAACTAGGAGCAAGGAGGGAGGTGCTAATTCTGAGGAAGAGTTGGCATTATAACCCTGAGTACAGTTAAAGACTGTTGCTTTATGAGATTCTTGAAATAGCCAAGATAGAATTGGACTGAACAGCTTATTGACTCACCGGATGCAAGTAGCATTCGGCTCCTTCCTGGGTGCCCCTCTGAGAAGAGTACATATTAGTAAGAATTTTAACAGAATATAACTAGGGTTTTGTGTTGCCATTATATTCATTGTTGATTTTTATATGCTAAATAAAGGCCTAATACTGAGATACGGATTATACAACAGAAAAAAATTAGGTTTTGGATTCTGCTTCTGTCAAAGTTCAATACTAAGTTTTATTTTTATTCTCTCTCCAACTCCCCCTCCCCGCCAACCTAGGACATTGCTTCAGAGTGTGAAGTCAAATGCATGCCAACCTTCCAGTTTTTTAAAAAAGGACAGAAGGTAGGTACATCTGACCTTGAAGAAAGCCGAGTAATAGAAAAACATGATAGAAATGAAGAAGTTACTTATTCCTTCATACTGAGAAGCATGTCCCCATTATTTACTTTTAAGTACTTAAATAGGTCACTCTTCATTGACTGGGGTACATAATGTGGCATCTAATTCTGTGATTAGTACTTCATATTCTATAACAAAGTATTTTGTCATTGTTAAGAGGTATTTGAGTCTTTTGCCTGTTCTTGAGGGGCTATTTTCTCTTAGTTTTTAACTTAGAACTGTGTTATCCAAGGTGTTAACTTTTGAATAAGATTACACCTCTCCTTTGCCCCGTTTTCCCCCATTCTGTGATCATGTCTTATGCACAAAGTAGAGATAACAGTGCTATAATCTAATGTCAATTCAATATTTTCTTAACAGGTGGGTGAGTTTTCTGGAGCTAATAAGGAAAAACTCGAAGCCACCATCAATGAATTCATTTAATCATGTTAACCAGCCATTGGCTCTTATAATTTTTTTTTATTTACAAAAAAAAAGATCAAGTATAGAGACTATATACTCAACTACCATCTGATTATAAATGATAATAAAATATTAATTCTACCCTTTTTAAAACTGTCTGGTGTCTTGACTAGCTTTCAAAATAAAAGTGGCCAATTAGAAGGTATTTAGTGTCCTAATTATTTTCACATATTCTTGATCACTTTTTAGTAAAACTTGTAGGTCACTGATTGCTTTTAAGATTTTGCTTTTGTTGCCAAGACCGGTTTGGCTTAGTGGCTAGAGCGTCGGACTGCGGACTGAAGGGTCCCAGGTTCGATTCCGGCAAGGGCATGTACCTTGGCTGCGGGCACATCCCCAGTAGGGGGCGTGCAAGAGGCAGCTGATCGATGTCTCTCTCTCATCGATGTTTCTGACTTTCTATCCCTCTCCCTTCCGCTCTGTAAAAAATCAATAAAATATATTTTAAAAAAAAGATTTTTCTTTTGTATTACTAATTTCGTGTATTTTTTATTTTATTGATTTTTTTTCACAGAGAGGAAGGGGGAGGGATAAAAAGTCAGAAACGAAACATCAATGAGAGTAACATCGATCAGCTGCCTCTTGCATGCCCCCTACTGGTACATGCCCTTGACCAGAATCGAACCTGGGACCTTTCAGTCCGCAGGCCAATGCTCTATCCACTGAGCCTAACTGGTTTCAGCTACTTTTGTGTATTTCTAGGAAAATCTTGTTGAGAGCAATGTAAGTAACAGGTTACTATTTTCAAATTCTATTATTGTTTTATTGAGAAAATAGCATTCTCTACTCCTGCAGGCAAATCCCCTGTGCTCTCTGAATGATCAGTGTGACCCAAACTAATGTCCACCCATGAAGGAATTGTTTCTCTGGTTTGAGAGTCCTGTCCCACAAGGTCCCGTGAGCTTCAACTGACTCCTGTTCTATCAGAAATTCTTCATGGGCAGCTCACATGGGAATGAATTCCTGCAAACATTACTGTGGGAATTTTGATTCCGTCAAAGTAGCTAAGAAGCTAGTTTTGGAGGGCAGCTAGAAGTTCCAACCTGAGTGGTCAAGTGTGTGGAAGTTACTGGTTATTTCACTCAAAGAACAGGAAGTGTTTTAGAGCAAAGCGCTGGGAGAATGCTTGAAGTTTTAAAATTTGTATAGGATTTCAAAATCCTAGACTTACTCATATGCCCCACATCATCCTTAATCTTGACCCCCCAAAAAGTGGGGAGATAAACATTTCCCAGTGAGAAAACCGGCCCACAGGCTAAGGAATTTCCCCAGCATCACACTAGTCCAAGGATCTGCGATTCCAATGCAGGGAGTCTGGAGCCCGTATACTGGGCTTTTGACTGCCTCTCATTGCAGTCTAAATAAGTAGTAAAACAATGGTCCCTTTCCAGCTTCCTTTTCTCATCTTAAAATTAGACGGCTGAACTTAGATGATCTTTCAAAATATTCTCAATGCTTATTCTGTGCCAGACTAGGGCTATAACTGTAAGATACCCTTCCCCAAGATTACATGCAAACTGGGGAATGATAGGAATTTTGCACATGATCACAACAAGCACGTGGACACCATCCTATATGCAAATTAACATACCTTTGCTACACCCACAAGCCAATCAGTGAGTATGCAAGTTAACCCAACCAAGATGGCCGTTAATTTGCACATCCACGCACAGAAGACTGTAGAAGGAAGCCACGCACGACAGAAGGGAGCAAAGCTGTGGAGAAGTAAGCAAGTGGGTGGAGAAGGGAGGGAGCTTTGCTCAGGCCGCAGGAAGCTCTATTCTTGCAGGAATCTTCCTGCAACGGGTCTCTAGTATGGAGAATAAAAGCCTGGCTCTGGATGAAGTAGTTGGAGTTCTGGGAGGTGACAGACCTGGACTAACCTGTAGAGTTTCAATAGCAGGAACAGGATGCACAAAGGCCCTGAGTCAAGAACAGGTTGGTACATTCGAGCGAAGCAGGAGTTAAAGCTGGATAGAGTGGCAGTGACCAGTTATCGGAGGCCTTCCTTGTTCTAGGTGCAACTATAAGCCATTGAAGGGTAAGCAAGAGCTAAAGTACTCCAACAAGAGTTATTGGCAGCTGTATGGAAAATGATGGGGAGAGGACTGGAATGTCAGGCCTTTGCAGAGATCAAGGCCAGAGATAGTGCTGGCTGTGATTGAGGGAGGGGCTAGAAATGAAACAGTGTGTCCAGATCCCACAACACTTAGGAAAGAATATCCAATAAATTACGGGAGTAGAATTCTAGAATAAATTCTAGCTTCCGGGTTTGAGCAACTTGGTATTCCCAAGTTGTAACAGATGAAGATCGGAAAAAGAGGTCATGTCCTCTGGACCTGAGAAGACAGGTGCTCCAGGGGTGCGGATTCAAATGAAGATGTCCTGCAGGCTGTTGGGTACCAGCCTGGAACTCAGGACAGGCCTTGGCTGGGGTAGGAATTTAGAAGACATCATGTAGATGGCACTTCCAAACAGGAATATGTGAGATCACCCAGGAGAGAATTCTAAGTAAAGAGAACTCAATGCTGCCTGACGAGCTTAACATTTAGAGACCAGTAGAGTAGGGACCAACAGGGAACTCTTAAGGGAAGCCCAAGAAGGAAAACCAGAAATGGGTGTTAGTCCCAGAAGAGGAAGGGGTGTCAACCATCAAGTGTTTGAGAGAAAGGTGACAGGAACACAAAACAGAGGTGGTGGCGGGTCCAAGACAGTTCTATGAAGCAATCGGGATGGAAGCCAGATGGGGGGAACTGGAGAGAGTGGCCAGAAATGACCTGGAAGTCACACTTGGTATCTGTCCTAAAAGAAGTAACATTTGTGAAGAAAAATGTCTAAGGATAAATTACTGCAGCACAAAACTGGATCTCTATCAACTAAAAAATGATTACATCCGATAAGCTAAATCCTTCCAAGGTATTACAGAATAAAGAGCTATTACTACTAAAATAGGAAAAACTCAGGGACTATGTGAAATAAAGCAAGTTGCAAAACTATTAATTCAGGACTGCATGATTCCATTTGTATAAACCACAAGACTTGCTGTCTATATAGGTAAATCTGCATGTAATTTAACAGGAAAATGTCTCCAAGGAAACATCTCTAATCACAGCAGTGATTTCTGGACACTCACAAAGGAAAATATACATTTTTAAAGTAATAGAATGGAAAGAGGGATAAACAGCTGTACAACTCATGAGAAACTTTGCTCTAAAATAGAGCTGAGAGATGGAGGCATTTTGCCTATGAGTGTGTTTGCTAGCATGCAAATAGAAATGATAGAGGTAGAGACTGATTTTGCAGGAAAAAGGATACCTAAAAAGGGGAATTCCTTGTATAGTCAAGAAAAAATGGGACTCATGCATATATGCATAACCTATGGACACAGACAATGGGAGGGGGTGGGTGAAGATCTAGGGTGGAATGGGGCAGAGGCAGGCTGGGAAAAGGGGCCCATATACTATCAACGAAGATTTTTAAAAAAGGGGTGGGGAGACTCAGAGCACAATGGGAGAAGCTGGTCACTGCCTTCATCATAGCCAGTGGAATAAAGATGTGTTCATGAGCACCTAAATATATGAAGCACATATTAACAGACGTAAAGGGAGAAATAGCATACAGTAACAATAAGGAACTCTTACTGCCCCACTTAATATCAATGGATAGAGCATCCAGAAAGAAAATCAATAAGGAAACATCAGCCTTAACAGATACATACCACATTCCATCCAAAAGCAACAGAAGACACATTTTTCAAGTCCACATTAACGTCATAATAGATCATATAAAGTCATAAGTTTAAGAAGACCGAAATCGTATCAAGAATCTTTCCCAACCACAATAGTATGAAACTAGAAGTCAATGACAAGAAAACTAGAAAATTCACAAATTCGTGGAGATTGAACTACATGCCGCTGAACAAACAATGGGTCAACAAATAAAAACATACCTTGAGACAAATGGAAATGCAGTGTACCCAAAAGTGACAGGAGGCAGCAGAAACAGGAAAGTTTTAAGAGGGAAGTTCATCCTGATAAATGCCTACCTCAAAAAATAGGAAAAAATCTCAACCTAATTTTGCACCTCAAGGATCTAAAGCAAAGAATAAATGAAGCCTAAAGTTGGAAGGAAATAAAGATCCAAGCAGAAATAGAAAAAATAGAGACTAAAAATATAATTTAAAAGATCAATGAAACCAAGAGCTGGTTCTCTGAAAAGGTAAAATTGACAAACCTTTAGCAGCTAAAGTTATCTAGACTCAGATAGAAGAAAAAAAAAAAGAGTGTGGAAAGCAGAAGTGGTTCTCAACCTTCCTATTGCCGTGATCCTTTAATACAGTTCCTCATGTTGTGGCGACCCCCAACCATAAAATTATTTTCGTGGCTACTTCATAACTATAATTTTGCTACTGTTAATGAATCGTAATGTAAATATCTGTGTTTTCCAATGGTCTTAGGCAACCCTGCTAGCAGTTCTCAACTAGAGCCTAAGACCATCGGAAAACACAGATATTTACATTACAGTTCATAACAGTAGCAAAATTACAGTTATGAAGTAGCCACGAAAATAATTTTATGGTTGGGGGTCACCACAACATGAGGAACTGTATTAAAGGGGTGCGGCATTAGGAAGGTTGAGAACCACTGGGTTAGAGTGTGTGGACAGGTTCAAGTCCTGGACTGATGAGAGGGCACAGTCCTTTCATGGTCATGTGCAAGTCCCAGCTTGGAGGGCAGAGCCTTCCCAGCTCAATGATAGCCAACAGCTGTAGCTGTAAGCTTGAACCTATGGTCCGAACACGTGGCCCCACGTGACTGAGTGATGGGGGCTTGATAGAGTTCAGGTGCATGTCGTTGAGTAGGATGGAAACCCAGGAGAACGTTGTGAACATCTTGATCATGCCCTTTGCCTTGCGGCATCTGCTATAAAACAAAGACATGGCTTGTGGGCGTCATCGCCGTCTCTCAGAGAAGCAGTGTGCCACTGAGACCCAGCTTCATTCTCTTGTCTGTCTTTTCTAAGCCTTCAGCTGCCCCCATTCAGGGTCACCCTTGGCCATGAAATGAAAAAGATTACATTACAATTGATTCCAGAGAAATATAATTAGAGTAACCTAACCTACAAATGGACAAATTTCTAGTGAGATAAAACCTTCCAAAACTGAATCATGAAGAAATAGAACATCTGAACAGACTGGTTACTAGTCAGGAGACTGGGTCAGTAATCAAAAACCTCCCAACAAATAAAAGTCCAGGACCAGATGCTTCATTGGTGAATTCAACCAAACGTTAAAAAAATCCTCCTGAAAAATAACAATCCTTCTGAGCAATAAAAAGTCAAAAATAGTTACAGTTATAAGAATAGCCATAAGGGGGACATAAGGGGCCGCATAGGGAACAGAGTCAATAACACTATCAATAACTATGTATGGTACCATATCTATCTGTAAGATATATAAATGCCTAATCACTATGTTATACACCTGAAACCAATATTGTATGCCAACTGTAATCGAACAAATATGTTTATAAGAATCCTTTTCAAAAGAATCACCCAATTCATCTCAAGCTCTTTCAAAAATGGAAGAGCAGACAACACTTCCAAACTCATTTTCTCAGGTCAGCATTATCCTGGTATCAAAACCAGACAAGGATTCCACAAGAAAATTACAGACCAATATCCGTGATGAACATAGATGTAAAAAATCCTCAACAAAATATTAGCAAACAATTCAATAATCCTTTAAAAGGATAATACACCATGATCAAGTGGAATTTATTCCAGAGATGCAAGGATGATTCAACATCAGCAAATCAATCAAGGTGATATATACCACATTAACCAAATGAAGAATAAAAATTATCCATAGATGCAGAAAAAGCTTAGAACAAAATTCAACATCAATTTATGAAAAACTTTCAACAAAGTGCACATAGAGGGAACATACCTCACCATAATGAAGCCCATATATGATAAGCCCACAGCTAATTTGATATTCAACAGTGAAAAGCTGAAAGCTTTTTAAAAAATTTATCTTCATTGAAAGTATTACAGATGTCCCTCACCCCCTCTCCCCCATCATTAACTCCTTCCTCTTCACTCCCGCTACCTCCCCAGGCCTTTGCCACACTATTATCTGTGTCCATGGGTTATTCACATATGCATATAAATTCTTTGGTTAATCTTAACCCCTCCCCCAATCCCAGAAAAGCTGGAAGCTCTTTCTCTAAAATCAGGAACAAAGCTCACTCTCACCACTTTTATTCAACACAGTGGAAGTCCTACCCAAAACAAACAGGCAAAAAGAAAAGGAATCAAAGTTGGAAAGGAAGAAGTGAAACTGTTGCTATTTGCAAACTGTTGCTATTTATGATATTACATAAAGGAAACCCTAAAGACTTCACCAGAAAATTGTTAAAATAAATGAGTTCAGTAAAGTTGCAGGACAAAATCAATATACAGAAATCTGTTGAGTTTCAATACCCTAATAACAAGATATCAGAAAGAGTAATTAAGCAATTCCATTTACAGTTGCATCAAAAATGATAAAATACCCAGCAATAAATTTAACCAAGGAGGTGGAAACATGTACCCTGAGAACTATAAGACGTTGATGGGAGAAACTGAAGGTGACAAATAAATGGAAAGCTGTTCTGTGCTCATGGACTGGGAGAATTACTATTGTTACCTTGTTCACACAAAGCAAACTACAGATTTAGTGCAATCCCTATCAAAATTCCAGTGGCATTTTCCCCACAGAAACAGAACAAACAATCCTAAAATGTGTAGAGAACCACAGAAGACCGAGAATGGCCAAAGTAATCTTGAATAAGAATACCAAAGCTGGATGCATCATACTCGCTGATTTCAAACTAGATTACAAAGATACAGTAATCAAACAGTATGGTATTGGCATAAAAACAGACATAGATCAATGGAACAGAGTAGAGGCCCAGAAATAAACCCACACATAAAGATGTATGCAGATTTATTTTTAAAATATATTTTTATTAATTTCTGTAAGGGAGAGGGAGAGGTAGAAACATCAATGATGAGAGAGAATCAATTGGCTGCCTCCTGCATGCCCCACACTGGGGATCGAGCCCACAAACTGGGCATGTGCCCTTGACCAGAATAGATAGAACCCTGGGACCCTTTAATCTACAGGCCGACTCTCTATCCACTGAGCAAAACTGGCCAGGGCAAGATGTATGCAGATTTAAACAGGAATTTGGGTTTGGGGATAGGAAGATGAATTTCCATCTGATGGTTTCTATATTCTGAAATGGAAATGGGAGGAGAGTAAGTAGACAATTTTAAGGAGAAGAAAAATATGCTGAAATAGTAATCTTCAAAGCATGGAAGCCGAGCGTGGTTTCTAGGCAGTGGTGAATGCCCAATGAGACAGTTGTTAGGACCCCAAAGCCGCATTCTGTGCTTTCCAGCCACATTCAGCTGCTTCAGGGCAGGCAGGCAAAGGTGGGAGGCAGAGGCAAGCAGGAATGGGTCTTAGGAGGCAAGGCCAGGAGAGGGAGGATGCAAAAGAGTTGGCGGCATTTTCAAAGGGCTGATGATACTGAGGCAGTCGAGACTCGAGGCTGGGTAGATAGAGAGGCACAGCCAGCAGGAAACTGCAGGCAGAGAGGAAGAGGTGATGGAGACTGGGGATCAGAGGTCTGGACAAGGTCAAAGAAAGGTGGCGATGGGAGCAACTGAACAAGACAGGAGATGGTGGGCAGAGTGGGATTTAAAAACGGATTTTAGAGGTAATGGCATTTCAGGTGACTTTGGGAATCTAAGACCAGGGATTAGATGGGTCGCTAAAAAAGAAAATGGCAGCAGGCATGGAAAGAGTGAACCACCCTCAGTGAATAGGGGGACTGGCAGACAGTAGATGATTGAATATGGAGGGTAGGAAGTTGATATAAGGGCATAAATGAATTTCAGAAGAGTAGATTTTGCAGGAAGAAGAAATGGTTTGTAAGAGGCATTAGAGGTCAAGCAAAAAAAAAAAAAAAAAACCAACAACAATCACCTCCTGACTCTAGGGTATAAAAAGTTAGGAGAGGGAAACCTTGGGAGATTTCTGTTAAGAAGGAGGTGATGCTCCAAGAACACATTGAAGATGTAGAGAGGGCTCCTGATGTGGATTCCAGCAGGTAAGGAAAGGGACTGGGAGGGAGGGATGGAGGAAAGGTGGGACGGGATTGGGTCAGATGAAGAGTTTAGCTCTCAATCTTTGTAGCACGTTGGAATGCTAGTATGTTACAAAGATACACTGCATAGTATAGCAACACATTAGAGTTGGTCATGGTCTAGCAGAGGAGAAAGATATCAAAACAACTACACATGGCTTGATCGGGTCTCTGAGAAAACAAAAGAGTAGTTATCCTGCCCAGAAATTCAGAACCCCCTTTGCACAAGTGATGGGTGATAGATATCCCCCGCCAACCGGTGGGCGGAGTTATGATGTAATTGACAGAGACATTGAGCCACCAATCAATCACATACCAGAGTGCCTTGTGTCCCACCCCTTCCCGTTCTGCCCTGGGCCCAACCCCTGCCTGTTCTGGCCCTTTAAAATGCGTCTCAGTGTGCCACATGGGACCCTTTTCTCCCGGACTGTCCTCCCAGGCAGTCCAGGAGGAGGTCTGGCTGGGTCCCCTCTCTTTTTCCCCTTCCCCTGGCCCCAGTCACATGGCACGGCTTCTCCGGCTCCATTCCCCCGAGCCTGTGAACCTGCCCGGAGACCCCCAATAAAGCCTGATTAATTCGTTCACTTATTCAGACTCCTGCCTGCAGTTTCTCTCACGGCAGCGTAGAACCTTACAATGGGGTTTGATGAAAGCCTAACAGGAAGGGGGCTTGGTGGCCTCTCGAGATCTTTGGAGAAAGGCAAGGAGTCCACCAGCTAGAACCTGGAGCTGAGCAACATAAGAAGCTGCAAGGAAAGGCTGGGCCCTCGAAGATCTTCGAGCTCACTTGGCTCCCGGATCCCTGTTTTGCGATGTTTCATGTCACGGTCCACAAAGAAAACAATTGAGGAGCCCACGGGGTTGAAATGGAAAGGATTTGGGGACATCAATATGTGGCCTACTGAAATACTAACATTTTTATTGTAAATCATTTCAATAGGAAAATGAACTAGAAACCATTAAGGAGAGTATTATAGAATTTGTATAAAATTCCCAGAAAAACATCCTAATAATTTAATGTGACACTTCAAACTTGTTTCCGAGAACAAGTTACATTTCTTCTTTCAAATGTTTAATTGTGAGATACCGAATACATAAAACACATGTGCAAGTAAATATGTAAGTGGGATAGTACTAAATGTATTATTCTGTGGCCTGCTTCTTGCCCGCATCTTCATAACGTGTGACCATCACCCCTGTTAGCGTGCACACTCGTGGTGCACTTGCTTTCCTGGCTGCATAGTGTTCCATCACATGGCTACTCCACACTTTATTCATTCCACCGCTACTGAACGAGGGCCAGACTCTGTTTCTATTCCCAGTGTTTCTGTGAACATTGTTCTGTGAAAGGGGTTCTTTAAAAATAAATGCTTGGTGTGGAGTCACTGGGTCACAGAGCAGTGCTTCTCAGCCATGAATGCCTACAGCAGAGGCACCTGGAGACCTTCAAATGAGTCTGACGCATTAAAATCATAAGATTCTGCCCTAACTGGTTTGGCTCGGTGGATAGAGCGTCAGCCTACAGACTGAAAGGTCCCAGGTTTGATTCCGGTCAAGGGCATGTACTTTGGTTGCTGGCACATCCCCACCCAGTAGGAGGTGTGCAGGAGGCAGCTGATCGATGTTTCTCTCTCATCAATGTGTTGTTTTTTTAAAAAATGTTTTATTGATTTTTTTACAGAGAGGAAAGGAGAGGGTTAGAAAGCTAGAAACATTGATGAGAGAGAGACATTGATCAGCTGTCTATTGCACACCCCCCACTGGGGATGTGCCCGCAGTAAAGGTACATGCCCCTGACTGGAATCGAACCCGGGACCCCTCAGTCCGCAGGACGTTGCTCCATCCACTGAACCAAACCAGTCTCGGCTCTCATCAATGTTTTCAACTCTCTATCCCTCTCGCTTCCTCTCTGTAGAAAATCAATAAAACATATTTAAATAAATAAGTAAAATCATAAGACTCTGGTTCAGGGCTGAGCACCTGCAGCGTTGAGCTCTCAGCGACGCCCCGGCTGCTGGTCCTGGCCACACAGTGAGCCTGGCGGGCATTTCTCTCTCACCGGGGTGGCCAGTGGTATGAGGTGCTTGTAAGCATCAGAGTTCCTCTGTGCCACAAACTCCACACGACTTCGTTTTCAGACTTTTACATGTAAACGGAGTGAAATCCACTTTAGTGGCCATATAACCATGTTTAGTGTTACATTGCATTTCTGTGGTTACTGGAGACGCTGGGCATTTTAATATGCTTTTGGCTACTCAGGTCTTCCCTTTTGAGAAAGCACCCGTCCGAGTCTTTTCCTCTTTCCCCCTATTGCTTGTTCAGCCTTTCCTTACTGGGTTTTCAGCATTCTTCATCCATTCTGGGCACTAGAGTATTTATTGATTTTAGGTGGCAAGCATTTTCCAGCTGGCGGCCTAAGTTTTCACCCACTTTGTGGGGTTTGGAGGTCAACAAGTTCACAATTTTTATACCATTGAGCCCTTGGAAGTCAGAGACGTTGTCTTTAGCACCGGGGGCCTTTTTCCGATGGGGTATGTTTGCAACACACAACAATTTCTAACCAAGTCTTTCCAACTTTTCTCTTTGTATCATGGCTAGCGACCATGGATGAAACTCAAAACTTTAACCCCACAAGTAGGTGACAAACCTTTAAGCAACCGTACCCATCAGCATGTTCTTTTAAAAGAAAGAACAATGACTGTTCAAAATGGAATGACACCGATCGGTTTCAAATCCATTTTCATGCTTCGAATCAAGTCTTTTCAAATGATACTGCCACTGGTTTTTAGAACACACATGCCCCGCTGGAGTAGTCACCCTGGGACCAAGAGAGGGTACCCCAGTGACCCTCGGGCTCTGCGTGCGGCTGGTCTTTCCACCCACCCCAGCTCGCGCCACCCCCCTTTCCCAACCGGTCATACCTTCGTGTTGTGTTTCCTGGGCACTTGGGCCCTGTTCTCCTTCTGCCCCTCCGTTGGCACCTCGTCTGCTGTGGACGCCTGAGTTCACAGGGGCCGGAGGGGAGGGAGGGGAGGGAGGGAGGGGAGGGAGGGGAGGGGAGGGGAGAGCAACCGCCACCCAGCCTGAGCTGCCACCCTCCCTCGCCCGGGAGCTGGGGGCGGGACTACTCACAGCTGGAGCCCAGGGGCCAGGCTGCCACACCTGCCGTCAGAGCGGCTTCCCTGGGACTCAGGCTGGGCAGCTGCTCTAGGCAAGAAGAAAGCTTAGGCCCTAACCGGTTTGGTTCAGTGAATAGAGCATCGGCCTGCGGACTGAAGAGTCCCAGGTTCGATTCCGGTCAAGGGCATGTACCTTGGCTGCGGGCACATCCCCAGTAGGAGGTGTGCAGGAGGCAGCTAATTGATGTTTTTCTCTCATCCATGTTTGTAATTCTCTATCCCTCTCCCTTCCTCTCTGTAAAAAACCAATAAAATAATTTTTTTTAAAAAAAGAAGAAGAAATCTTAGGACAGGCTGAGAAAGAGGGAGGCAGGCAGTGGATGAATTACAACAATCACTCGCCCTGGATCGCACAGTCAGAGCGACTGGGTTTGCTGTAAAATCACAGTGGTAGCTGGAGAACCGCTCCCAGAGAGGCTGGGGTAATGGGCTGTGGGTGAGGCGCAGGATCAGCCAATATTTGTGAAACATTCTCCAGGTGATTTAAAGATGCAGCTGGGGGTGAGAATCACTCTTAATAGGCCCCAGGGCCAGCATGTCGGTGGGGAGTCTGTGCAGTGAGAACCTGGAGGACCTGAGTCCTCACTGAGGAGTTGAAGAGGGGGTGCTGGGGTAGACCCCTGTTTCTTAGAGTGTGGGTTCTGGACACTCCTCCCCCGTGCAGATCCCTGGGCCTGTACATAATGAGGGTTTCTAGGGCTGGGACTCAGTGATCTGCATTTTAAATACGCTCTCCCCAGGTGGTTCTTACAACACCAACATTGGAGAAGTGGGAGGTATTTTGGAAGCAGAACCTATAGGAGTCAGTCATTGCCTACAGGTATTAATATAAACATGAAAAAATGACTTTAAGGATTTACCGGAGTGAACACCCACCAAAGAAATAGGTACATACATTCACCAAAAGGCACACCCCAGAATGAACCTTGGTAAAACCAGTAAAAACACGCTGACCGCCTTCAGAGAATTCATTCGCCTTGCTGGCCAGGAAGCCTCGGTTTTGAGCTGGTTTGGGGTTCAGCTTGGACATCCTTGAGTGGGTCGTTGCTGATGGGGGAGATGGTTTAGTAGCCTTTAGGGTGGAGAAGCAGTAGGTCAGAGAAAAAGCGTGCCAACTCCTCCTCTCTGCCTGGATGCCCATGTATCCTTTCCTGTCCCCAGAGACCCCTGCTGGCCTCCCTTTGGGTTCACAAGCTCAGTTCTAGCCACTAATTACTGGAGTGTTTGCAACAGCTGCACCTGGCAACCCAGGACTGTTTTACAGTGTAACAGAATTCATCTCACTCTTGAATTTGCATATAAATATATAGGCCTAGATGTAACACGTGAAACGTGCTACTAAGTTATAATCCTTTACATTGGCAAGTAGATGGACATGGGATACCAGAAATGAGTTTTATTTTTTATTAAAAAAAATTGTTTAATAAGGTTTAATTAATTTTCCTAAATTAAGTAAACATTTTGGCTTTAATTAATAATCTCTGTTTTTGTCCCTCAATTTTCAAAGCAATTCTGAATGTATAAAGAGAAAAATCATTTTTGAAAATGTGAGACCATTCTGATTTTTTATTTTCTAACTTCTGATTTACATTTTTAGATTGAATTATATTAAAATTTTGAATGTTTGGAAACAGCTACACATCATTTTTTAATTCTTTGGATCGCTAAAATGATTATGAGTCAAGATCATAATAGAAATAGATAATGACAGAGGAGAAGAAAAACTGAAAAGGAACAAATAGAAAAATTCCAAATAAGAAGTCTGCTTAACTTTTTAAAAACCAGGAACAATGAAAATTAAGATAATATTGAACATCATCCTTGTAAAATTTAGAATAAGCATTATAAATTATTTATTAATGAAGGTTTAATTGCTCTTGAAAATGAATAATTATTCTTATCGAATGCACACCTTGAACCTGAGGTCAGATTAAATGCTTGCAACTTCCTATTGCTTCCTAAATGGTTCTTTAGTGATGAATGAAAACACTGAGGTAGAAAAGAGGATTATTCATGTCAAATACTTAATTCAGAAGTGACAACTGTAGCTCTGGGCTGCACCTCGCCAGATAAAGATAATTATAGCCACGAAACCAGCAAGTTAATCAGAAAGGACAAAACCTCTGGATGTTACTGTGTTCGCTGGATAATGATACTGAAGAGAGGCTCTCATCCTTTTGATAGCAGGAGATTATTTCCAGCAAAAACACAAATGTGCTCCATATTAATGGTGTAGACCAGTGGGCGGCAATCTGAGGCTCTCAAGCCACACGTGGCTCTTTGGCCCCTTGAGTGTGGCTCTTTCACAAAATACCACGGCCTGGGCGAGTCTATTTTGAAGAAGTGGCATTAGAAGAAGTTTAAGTTTTAAAAATTTGGCTCTCAAAAGAAATTTCAGTTGTTGTACTATTGATATTTGGCTCTGTTGACTAATGAATTTGAGGGCCACTGGTGTAGATGAAAAAGAAGCTGTATGATAACCTGGCCAGCATGGGGAGAGGGGAGGAGTGTAATGCAGCTCTCACAAGTTGAGTGACCAAAATTTACCACACAAGCTATAAAACTGCTGAGCTCTTGCTTCTGGGCATGTTCTCCAAATGTGGCTCGGACTCCTATAAACCGTTCTCTAGGTTTGGACCTTCTTTCATTGACGGTGATGATGGTTTTCATCGGTTAATCATGACATAAATTGCAGTATTGTCCTTGGCCGCAGTGATCAGAGGTTGAGAGTCAACCTGTGAACCAGGAGGTCACGTTTCCATTCCTAACCAGGGCACATGCATCCCCAGTAGAGGGCATGCAGGAGGCAGCCAATCAATGATTCTCTCTCATCGCTGATGTTTCTATCTCTCTTGATCTCTGAAATCAATAAAAATATACTTTAAAGAAAATTACAGCATTGCATTTAACGGCAAGTTTTCCCACGAAGTCTATCAAACATGTCTTTTTATTCTGATGTTTTAACACCTGGGGCCTTACTGACCCTGAAGAGGTCCTATCCAGCCAAACACAAACATAGTCCATTAGAATATCAGAAAGGGGACAACTAAAGATGAAAAATCCACAGGGAAATTATGCCATGCTGAACAACTCTCAGTGGGCTGATTTCTGTAAGCCCAGGGGTCGTGTGCAAAACCTCCTGGGCTCCAAAAGTCGTTTTCTAAACGACCTCAAAGCATGGAAATCTTTGGTGGAAATAGAAGCAAAGAACGACAGGAATTAAAGTAAATTTCCCTAGCGTTTGGTACACATACTAAATCTGAGCATGGTGTTCTGATACCCACAGTGTATCAGTGGTCAGCAAACTCATTCGTCAGCAGAGCCAAATATCAACAGTACAACAATTGAAATTTCTTTTGAGAGCCAAATTTTTTAAACTTAAACTTCTTCTAATGCCACTTCTTCAAAATAGACTCGCCCAGGCCGTGGTGTTTTGTGGAAGAGCCACGCTCAAGGGGCCAAAGAGCCGCATGTGGCTCTCGAGCCGCAGTTTCCGGACCATTGGTAGGCGAACAACAGAGCAGAGGTCTGCGCCTTGGATGACGACATTCTGAGCAGAAGCTTGTAGCCTGGGTAACAAGACAGGCCAACATTTACAGGGTAGCTGCAGGTAAGTCCCGCCAGAAGTCCGAGAGATTAGGTTCTCTATTCTCCCCTGTCTGTGTAACAGGCCTGTGGAGTGCAGTGCAGGGCAGCCCCAGAGTAGAAGCTCATGAAATAGCAGCTGAAATAATGGAAAACACGCAGTTGTTTGTGTGACCATGACTCAAAGTGCCCACTAGAGGGCACAAAACTTTAAGATAGATTTTTTTTTTACAGGTCAATAAACTGGATAAATTATAATTATTGGAATAATAAGTTAAAAAAAGATAACTTTTATTGCATACTTTCTAAGGGCCAGGAACTCTCCCAAACACCTTATATGCTTAACTTTATTTACTATATTCTCTTCACCTAGCCACATCATAAATTATAATTAGGCAAATTGTTAGTTAACTTGTTTGTTTTTTTTCAATGTTTAAATGTGATTAAACCAACATGTATTTATATTTGACCAGGGAATTTGAAATTTATTTTTCCAGTCATCTTTTGCTTATGTTGTTAGTTAATTGTATTAGTTAGTTAACTTGTCTTTCATTTCTGTCCGACCACCGGACTGGAAGTTCCATGAGGATAATGTGGGTTTAGTTTATTGTTCTGTCCTGGTTAGGGAATCTGGGTCACTGTCAAAACTAAAATCAGTAAGATTGTCCCTTTAGAAGAACTTGTCCTTTGATTTAGTTGTTGATTATGCTGATTAAAGGTATTGGTAGTTATTTAGACCAATTTGTGAATGTACATTCAAAATGTGCTCATGTAGTGCGAACCTCATTCCAAGCACAGTTCTAAGGACCTTGCATTCTTACAAAGGTGCTGTTATTAGCTCCGTTTAACAGATGTGGAAACTGAGGCACAGAGCTGCTTGTGTGTGTGTGTGTGTGTTTTAATTAATCCTCACCCAAGGATGTTTTTCCACTGATTTCTTTCTTAGAGAGAGTGGAAGAGTGAGATAGAGACATGGAGAGAGAAACGTTGATGTGAGAAAGACACATTGATTGGTTGCCTATCACACGCCCTCACTGGGGTGGGAGATGGAGCCTGCAATCGAGGTTTGAGCCTTTGACTGGAATTGAACCTGGGACCCTTCAGTCTGTGGGCCAATGCTCTACCCACTGAGCAACACAGGCCAGGGACAGAGCTGCTTCTTATGTTAGGAAACATGCCCAAGATGTCACAGCCAGTAAATGGCAGAGGCAGGACTCCCACTCAGGTATCCTGGCTGCAGGCTCCAGGCACATAACCACTCCTCTGCCTCTAAAATTTACTTAATTTGACACAGTTGTTCCACGAAGCAGTAATTGCATCAGTAATAATTCTTCTGAGCCACAGCAAACAAATTGAGGGGAACTTTTATGCCTTTTTGCACAATGGACTTTTCATGTGTTTGAAATAGTGGTGCTGGGAAAATCAGCATATCGAGGACAGAAGGAATCCTTGCTTCTCAAAAACCTTGTTTCCACCTGGTGAGAAATAATGAAGTATGATTTGATCTCCTTCCCACAAAAACCGAACACCTGCACCAACCAACCAACAGGCAAAGGCCAGCGTTCTCGGCACGTCCGTCTGCAGAAACGCCAGAGCATGAGAAGCAGAAATCTTTTAATATCATCAAGGAAGTTTTGCAATTGAAACAACACGCAGAACCACATGACTCGGCAATTCCACCTCTTGGGACCTGAAAACAGGTATTCCCACAAAACACCCCAAGCAGCACCAGCCACAATGAGGCGATTCACAGCAGCCAGGACGTCCATCCTCAGATGAATGGATAAACAAAAGCTTTGCCCTGCAATGGAACCCTGTTCCCTGGCGAAGGGAAGGAAGTGCTGATCGGTGCTACAGTGGAGATGAACTTGAGAAACACGAGGATGAGTGAAAGAAGTCAGGCGGAAAATGTCACCCTGTGTATGCCTCTGTTTATCGGAGGTCTCAGAAGAGGCCAATCCATAGAAACAGGAAGCAGATTAGTGACTGGGAGGTGCTGGAAAGAGAGGGGACAGCTACATATCGGGTAACCAGCTCGGCCTGGAGTCTCCGTGGAACACACTTGAAATGAAAGCCCTCCCCCAGGACAGGGCTCAGCCTCTCCCACCCGCACTGTACACCCCGCTCTCCTGCCTTCGGTTCTCAGACCTCTCCCTCACAGCTGCCTTCTCCCGGCCCCTGAGTCCCCACTCCCCGCTGGCTGGCCTTAGGTCACAGGGCCTCCCCTCGGAGTGATTCTCTCTGGAGTATGCACTGGTGACAAGGGGCACTCAAGTCTCACACAATAGTGGATCTTTTTCCATGTCTTTTTTATTGATTTCAGAGAGGAAGGGAGAGGGGGACGGGGGGCGGGGGGAATGAGGGGGGAGAAAGAGAGAGAAATATCAATGATGAGAATCATTAACTGGCTGCTTCCTGCACGCCCCCTACTGTGAATCAAGCCTGCACCCCAGGCATGTGCCCTGATGGGGAAGCAAATCGAGACCTCCAGGGTCCTAGGTCAATGCTCAGCCCCTGCAATGGCTGGGTCTTTGGGGTAGGAGCAAACGTGGATTCTCTGGGTTTAACTTCCTTTACTCTCAGCTCCACTGAGAGCTGGTGGACCTGTGTGCAGACCTGTTAGAGCAGTGGTCGGCAAACTCGTTAGTCAGCAGAGCCAAAAAAATCGGCAAACTCGTTTGTCAGCAGAGCCAAATATCAACAGTACAACGGTTGAAATTTCTTCGGAGAGCCACATTTTTAAAACTTGAACTTCTTCTAACGCCACTTCTTCAAAACAGACTCGCCCAGGCTGTGGTATTTTGTGGAAGAGCCACACTCAAGGGGCCAAAGAGCCGCATGTGGCTCGCGAGCCGCAGTTTGCTGACCACTGTGTTAGATGAGGCACGGGCTTCTCTCTCAGAAGCTAGAAAGGGACTCCCCTGTCCAAACGGAGCCAGGGTAGGTCAAAGCCGGCAAAAGCGACAGCATGTCTGAGGTCCGGGGAGCACACAGCGGGAGCAGCGCGGGGTTGCGGGCGGGATCAGCAGCGCGGGCTTGGCTGGGGAATGCCGAGACCCCAGAGGCTGCACCCAGTGTCTGCCAGTAAGCCCAGTAAGCCGTGGGGCTGGCTGGAGGCCTGGGCTCCCCTGGGCTCTGTCTCCAAGAGAGAGGACGGCGTGGGGCCGGGCTTTCTCCCAGACGTGTGCTGGGCTGCGGGGAGCTCCGGGGGACCCCTCTGCGGCTGGCTTCTCTGGGCCTGGGCTGCAGCAGCGCGTCCCCGGGCCCCAGCTGAGCGCGGCTGCACAGGGTGTTCCTTTTCCAACCGCAGACCGACCCACCCGGCAGGTTTGCCGGCCAGGGCCCCGTTCCAGGCCAACAGGTGTGAGCGGCAGGCGCTCGGCAGTCCGGCCCGGGCTGCAGCCCCGCCAGCAGCCGGGAGACCAGACCGCGGGCTCTCGGAAGGGGAGTGCCGCCCAACCCTCAGGACCAAGCGGGAAGGACCTGGGGTACGAAGCCCCCGGGAGCCCCAGGACTCTGAGCAGCTGTGCCTGCCTCTCTCTTTATCCCCCTCCTCCTTCCCTCACCCCTGAACCCCTCGATCTCTCACCCCCACTCCTTCCTCCTCCTGCTGCCCCGACCGACCCCCCTGTCTCCTCATCCATTAACCCCCGCCCCCTGCCCCACTATCATCTTCCTCCTCCATTCTCTCCCTCCCTCTTTCCATACTCTTTCCTTCCATGCTCCCGGATTCCCTCCCCCCACTTTTCCTTGCCCTCACATTCCCACCCCCCATTCTCCCCTCCACCCCACCCTTAGCTTTACCCCTTCCTCCACCTTTCCACTAGGCCCAACATCTCCCTCCATTTTGCTTCTTTTCACTTACCTCTCCCCCCTAATAGCTCCCTCTCCCTCCCTTTTCTCCCCCCCACTCTTTCCAGCCTCCCTCACTTCCCTCCCCACCCCCCTTTCCCCACCACCCCCACTCCTCCCCGCTCCGCCCCGCCCAGCAGTGTTTGCTTTTCTCCCGGATCCAGATGAAAGGGTTGCCCTGCCCCAGCCTGTGCCCTGCCCACTTCTGCCTGCTGGGGTCCTGCTTCATGGCCGAGGGCTCGGGGGCTCGGGCCCTGGGGAAAGGGCCCCCTCTCAGCATCCAGTACCTGCGGGCCCAGTACGAGGACCTGCGGCAGCAGCAGAGGGCCCAGGCGCACTGCGTGGTGCTCCCCAAAGGTAGGGCGGGAGCAGCCGGGAGGGGTGGAGGAGGGCCTAGCTGTGGGGGTGGATGGGATGGGTAGGGGGTCCCCAGCTCTAAGCAGGTGGGCCTGGGCTCTGCTGGCCCACCCTTCTGTTGGGGGAGAGCGGGAATGCTGGCGTCTGGAGTCAGAGTCAGAGAGGCTGGTGCAGGCAGCTCTGAGGGCCTCACCCTGACACCTGGCCGCAGCCTGCTGTTCCCTGGCCTCTGCTCTCCGCTCCCATCTTGCTGGACGGGTCTGCCTGGTGCACAGGCTTGGCCCCTGCAAGGCCAGGTGGGGAGATGGAGCTCTGCTTCCTGGCTGGGTCTTACCAGGCACCATCTCTTGCAAACCCAAGCGCAGGGCTCGGGTCCGAGGAGGAGCCCTGGCTGGGGAGCTGGCTCATCGCAGCCTCAACAGCAGCCAGGGAGGTGCAAGGAGACACAACAGCCCCTTCCTCCCGGGGCGAAGCCTGCCCCCCTGGGAACTCAGGTCTCATCGCAGGAGGAAGGCAGGAATGAGGTGCAGAAATCCAGCGACTGTGACACCCTGGCCCCTCGACCTCTCCTGGAGGAATGGGCCAAGGAGGTGGGAGGTCCCCCCCAGGGCCAGGCTGTGCCTGCGAGTGGCTGTGGCCATTGGTAGTCACGATGGGGCTTTGAGGAAGCATGGCATCCCCACCTCCTCTGTCCTCAAAGCAGCACAGGGCACTGAATATCTGTGAAGGTTTCCATGCTGTAAGGTGTTAATCCCAGAACGCCGTTAAGAAAACGGTACCGCGGCTACAAAGCAGGAACCAGTCCTCAGAATCCCCACCCGCGTTAGCGTCTGGGGGACAGTGACTGCAGACGGGGCGGCCTGGGCCCTCGTTTCTCCGGGATTCCCAGGCCTGGAGCTCAGGGGCTGCCTCTGACTCTGTCCCCCAGCGCCCCCCACTCCTGCCAGACACTGCCACCTACAGAGCCTCCCCCAGGCGACAATGGCCAGAATTCACCAGGGAGCTGCCCTGACATTCCGAGGCCCCCCCAGGCTGGTCGGTCACAGGCCTGCTTTCTGCAGGAACATGCCTTCCACGTGCCTCCGCTCCCTGACATTCGTTCGGCCTGAAATGCTAGTTCCTTAGCTCGCCCTCGGCTCACTCCCCCGATGCAGGAAAACATGAGGCCTAGTCGGGCTGGTGTGGCTCAGTGGTTGAGCGTCGACCCAGGAACCAAGAGGTCCCCAGTTCGATTCCTGGTCAGGGGTTGAGACTTGACCCCCAGTGGGAGGGCATGCAGGAGGCAGGCAGATCAGTGATGTTACTCGCTCAGTGATGTTTTTCTCTCTCTATCCCTCTCCCTTCGTCTCTCTCTAAAAATCAATAAAAGCATATTTAAAAAAAAAAAAAACGAGGCTTATTATTAAATTCTATTATGCTCGCCTCTTTTCTCCATCTCTCTCCAAATGTTCATTTTATTATATTCACTGGCTTACTGTTTTGCTACCCCACTAGAACCCATCACGAAGGTACGGATTTTTGTCTCAGTGTTCACTGCTGTACTGCCAGCAGCATGATAAACAATGCCTGGCACATAAGTGCTCAATAAATATTTGTTGAAGGAATGAATAATTTTGTGTCTGTGTGTGTGGTGTGAGAGAGAGAGAGAGAGAGAGAGAGAGCGAGCTTGCATGGGTGTGAGTGAGGTTGGGAGTGCACACATGTGATCATGTGTGTGTCCATGTACATGTGTACACACACACACACGCCATGTACTGGGCACCTGGCTTCTGTGACATTTGGGGCGTAGCCCTCTTTAACGGAGCTGCCAGGTACCTTCCAGCAGTGACCCTGCTTGTGCCTTGCTTTCTCAGGAGGGAACACGCCCGCTCCTGCTGAGCCCATGGTCAGCGCTGTTTGGATTAACAAGGAGAGGAGGCCCTCCCTGGCCCAGGACAAGGGGGACCCCGAGGCAGCGGCGATGCGGGAGGAGGCCGGCGGTGGCTCTCTGCAGGTCCCCGGGTGTCCATGGCACACACACCTACAGATGCACTGCGCGGTCCAAAGCTCCCACCAGGACGCCAGCCGTCAGGCACATCACCACGGCCTGCTCCCGGGGGCCGAGCACAGGCGTCCTCGGGAAAGAGACTCGAGCTTAGAGACCACCACCCCAGAGGCAGCCCAGCATGAACATCGAGTGGACAATCCGCAGACACGGACAGTGGGCTCCGGCCTACACAACGGCCTTCCGTGGCCTTCTCCCACAAAGAGCCCCCAACGGCCTGGGAAACCAGCGCACTACCCGTTTCCCCAGCGGAAAACGCCCAGGATCTCCCAAGCTGCCCGCAACCTGGGCTTGTACGGCCCACCCTGAGGCTTTCTCCTCAGCCAGATGTCCCAGCCTGGAGGCCAGCTCTGGTCTCATCACACAACCCAGAGGCAGAGCCACAAGGAGGGCCCCCAGCTATGAGCAGAACTGGGATAACTCACTGGTGGGGTTGTGGGGAATGAGCCTCATGGTGGGCACACGGTCTTGTCCTTCAGAAAAGAAGAGGTTTGTCCAGAGCAGACTGCTCACAGTTCAGGAGGAAAGAGCGCTGTCCGGTCCACGCAGCCCGCTCTGCTCACACAGAAGACACGGCTCCGTTGCTAGGGAGTCCTGGAGGCCCACTCCTTAAGGAGAGGTCCAGTAGGACACCTGCTCAGTCCCTAGAGCCAGGGAACCAGTTTGAGACATAAAGCAGGGACCCTGGCCAATGGGATGCGTAGCGGTGCCCTGGAGTCAACTAATGCAGACAATCTTGTTTCCCAATCTTGTTTCTTCTCATGTGTCCTGGAGAAGATGGGCTCTGAGAACTGACATTTTCTGGTTGCTCAGCCTGGAGGCCAGCTCACTTCCCGGTCACTACATTCACTTTAGTGACCATGCCATTTCCGCTTGAGCTTCCCAAAGTATGGTCACCCTGGGTAAAGAGGGGCGGACAATTCCACCGGTGCCTCCTTGTGAGTTTGAGGGTCTTTAGGAAGGGTTGGTCACCTCTCACCTCTCACCAAGACTGCACATTTCAGTGTCATCACATATTTACTTCCTCCTGTTCTTCCCTTCCTCGATCCCTTTTCCCTCCTTCCCTCTCTTTCTCTCTCTCTCTCTTCCTTCCTTCCTTCCTTCCTTCCTTCCTTCCTTCCTTTTTTTCTTCCCTTCTATTTTTCTAGTCGTCTGTCATCTCTCTCTTCCTCTCTCCCACTCCCCTCTCTCCAGACTGAATTAGTAAACAGTGCTGATCGTTGACAATCTATAGTAATAGCAGCCTGAGCAGCAGCAGCCAGAGAAATGCTCCTGCTTAGAAAATGTGTTTGCCACAAACTGTTCCCTTTTCAGCTGAATTTGGATCACTCTGAGCATTCTGGGATATTTTAAACCTAAAAGGAAGTACAGCAGGTGTTACTTGGGTGTGATGGGGAATAAAGTATGTCTTTCCTAGTTAATGTTTGACTTCAGTAATGATATTTAAACACATCCAAGGCGCCTTTTCCTCATATAAATCCCCTCTCTGTAAAGTTTCACCCCTCCCTCTCCCCCCACACACCCCAGGACACAGTCTTGCCTATCCCCTTCCAGGATTGTCATTACAAGTCAAAAAAATATATATGTGCCTGCTCTTTTGGACCACCCAGAAACTCACTCCAATTTGGAGATTCCTTGTGTTTCCTTTTGTGAATAACTAATAAGAGCTTGTTCATTTTTTTCATTAATTTTTTAATAGTCTAATGAAAACCAAGAAAAATTTCTGAAAAACACTGTGTCCTTTGATTTTGTTTTTTAAAAAGGATTCCCCACCGAACCCTCCTTATTATAGCGTATCAGTCAGGATAGGCTGTGTTTTGCTGCAGAAACAAACAACCCCCAAATCTCACAATAGAATCTTTTTTTTTTTTCTCACTCATGAAGTCTACTGCGGATTTGGGCAAACTCCCAGGGCAGCTTTCCTGCATCTATTACCAGCAACACAGGTGCTTTAATCTTGTGACACCACCTTACCGATATGGCAGGAGAGGCTATGCATTAATAGTCATGTACTGACTCTCATCACTTTTACTCCCATTGCATTGTCCAAAGCAAGTCACATGGTCCTATCTCCACGTGAAGGGTATGAGAAAGTACAATCATCCCATGTACCAAGAAGGGGAGAAGAAATGGAAGCACAGGTGAGCATCACTAATGGCTAACACAGGTAGACAGGGGCCAAGCCATAGCACAATACTAGGTTTCATTCTGAACACAATAAGCAGCCATTTAGGGATTTATATACAAGACTAAATTTATTTTTATTTGCAAATTAACCAGGTTACTCTGGTTGTTCTAAGGAGGATGAGTTGATGGTCATATTAAGAGGCAATGTGGGGGAGGGGTGGAAGGGCCATCGCAAGTTCAAGTGGGAAAGATGCTGTGAGTTCAAGTAAGAGTGGAACCAGAGAGACGGAGAAAATGTGAACACATCTGACTCATTCTTTGGAGGTAGAATCAGTAGCATTTACTGAAGGAAAACCCTCAGTTCAGTTTGGACTGAGTTTGAGATGCTCATGAGGCACACAAATGAAGACATCCAATAGACCTGTGGATAAATGAAGCGAGGTTCTGGGCTAGACTTTCGAATTTAGGTGTCATGAGTATATAGAGATTCTCCAAAGAATGAGAAAAGAGGAGGTTGCCTACACAGAGAGTAGAGAGAAGACAGGGTTCAAAATGAGTCCGGAGAACTCCCAATTTACTTAGTTGAAGAGCCTCCAAGGATTTCCCCAATTCTTACCGAGAAGAGGTGGCGTAGATAAAGGAGGAGGAAGCAAAGGACACTGAGGAGGAGAGACCAGGAGAAAGAAGAGCTGGGGATGATGCTGCCGGCTAGGCTACTCCCCTAATCGCAGCCCTCCCACCAATGCCCATTATCTAGAGTCCGCCTTCTTCAGTCCGGAGTCCCTCTACCTGGAGCGTGGTTTTTTGTTGTTGTTGTTTTTGTGGTGGTTAATCCTCATGCGAGGATATTTTGCCATTGACTTTTGGAGAGAGTGGAAGGGAGAGGAAGAGACACACAGAAAGAAACATCGATGTGAGAGAGACTCATCGATTGGTTGCCCCCCCCGAAGGTCAGGCACAGGGATCGAGCCTGCAACTGAGACACGAACTGGGGACCCTTCCCTCTGCAGGCCCATGCTCTATCCACCGAGCCAAACCAGTTAGTGCTTGATGTGTTTTTAAGAGGCCAGGGTCCAAGAGGAAATGTCAGGTGTGGGAAAACATCTCAGTCAAAGGCAGGCCAGGTAGGTGTTAGCAAGTTCAGGCTCATTCTCATTGAGAGTGGCTTGGCCCTGAGGGCCTGCCTTTCCCCACCCAGCATTGGGGCCGCCCCTGCCTGGGCGGGCTGCGGATTGAGTGTTCCCTGCAGCAGAGCTTGAAGGGAGAGGAGGCAAGGGGAAGCTAGTGTGCCATCCCTCCACTCCCGCCCCACAAGGTTGCTTCTGCCAAGCGCAGGAGCCTGGAACCATCTCTCTGTTTCGCAATCACACCCTTTTACCAACCCCTGGGCTATCAGACCTGCTGGGGCGAAGGGCTCAGGTTACATGTGAGCTCTCACTCTACTCTAGACTCAGAGTTTCTCTCCCCTGCTGGCCAGGAAGGGAGCTAAGGCTCTCTTCCCTCCCTCTCCACAGCCCTAGCAGGTTCTCCGAAACCAGAGAGCAACCGCTCACGCCATAAAACCTGCAGCAGGCAGATGACATTCCTTAGAGTCACCCCTCAGAGCGCTCTCCCTCTCTCCCCCTTCCACCCCCACCCCTTCAGCCCACAGTGAAGGCGCCCCCGCGTGGCTGCCCTGAGACTTGCTTCAATCTTCCCGGGCTTCAGTCTCAGCACTGCCTTTGTGTAGACATGACCTTGGCTGAACCCCTGAACTCGTAGAGCCAGCTCCGGCTGTAAAGTGAGGCGATAAGAGCCCCCCACCCCCACCCCACCCCACCCTACCCCCGTGGGGTTGAGGATGCAGCCCGCAGAGTCCTTCTCATCTGCTGCCAATTCTGCTCCGTCCCGCTAGGGGGCAGGCGCCCCGCACGACGGCTCAGCCTGATTTCCTAACTTTCCGTCGCTCTCCTGCATTCAAGGGCTTTCGTGCCCGCTCTGGACACGCGAAACCACTGGGGTTTGAAAGTCTGTTTCATATTCAAGTCGGAGCCCTCCCGCTTTACCCCTTCCCTGTCCCCCCTCTCCCAGCACAGCCGGATGTACACCTTTAAGGCCAGCGGGAGGGGTGTCTGAGCTGCAAGACCGTTCAGCGCCCACAGCTGCTGGCGCGAGGGTGGAAGGACAGCGAGGACACAGGCTGTTTGTTTGTGTGCACTTTGGTCTCCTGTCCCCGGGCTGTTGACACTGACCTGGCTCCTGGTCCGCGGGCTCGGCGCGTGGACACGTGGCGGCCCTCACGGGCTCCTGCAGGGGAGGGACCCTATCCAGGCAGCTCCCCTGGCACTGGGGGTCCCTGTGGGGAGGTTACACCTGCACCAGCTGCACACCATCGTCCCCCCTCCCTCCAATCAGGGGTCCGCTTCTCTTTGCTAGTGGTCCCCCCCTCCCCCCGCCCCGTCTCATCTACCCACAGCTGGCCCAAATATTTGAATCCATTTGTGCTAAAAAAAAAAAAAAATTCCTAAAATTTCTTAATATACCTCCTGTTATCTTTTAACACCACTAAGTTAAACTCCCTTCTTCTGACTCCCTCCCTCCCTGAGTTCTGTGTCACCATAGCTGGGAAACTCTTTCAAATACAAGGTCGGGCCAAGGCACGTGTCTAGTTGTTCGTATGGGAAAGAAATACAATAGTTCATAACTAGTAATACAAGAATATGAACTCTGCGTTGCACATACTCACAGGTGTATTTCTGAATACTCACATCTGTATTTGCCCACCCTGTATTTTTTTTTAATTGTTTTTTTACGGAGAGGAAGGGAGATGGATAGAGTGTTAGAAACATCAATGAGAGAGAAACATTGATCAGCTGCCTCCTGCACACCCCCTGCTGGGGATGTGCCCGCAGCCAAGATACATGCCCTTGACCGGAATCGACCCTGGGATGCTTGAGTCCGAAGGCCGACGCTCTATTGACTGAGCCAAACCGGTCTCGGCCATCCACCCTGTATTTTTGAAATAAAACAGCCAGTGGGGAAGTGGGTGCTTCTTGTGGAGGCCAGAGGGAACCACGGTGTTTTGTAAAATACCTGTGGATGCAAACGGGACTGTCATAGCGCTGACAAGCTGTGGGGAAGGGGAAGGAGAAAGGGGCCCCTGGCCTGGCAGGAATGACAAGTTCAGGGACTGAAAAAAAAATTTTTTTTTCTTTGATTAAGGTGTTACATATGTGTCCTTATTCCTCCATTACCCCCCACCTTCCTTTCATGCCCCCACCCTCCTGTTGTCTGTGTCCATTGGTTAGGCCCATATGCATGCATATGAGTCCTTTGGTTGATCTCTTGCCCTTACCCCCACCCTCCCCTACCTTCCCTGAGGTTTGACGTTCTGATTGATGTTTCTCTGTCTCTGGATCTGTTTCTGTTCATCAGTGTGTGTTGTTCATTATAACCCACAAATGAGTGAGATCATGTGATATTTATCTTTCTCTGCCTGGCTTATTTCACTGAGCATAATGATCTCCATCTCCATCCATGTTGTTGCAAATGATAAGAACTCTTTTTTTCCCCTGCAGCATAGTATTCCATTTGTGTAGATGTACCACAATTTTTTAATCCACTCATCTGCTGATGGGCACTTAGGCTGGTCCCTCAGCATGTTCCAGCCACATGGACAGCCTTCAATGCCACTCCCCCGCTCCTGGCTCCACTAAGACCAGATGCATTTCATAAACTCAATCATTACTACTAAGCATCTCTGGCAGGCCAGTATGTCTCTCCTGAAACAACTCATAAACTCACGATTAAAGAATATCATTTATCTTTAGTTAAATACATTACTAGTGTCCCGGTGCATGGATACATGCACATTGAAAAGGAAATTAATTAGAAGAAATATTTTAATATCACTATTTGTGTCTTGCTAATGAAAAGAAAATAGGATTCTACTGAGTTTCCTTTCTACCTACTCCAGGACTTGTGAAAGGGTCAAATGAGATGAGGCATGGGATATGCTTCACAGACATTTGGTTAAACTGTAAAATGTTTGCACCTGGCTATAAAGCAAATTGTGTTCCTGGGCTGAAGAAACTCCAAGGAAACTAGTTATTAGGGAAAGAAAGCTGGGCATTGCTATGTGATGTCATTACCCAGTGCCCACAGCCACTGTTTCTAGGCTGGGCTGCAGGCCAAATTTTGTGGGATCTTGGCAGTGTTGGCTGCAATTTGGTGGGGTATCACTCTGGATTGGGACAGGGCCTGTGTCCCTCTCAAGGGAAGCTGAGTGTTGATGTGTCTGCTCCAGGTTCATGGTGCTTTTACTTTATAATTGGCCGGCGTGCATCAATGCAGCTCCTGTGTTGAACATCTGCCCCATGGTGGTCAGTGTGCATCATAGCTTCTGGTTTGTCGGATGGACACTTAGCCTTTTATATATATAGATAGAGTGTTAGCTAAGGGTCATGGCCATCCTCTGGCAGCTTGGGAGATAAGCATGAAGTCACTCCAAACTAATGGAGATGAACCCAGACTAAACACCATGGCAAAGATATTGGGCAGCCACCAGAACCTTGTTCGGGTCTATCTATATGGCTTACAACTCAGGGGCGGAGAAACTTGCACAGAGTCAAGCAGCTGCATGACCCCGAGAGGCTACGAAAGGCACTCCGCTGCACTGGAGTGAGACAGATAACACGACTGAGGGACATATGAACAGAGTCAACTTATTTGTATCTGTGAGTTGTTGTCCTTGTGATATCCCAGGCCAGTCCAGGCTGAGCCTCCCCATGAGTCCTTGTAAGTATGTCAACACCGATCCCATAAGTCTCCGCACGAGTCCTTGCTGGCATGTCGACACCGCTCCCTCACTGGAGGACTGGAATGCAGGAGCTGGAGGGCTGTTTGCAATGCACAAGGAGGCGTATGTCATCCTTTGGGTTAAGATGTCATTGCGTTAAGATGATCTGGAGGCCATTCAGGGCCTGTGGGCGGTCCCGTGTTCTGCTGACTGTTCTTCTTCCCACAGTTTGTGCTGTTATAACTACGGGAAGGGATAAAGTCGATGTGGACTGTGTGATGAGGGAGCATGGGCAACCTCAATGAAAGTTTTAACACTTATTTCTTCCGGCTGAGAGCTGTCCCCTTGTCCGCTTTCGGAACAGCAGTGGAAATCCCAGAATGACTGCCTCCCAGTCTCTAGAAGCTAGTCTGCTGTTTGCTTCCATCAAGTCAAGGAAGTCAGCCTAACTGGTTTGACTTGATAGAGTGTTGGCCTGTGGGCTGAAAGGTCCCAGGTTCAATTCTGGTCAAGGGCATGTACCTTGGTTGTGGGCACATCCCCAGTAGGAGGTGTGCAGGAGGTAGCTGATTGACGTTTCTCTCTCATCGGTGTTTCTAACTCTCTATCCCTCTCTTCCTCTCTGTAAAAAATCAATAAAATATATTTTTAAAAATCAGGGAAGTCACAGCTCCTGAAGGTTCAGCAAAGAGGCAGGGAATGGGCACCTACCACTGTTATTCCAGTACCTGGCTTTACTGCATCTTACCGTTACCATGGCAGCAGGTCCAGGCGGTGATGGAGGAACAGGGTGGAAAAAGTTTGAGCTTCTGAAGTGCTGCTGAAAACAAGCCTGAACTCAGACCTCGAATGCTCCCTGTGGACTGTAATAGGAGAAATAAACCCCTATCTTCTTTCAACCACTGAATTAGTTATTGGGGCTCTTTGTTGACAGTCTAGCTTTACCTGACCCAATACAGAAACGGACACTTCGAATTGGGGTGATTCAGTAACATATGTGCATGTGTGTGTGTGTGTGTGTGTGTGTGTGTATGTATGTGTGTATTTGTGAACAGGGGGTGCTGAAGGAAACAGGTGCTTTGGGTTGGAGAGCTGGAGATGCTTTCTATGGCATTCTAGAACATTTGCATAACCCGGTAAGCTCGTGTGATCACTTAGTCCCATGCCTGTGTGCTCAGGGGAACCTGTTGGAAAGAGCCAGAATCCTAGCGGGTGTGGGCTCTCAGTGACCGTGGCTGCTTCTTGCAGAGACTGTGGATGCCCCACTCATACCCACAAGCCCAGTTTCCAACAGTCAGCAGTACCCGCTCTCTCCCTCTTGGTGCTGGTCTGTGCTCTCTTGGTTGGAGAGAAAACAGAGCTGTCCTGGGACCAGGGCTGTTTGCTACGGAACCAAGTCCATTTAGAGGGAGGTAAGAGCACAGGCTTTGGCACGACCGCCTTGGATGTGCATCCTCCTTCCACCACGGGTCGCATCACCTGAAGCAAGTTATTCAAGCTCAGTGTGCCTTTCCTTATTTATAACCCGGGGCTGACACTAAATAGTAGATGCTGCAAAGGAGCGCTGTAAGAACCGAGTGAAGTCATCCAGGTAAAGCTCTCAGCGCAGTGCCTGGTGCGGGCGCTGTTGGGATAAGCACGCAGCGGTCTGCTGCCCTCTGGTGGCCGAGGGCCGTTTTCCATGGAAACGCAAATGTAAGTAAAAGCGTCGCACCTGAACCGCATGTAGGACTGCGGCAGCGGCGGTTTTGCACGGCGGTGTTTTGGGGGTGGCCGCGTGTCTTTGCAGATGGCGTGCAGTCTAGCACGAAGGGTGAGAAACCCTCCTGGCCAGGAAGGTTCAGGGCTTCAGTTGTTTTGACTTTAAGGATCACTGCCACCTACTGGCCGCGCTTCATACTTGCAGGCAGAAGGGACCATCTGGAGCCAACCAAAACTGAAAATAGAGATTCCTTGTGATTTCTTTTTCTTCCACTCTTGTTAGTGAGGGCTTCAGTCCTACATCTTGGGTCATCCTGTGTGTCTTCTCATCACAGTGGTTTTGTTCTCCACCAGTGATTAAATATTCCGGAATTATGTGAACCAGTTGTTCAACTTTGGGCATTTTGAAACCAGCCATCATAGGAATAATTACACCACGAAAATTGGCCAACGCTTATTAGGACAAACGGGAAAGATGGTCATGCCTCCTACAGCAGAAATCATCTTGTGGCTTCTGGGGCCTTTGTTCATTTGAGCTCTCTCTCCCTGTTACAGGTAGCCGTGCCTATGGCACCCCTTGTGGCTTATTTATCTTCTAATTAACTCAAAAGTTCTACAGCTGAGCTGAACAGCCACAGGCTTGGAGCCTTCCAGGCAGGAGGAGAGCTGAGAGTATCAGAGCAGCTCTGATTCCCCCAACACACACACACACACACACACCCCAACACCGCTCTGTCTCCTGGGACCAGTGAGATGGGCCAGTTCAGTCCCTCAAGGCCTCTAATTTTGTTTGGATGTTGCCCCGCCAGAACTTTCTGAAGTGGATCAGGTCACGAAGCAAACACATTTCTCCACCACACCAGTGATTCACAACTCTGGCTACACATTAGAAACACCTGGGGAGCTGCTAAAACATACCCAAGTCCATACACCTGTCTGCCCCGTTTAGAGAAAGTAAGTCAGAATATCTAGGGATGAGGACCAACCACCAATATCTTAAACACACACACACATACACACACACACCACAGCACTAGACAATGATGTTCAATGCACCCGGGACCCCGCAGTTAAGTCTCAACGTATATAGATACTATCCTCTCCACATGTTCTTTCTCGTCTGCTCAGACCCTTCAGAAGGGCTTCGCTGGAGAATCTGTTAGACTCTCAGCTCTGCTTCTCCAAGACCCACCCGGCGGTGAGTCGATGTGCTGGGCAAACACATAAAAGCCCCAGCCAACATTCAAAACAGCTCAGAACTGCACATGACTGGACCTGTAGCTTAGAAAGGATGCAGCAATTTGCCAATTTTTCAGCAGAGGTGGTGTGCCCAGACCCTGTTCCTTACTCACTCTCCAGATGGATGACTCCAGAGTGAGGTCCTTGGTCCCGGGACCACCACCAGCAGCCGCAGCAGAGTCTCCCGGCTAAAAGTTTTCAGGCTGCACCCAGACCTCCTGAATCAGAAATGCTGGACACGGGGCCCAGCTGCGTGTAACAAGCCCTCCAGGTGATGCGAGTGTCCATCACACTCGAGAAGTGTCCCCAGAGCCACATGGCTGTCAGCAGCTGACCACTGCGGAGACAGAATGCTGTCCAGATGCGAAGGCCGAGAAAAGCCAAGGAGGGAGAGACTCGTGATTTTACTTCTCTAGGGACCAGCAGATCCATTCCAAGCTGTTCAGAGTTCGCCACCTGGGAACTCAGAATCCAGTGTCTGGATAACTCCCACCGAGGCTACGTTACCTCAGGGAATTTTTTTAACGCTGTAGTATGCAGACGTTTTTCTTTCTCTGAGAGAAAGCATCTGGATGCTTGGGCCACCTTTGGAAATGGTCAGTGTGGCCTGTTATTTCCCGCGGTCCTGTTCTTTGCCTGAGTGTCATCTTGCACATTTCAAGCCTTTTGAATGGCTCCCTGTCCATTTCCCATGTGATCTGCGCCCCTGGCAGCCCGTTCGGAGTGTTGTGTGGGTTCTGTGTAAGCAGGGATCTAGTCCCTACCCTCTGTGGCCCAGGAATTCCATAATTAGAATGAGCAAGACTCCAAAGTAACCCCCTGGCCTCATGCGCTCCACAAGGTAGTCTCTTCGCCACCAATAAGAAACAGGGGAGATGAACCTGGGGTAATGGCCATAGGTTCCCTCTACCTCTAATCTCAGATAAAAGCCTGCGTACCTGCCCCCGCCCATGAGGGGTCCGTGCTTCACGTGGGTGGCTTTGCAGGAAGAGCCTCCTCAGAACCCCTCCAAAATGCCTTCTACTCGGACCACACCAGACACCTCATTGCACCCCCGGCCTTTCTCAGCCTGAGTGCTCAGCAGCCCCGACACCAAAGCTCAGTCCCATGTGCCTCGGCTCACTGGCTCTGCCTAAGGCCCAGATGTTAGGATGGAAAGAGGACCAGGATCTCTGAACCCACAGCCAATCACAACCCACCTGGTCCTGGTTGGGGGTGGAGTGGTGGGGTGAGGAACACCCAGGCCAGCAAGCTTTCTTCCTCATTAGCTGGTCACATGTTGGCATGGACTCCACTCATTCCTCTCCGTCCAGGGCTGTGTGGTCTCCTTGGACCCTTTCCATGGACTCTTTATTCTAGTTTCTTTATTCCGTCTTCTTGGCTGCAGCTTTGTGGTATAATTTACATACGATAAAATTTACCCGTTTCAAGTGTACAGCTCAATGACTTCCAGTAGAGTTGTCAAATCATCACAATTTGATTTGAGCACATTTTCATCACCCCGTCTGTGGTCTCTTCTGGTTCCTCTTTGGCAGCTGGGGTGCCTGGGCCAGCTTCTCTCACCGCCTCCTGGAAGAGCTGATCCCTGAGAAGTGCCCAGAGGGAATTCAGATGAAGAAACCCCACTCTCCTCCCCTCCCCCGACCCTGCACCTCATCACAGCCTTGGCCTTGATCCACTGGAGCCCTCTTCCTGCACAGCACAGTGAGAGGCTGTAAGGTCACCAAGACCTTGCACATGTTATCAGGGTTATGGACTGTGCACGCACAGCTGCCAGTGTGTGTTCCTGGGTGAAGAGTGGTTAATGCAACCCATGGACACAGACAATGGGGTGGTGAAGGCTGGGGAAGGGGTGGCTGGCGCTAGTTGGAGGTGAGCGGGGGGGGGGGGGAGACATCTGTAATAGGGTAAAAACAAAAGCAATAGGGCGGGGAAGGGCTGGGGGTGGCAGAAGGAATGGGAAATACCGAATACTTTCAACAATTAAAAATACATTTTATAAAACAACAACAATGCCTTGAGTCAGATTGCCCGGGTGCAAATTCAAGTGCTGTCATTGACGAGCTGTGGCAGGTCTCCTGACATGGAAAGTGGAAATCAAAAAGGTACATCCAATGACGGTGAGAAATAGAGGACCTGCGTGGCAACCATGGAAGTGCCTGTCGCGTTCTCAGTGCTTCACACATGTTACACGTTATTAACAGTTTGATCCAATTTTCAAAGGGGTTGTATCACTCCTCCCCCAATCCCCCCGTACAGAACTCAACCCAGAGGTGAGATGCTGCACAGGACAGGTGCACAGGGAAGTCCCCGGACCCTCAGAAGAGGAAGATACAGTGGAAAAAGGATTGGAAGAAGCCACAAAGGTGGGAGAGGTGAAGAGGCAGCTGGAGAGGAGACTCGAGGCAGAGGGAAGGGTGGGGATAGGCGGTGGGGAAGGGAGGGCAGGAAGCAGGTGGTCAGGGGTGCAAATAAGTGCGAGGGGCTGAGATGAAACAAAGCAGCTGGTTTCTGAAGGGGCGTGAGGAGGCAGAAAGGAGGACGGCAGGATGAAATTTGAGGAGGGAGCTGACTAACCAGTCAAGTCTGAAATTCCGAATTCTTCAGAGAGCCAAGCAAGGTGCTGGGAATCCTATATAATAAAAGGCTAATATGCAAATTGCCCCCTCAGGAGTTTGACCAGTTCAATCAATTGCTATGACATGCACTGACCACCAGGGGCGAGGCAGAAGGTGGCAGGCCACCAGTGGTGGCAGTGGCAGGGAGATGAATGAGGGAAGGGGGAGGCATGGAGGTGGGGAACCTGATCGGCCTTGATTGCTGGCCAGGCCTAGGGACCCTACCCATGCGCAAATTTCATGGATTGGGCCTCGAGTGTTTTAATAAAAGAGAGCCTCGCCCATTCAACCTCTGAACCGGGGGGGGGGGGGGGGGGGGGGTCACAGTTTGATTCCCGGCGAGGGCACATGCCCAGGTGGCAGGCTCTGTCCCGTGTGGGCTGTGCAGGAGGCAGCAGACTAACGATTCCCTCTCATCACTGATGTTCCCATCTCTCCCTCTCCATTCCTCTCGAAAATCAATAAAAAAACATTTAAAAAATAAAAGTGAAAACCCAAGAGCCATCGGCAAAGCTTGAGTTTTACCATTTGTCCTACCTTCTCTTTGACCGTGGAGTCTGCCTACCTCATCAAGAGGCACCTGCAGTATTTCGGTGGGTCCTCTCAGAGATTCTGGCTTCTAGCGAGGGCAGCTGGGGACCACATCGCAAAAGGGGCGCCCCACCAGCTACGACGCTTTCTTGGTTCCAACTGTGCATGAAGCAGCTCCTGCCACACAGAGGTACAGGCCGAGGGCGCCGGATGCCGCCAGCCACTCGGTCCCCTGACCTCCCTCCCACAGCCCCACGAAAAGCCGTCGTTTATAAAAACACCACACACACTGGGTTTTAATGAGAAAATAATTGTATACTTGCATTGAACGCCTCACAATCACTATAAAACCGAAGCAGAGGAATGACATCTCAGTGGGTAACATACACAGGAGAGCCGGGTACAGAGTCTAATATTCAAACACAGTATTTCTGCTTTTGCCCCCCCACCCCCTTCCTCCTCCTCAAAAAAAAAAAAAATGTCATTTGGGTAAAGAGCAACACAAAATCAAAATTGGCAGCTCACTCACTGAATGCTTAGGATTCAGGAAATTGGTTGTCACTAAAATTAGATATATTTCACCATCTCTAAACAGGTAAGCTATTTTTTTTTTCAATACATAGTTTAATTACATCCATTTCTAATTGAAAAACATGTTTGCTGATCTGTCTTCGGAGACAAGAGCCAACACTGTTTTAGTGTTCCTTATGATGCTTGTGTGTGTGTGTGGTGTATATATGTGGACACTGATCAATAATATTCTGCTTCTAGGTCATTGTCTAGGGTGGGCAGCATGCACGGGTGGAAAGAGGCGAAGGAAATTGCATTGTGTCATCTGAGCAGCGCATGACCTGGCCTCCGGCCACTGACAGACCCTGTTTCTGTAATTTCTGGATGAGTAGGCCAAGGCCTGTCAGTCGTTACTCAGCTTCGGAGGAAAGTCTATAAACACCGCCAAACGGAATAACTTCCCGGGAAGCCTTTCACATCTACGGAATCTAAATATCACTTCTAGTCGAGATGAGCAAGCTTGCGTACTACGTGGGGGCAGGGATGTGGATGGGGGGGCCAAATTTCCCACCAGCCTCTTCCTTCCGGAGGATTCGGCGGGAATGGCTCTTCTCCAGAGCTCTGTTACATCTTCAGAAAGTTAAATAGGGGTTCCTCGGGGATCCCAGAGCCTAGCGCAGTGCTATGTACAAAGCAGGGGCCCACTGTTGCTTGAATGAGTAAAAAAAAAAAAACCTCAAAAGAGCTCAGAGAAAATCTGGCTCTTCCCAGGGAACTTACACGTTCGTGGGATTACAGGTGAGTTGGAGGGAGGAGAGAGACCACAGTTATCTGTGAAGGCAGTGGAAAGGGGACGGACAAATGCCAGAGAGCAGGGGCCACCAGTGAAACAGCCATGTGACTGCGGGCTGTCATGGGAACTCTGCATTTGTTGCCTCATCTACACACGGAGCTCGGACCGAAGGACTCAGTGCGGTAAGTGCCTCTGGCCCAACCAGCCAAAGACTGAGGCGTCTGCCTCGGAAGTGATCCCATGGCTGTGTTGGCCTTTCCGTGGCAAATCCTCTTCTCAGATGTGGGCCGGGGGTACACGGGATTCCTCCACACCAGAGCAAATGTCTCCGGCTAAGTCCCGAGGGCTGCTTCCTCTTGGGAAAGGTGGGGAGGTCCTGGAGATCGTGTCTATCGTCCGAGCCAGACCCCGAGTCCCCAGCTCGGGAAGCAGGCAGCCCGGCTCAGTTCTGGGGCCACCACAGACGCACTCCGCTCTTCTCCACCCTCGCGGCAGCCGCCGTGCCGCCCACGGGCCGCACCGAGCTGCCGGCCCACCTGTTTGCATCCGAGAGCTTGCCTTGGGGACACAGGACATCATCGGGCAAAGCATCCTTCCTGGTTGTCCCACGTCACCTGACAGGACTTTTCACCTAACCCAGATCTCATTTTTCCTGAGAATGTCTACCTCGGGGCCAGCCCCTACCCCCTCCACAATTAATTTCTTGCCACAGGGATATTATTTGTCTGGTGCCCCCAGGGGTGGGCACACGAATATTCACTCGGAATACTCAAGAGCAGGATTCATACAAAGATGGCACCCACTGCCCATGGGTAGGATGTGGCTTCAAACTGCAGGTCCCTTGGCCGTCTTAAAGGATCCTTGTAAATGATCCGGCAGTTCCAGTTTCCCTTGGTGCCCACTACTTGTCTGTGAATCAACTCCCCCCTTAAGTCAACGCTAGTCTAACAAAAGGAACACAGATAATGTGCACAACATCTACATACAAATTCTGTGGAATTGCTACTCATCAGAATAACATATTAGAGCTTATGACACATTATAAAAACAAAATGAATTTTAGTGAGGTCTGACTTCATTATTGCTTATTTGTAAGAACCACAGTTTTAAAACAAAATGGAAGAAAAAAAAAAGAGAAAAAAAAAAAAGAATGCTGGTCAGGTTTTCTTCTCTCATGGCCAGAACGGAACACTTCCTCATCCAGAAATGTAGGGCATTCAGTTATTGAGTGCCCTTGTCATATTGCTTTAAATGACAGAGAGAGAGAGAGTAAAGCTGGCATCCTCTATAGTATGCTAAGCGTGAATATAAAGCATGAGAATAAATACGGTACTTCCCTACACGTCAAGTTACAAAACTGCTCCAAGCTCTTCAACTATGCCTCATGTAAATACCAGGTTAGGTCAGTTTACAATGACAAATACTGCATCAGTTCGGTGCCTCTATATCCCTTTTCATAAAAAAGAAATCCTCACTCACTCCTGACACTGGCTATCAGCTTTTGGAGGAAATCACTGTACACCCTGTCCCATGATCATTCTGGAATTTTAATCCTGAGACACACACACTCTCTTACTCATGAGCACACACACTTTATACCAACACACAGAGGTAGGTGAGTGCGTGTGTACACAGGCACACACACTCACACACGCTGTCTTTAGCATCTGTAGCTGAAATGTCTAGTCTATATTTTTCTGTGTCATCCTGAAAAACACTGGCTACTCAACAAAAATATTTCTTACTTCCTTATTTTCCCCACATTTCCTCCCTCCCTTCTCTCGCTACCTTCATGACCTTTCTTTACTGTTTCGTTTCTGATTGATCCAAAATAATTTCTCCCTCTTCCTACCACCCCTAAGGTCCACTTTATGATATACTAGTAAAATATAAACCCCTTTTCATTTCCTGTCATTTACACCTCTCTCAGGCAGAGTTTGCCCTTTTTCAATGGTTGCCCTTCTAAAAATACCCCTCCCCTCTTGAACCTGATGTTCACTGTGTACAGGCTTTCTACATGGATATATTTCCTCATCCCATCATAAAAATAGTTGTTGTCCACTAAATATAGTTTTCATAGGAAGAAACATAATCGTGAAAATGTGTTCTCCTAACCTGCAGGTCAGTCAATAGCATAAGCAGACGAGATTCTAAAGCTAAAATAATCCATTTTGGTTTGGCTTTCTTCCCCCTTCTCAACCTCCTCCCGTAGAACGGATTGTGTTTTGCAATATGAAGAAACATGGTCTTAAAAATAGGGATTTTATGTATTGCGATCATTCATTGCTCCCGATTAAAAACAAGGAAATGTAAGGTAAGTGGAATCATCGTTGCCTCTTCTCGGCAAGGAGAGAAACAGGATTCATGTTATGGCTGCTGGAGTCGATGGAGTTCACCAGACACCTCTGATGCTGAGCGGAAGGCGGGCCCCCTGCTCTCCAACGGCCCCATGGCCACTGCGTTTCCTCCAGCCCAGCCAGGCTGGTCTCGGTTCTGCCTGGAACAACCGTGTGGATTTGCTTGTAACGTCTTTGTCCTTTGGGGCAGTTGTGGATTGGTCCAAGTCCAGGCGATTCTCTGAGCCACTAAAAAATCCTTTCTCTGGTGACTCCTGGGTGTTTTAAGAGTTGGATGGGTGGACTTCTTTTTTTTTTCACTTTATGGTTCATCGTTGCAGCTTCTTGTCTAGGGAAGGATGGCTGAGTTTGTTTGCACTTTAATAAATATTCCATTAAAA